>JBAMNC010001023.1:0-637126 GCA_037902135.1 Cetoscarus ocellatus
GTGTGGGTTCATCTCTGCTGCATGTTTGTGTGTGTGTAATGGCTGTCTCACAGTAACGGTGCTGAAGAAGTTGACAGTGAATGTGTCTTCTAATAGTATGTTATTTTGCCATCAGCTAGTGACAGTGAGCAATTGATCCTGAATGTTTTGTGCCAAAGTTACTGTAAGATTTTTGTCCCAAAACGAACAAAAAAAAAAACTCCTTTAAGATCTCTGGTGTGGGATTTATGTAATACAGTTTGGCGGCTTGCTAGACAGCACAGTGGGTCGGGGGGAATCACAGACAAACACACATGTTGTGCATAGAATGGTCATCATAACACAGAATCTGAGAGAGCCATGGGCTTTTTTTAAACCACAAAATGTCATCAGCCGATTTAACAAAGACATTTAGGAACTCAGTTGACTGAAGTCATCAGTTGACACGGTACATAATTTAACCACTACACCTTAGAAGCATGAAGGAAAATGCAGTAAAAGCAGTGTTCACATGCTGCTGATGGTGTGTTTGATCCGTCGGTCAGCAGTCTGAGTTGATCTCATGTTTCTGTTGATCATTGATCGGTATTTTAGAAGTTCTTGCCTCTGAATTGAATCCTTCCACATCAGGAAGTTGAGTGCTCTCATGTGCCTCGACTGTCCTCCAGTTACACATTGAGCAGAGTCAAATAGATTTACAACTACATCTAGAGCGCACGAGTGTAAGGTATTCCAGTGCGTTTATCCCAGGTTGTACTTTTTTTTTTTTTCATCACAGCAGTGACCGAGAGTCTAAGTGTAATGTCTGTGTAGTCAGGCTTCACCTGTGAACATGCAAGGGTGCAGTCATCCTTTCAAAATGAATCACCTTTAATGGGTAATGTAATTTATTGTTTTTGTTTTTCTGAAGCCTGGTACCAAATGTTACAAGGACCTCTACCCTAGCCCTAATGCTTTTTAGATTTCTAGTTCTCAAACACTTCACCTAGTCCCTGATGGGAGCAATCACACCAGGAGCATTTTCCATGCTGTGCTTTAGCATGGTTCTATCCCCACTTCCCCTCTGGCCTGCACTCACACCGTTCCCTCCTGAGTTGTTCAGGTTCAGGTTACTTTATTTGTACCCGTAGGTAGATTCATTTTGCAGTCCGTGAGACATATCGCACAACATGCAACATATTGCACAGTCAGATGGTAGGATCAGAATTTGGTGATGGTGTATTGGAATAGGGGGAAATTTCTTTGCATGCTTTGGGCATGGTTTTAACACCACAGTCTTACCTGAGTATTTTTTCTGGCTGTGTCCATCCCTCTGTGACCACATTTTACCCTTTTTGATGGCTTTTCCCGCAGGATAACACTCCATGTCACAAAGCTCAAATCACCTCCAACCGGTTTTTTAACATGCCGAAGAGTTCACTGTAAAAGCATAGTATACCTAATAAGTGGCCCATGAGTATGAGTCATTTAGGAAGGTTTATCCGGGGTACTTTTTTAATTGAAATGAAAAGTGACACCACCTAGGACAGTACCACAGTTTCTCCTATCCCTATATGTTCAGCTGCTCTTTTCAGACTGTTGCTGTCTGTGGATAAATATGACCTGGATTAATCAGTAGAGGGCACAGACACACCATCAGTAATCATTAGTTCAACCCTTTTAAAAGGTGTGGTGTGTTTTGAAGTGAAGAACTGTTTACATAAAAACAGGAGATGATTACATCTTGTGTGGCTCAATATTTACTTCTTCCTTTTCTCTTTAAGTCAGTCATATATTTCAGATTTGATTTGCAGCGCTCTGCTGTTGTGCATGATTTACTTTGGTTAATTTTGCCATTTAAGAAAAAATGTTCCAGTTTTTCTTTATTCCTTTTTTGCCTTCTTTCTCTTCTCTCCTTCAAGATAAACCACTTTGCAAATAACTTCTCACACTGTTCTTGTACCCTTTTGGTAATTTAGATTATTGGTGGGCTACTGGCAGCGCAGGGCCATATGTCTCACTCAGTGCAGCCCACTAGCAAAATATTGCAATTATGACTATACATGAAGACAGTTTGACAAAATACCTGTCATAAAAACAACAAAATATCAACATTTTAGAGGACGTAGAGTTATTGTTGGCTACTGTTTTATTTAAAAAAGAGAAAATGGGAAAACTACCCTATCTTGTAAAGTTAACAAATCTTTTAAGAAATGTCTGCACTGGATACAAATATGTACTACCACCTTATATCAGCCATAAATCAATTTATCTTTGTGCTATGACCAGCAATCTCATAAATTAAATTTATGGCAAGCTTTATGACAAGCTTAAAGTTATGTACTTTTTGACTTATCTTGCCCACAGACAATCAGACAAATGCTGGCAAAAATAAAATAAAACTTGCTGCAGGTAATCAACTTTTTGTTGCCCACATTCCCAAAGCACAGCTCCACTTATCCTGAAGTCACACCAGTGCCCGTACTATTCTGTTTAAGAACCACTGCTCATATATACACCTTAAAAAACAGGCTTTATATGTTCTGGTGTGGGCTACATGCATCTTAATGAGTCTTTGTACACATATCCTTAACAACAAGTTATGCACAACTAAGAGAGACATTTATCCACTGTGCAGAAATGTGACCTTTTGTGAGGTTAAATCTACGGAGGAGTTAAGTGGCAGATAGTTGGCAGCATCTAAATGTCACAAATCAAACCTATCCTTAGTGAGAGGGGTTAAATGTTTGGCTTTTTGGAATCTTAACAGAGGTGACATTAAATAGAAAACTAATAACCACACATGACGATTGGCAGCATAATACAAACAGAGAAGATACACGTGAAGCCGGGACACATGATCACAACAAATATCTTTTCGTGACCTGTAATGCTGCTGTTATTTTTCTGTCAGTGAATAATACTGTGATGAGGAAATCTTTTCTTTGTTGTTGTGAAATCTTGATATTAATTTATGTTCATAAAGTGCCGATACAGTATGATACTTATCAGGTGTGGGAGCACATGCTGGGTCAGCACTTCGCCATTCATCATTCTTGAAAGCTCGTCTACTTAACAGGATCCTGGTTCTACAACCTCCTGGAATATTACTCATCATGCTGTTACAGTACATTTCTTTTACAAAAAACATAACATTCACAGAAAAACCCTTAAATTATCCTGGAATAACTGGTAACACAAACAGCAGGGTTTTTTTTACCCTGAGATATACCTGCTGCCTCTCGAGTGTTTTACCATCCTCCCCTCACCAATTGGTTCGTATACAAACTGTAGGGAAACCTGCTGTGAGGGCCAGGTGTGAACAGGGGGTCAGGGAACCTTTGCATAGGTTGCCCAAATATTTTGTGAAGAATGTGAGGGTTGCATGTGTGAAAAGGGCTACACTGTTACCCAGTAAAAAATGTATAATTCATATTAATTATGGACTCCTATTTAAAAATCCAGCAGCCCCAAAGCCCTTTTACACTTGAAGAAAAACCTTGAAATTATCCTTAAATTAACCCTGTGAGATGCATGTGTGAATGAAACAGCAGGGTATTACATTAAAATTAACAATGCAATTCACTTGCTGCCCCCATAGTATATTCCCTTCCCTCAACCATCCTCTGACTCTCATGAATCCTTTTCATCAATCCTTTTGTGTGAAAAAAAAAAAAAGACTTCGGTGAAAGATTTTGGTGCCATGATTTCTCTTGGTCTCTCCTCTCAACTATGACACTGACACAAATAAAAACAGAAGATGTTTTGTAGTTTCTGAAGGTGCATGACATCAGTGACTTCACAGAATTTTAGGTACACTTTATTCAGCTGGCCAGTAGGGGGCAGTGTTAGATAACTTGGTACATCCACTAAAGTGACTCGTGCTCCACTGTATTGAACTCCAGGAAGCCTATAAAAAGCTCTCTGCTGCTTCATTTACCACAGTGTTTAAGAATAAGAGATGCCACCTTTCCTCTAGCTTGATTGTACAAAATTAAAGTTAAGTTCAGCCATAAAATAGTAAAAATATAATTACAAATTACAGATTTTTGATTTGAACTTTCAGAGGTGACAGGGAAGAGAGGCAGGGTGAATATATACACTAACTGGGCCATTTCATTAGGCACACCTGTTTCACTGCTTGTTGACACAATTAGCTAATTTGCCTATATGCTTACCGGTATACTTTATTTTTACCAGTCAAGAAGATGTTTGAGTTCATACCTAGGTATAAACTGAATAGTATAAGCATATTATCAAAATAGACATAATGAACCTACTTGGACTAGCTAATTTGCCAATAAGAAACAGCAGCTCTATATAAGCATGTCTAAGGTCAAGACGTCCTTTAGAGCAGGAGGAGGTGGGAACTACAAGTGAGACAGCAGCAGGAAGTGATTGCTCGTACAGAGATTAGCATTGATGCTAACAACTTCAGTATTTTTTTTTTTTCCATTTCTTTATTAAATTAAGAACAAAAATTGACAATTCAAACTTCTCATTATCTGATTGGCCCGTAATGAGTATGATTGACGGAATGATTGCCCAGTCACCTGCTTGATATGCTTCTGAAAGGTTCTGCCCTCCCCAAACACTTTCTATTGGCTCTTGTCCAGGTGGACTAGTAATTTATGTTGAATGGTCCATCTGGTGTGCCAGGTTACATGTCTCTTCCCTTTTAAAGAATACTTCCTTAATGTACAAGACAAAATGTTACTGCATCAGGAGTTCTCACCCTCTTTGCAGCACCAGTGGCTGCCTCAAACAGCTTGTGCTCAAAGTCCCAGTGATTAAGCCTGTCAGTGTGATGTCCTACCATTGTTCCATCATTAGCCCATTGACTCAAAGTAGGAAATCCAGTAAGGAGCAGAGGAGGTAGAATAAATGCAGAATTGTTGAGTAGTAGTCTCTAAAATACTCAGACCAGCTTGTGTGGAACCAACAACCATACCAAACTCGGTGTAACTTAAATCACCTTCCTTCTCCATTCTGATGATCAGTTAGAACTTCAGCAGGTCATCTTGACCAAGTCTACACCCCCACATGCATTGAGTTGCTGGCATGTGATAGTGTATATTGCTCAACTATCATGAAGTCAGACTAAATTAAAAGACTTCTTCAGTTGTGTACCTGTAGATTTTTTCTTTTCTTTCTTCGGCACTCTCTTTTTTTAGGCAACAGTATCAACACATACATATGTATGTGTGTAGGTATGTTGATGATGATCTGATATTGTATAAGGGACGAATGACATTGAGTAAAAATGATTCAGCAACATATTTTTTTCAGATTTATATTGGGATTTTTTTAAAAGGCAATTTCTAGTAGATGATGTGTCTTTTATGTGTCGAGTCTAACAAAACTTTGCTTAAAATAGGCTGTAGGTCTATGTGAATATGTACGCTGCTTTGCTCTGGCTCATTAGCATGAAGGCGACCGTCCTCAAAACCCCAGCTGTTCTAAACAGAGGGTTATGTGAGCGTGGAAAGAATGCAGCTGTGCTTTATTCGTAGGCTTTTTGGACCAAAGCATGTTACTAACGTTTCATGAAGACTTCAAGGATCCATGTTAACTGCAGAAAAGGGGCAAATATGGGACCTTTAATATAAGACCAATATAAATAGTACTTTTAAAGTAATGCTAAATTAAATTAAATATAGGGGAAATGAGTTTAAAGTCTCCAATTGAGGTCACTCTTAGTGTAACACCATTGTAGCTATAATGAGCATCATTTATGGCCTATGCATTTTAAGAGCTAGAAACACCACTAATAGTGATAGACGTTTAGAGACTTCTACAGTAAATAGTTAAGAAAATAAAAAAGTTTCAGTTTTGATTTCAATCAAACAACACACCAGTGGCAACATGAGGTGCGACAAAAACAAGTATATATATTTATTTTATATAATCTAAACAAAATCCAAGCCAGTTCTGACAATTTTTTTTAATGCAGAAAGCATTTAGTGGTTATCAAAGCACATTTAATATACATATTAAACATATTTATACATATTAAGTTTCACAGGAACAATCACTGCTCTATTTTCTTTGAAATATGGCAATTTAATGCTGACATTGACAGATTTGTCAGTTTTTGCTGATGAATATACATTTTCTGAAATCGCAAACTGACTGTATCAAGGCGTGTGAATTCAGCTTCTCTGGCTCTTTTCTGCTACTTTTATCGGGATGCTCTCCTGAATGAGCGGCCATATGTTGACTTTTGACAACTCCAGTCTGACTATATATTTTTTTCAGTTTTTAAAAATAAAGACATTTTCATTATTATTGTGAAAAATGATCAGACAAACAGTTTGGAGTTAATGCTTTCAAGAGCTGATTTATTGATGCATTTAGTCAATCATCATGTTAGTAAACCCTCCACCTCTTCTGTCATCCAGTAGCTGTACAGTGACGGTGAAGGGGCCTCTGAGAAGGATGGTTGGAGATGTGATAGTCTCATGCAACAAACTCTTCCATTTCCCTTCCACAAATGTAGGATCTTTTATCATCACAGCTGTAGTCATTTAGATGCTCTTGGCCTGTAGACAAAACAATCACTGACTTTCAGAAAGTAAATATAAAACACAAATCAGTCCTGTGACTCACAGCACAGTCTTAATAAACAGGCTGTTTGTACTTTGCTCCTTTTAACATGCTCTTATATTATACATATGACTCTTATATGTCTACACTCATGCTACTGGCAGCTACAGAGTCCTCCCTTATCCTCATTTGGCCAGTCAGATCACACCTCTCTGATACTCGTGCCTACTTACATCCAGCTGACAAAAAGGGTCAAACCAACTGTAAAAAAAGTTAAAATGTGGACAGATGAAGCTACAGCAGCTCTACAGGAATATTTTGAATGCACAGATGTTCAGAGATGCTGCTACCAAGGAAAACCATATCGACCTAGAAGAATACATATCATCAGTGACTTCATACATCAGCAAATGGTTTTGTTTTTGTTTTTGTTTTGTGTTGGAGCCAAAGCTTTCTTGTATCTTATATTCAATGTGAAATTCCAGTTTGTGAGCAGCATTTTTACTGTTTTTCTTAATTTGCTTTAGCTCATTTTTTCAAATATGAAACTCAAACTTTTTGAACAAATTTGTCATTATTCAAGGAAATTATATATTATTGTAAATGTGTGCAAAAGAGGAAGAAAATTTCTCTACAAATCTGCACAGCAATCCCTTTTATATGTCTCACTTTCCAAAATGATGAGGAGCTGCTCATTACTGGCACATATTTGTTAAAACTGCATTAAAGGCTGGCTGAAATGTATGAATTTGGCCACCAATATGGTCACTTGTTACATCCTGTAACCTTCAGGGCTGTAAACCAATCCACCCACTTGTCTGCTCATCCTCTGTTGTTGCTCCTGCTGGTCTTTAAAGGGATACACCAATATTTATGCTTTTATTTTTTTGCTTGCCTCACTGCAGAGTCCATGACAAGCAGACAGACCCCATTCTTTTGATTGTGCATGCAGTAACAAGGAAGAGATAGCAGAGCTCGCCCACCGCTAATAAGCTTAGCTCAAACACTGGGAGCTAATGGGTAGCGTTAGCCTGCCTCTGCCTATTCTAGAATCTTGTTTTTTACTGTGTAATTTTATGTTATTAATTTTTAGACTAAGATAAGCATACAAAACTAAACCGCAGGGGCGCATGTGCAAATCAGATTGTACAAAGGATCAGGGCCAACTTTGTAAGAGAGGACGAAGATGATTGGACAAGGATGATGACAACAAGCACACAGGACAGTTTAGAGATGCTGAAGAGTTTATCTGATGACTGTAGGCAAAGGTAGGCTAACGGTACCTGTTGAATCCCAGTGATTGAGCTAAGCTAGTTAGCGGTGGGAGAGCTCTTCCTGTCTCTTCTTTGTTACTGCATGCACAGTCAAAAGAATTGTGTCTATCTGCTTGTCATGGACTCAGAGGTGAGGCAAGTCACAAAAACATAAAAATGCTAGCTCATCTCTTTAATGGTCACATAAAAACCGAGGTACAACACCGTTATACCTTTGTTATCAGTTTGTTGCAAATATTGTTCCAGTGTTTCAGTCTGTGTTAAAATCTGCCTGAATCTGGCAGGATAAGCTAATCAGCCAATTCCCACCTTACACTGGAAGACTTAACAAAAACTTAAGTAAAGATAGAGGGTCACTCACTACAAGACAACAACCATGAATAAAAAGCTGTTTGTACTCAAAACTAAAATATACTGCAATTCACAAATGTGTATTATACTGTGGACATTTCATTGTATGATTCAATATTTTATTCAGAATTATTTCATCCCTTGTGGGCTTACTTTTTCCACAGAAAATCCACAAGAATTTATACAGAATTGGATTATAAACGAAGCATCAATAACGGCATAGCTGTAATAAATAAAACTAGAAAAGCACTCAGAGAGCGCAGACTTCCGCCAAGGTGATCCGGATCAGTCCCAAAATTTAATCAGTTCTTCCATATCCCATTTCCAACAATTCCTGAAAATTTCATCCAAATCCGTTCAGAACTTTTGAAGTTATTTTGAACACAAACAAACAAACAGAAACAGACAAGACGGATAAATGCCGGCAAAAACATTACCTCCTTGGCAGAGGTAATTATATAATTCCATAACTATGAAGGATACTTCTTTCACTGCTTTTTAAGAGCTCTCTGTACTTCTCTGTTGAGCAAACACTCAACCAATTGTTAAAACAAAGTGTGATTGCAGGGGGGAGTGATATCAGCAGCAAAACACCTGATGGAGCTTCCTCTCCCCTGGGGGGATCCTAAACAGCCTGTGTCCCATATACCATATGTTAACCTTGTATTTTAAAATGTGCCATACAATCTGAATCTACAGCAATAGTCTGAAATAATCATAGAGATTTCAGAAACAACACAAGGTGGATACTGACCTTTACTGTTCAGTGACAAGCAGTGTTCAGTACCATTAATGTTGTCTGGTTGACCCTCAGCCCAGCTTGTAAAATCAGTAGGTGTGCCATCAGTCCATATCCAACAGCCCTCCTAAAGGAAAGAAATTGCACAGTTAGTGAAAAAGATTTCTCAAACAAGAAATAATAGCTTTGTCAACTTATCAAAAAATACAAGGGAGCAAGGGGATGGTTGCAACACTGGAAGGGTAGTAAAACATCAATTTTCTCCAGTTAGGAATAAGATAGGTGTCACATGATCAGTTCACTATTTTCCTACTTTAACCCTGATCACACACAGAGGTTGTTAAGATTTGAAAATTTTGCATGTGGATTTTACCTATCTTTTACACTCACCACGAACTGAATTGTGGTTTGCTTGGAAGCGAGCTGAAACAGAGTTTAGTCTTTGGTCCACATCAGAGTTCACCCTTAGGTTGTTGTCCAGACCAAATAAACTCTGGTTTGTTTTTTTGAAAGTTCACTTGATTGGGGTGATGTGAAAGCTCGTACAAACTCTATTGATCAAAGAAGCAAACTCTGGTCCACCTGAAAACAGGGGATCTGGATCGCTACTAAGTGGACCAGAGTTGGGTATGTGGTGGATGTGAAAGCCATCCAGACCAAACAAAGACCAAATACGGCAAGTGAATCAAAAAGCAGGAGCCTTAGAGAGCTACTACTTGCAGTAAAAACAGAGTAGACTGGCCTTCTATACACCAGCAGTCTGAAACTGTTGTGCAGTTTTCATACTCTTAAAGCATCACATGGTTTTTGCAGTCTAGTATGTTATGCATAATTAAAGCAATTACAAAATTTACAACTGCTCACTTTGGTTATATCTGTGCCACCAATCCACGTTGGTTGTTCTTTGTTTGTTGACAGTCTAATCATCTCTCGGAGCCCATTATACTCCTCCGCCGTATGCACAGATGCTAGATTCCCTTTACGGTCCAAACAATCAAGCTATGGGAAACAAAGAAAGAGGCAGCTGTAGGAAAAGGTTGTGATAAAATAATGTCAGAGAACTGTTTCTGGTAAAGTCCATGAATAAAATTGTGAAATAAATACAGCAATGCTGTATTTTTGCTTTTAATTTTACCGTTATACCTCAGCATCTGTCCACTCCTTCTCGTCACGGACAAACAAATAACAGTGACTGCTCAGTACTGTCCAACCATCTGGGCAGACCCTACAGATACCATCTACAACACAAATGAAAATACAATACAATGTATTATAAACATAATGACAAGAATATAAGAAATACTGATTGTTATGCCCTATCAACTCACATTTCTGACCCCTTTCTGATTACCGTGAATGCATTGCTTGTTCTTATCTCTAATATCTTCTTATATGCTCTTTGTTCTCAATCCAATCAATCCAGTCCACTTTATTTATAAAACACATTTTAAAAGTTGACCAAAGTAATGCACAATGACCACAAATAAGAAATAAACAGAATAAAATAAAACTGAAATAAAACAAAGTTATGAAAACAATAAAATAAACATAAAACCATGGTTAAGATTATTTTAAAAAGATATGTAAAACACTTAGTAACAGAGTTAAAACCAAAGGTGGTTTAGAAAATTAAAAACATGAAGGAAGAGACAAAACAGCTCTTGTGCTGTATTAAAAACCAACAAATTAAAGAAAGTTTTGAGACTTGACGTAAAGGTGGGCAGAGTGGGGGACATTCTGGTTTCAGGAGGTTGGACGTTCCATAATTGAGGGGGCTACAACAGAGAAGGCTTGGTCACGTCAAGGTTTTAGCCTGGTGTGTGGTAGGACAAGGACCTCAAAGATCTCAAGGGCATGTCGACTTTTAAGGCTTTTGTTTATACCGTTGACTGTAGAAAGAATTGGATGAAACTGTGTAAGGTCACCATTGTTTACTAAAGGAGCCATTGGAATGTTGTTGATGCATATGGTCGCTGCTGAACTGTGCATGTCATCTCAACCAAACTTTAGGTCAACCTACTCAGTAACATAGGAGCCGTATTGAGGAGGAGCTTAAGGCCAGATGACCAACTGTGACTCCAAGTGGATTTGTAGTTATGTCAAAAAAAGAAATCCAAAATAAAATGAAATCAGGCACATATTTTATGTGGCAGGTATTTTATATTTAGACAGAAGCTGTTCTTGAACCAGGCTGTAAAGATTTTTGTTTGGCTGTAAGACATTTGCATGCAACTTCCAGGGTAACTGCAGGCAGCCTCAAGTTGACACTTGTGCAAATACAGTTTTTGGCACTTCCTCATGGGCCTCCTTTTTAGCGCCTGAGGTTGCTGCTTGGCTTATATACTTGCATGTACATGATGTGTGTTAATGAAGGATGCTGCAATTAGGGACATAGAAACCTGAGGCAAAATGTAGTTGTACCTGCTTTAAACTTGAAATATGGTGACAGTTACAATAAATCAAGAGTAAAGATGAGTAAAATGAAAAACTGAACACCAGTAATCTGTGCCATCATCACCAACAACAAATATGTATTTGATATTATTGATCAGTGGACAGACCACCCTATCACCATTGTCTGCCTTAACACTATTTTCCCTTTGCACAGTTTTAACTGCCATTGGTGCTGTGGCCTAAAAGAGACCATGTAAACTGATGACTTACAGTCGACTGTGCTGATAAATGTTGTAATTAAACATCAGCAAACACAAGGGGTGTTGTCTGTAATGCTTCACCATAAAGTATGTTTTTTTAAACATTCTATCAGAAACACTAATCAGTCATCTATATGTTAGAAACTCAGCTAACACAAATAAACCCACAGATGGTGTCAACTGAAAGTTACTAATTTAAATGATCATTAGTTGAATCAATATGCCAAAAATGTTCCCGACCTCTAAAAGAGAATGTATCTGTCATCCGCCTGATCAAGAGACATGCAAGTCTGTGAACTCTCACACAGTATGTAGATGTTAATTGGTAATTTTGGCCTTGATTGATCTGTTTGTCTTTTAATCTCTCTGTTTTTGTTGTTTCTGCTGATGTTTGTACACCAATGAGGTGTACTTCAGCTAGCATCAGTGTTGCTTCAATTCTCAACAACGTCCAAAACAGGGGACATACGGCAGCCATTACGCATAAGCGTAGTTGTCAGCAAGTATTTCTCTGGCTTAAAAGATCAGAAATGTAGCGAGGTTCAAGTCCATAAAAAGTAATCTTAGAATTTAAAAACTAAACAGCACTCTGAGAGCGCAAACGTCCGCCAGGAAGTTACCATCATATTATGATTCCTTGACCCTGAAAACTCACACCTAGCACTCAGAATCATGTTGATATCATAATTAGTTTGCCAATTATTGGGTACAAATGATCGTGTACTAATGGCAGTTATCAGGATCACCACCAAAATATAATCATTTTTAAGTTGGCCATTACTGACATCTTCTGAAAATTTTAGCAAAATCCTCAGTAAATCCTTTCTCAGTAGTCTTTGCATAATTTTGCAGACAAACAGACAAACGCAGGCAAAAACATAACCTCCTTGGTGGAGATAATGAATTCTAAAATGAACAGGGAGCTGATGAAGGGTGGCCTTGATGAGGGTGATATGTTCCCATTGTTAGAACCTGTGAAAAAACAAGAGGCAGCATTTTGGACTAGGTGTAGATGTGTGATAATAGCCTGATTTACTGTGATTTGAAGTGCATTACTGTTGTTCACCAAGTAAAAATAAAAGTGAAGATCACATGCTCAATAAAAGTAAAAAAAAATCAATCTTTAATTAAAGCCTCAGATGATAAAAACTAGACTTAGCAACTGTGAAAATCTGTTGATCCAATTTAAAGGTGCAGTTGATTTTTTAAACCGTGAAGACTATTCTTCTAAACTCATTTTTCTGCTCCACAAATCAGCCTCAATTCTTCTAGGTACACTTGCAGAGAGGCAGGGATTTTGTATGATTATCGTCAGGTTCTTAATTTTACCAAACAGTTGCTAATGGTCTTCATTTTCCTGTAAAGCTTGAAATAAAATCATTAACAGAAACAAATACAGCTGTGTTGGAGGCTGAAAACTGGGAGGGGAATAGCTAAACTCTGCTACCAGGGTGAGGTTGTGAAAGACAGTTTTACGTCACAGGTCATAAAGCAAAGAAGCTAAGCAGCAGGTCACAAAGAAGAAAAATGATAACTTTGCCCTTTTAGTGACTTTGTTGGTGTTGAGGGTAGGGGGCATAAAAAGATACAGTATCAGTCTGAAGGTGTACGTACAAGAACTAATGCTGTTTTTAAGGCAAAGGGTGGTCACACCAACAATTGATTTGATTTAGATTTCTCTTCTGCTTTTTCACTTTGACTTTGGTCACTGATAATAATAATCAATAACTTTAATTTGTGAAGCATTTTTACTTTGCAGCACTTTTTTTTTTTACACCTGCCTAAAACTGGCACAGTGTAAATTCATTCCAGCTGAAGAAAATCTCAACATCATTCAGACTCTTTTTCTGAATGCTGTATTATTAACAGGGAAATATTGAATTCAAAGAAGGTAACACAAACCTTTTTTGCGACATTTTGCCTGTAAATTGAAGAAAAAAAAAAAACACTGGTTATTAACGTAAACTTAAAAAAAAGGACAATTAAAATGACTTCTTAAGAGCAGATGGTTATATCCACCGATGTACTGACTACAAATGTGGTACAAAGCTGCAGCTTTTAGTCCAATAATCCCTCAAATGTAATACATTTCCCACAGATGTAATGGCACTTGCCCTCTGCAGACATGAGACAAAAATTCCCACAAATATTTTAAGTTTTCTTTAAACTGTTAGCCAGTTCTTGCTGAGCTGGATAGACTCCCTAGAGATGCAGGAATGACCCCTAAAATGCAGAAGTGATAAAGCATTTAGCACATCTGGTTCCCACAACCCAAAGTCTGGGATTTTCAAGTAGCCTATAGGATTAATACCTAAATTATGGTCCATAGAAAACACATGCATATTAGATTTGAACATTTTGTTTTGCAACATAAAATGCATGTGACATTGCCCTGATTTTGAGTTTTATAGCACTATTGTGTTTTAAAATGCATAGTTGCTAATTATCTGCTAACAAGGACTATAAAAATAGGGGACCTTAATGCAATCACTTCTAAATAAATGATGATACAAACATGACAGCCACAGCCCATTAAAATGGCTCTGATAATAAACTGTGGAGTTGGCACACTGTTGTGCAGCCTATGCCAAAAAAGCTTATCTTTCATCAAACACTGGATGGTAGTGCTGATAAGAGTTCTAATAAGCACCAGTTTTTACAAGCAGTACCAGAATTCAGACCCCTTTTTGATGAACCCTTACAATACCCTCCTTAGTGATTTAGAAACTTGTATTTCTACAGTTCAAGATATTTCTTCTGTCTGCATGTATAAAAAGGCATGTACACTCACTGGCCTCCTTATTAGGTACAGTCTTTCAACTTCAGCTTCAGTCCACCCCTGGTCCTATCTCGCAATGTTAACGAATCCTTTAAAAAAAATCCTGGATCAGTCCCAAAATCTAATCATTTGTTCCTTATCCCATTCCACACATTTCCTGAAAATTTCATCCAAATCCGTCCATAACTTTTCAAGTAATTTTGAACACAAACAAACAGACAAACAAACAGACAAACAAACAGACGAACAAACTAACACCGGCAAAAACATAACCTCCTTGGCAGAGGTTATTAGACAATAACATGACATAAAGGCATGAGGACACGGTCAAGACAACCTGCTGATGTCCAGCAGAATGGAGAAGAAAGGGGGATTTAAGAGACTTTTAACGTAGCATGGTTATTGGTGCCAGATGAGTAAGTGGCAATTCTGGGGGTCAAAACGCCTTGTTGATGCCAGAGGTCAGAGGAGAATCACTTGAGTGGTTTGAGACGATAGAAAGTCACTGGTAACTCAAATAATCACTTGTTTAAACTAAGATATGCAGAGAACTTGTTCTTAATGCACATCAAGCCAAATCTTAAAGCAGATGGGTTACAGCAGCAGGACACCACAGCAGGTGCCAGTCCTGTCAGCTTGGAGCAGGACACTGATTCAACAATTCACAAAGGCTCGCCAAAATTGGACAACAGAAGATTGGAATAATATTACCTGTTTTGATGAGTCGTCATTTCTGCTGCATTATACAAATATAGGGTCAGAATTCGGCATAAACTTGGGATCCATCCAGCCTTGTACAGTGGATAGTTGGGGTGTAATGGTTTTGGGGATTTTTTCTGCACACAATTTGGATCTGTTAGAAAATACACCCCCTATCAAAAGCTCAAAACCTCCATATTAACCAAATTCCAATCCAACACAACACCTTTCTAATGTGGTGGAACAGGAGATTCCCATCATGGATGTGCAGCCAACAAATTTTGTAGAAATTATGTGAAGCTATCATGTCAATATGGATGTTTCCAGAACACTCTATGACATGAGTATAAAAGCTGCACTGAAGCCTAAAAAGGTCAAATCCAGTACTGGCAAGGTGTACCATATGACATGGCCAGTGAGCATAAATATGTGTACTTATGCATTAGATTATGTATGATACTTACATTTGCTTCCATCAACAGTCCACAGCTCAACACAAGGAGCACGCAGAGCTTAAAAGCTGATGCCATCTGTGTAAAGATAAAATGTGGTCAAAGATAATGCCTCCATGAGCATTAAAACACTTCACTGATACACAGGAAGACAAAAACTCCCAAAATCTGCCATTTGATTGACATCCTGTTTCTTTAAAAATCTTGTATATGTATCCCTTGATGCATTTCTATAAACGAAAAAGACCTTGAGTAAAATGTGCTTGAAAAATAGTTCAAATTAGATTTTTAACACTGAAAAAGTATTTTCAATTGTATTGGAATTTATTTTTAGCTCATTTTTAAAAAAGTCTCCCTGTATGCAATTATTTTGAATGTTGTTATTGTTTATTTTTTTAAGAAAGCTTTTTGTGTTCTTTTTGTTTAATTAAGTAAGCATATATGTTAAATAATAACATCTTGCAGTTTGTAGGGTCGCACCCACAACTACATGGATAACATTAATGTGGCCCTCATACTGGGCAAAGTTGCCTGTCCCTGGTCCAGAATTAGTAGGGCCAAATAATATAATGAAATGGTAAAAAGTAAAAGAACATATTGCCCATCACACACTGGGAGAAAACAAGTCAAAATTATGAAACAAAGTCAAACATCAAGGAGCAGAAATTTGAAGAATCAATTTATGCATAACATGACCTTTCAGCCCATCTTTCATAAAACTATTGATTTTTCTTAAATTACTAAATAAAAAGCAGTTTTCCTCCTCTCTTTTTCCTCATCTGACCCTCAGGCCCATCAGTTGTGTTCTTGTTCCACATCTACAACTGTAAATTTAATCCACCATATTCCACAAACTTGAAACACAAAACACTCACCTTGCTTATGAGGCTGGACTTGCGGGGACACATTACCAGGAAAGAGTGTGGCTCTTGATATACCATCTACAGATTGATCAAGTTTGTAATTTGCATGTCAAGCAGGAATCATGTGACAATATTTATTCTGCAAACACTGCTGAAAAATTTGACGTCCCAACCTTGACTAAATGTCAACCTGTCCCTAAAAAAATATTTGCATGGGATGTTGAATGTTTTGATAATGTGATCTAAAGCATGTGAGAGGAGGGAAACGAGGACATCATGAGCTATAGTCATTATTTACAATCAGCCATGTTTCTGAGTCTTAAAGTGGCAGCCAAGGACAGAGAATTCTAAGCAGAAGCCAAAAGCTAATGCTGGGTTCATACCAACAGTGTTTAATAGTCAAATCAAAGTAAAATGCAAATGAAACAAAGTACTTGAAACTGTGAATTATCAATATCAGTGGTTCTCCTTCTCACGACTCACTGCCACCATCTCAATGGGAAGTCAAAACCCAGATGTAAAAATCTTGTCAACCACTAAAATCTACTTTATGATAAATGATGGTCCAAGTGTGGTTCAGTACAAAGATGGAACAATCTAAGATAAAAGAAAGAGACAGGACACAGAAAACATGATTAATTTGCTTTCTGATACAGAAACTGTTAGCACATATGTGTTTAAGTCTAAATGATGTTTAGCAATGTCAAGAGCTGGTGTCATTTCAATCATAAAACAAGCATGGTTATCCCAAACTATTCCAATAAAACAACCATAGCAAATACACTTACTGGCCTCTTTATTAGGTACACCTTGCTAGCACCAGGTTGGACCTCCTCCTACCTTCAAAACTGCCTTAGTTCTTTGTTGCATAGCTCCAAAGAGGTGCTGGGGACATTCCTCAGAGCTTTTGGACACAGTAGCATCACACAGTTACTACAGATTTGTCGCCTGCACATCCATGATAAGAATCTCCTGTTCCACCACATCCCAAAGGTGCTCTATTGGATTGAGATCTGGTGACTGTGGAGGCCACTGGAATACAGTGAACTCATTGTCATGTTCAACAAACCAGCTTGAGATGATTTTTGCTTTGTGACATGACGTGTTGTCCTACTAGAGCCCATTAGAAGATGGGTCCACTGTGGTCATGGTCAGTAACAATACTCAGGTAGGCTATGGGCTTTAAACAAGTGCTCAGTTGGTTCTAAGGGGCACAAAGATCCCCAACACCAGTACACCACTACTACCAGCCTGAACTGTGATACAGGGCAGGATGGATCCATGCCTCCATACTGTTAAAGCCAAACTCTGACCCTTCCATTGGACAGTTGCAGCAGAAGTTGAGACTTAGCAGACCAGGTAACATTTCTCCAATCTGAAACTCTTGTCCGGTAAACTGGTGCAAATTGTCATTTACCCACTACAGTAAGATTCTTACAGCATTTCAATTTTTTCTAGACAAAGCTCTCAAAGCACTATTTTGTGTTGTGACTTATGGGCTAAAAATAGCTGATGAAAGCGCAATGCAGCCAGAAAGATACTTGATCAAAACAGTTAAAAGCCTAGCTGCTGCATTCTGGAGCAGTTGGTGGCAGGACAGTGAGAAGATGAGAGCACGGATTATTTTTTCCAGGTGAGCAAAGGGCAGTCCCAATTTGATGTCTGAAATGATTCTGTTTTGACCAAAATATGACTTAGACTACTTTCGTGTGTGTTGTTAGAAGGTGAGATTGGATTAAAAAATTACACCTAAATTGTTTGCAGATAGTGTGATGTTAGCAGAAAGTTGACCAAGAGAAGTTTTAATCAGGGTGATGTCAGGGTTTGGATAATTGAAGAGTATAATCTCTGACTTTGACTCATTTAACTGAAGAAAATGTGTCATCGATCTTGTGAGGTCAACTGTGGTGTGCAGTAGGCAGTAGGAGCCATTTGACTCTGAAGAGGATGCAGGGGGTGTCGTAAGGTTAGTCCATTGCACTGGAGTCAATTGCCCTGGAAGATAATACCAGATATGGACCAAAAGCTCTGTTTTCTAGAGAAGATGTGCTGACTAACCTTAGGCTAAATCTCATGTTGTGGTCGGCCTCAAGCTTGTGTACATCATCCAGCTCACTGTGTCCTGGGAGGCTGCTGTGAAGGATGGCCATAAATGCAAGATACTGAGGTACGCTGAACTTGCAGCCAAAGTACAAGAGCAAGACTTAAAAGTGAAGGTCCACTTGGTGAAAGTAGACTCCAGAGGGTTTGTAGCCACTGTAATGTCCAGACTTCTGTGGGAGATGGTATTGAGAGGAAAGGCTCACAAGCCAGATGTCATTATTTTCACAACTTTTAGAGCTTTTAAATAATCCTGACTTCAGCCAGGATGTGATTATCTACCCAAAACAGGCCCCACTAACAAGTAGCATGTGCTTCTCTTAGTGTAACCCGTTAAAAATTGCCAGTTATGATGCTGGAATTTATTGTTTAACTTTCTTCTGTTGCTTATTTAGCCCAGCAGATGGTGGTGGTGCCTTTGC
Source organism: Cetoscarus ocellatus (assembly GCA_037902135.1). Taxonomy (NCBI): domain Eukaryota; kingdom Metazoa; phylum Chordata; class Actinopteri; order Labriformes; family Labridae; genus Cetoscarus; species Cetoscarus ocellatus. Next base: position 18,838 of record JBAMNC010001023.1, read on the forward strand.
AAAGAGGACAGGAAAAGGCATGTCATCAATGAACAACACCAGATTAGAGAGAAAATGCCGCAGCGGGTTATTTCTGTATGCCACAGTTTTATCATAACTGCGACTCTTATATTTGGGAGTTCACATTAACAGACAACCCTTCTCCTCACTTCCAGATTTTTAAGAGTTTATCAAAGCCAAGAAGATTCAGGAAATGGTAATACACCTAGTTGTGCAAGAATTAAAAAAAACTTTTTAGACATATGAAATGAGTTCTACGTTGTGGTTAAAGCTCATGTTTTGAGTCTTTTCTGAGTTAAGCTTAAAACTATTTCGAGACTTAGCTTAGTCTTACGTACCAATCAATCAAACAAATACCCTCTTAATGTTATTAAAGTGCATTCACACACTGACATTTTTGGCCAATTTTTGCCGACATGGCGGTTCACGTCAAGTCAAGTCGAGTGGAGTCAGGCCATGCAGAACTAAGTTAAAGTCAGTTTGGCAACACTGATGTTCATCAGGCACGTAGAAAAAATGTTATGCATGCTTATGAATTTCTGATGTTTGGCCCAACACGCCTATAAACACGGGCAAGAGCTGACCTTATCTTCTCCACCCTCAGTTATAGCTGCATTACACTCTGTTGGTGAACACTGGGGCCTGCCCATCCATAGTTAAATGTATTACCTCTGGTGAGTGCAGCTGCTTCCTCCTCAGGACTGGACTCCTGCTGTACAGCTTGAGGTGCCCTTTTGGGACCAGTAATCTTTTGTCCTCCTGGCATGGTGTTGGAAAACTGAGACCAGCTGCATCTACACATGGTGAAAAAGTATATTCAGTGTGGCTGCGTTATATGATGTCAGTTGAGTGACGTCATAATACGTTTGTACAACGTTCAGCAGCACCAAACAATGTTAGGCAAAAGCAGAATAATTTGTATTCTATTAATCCAGACCCAACATATATCTACAGTACAGCACTTTGCAAGATTTGGCTAAAATTAAAGTGGTGAGAAAAAACTTTGTTAAGCATGCAGGAAATCTTGAGCAGCACAAGACTCATGTTGAACAGTCATCCACTGAAGCTGTGTGGGAGGTTAGCGAGAGATGCAGAGAGGACAAAGGGCAGGCAGAGGGAAAAAAAAAAAATCATGATCAAGATACATTATTGGTTAGAGACACGCAATCACACTCACACTGTTAGGGCAATTGAGAGTCACCAATTAACCCGATGAGCATGTTTTTGATCCGTAGGGGGAAACTGGAGCACCTGAAGAATACCTATGCATGCAAGGGGAAAACATGCAAACCCTCTCATTGTGAGGCACGAATGCATAATTATGAATGCCCAATTGAGTGCATTTCAGAATTTGTAATTGCAGTTTTGCCCTCAGGCATTAACAGAAGAATTACCTTGGACCTCTTGGTAAAATATGCTCCTTTAAAAAAGTCTGGAAATGCTATTTAGGTCGATTGTTTCTCCCCTTTAATAATACCAATCACAATCCTGATAAGTCACCTTTACAATGAGCTGCAACTTGTAAGGACTGTTCATTCATGAAATGAGCAGCACAACTAAATGTGAAGGTAGTGCCCATAAAAAGCCTTTTCTCGGTAAGAAAGCCTACAGTTCCCCAGTGAAGCAAGGGTGAGGGACTGGTCTTCTTGAAGTGTTGTCATCCTGGGATGACCACTTTGTGGACTGGATTTGACTTCACCAGTCTCCAGGAACTTGGTCTTAAATTTTGAAATGGTATGTCAGACACCAAATAATGCTGCCACTCTGCATACCGGAACACTCACACGTTCAGCTACATTGCTACACCCAAGAAGGCAGGATCCTAACAAGTTGTACCTCATCGTAAATGGGACTAATCAGGCTTTCCAAAGGTATAAAAAACAATACAAATTGGTATTGTTAAAGGGGAAAAATAATCAACTGAAATAACAGTACCAAACTTTTTTGAGGAGTATAATTACCGTACTCTTCCCTGCCATAGACTATTAATATGTTCCGTATCTACTAAGGAGGCCTCTGGGTTGGTATTTGTCTGCAGCAATGGGAGTGTTTTGGCCCAGATATTGCCATAATTGTATGAGAACTTGGTGCTCTCGAGGACCTCCAGGCAATTATTAAGATATCAAAGCTAAAGAGTCTTCAACTTTGAAGACTTTATATTATGATTAATTACCTGGCGTAATAGATTTACGTAATGTATCCTGAGTTGTAATTTAAATGGGTATGGCTGCCTCCTGGTCGCCCTCCTGTGATGGTTTTCCAGGCATGCCCAACTGGGAGGAGACCCCGGCGCAGATCCAAAACCCGCATGAGGGGTTATATATCCCATCATCCCCCAGGAGGAAGTGGAAATTGTGACAGGGGAGAGGAAAGTCAGGGTTGACCTGCTTGGCTTGCTGCATACACTCCCATGAGTCTACAGCCGTCAGCTGATCCTGTAGGTAAATTATTTGTTTGATGATTCGGAGAAGCGGCTAATAGAGTGCTGATGTGATGATTGCTTGTGTAAATGTTGACTGAAAGCTCTGCTGACAAAATGTCTAGGCCAAAACGTGTGACTTCATCCAAACAACAATCAGTTCAAATACTTCATCAATATAATATTTCTAAACATGATAGATTTGTACTTACATCCATAAGTCTCACTCGATTACTACAAATATTTTGCAGCTAGTGTTTTTTTTTTATTTAAAATATATATCCTATCAAGATGAAAATTTGTATCTATAATGGGAGTTCCTCTCTTTTTTTGTTTATTTGAAGAAAAACATCTTTCATATGATTACTGTACAACCAGTTTCCACCAATTTGTCTGAAACTATTAGTCTCACTCTGAGATTTTAAAAAGACTTGGGACAAGTGGTATATATACATTACGCAGCATAAATGAGTACGACCCCTATTAAAAATAATGCATTAATCAATATCTAAATAAACAAAAGAGCAATTTCCAAAGTTTTGACAAAGCTGAGTTTAACATATCAATAATTTTTACCATAAGATGAAAATAAGGGTAATATGATAACTAAAATTTTGCTTTGCTCCCATCCCTTTGATTGGGGTGTACTTATGTTTGCATCCTTATCTTAACTTAAGAAAAATACTTTTTTGTGTGCAACTTAAAAATTCTTCTTTGCAATCAATGGCCCACATTTGGGGGAGTATTTTGTGGTATAGTATGCCATAGAAAATGTTGATTTTGAAAGGAAACTAAAGGTTTTCTGACAAATCTGAAGGGATGTACTCATTTATGCTGAGCGCTGTATATATTGGGCAGCTGCTGGCACCACATATAAGGGGAGAGGTCCTGATGCTGCAGACTTTTTGTTTTGCTCACAGAGGTGCTCTTTCATATGGAAGACATATATTGGACACAATACAGGGCATATAAAACTCACATATTAATTATAATGGAGGACAGGGGGAGCATTCACAACTGCTCCTGATTGTGGAACAATTTATCTGAAGACCTGAGGGGAGCAAACCATAACAATAGTCCTTTTCACATTTCATTTAAGCAACAGCACCACAATAAAGCTTCATCATAATTACATCTTGAGACATTCACATTATTTGGATGTTGTGTCAGTTAACATTGTGACACAGCCTGGATGCACACAACATGGTGCATACTCCCCATGCATACACTGGCAGAGACATTCACTTTCAGCACTCCCTTCTCCTGCCAAGTCCATGTTCCCAAACATTTATTCTCTGATACCATTGCAGATGAAGCAAATGGAGAGTGAACTCATCCAAACCCACTGGAAATGCCAGAGGGGTGTGAATATTATGGCTAGAAACACAGCTGTAGTTGAGACTGTAGCAGCACATTTGACCTGCTTTGGATAGAAGTTGTGCAGCTCAGAATGAGATGCTGTCATGCCCCATTTGAAGATTTGTTTTGCTTGCTAAAAGCAAGCAAATGTCAAAGCAGGTTATATTTGCCCAGAGTATGATGGAAGGGTTAGTAAATGTTGTGCCTAGTTATTTGTAATTATTTTTAAGCAGGTTTGAACAAATATTTAATTAAAAGGAACATAGTCAACCAAGTGCCCTGCTAAGTAGTCACAACAGGATGGGAAAACTTGACTTTGTTGGATTGTTGATCACATTTTTACAGTAAATGTCATCAGTCACACCTACCTGTGAGTCCATTTTGAGCTCAGCTAAAACCCAACACAAGTGCCATCATAGCCAAGTTTTATGAATGACTGTGAAATTCTAATCACATTGATTTAGGCTTAGAGTCCCGGAATGTCAGAATACAACCCAAGGCCATGTCCACATGTATGTTCATATTTTTTTTAAGAACTAAGGTTTCCCTCTTCTGTTGCGAAAAAGTAATCAAGTCGATTTACAGGATTTTTTTAAAAACATCTCCAACTAAATGGAAATGCATATGTTTACCATTACATGCTCTTTATTAGCACCTGTTACATGCAACAATTTTTGTGCATTTTTATGCAAGAGCTGTTTCATTTTTAAATTTGTTCAAATCCCAAGTCTCACTGGTGTGACGGTTTAACTTGTGACCATTTTCCTATTTTCCTTTCAAAAATCAACATTTTCCTTGGCATACTATACCACAAAATACTCCCCCAAATGTGGGCCATTGGTTGCAATAAGATTTTTTAAGTTGCACACAAAGAAAGTGTTATTCTCAATTTAAGATAAAGATGAAAAAATGAGTACACCTCAATCAAAGTGGTGGAAGCAAAGCTAAATTTTAGTTTTCATATTACCCTTATTTCATCCTATGTTAAAAAAAATGTTATATTAAACTCAGCTTTGTCAAGACTTTGGAAATTGTTCTTTTGTTCATTTAGATATTGATTAATACATTACTTTTAAGAGGGGGTATACTCATTTATGCTGGACACTGTGTATATACATACATATATGAAGTTTCCTTTGGTCCTTGTGGTATCCAAAGTCCCTGATCTACATAAATTACTTTTTATTTTTACTTGAATAGATTCATAGAGGACTTCTTGTGCTTGTAATTGTGAAACATTTTATCAAAGTATCTGTTATTACACTTGACTGCAATATTTTTCTTCTCTCCCTTTCCCTGTTTACAAGGTATTTAAAAAATATGCCAGAGATGTCCCTGCCAGATGCTGATGGTACACAGGATCCCTCACGTTGCATCATTTGGAAACACCCGTGAAATTGTGTTGATCTACTTCCTTTCTCTTTTCTTCTAGTCCAACCAAAAGCTGATTGAATGTTCTGCTGCTCTCAAGAGTCTTTAAAGGGATGTTTTGGAATCTTTGCAGTTGAGTTGAATGAGGTAAATGGCAGTGGCCTGAACATAAGGGTGTCTATGGCGCAGTCTGGTAGTGTGCTTGGTTAGTAATCTGATTGCAGGTTCAAGCCCAACTCCAGCTTTCACGTGGTAATGTGTCCTTAGGTAAGACAAGTGGCTGCATCAGGGTGTGAAAGTGAAGGGCATGAAAGTTTTAGCTGATACCAATGGAAAACTGACATAGAAACTCCAACCATCAGTGAGTGAATGTGAGAGTGAATGGATGAGAATGGGTAGATGGGACCTGTGGTGTAAAAGCAGCTTTGAGAAGTCAAAAAGACTAGAAAAGCGCGACTTAAGCTCAAGTCCATTTACCATTTAGCCATATGTACCATAAGCCACAGTGAAAGAGATCAGCTCTGCATCTGTACAGGAATACTTGACAGTGAAGCTGGAGATGGATATTGCTACTGATGGTACCACTGACTTCATGCAATTTAAAGAGTTTTAGGTGAAAACAAACTACAAAACCAGCACAAGGTGAATGCACGCCCAATTAAAAAAATACTTTTCTGCAACCAAGCTGCTTTGTTTAGACACTACTTTGGTACAGCCAGCATGACCTTCTGCTAGCAGGGTGCCGCCTGGCTAGGTGAGCTTTCTTGATGAAAACACACTGTCTTTTTGTAAAGAAGTTTGTTTGGTGCTTGCTTCTCTCTCCATCTCTGTCTGGTATCCCTCCTCCTTCTACCAGCTGTGCACCTCAGAGCAGTTTGTGCTCAGGGAGGGGGAGGGATATTTAGAGGAGCTGAGAGAGAAGCAATGCTTGCCACACACACACACAACTGGCGTCATGGAGGGCTTGTTCATTCCTGTTTCCCTCAGTTTACAGGCGTTTTTTCCCCCTTTTTCTCATTTTGTTCCTCAGCAATGCTATGTTGCTGGGTTTTGTTTTTATAGTTTGGGCTGGAGGTTGTCGGTAGCCCAGTTTCCTTAGTTGTCTTTAGTTTAGTTATCCGTTAGGCAGTTTATGAGTCAAGTGCCAGGTACGACTGCCCCTTATGGGTTCACCTGGTCATTCCTCCCGATTTTGTTCATTTTTGCTGACAACTCCAGCCCCCTTTGGTTTATTCAGTTGTTTCTCTTTTTGCATTTTCTTCAGTGAAATCATTAATAACTTTAGCTTTTGTGTGGTGTCCTTTTATATGTTTCTGTTCTCCTATTGTTTACCCCTGAGCCAGGTTTTCTTGTGTATTGAGGCCGTAACAGAGGTAAACTGAGCTAACTTTCTCAACATTACCGTGATGAGCAGGATAATCTTTAAACATTTGTGCATTTAAGTACTTTTTATTTTTTCTAATTTGTCTCGACAAAAGTTGAGTACACTACTGGTTGCAGGACACATACGCTGTGCCATGTACTGAAGATAGTGCCAAAATGAAATGGTTTGGTGGTAGACAAGGTTGCTGTAAATGTTTTGAACAGAGCATGCTATTATCCCATGCTCTTGTTGTGACTTGATATCACCCTAATCCTAAATAATGGAAAGTGAGAAGCTTCATCTGTGTCAATATATATATAGCCCTAGCTTCTGTGCCGACTATTTCTGTACAGATGCAGAGCCGATATCTGTCACTGTGGCTAATGTTAAGGCTGATGCCATGTACTTCATATGACCCTGATTTAAAAAGTCCTGAACTATCCCTTATACCTGTCTTTATGGGAACAGATTCTCCTTACCCGAGAATTTCTAAATCCACAGATGGTGATAGGCCTCCAAATTTTCATAAAGTTTCTCAAGGCAGACATTTTAATCATTGCTGTTACGCACCTTTAAGAAACAGTCAGAATAAGTGGTCAGTAAAATGCTTTATTTTATTACAATGCACTTCATCAGAAATGTAAGCTATCCTGAAACACTGATGCGCAGTGTATGATGATGGTGAAGTGATGCTTCTCTCATAAAAGATGCTGCATCATTAATTCCTTTCCTCAATCAGTTTCGTACAAAGGAAAGCGTTCATGGCATTACATTCCTCATGTTTGAGGCGTCCATCTGTAGAAAGAAACAACATACAGATTTAAAATTTCATCCTTCCAATTAATCAAACATTATCCATCACTTCCACATAATACAAAACTGAAAAACTATTTCAATAAAGGAATTCAAAATTGTTATATGATGAGTAATTAATATTTTTTATCATGCATTTATGAATCTATCAAAATGGCAAAGGAACAAAAAACAGTACCCCTGCCCAGTTCGAGGCAGTCCCTCACTTGACCACCTTCTGGAGCTAAATTGACATTAAATTTGTAACCACCACTCCACAGCCAAACACCACGCTGAAAGACAAAACAAAATTCATTTAATTTAATTTGAAAAAAAAATAAAAAAAATAACAAGATTTATGAAGGAAATAACAGTAATGAAGTAAGAAATCTGTCCAGGATGAAGTTAAAATCTTCCTCTGAATGTGATGTCATGCTCACAAGAGGCCCAGAGATGTATTCATACAATGCAACCTAGAATACAACAATTTGCACATAAGGGAAACCACACAAGCTCTACATAAACACATGGCACAGCATTAGAGAGCCACAGAACATGCTTTTGAAGACAGAATTATCTGTATGTTATACAGGGAAGACAACTGGTCAAAAATGTGTGTTTTCAGGGTTCCAAAGCGCCGGTTCTGTGTGGACAAATCAACATATGATTAACAGAGGCTTTTTATTTCTAGCTCTTCCCACATCAACCCTTAGAACTGAAGAGATCTTTTGGAGAAGAGCTGAAACGTCTTCAAGAGTCTGAACCAGTCCAGTTATCCCCTTGATCATCATTGAATAACCATGACCTGGACAATTGGATGACAAAGTTCATACTTTGCATGAGAGATAATAAAGGGAGTGATGGAGCATCTTCCTGGTTCTTATTGAGAATTAGGTAGACACTAAAACATTACAGGGTTGTTTCCCTTTTATAAGGAGCCTTACTTTTGCCTTGATCTGGCTTCATATGATTGATTTTGATGTCTAATAGAGATTTATCACAATGTTCAAAAAACCTGCTGGTTTTCACAGGCATTTTGTGCTGTGTTTCAGCTCATTTCTGCCTAAAATCTGCCTTGTTTGTCCAGTGTGGGAGGTCATTGCCAGTCTTAAGCACAGATCACTTCAGTATGCTTATATATATATATATATATATATATATATATATATATATATATATATATATATATATATATAGATATATATATAGATATATATATATATATATATATATATAGATATATATATATATATATATAGATATATATATATAAATATACATATATATATATATATTTATATATATATGATATAATTTTTTTTTAGTAATTATTATGACAATATATTACACTCTTAAACAACCTAGTTTAAGTATTTTTCCCTCATCTGTAGACATTTCTTAAATTTTTCAGGCAACAATTTCTTCTTAAGAATCTCAGTAAATCATCACATTTATTTATTTTCTTGAATTATCATTAAGATTTTCCTTTTTTTTTCTTTTCTTTTTTTTTTAAACGTTTTTTCAACATTTTCATCAGTATCATTTAAAGTTAAACAAGGAGACAAAAATAGCCTCAGTATGACTATTTTAAATCATGGATAAATTATTTGTCTTTTAGTCTTTTGCACTAGATGACAATATTGCCTGAAATTCTCAAGTTACAAATGGTGGCCATGGACTTTTTTCAAGATCATTTCACAAAAACCTAAACTTTAACCACCAGTGGATGTGGGCCTACCTCAGTACTCAGGGAACTGTTCCTTTAAATATATTATTCACACTTAATATTTGCTCCATGAACAGCAGAACTTGGCTGAACAGAACATGTTTTACTGGTTTCCTTTTTTCATTTGATTAATAGTCTCTTAAGATGCTATTCTATTTGTGGTATCTGCCCAACCTGGCCTGACAGGGTTTGATTTCTACCTTCTCTGTTTTCCATCACCCTATAGAATTTGATAGTACCTATTTAATGTCGGCAGGTTGGTGTATTGTGGCTGCGTGAAACTACAGCGGCAGCATCCTCACAACAACACAGGAGGAAACAGGCCAGGCCAGAGAGCCACCGGCCCCTGTAAGGCTTTTTTTTTTTTAACAGTGAAGAGAATAATTTTGTTCCAAAGATGGTTGCAGTAGCAAAGCAACATACCATAAAGCAAAGACTGTGAAGTCACGCACGATCAGTTAGCCAACAACGGAGGCTATTTCATTTCCACCAATCTGCGTCTTGTACTCTGACCATTCAGAGGTCACCAATGTCTCCTTATCGTTTAGTCTTGGCTGAGCTCCCTTAGAACCTCACAGGTACTAGGTATGATCCCTAATAGAAAACAAAACCAACCAAATAAAGTTGAGCCAGTACTACAAAGTGGGAATGCCTACAACAAAAGTTTGGTGGACTCGGTTTGGTTTAGGGGTGAAATTTCTTTCAATTTTTCACTTGTTTTGATTTTTGTCACACTGCACTTTGTCAGGCGAACCATAGCCTGTCAAATGTTGTGTAATATAGCTATCCACCACTAGTTGGTGCTGAAGTTGTGGTTTTCATTCCCGCAATCTTGCACATTATTGCACTGACCTGGAAATCCACAACCAGCTTTAAGTAATAACATAGTCTGGGTTGAAGCAGTTGGGAAGTCACACATTTTGGGGACATGTGTCCATCTCTTTAATGCATCCTGAATTAACAGGATCACATTATGCCACACACTGTAGACCTGGCTGTATGTGGTTAATAGTGGTGTATATTGGTAAGAATTTGATGATATGATCCATAATGCAATACATTTGTGACCAAATTAAATATAACAATAAATTGCCATGCTAATAATGTCACAATATTGCTCTAAAATATAGATTTGGCATTGCACCACGAAATATTGTAATGTTTTAGTTTATGAGTACTTAAACCCTATTGGTTTAAATTATTTCCTGCAGTCTCACTGTAAAAACATGCTAGCTTTGTACCTGACCACTGCTCATTTTTAGCCAAACACACTCATGAGAGGAACAGGACAGCATGTTCTTAATGTTTCTTTGATTTACAGATATGAAACCTTCAGAGCAGGGAACGTATTGTATACACATGCAGAGCTGCATATGGGGTGGACACTTTGCTGTTTGGTGTGTGTCCGCTGCACCCTGCTGTTCATGTCAGAAGAATCCCTCTGGTTGTGCTGCCTTTACTTGCATGTTAGTGTAGCAAGTTGAGCTTTCCCCTAATTATCAACAAATAGCCATATGATATTACCATATACCTATTTTAAGCTCAATATGATTTTTTATTTATGTATTTCTAAACACTGTTATTCTTCATACCAGTGTGTTGCAACAGCCTTAGGAAGTAATGGGCTGAGACACATCAAAAATTGTTTTTTTATGGACTACACAACCATGCTGTGAAATTAGACATTTAGACTGTCAAAATGAGTGTATTGTAGTTTTTTATTGTCTCACTTTGACTTGATTAATCATTTTCTAAAAAGCACCACACAAAAAAAATTTTTGAGTACAGGAAGAACTTTTTACTGACACTCACCTTAGGTGCATGATAGCCTCCAGTCCAAAGAGCTATGCTTTTGCCTGCATGCCTTGTCACTAATTCTTTGATTGGTTGTATGTCATTGTGGTCTTTCAATGAAATCAGATTCCCTCCTTCATTTTTGCACTCAGCCTAAAGCAGACAAAAAAGATAATTAGGTTCAAATGATAACACCAGGTTGGAGCCTCTTTTAAAGATGCTTGCTGTAAAATACCATAAAACAGTGCTGAATTGTGTTATTATTCAAAACCTACCTCAGCATCCCACCATATTTTTTTGACATTGTAGAACATGTAACAAAGTTCTTGAATTTCAATCCAACCATCAGGGCAGCCGAAGCAGCATCCTCCTACAACACAAGGTTCATGTTCAACTGAGTGAATGTTTAAATAATCCTTAAAATACAGATATGCAGCACCCCTGCCACTACAGCACTACATATAGGTTCCTCAAAATATGTTTGTTACTGAAAATAGCTAATCTTACGATCACATGGTAGCAACTCAATGCATTAAAAAGATCCTATTTTGCTTTAAATCTGGTTCATGTCTTCATTTTTTATTTCTGCTAGGGTATATTCACAATTACTTATGTCCATAAAACCTTCTAGTTTTCATATACAGAGTCACTTTGATAGTGCTGTACTCTCTGCCTGTCTGAGATGCTCTGTTAGAGCTCTTTCCCCTTCAAGGCTCTCCATCCTACATGGGCCCAGTCTGCTCTGATTGGTTGAGTGGTCTTCTCTTTTGTGATTGGTCAGTTCAGCTGATGCTCAGTGCCATATTGTCAACAACTCAGAATTCATAGTAATCTAAAATTCCTTGCGACTGCGAGCCAATGGGCTAAAACTGACAATGAAGAAATGGTGGACAACACAGTGGGGGGGTCTGTTTGGGGGGAACAATATGTTTTAGGTATCTGCTAGCGCCACAAAGAGGGGCAGAAGGAAAGGCCTTAATGCTTGGTTCACAGACATGCTCTATCATGCAGAAGAAACATGTTAAACACACTAAAGGGCATACAAAACTTAAAAACACATTATATGACATCTTTCATACCTGTAAGCATGGTCAGAATGACCTGCTGAAATTTAAACCTAGCATAATTATGAGAAAGAAAAGTTGCTCTGAACATGGCATGGCTTTTGGTGCCAGACACTAACTGCAAAGCTTTTCGCTCTGTCTCATGCAGTATTTTCTCGGGCAGGATAGGTAATCAGAGCAGGAGGGTCCAAATTATTCTTATTGAGGGACAGAAGCAGAACTAGAAGTGCTCCAAGAACACAAACCTCTGCAAAGGCATTTGTGACAGTGTAAGCTGATTTATTATGGGCAATGTATGAAACTTCCCTCTTGCCTGATGTCAACACATCCTTTAAAAAAATCCCAGATCAGCATCAAGATGAAAATCAAATGTAATCAATTCTCTCTTGTGCCATGACCAGCATTCCCTGAAAATGTATCACAATCTGTTAGAAACTTTTTGAGTTATTGGCAAAATTGTAAAAAAAAAAAAAAAAAAAAAAAAAAAAAAAAAAAAAAAAAAAAAGAAAAAAACCCTGCCCTGATTTACAGTTAGGGTTGGGAAATACACTGTTTCAATCAATTTATTCGATTTATTTTCTGCAAAGATTTAAAAATTAAAAGTCAAGTTTTTCTCTTGATTTATTCCAATTTTAAGTTGTTGCAGTGTTTGGAATTAGTCAAGATGTAGTAAGTCAGTCACCCCTACTTGTTTTCACTGTTTGCTGTTGACACAACTGAGGACTCCACTCAATAAACACATCACTCCATAAGGTGTGTATATTAAACAGAAAACCAGTGTTTTGGCATTGTGGAAAGACTTTTTATAATGAGAGAGGAGAACGTCTACAAATTGATTTCCTGGTTTGCACTATAAAACTTGTGAAGCATTCCTGGGTTCAGGGAGTCCACTATCATATGTGTTATTCTTCGTTGTTATGTGAAATTTATCAGTGAAATAGACACACAGATTTTCTGTGCTGTGAATACACTTCATGGTGTGACATTTTTGTGGACCAATGTCATCAGTTCTAAAGAGAAGTGACACTGAATGGAAGAGACAGCGCATCTCCATTTAACTTGTAAAAGTCTACTTTGGGGCTCTGGGGATGGAGCTACAGGACAAGATATTTGGGCAGAACTGCAGCAGCGGCAGGTCCTGCCTACTTATCCTGCGGTCTTTAACACAACTACATGTTCACATGACTATGATAAACAAACCATCGCCATTATCCAGCCTGTGTCGTTTGTATATATTAAGAGTTTCTTTGTCTTTGAAGATAAGGAAATACTTAGGAAACGCTACCTTTCTACAAAATATATGCTATAACATAAAATTAGTTAATTTAGTAACATTTTATTCAAGTCAAACTTTACAGGCTGTAATTTTGTCATAGAAGAAAAATATGTGAGCACCAACCTTTTTTTCGACACTTAGGCTGAAACTGTAAAGTAAAACATCATTAGCCATCTGGTAAAAGCACAGGAGATAAAAGCTGATGACACCACCCAGGGCTGGGAAATTAATCAAGTTCAATTTATATTAGAATTACATCATGTTTTTCATATCTTTACTTCTTCGCATTGACTTTTGCTTGTTGCTTGTTTTCAAAGTCTTTAAAATGTCTAGTGTTGCGACAACCAAGCAGCCCAAATGCCGCCTATCATTATCATTAAAATAACGCAGATTTTATCATATTCAAACACATGGGACTGAAAGCTACTGACTGACCTTTTGCAGATACATGGCTAATAAGATGTCACTCACTTCAGTGGATGGTGGAGATAATGTGTTGTCAACAGGCAAAAGCGTTTTTTTTAGGTAATTATATTAGAGGTCTAACTTGGGGCCATAAAAGTAACATTATAACGTTAATCCACAGAATATAGGTATCACTGACCCCGTCTACTATGCTGGATCATTTTAGGGTGCTCACAGATGTAGAAATGAGTGAGGACTGGACTGAAATGTGTTTTTTGGTACAGAGGCAGTGTTCTTGAAGCATAGAGCCTAATAGCTGTTCGCACTTATACAGTACCTCTTTACCCTAACTTAAAATTCTTACCAGGGATGTATAACATGACAAACTTCATGGAGAGGCATTTGCTGTTTTTTTTTTATTAAACAGTTCATTTTGTTAAGTGACACCAGTAAACTGGATCACTAGCATAAGCTAGAAATGTGCAAGAGTCTGGCAATACCTATCATGATACAGGGGGTGACAATAATATATTTCATGTAAAAGTGCAATACCATAAACAGGGCATTATATACAATTATTTTGAGCAAAAGGTCTATTTTTTTGTGGGCAGCATGGTGGTGTAGCAAGTAGTGCACATGCCTCACAGCAAGAATGTTGATGATTTATATGTAGACTGAAGTTGATAGTGGGGTCAGTACTATTTTTGTTTTATCACAAGTAACATGTAGGATAGCAAGGTTTTTTGTTGTCAAGCTAAGGATGGGGCATACAGTACTTGTGACGTCAATACAAAAGGTCTATTGAACATTTTGACAGCAAAATTTAAATAGAAATGTAAAGAAACTTTAAAAATTAGTACATTTCCCAGCCCTAGCCAACAGTATTGAATCAATGTTAAGTTAAATGATACTCACATGTGTATCCAAACACAGTCCACCGCTCAAGCCAAGGAGCACAACAAGTTGAATAGCTAAAGCCATCTGTGTGAAAAACAGATGGTGTATATAAGGCGAAATAAAGGCAGCTTAAGAATTTTGTGTATGATTGCTAAAATTGCAGTTGTGGTATTTTTGTTCTGAGAAAGGTAAATATAACATCCTGCACTTTGTGATTGACGTAAACTGCAGTAAAGCAGAAGTAATGGTCTATGAAGACAGTCTAACATCGTTTACAGTTCTGAGAGTTGTATAAAATTAATTGGCAAGGACTGTAAAGTAAACATGGTGGCTGCTCACTTTTTGAAGTCAAATTTAAGATGTTTTAAGATCTTTTTTAGACCCAAGAAAGAATGGTTAAATACATTTTTGCCATTCATATGGTTGATGCTTTTTTTAGTTGCTTTGATTCTGATTAAACCAATTAGAAAAAAATGCAACATTTTTATATCTTTTATATCATGCGAGTGGATTCATTACAATACTGATTAATCCCTTTAACAAGTCCCTGCAGCCTTTCATTTCAAAGCCAAATTTTCATACCGTGTATTTCCAAATCTCCCTTTTGTCATACTTAAAATGCTGCTGTAAACACTGTAAACACTGTAAACATGCTCCTAAATTACCTTATTAAGGTAGCTGACAAAGAGGATCTCTCAAGTAAAAGCAAGACTTTTGAGGAATCCAATCTAAGACTTGAAGAGTTTATAGAAATGCTGTTAAATGTGAAAAATGTGTTACATTGATAAAAACAAACAGTATTTCAAGATCACATAAAGAGAAGCTAATTTTACAATGAAATATGTGTATGCTCACCTTGTTGTGATGATCAGATGAGACTGGACTTCCCAAAGGCAAGAAGGGTGAGTACTTTTTTTATACCTTCAACTTCTTGTTTAATTTGAGGAATTTGCATGATGTGATGATAACCAGGGACAATATTGATCCTGCAGTCAACCTCAAATATCCCCTTGCCACAGCCTTGAGTAAAGGTCAACCGGTTCCTTGGAGAAACATTTGCACAATGCTGTGCTGCATGTGACTAAACGGTAAAACAAGGATGTTAGCTCTATGATCTCTGTAGGGTTTCCTTACAGAGGCGCTCTGGGCTCTGACACTCATCTGTGACATGTGCTCCTGAGGTGCTAACTGAGTTTGAAAAACAAATTGAGTTTTTAGGTACTGATTTATTTACAAATGTGATACAGGGTAAAACATTGAAGTTTAATTTATAATCAATCCACTGTCCATTTCTTCGGACTCCATTTTGTCACGCATGTGTGCAGTGTTCTACATAGATGCAATGCCTCATCCATCCATCTATCCGTTATCTATTCTGCTTATCCCTTAAGGGGTTTTGAGGGGCCAGAGCTTATCCCAACTGACGAAAGGTGATTCAAACATGACCAGTCACCAGCTGATCGAAGGGCCGCATAGAGAGACAGACAAACATTCACATAGTCACCCACACCAAAGGGCAATCAAGAGTCACCGATTAACCTAACAGGCATGTTTTTTGGTCTGTGGGAGGAAGCTGGAGTGCCTGGAGAGAACCCATGCATGCACAGGGAGAGCATACAAACTCTGCAAACTACTTGCTGCACAGCTGTGCCACCCTGCCAAGCATTATGCTCAATATCAATATTGTTTACAGTAAGAATATGAACATTAATATGGATTGACACAAGATAATTTATTCAGTGTTTATTCTACTGAAGGAGCAATTATAATCCCTGGCTACTTTATAAGGTACACCCCTCCAACTGCTTGTTAATGCAAATATCTAATCAGTCAATCACATAGTAGCAACTTAATGCATTGAGGCATGAAGTTGAAACCAAGCATCAGGATGGAAAAGAAAGGTTATTTATATGACTTTGAATGTGGCATGGCTGTTGGTGCCAGACGGGATGGTCTGATTATTTCAGAAACTACTGGTATGATTGGATTTTCTTGTACAACCGTCTACAAGGTTTACAGAGAATGGCCCACAAAAGATCAAATATCCAGTGAGCAAAAATGCCTTTTAAATACAGGAGGTCAAGGCAGATGGCCAAGGTGATAGCAACAATAACTCAAGTGAGCATTCATCACAACTAAGGTATGCAGAGGATCAACTCTGAATCTTAAAGCAGATGGGTCAATGCAGCCGAGGACCACACCAGGTGCCACTTGTAACAGCTGGAATATTATTGTTGCTATGGGGGGTTATGCTGCTAGATGGCACCCTCACTTTATCTGAGTTGTATGCATTAATAGATACCCGTATGCTCTACAGAAGAGAGGACTCTTAACAAGTTACAGGTTGGTACAGGTTACAACTGGGTTTAAAAAATCGATTAATTGATTTGAATCGATTTGTGTCTGTTGTTACAGATATTGATATTGGGCCATTGAATGGCCCAATACTGATTCATAAAATCCTTAAATTGATCTTTTAATACTTCTTTTCTCGGTGTGTAATGCAGTCCGCAGTTTAATGCTGAGTAGTCTCGCATGACCAGCCATTCATTTCCCATAATGCCATGTCACTTCTTGCATGACCATATCAGAGTTCTCGCGAGATCTTGTCACTTGGCGAGGAGCGTTGTTAAACAAAACATTATGGCGGAAGCACTGAAGGCATCGCCAACAAACTTTAAGGCAGATGTCTGCATGCATTTTGGATTTAAAACACACGACGGCGGCAATGAGCTGGACAAGAGTAAAACTATATGCAAGATATGCAGTGTGCAGGTGACAATTGTGGAAACACAACAAACCTCCGGAATCATTTATCGAGACACTACCCTGAAACGCAGTCTGCAAAGACGTCGGACCCAAAGCAAGTGCAGGCATTTGTATGTAAGTTTCCAGCAAACTCTCCACAAGCCCAGAAAATAACCAATGCTGTCACAGCATTCATATGCAAGGACATACGACCATATAGTGTTGTTTGTAGCCGCCTTATTGACACTGCCTGCCCTGTGGTTTGATTTGATTAAATTATTACATTTTTGTTTTAGTCAGGTTATGTTTAATAAAAAGTACATGATGACTGTAACTGCTTTGGGCTTAATTCTTATTGTAAACATTAATATTTTTAATAATGCACAAAGTTAGAGTTAGTTTCTACTATTTAGAACATTAGTTCTCTGAGAATCTCTTCCATATTCAAGTAAAATTTGTACTCTGGCTGAAATGTCCTTGACTGAATCTAAATCAATCAAATCACATTAAATCACAAATCGAATCGGGCCCTTGTGAATCGAATCGAATCGATTTGGGAAATCTGAATTGATACCCAGCTCTAGTACAGGTCATGTCTATGTCTCACTGCTCATGTATGAACAGTGATAGTGCGGTGGAGACCTGGCATTATATGGTCTTTGTGAATAGCTGTAGAATAAAGCACCTTGTGAAAATCCCTATCATGTCTCATCTCCTGTCTGAGCTAACCTGCGCCAGGGTCTTCTACACTAGCCACCAGCCTCTCCACCTCACCAGCCCAACCCATTACACGCTTCTGTTAGCAAAGCACAGGAAACTGAGGCTACAATATGCACTGGCTCACCAAAATAGGGCAATAGAAGAGTGGAAAATGTTGCCTCTTCTGATGAGTCTGGATTTCTGCTGCTACATTCAGATAATGGGGTCAGAGTTTGGTGTCAACATCATCAAGCATGGATCCATCATATCTTGTATCAACAGGTCAGGCTGGTGGTAGTGCTGTAATGGTGTGAGAGCTTTTTTCTCTGCACACTTTGGGCCACTTAGCACCAAGTTAGCATCATTTAATCACCACAGCCTACTTGAGTATTGTTGCTGACCATGTCCATCCCTTTGTGACCACAGTACACATCCTCTGATGGCTACATCTAGCAGGAAAACACAGCATGCTGGCTGAAAAATCTGCAGTAACTGTGTGATGCAATCATGTCAGTATGGATTAAAAGCACTGTGGAATGTTTCCAGCACCTTGATCAGAGAATGAGAAAGAGAGAAACTCGACAGTCTGCAGTAATTTATGATGAATTGTTAATGCTTATAAGAGACCCTGTTGGTCACGGCTACTACATTTATGACTTTGTTGTGTTGTAACTTTCAATAATATTAGTTAACTGTGTACATATTCAGACTAATATCATGACTCACAGGTATTTTAACCACATACCTGAAGTACTTGTTTTCAATTATGCTTAAGCTCCCTAAATATAGATTGACATTGTCTCTCTTTATGAGCACATTGAGCAAACACATGAATAAGTCCTCAGTACAAATAAATCTGATTGCATTTTAAAGAGCATTTAATGCACGACATGACATGACAAGGCTGAAGAAAGCACAGAATTGGAAGTCCAAATTCAAGGAGATGTCGATTGTTTCTTTGACACTGAGGGTATAATTTTTGAGGAGTGGGTTCCAGGAAGGTCAATGGTCAAACAATAAGCAGTTTCTGGCCTAAAAATAATCACAGTGCTTGATTACCCTCCATATTCACCTGGTCCAACCAAGTCTGACTTTTTCCTTTTTCCTAAGATCAAATCTTTGTTCAGAGGAACATGTTTGAGTCTGTGTCAGAAATTAGGAAAAGAACGATGGAGCTTCTGAGGTAATTGTCTGAAGAAAACCTGCTGCACTGCTTTGATCAGTATCACCTGAATGCAACAGTGTGTTGATAAAGAGGGAGAGGTTATTAAGGGAGAAAGACATTGAAAAATGTTTATGTTCATTAAAACTTTTGATATCCATAACTCGTAAAGAAATTTGCAACCTGCTGGATCACCTGAATGCCTTTAATCTACTTTTAAGATGAATTGAAAAGACCAGCTCTCAGAGACCCACATTTTCCTGCAACAGATTGCAGTCTGTGGGAGCATCATATCCAAAACTTCTTCTGCTAATTTCAAGACAAACTTTGGGGTACAGATAGCATTTAGTCTCGTTAGTTTCTTTTACAGTGAAGGGCATTCTTTCTCTGGGTGGCACCATCAGGGCTTCAAAGAAGCCTCAGAGTGGAATAGAATGTGATACAGAGAATGACCACTTTATGCCTCCAATTGAAACTGGTAGAAGGGGAATAAAATCTACAAAAGACGTCAACATCTATGCATGAGAGCCTACAGTAACAGAAGAAATCACTGAAATACATGAAGAAAGCATTGTGTGTTCACATTAAATGGATGGTAACCAGAAAGTCTGATAAAGTGCAAAGGGAAAAGTTTATGCTGAAGTATCAGAGCTTGTCTACATACCTATATGTATAAGTTACTGTCATGTGATTGGCCAATAAGATATACCTGTTTATAAACAATTAGTAGATCTGATAAATTGGTCAGTGGGTGCAGCATGTCTTCTCAAGGGTTTCTCCTCTGGGGTTGGTGTTATTTGTGTAACATGAGCGCCCTCTGCCGGAGTCCCTGTGGACATACATCAATGCAACCCAGAAGTCATTCCCAGAACTGTCCTGTCTCTGTGCCTGAGACATGGAAACCTTGATGTTCATGAGCTTTTTTGTGCTTTTTAGTAACTATACCATAACATATGTGAAAACATGCTGTAATGAAGAAATACAAGTTTTAATAGTTTATTTTTGTTAAGTGACAAAGTCAAAGTGAATGAACAGAAGAAACATCCAAATCCAAGTATTTTGTGTGACCACCCTTTGCCTTCCAAACAGCATCAGTTCTTTAAGGTACACTTTAGCTCAAGTTCTGAAGGACCACTGCAGGTAGGTTGAACTAACCACTGATCTTGTGTGAATGTTGTCTGGCTCCAATTCTTCTGTCTCTTCATGTAACCACAGACACAATCTCTGCTCTTCTTCTTATGAAGAGGATAGTTCTTAATGGCATGGCTGTATGTTTTAGTAGTTGCCCTGATGCACAATGAATTATTGGCCAATGATGGATGCAGAATGTTATTCATGGGTGGGCCTAGTATTATTAGGACATTCATTCATTAATTTTCTATACCACTTATCCCTTTTTGGGTCGCGGGGGGGCTGGAGCCTATCCCAGCTGTCACTGGGCGAGAGGCGGTGTACACCCTGAGCCAGTCGCCAGTCGATTGCAGGGCCACGTAGAGAGACAGACAACCATTCACACTCACACTCATACTTAAGGGCAATTTAGAGTCACCAATCAACCTAATGAGCACGTTTTTGGTCTGTGGGAGGAAGCCGGAGTGCCCGGAGAGAACCCACGGATGCATGGGAAGAACATGCAAACATCACACAGAAAGGCCCTGTCCGACCTGGGACAACAGGAACACACCATAATGGTGTGTTCCTGTTGTGGTCTAAAATGGAGGTCTGAAATCTCCTGCTGTAAGATATACAGGGCAATAGGGGAGGAAATGTGCTGGGATCCAACCCACTGCTGCTGCACTCACCTCTTAGAAAAGCCCCCTGGATCTGGAACTACCTTAGGAAATGACGTTCTTTTTGGCCAAAACAAAGATGGATATCCAGTGTTTATGGAGGAAGCCTTTGTCACTCTCTAATCTGATGTTTTATCACAAAACAGCAAAGGTAAGACTGATTTTTTGCGTGTTGCCGTACACAATTGATTGTTTACCATCTTCTTTTTCTGCTGGTTTCCTGAGTTTTGGTCTGTGAGTTTTATGCCCTCCTAAATTTGGAGAATTGAGCATAAAGAAAAAGAAGAGAACAAGAGACACAGTGTTATGGATCACAATTCCTTTATCTCAGAAACATGCAGCATGGAGAGGAGGCCTGGGGAGGTGTCCTCTGAAGAAATGACAGTTCACTGTCCTTATATACAGCTCTCTTTGATGAGGCATCACAAAATCACAACACATTAAAATATTTTTAGATATAAGCGTCTGTTCAACAGAGTATATACCTCAGGACACCATATAAAGGCAAAACTTCATTTCAGGTCAAGATTCACCCCACCACTTGTTTGTAAGGATTCAAAAGTTGTCTAAAAGCAGGTGTAGAATACCTTGCTGTTGTTTTACCCTCTGAGTCTAAATAAAGCTTTTCCAAAAAAATTCCTCACAGGTCGTAGAGTGACGTAGTTGGTATTGATGGGAGGGTCTCGGTCTCAGCTCTCTGCAGATGCCTGCTGCTTGTCTGTGTAGCTTCAAATAGCAGAAAGCTATGGAATTATAATCCAACATTTCTTCGAGAGCATGCTCTAATGCTTGAGAGCAAAGTTTCAAGTTTTTAGGGTAAAGCCTTTTCGTTTTGAGAGCATTTGTCATATTTGACAGCAGATTTACATGTTTTGAGAGCAAAACTTTGTCATTTTGTGCTCAGATTTTTCCTTCAAAACCTTGTTTTGCACTCACATCTCTTTTCTCCTCTTTGATTTTTTCTGCTCGCACATGTAACAAAACTGCATGCACACAAGACAAAACTGCTCCCAGCCAATAGGAAGTCAGTATTGGTTCACCCAATCACATTAATGCTACATGGTTGCTAAGGGGGTTCGCTAGATTGAGCCGAGCATCCCATATGGGCAGCTCCTCTCCCGTGTATCCATTTTTCGTGTTCATATGGGTGAACGAAAAACACTAAAACCATCCGATTTCTGTTTGGATGAAGGTAAACGAAAAACAGGAAACAAGTTGTCTCCAGTTTTTCGTTTGGTAATCGGACATCGAAAAACATAAAATGAGCCTTTATCTGTCTATTTTTACACAAGTCTGGAAATAAAATATAGCCGTTACTCCTTTCATCAAGCTTGCTTTTGCCTTGACCCGCAAAAACATTCTTCTTCTGCTGCTGCTGCTGCTGCTGCTTCTTCTTCTTCTGTTTCTGAAACTACACTACAGCGTATTACTGCCCCCTGGTGATATTATTGGCTTGCCACGCTTTCAGCCCATTTCAAAGCCTCATCCATTGTAATTAAGTACAGGTTTGTTGTTCTTGTACCAAATCTGTTGATTTTACATGTTTATGGCATCTGTGAAAAACTTAAGGGTGAAATGTTTCTCCATGAATTGAGTTTTAAATTCTCACTGTATGTTTGTCTATGTTCTTTTAGTGTGTCACCTCCCTTTACTGGAAGCATTAATTAAGTATTTTTCTAATTCTGTAAATTGTATTTAGTTCAGAGTAAATGTATTTGTTATTATCATCCATCAATAAATAACCCTTTATTTCAATTTTCAAGCTAAATTCAACACATATTACCAGATGGGCAGTTACACATTACAAACCAGGTAAGCTTGGATTCTTCAATGTCTCATCAATCAATCTTTATTTGTATAGCACCAGTACATAACAAGTGTTATCTCAAGACATCTTAAAATAAAACATGCTTAAGCCAAACTCTTAATTTTATAGATACATATATACAAAAACATACAATGAATATATATGCAAATTTTACTTGAACATACATACATCCAGAGATGTATCCATCCAGGCAGAGACAAAGGGACTAAAATCATATTTTTCTCTGCTGAATGCAGGCTCAGTCAATCAATCAATTTTTATTTATATAGCACCATCTTCGTTGAATATGAATTTATTAAAAGTAAGCCCCTTGGGATGTGGCATCTCATTTTCAAGAGGGTCCTCATGTCTATATGGTTGTAAAGATAGTTACTGTGATGTATGAACAATAACAGCCGTGGATAGAGAGATCAGTCTAATATTAACATTAATACCTATAATGAATACAATCTGGCGAGGACTGATATTGATTAATATAACAGCATCCAGCTGAACTTGCATAAAATGGGTTTAACTGGTCTATAGGTATGAATTTATGTTAAATGATGTCATTTCTGTCATCAAGGCATAGTTTCAAAAGGAAAACAGCATCCAATGAAATATTTTTTATTTCATTTTATTTAAACTGTGCGGTAAAAATAAAATAAAAAGTAATCACCCTTCTCCCTAATGATTTCAAAGACATCATAGTCCCTGTCGATGCGTTGTAAAAGAATACCATCTTCTGCGAACACAACAAAATCACACCAGTCCATACCTGTCACTAAGCTGGCCTTGCACCTGCCAGTAGTAGCTGTGGCTCTGCTTTAGTTTTTGCAGCACCACTCTGCATTTTCAAGTAGCTACAATCCACATAGCTCTTTGCATTTGGGCATTTAACTTACAGCAGGCTGAATGGTGGACTCCCATTTGGATCAGACACCAGGAGACGTTCCCAACCAGGGGGCATCTGGATGAACAACAAACGCACAAGGCCAGTGATTAGTGTTTTTGATTTGACAATACTGTTGGATGGCAACTGATTCTAATGCCAGTCCCCTCTTCATTGCCCTTCTTAATTCTGTGTGCCAAACTTTCCACTGAACTATGACCTCTGATGTGGCATATTTCTCTTAAAGGAAGTTATTCTTGGCCTCCTGACACTGTGCCACTCTACACTGTTGCTCTGTTCTCTGATGGCAACCTCTGTTTGTCTTGCCATTTGTGATGTAGTGACAAGTGACTGAAGATGGAGATGCTGCTGAATTGACAACTGCTTGGCTCCAGTCTGTAGCCATCTACAGGTAGAGGTGGTGGTGGAGGGACATCTGGATGGCGTAATATTACCCGGCTCACTGGCAATGGATGCTGGTAGGAGATGGGACTGCCTTCCTGGACTTTTCCAAAGGCTGAATCGACCAGCAGGACATGCGCACTAATTGCCGTGGTGGTGATGAGGGGAGCAATGTCTGCGGAGAAGTCCCTGTACACTTCATCAACTTTAAGGACATCTGGATCTGGATCTGGCAGCTCTCCGTGCACTGCCTTGTAGCGTTTACTCCTTAGAAGTATACATTTTAACAATTAGGACTTTAGGAACAATGATATACTTAAATACACTCACCAACAGACGCACGTTAACGGTTTTGGCATTTTCACACTGGTTCAATGTCAAAGCTCTATTAAGGATTAATTGCCCAGCTCTCTGATAAGGCTATACAATTGCATACAGTAGGATAATCAACATTACCTTACACCAGGGGTGTCCAAACTTTTTTTCCTGAGGGCCACATACAGAAAAATATACGAAGCACTGGGACGCTCACTAGACGTGAAGAAACTGCCTCACTTAATGCACTAATGTTGGTAAAATCCATCAAATACAGGTAAATTATGTAAATTAGTAGATCTTCATTTATTTTTTACAAAAAGGTTGGCAGGTCATTCTATCAGCCACAGCCTCAGATTGGTTCTTATGATACTGGTTCCTCTTCATAGTCCTGTATGAAGGGAGAGATGAGAAGAGAAATAGCAGATGTGGATATTTCAGGCCTGTTACACAAATAAATAATTGGGCTTGTTAACACACCAACTAATGTTTATCAAAAAATTGACATCAACTTTAATTAACTGTGGCCCTGGGATCAACTGGCCACTGGATCAGTGACAGCTGGGATAGGCTTGAAGCTCACCATGTCCAGTATTTAGAATTCAAAAACTGTATTCACAAATATTGTCTTGCTAAGTGGAGTCAACCAGTCCTGTGCGTGTATGCAAATTAGCCATGTGTGCGCAAAACAGAAGAAAGACGCAACGTTGGGGAGTCATGAAGAAATAGGCTCATGAAAGTGATATTGTACAATTCACAACCTAAAGAAGTTTGTTGAATCCAATCATTTGGTGTTTTTAAAGTCATGATATTAAACCAAAAGGGATTCTACATGCCGTTCGCGTACAGATGCGGCTGCAGAGACACTCCCACTGTGCGCACTGCACTGTTCAGTAATCAGCTTGATTAAATTTATGATCACTCTAAATTAAAAATTAAAATTCTTAAAACAAGTTCTCACTCACATTGTGTGAATTTGGAGATTTTGGCGTCTTTCTTCAGTGAGCTGCTGCCACAGCCTGAAGGTAAATCCCTCAGATGCTGCAGTGTTTCATCCTGATGTGTTTTGGATCAAGAATGAATTCAGTGTTTTTGAAACTTTTGGCAAATTTTGCAACAATTTGCATTTTCTTTCAACATTTTGAAGTATGTCCACACAAAGCTGGTGTCAGAGATCGTGTTGTGTGTCTCATTCAGGTAAAGACACAAGTTACTGCAGTCTGACAGACGGTTTGGGACGGCTGTGGAATGAAATATAATGATAGGCCTACATTTAGTGGAAGTGATTTTATCACCGCTATTGAGTTTACAGGACGAGCTGCAGCAGCCACAAATACCAGAAAACGGGAGGAAGTGCTACATAAACAGTCAGTGCAAAGACCCTTGTCACCTGCAGTGGTTGTGACCTGCGCTGTGAAGGCTGAGAGCTTTCACCCTGAGTGTGTGCTGTAGTCGCGATGCTGATCCTCTTCATGGATTTATTTGTCAGTCATTTTCTAATTGACGAAAATGACTGCATATTGACGGGTATTTCGGACACTGTGTGTAATTATGTGAATGCTGTTATTTAATTGGTATCAGAAAAGGAAAATTAAAAAGAACGGATAATAATATGGCATGAGGGAAAGTGACCTTGTTCAAGACAGTTGCTCCACCTGGTGTTGAAACTAAGAAGTACAATACAGTTAAGTGGAAATATTACGTGCGGGCCGCGGTCCATTATATTTTGGACTTTGATACAGGCCAATTAAAAATGAATGGCCGTAGTTTGGACACCCCTGCCTTACACCATCAGAAACTGTGAACTGCTTTGGTTTAGTGGAAATGAACACCATGTCACTCACTCAGCTTGGCGTCACACCCTGTTGATTACACACATAAAAATATCTAATTAATTAAAGTTGTGGATGCAGTATAATTTTCTTAGTTAAAGGTACAAAGGAAATCCACATAAAACTGGTCTGGTTGTGGACACATTTTTACCATGGTCCTTGTCTTGTGCATGCACTGTTCAATTTCCATGCAGCTAAGGACAGGGGGTACTGCTGCCAGGTTCAGAGTGGAGTAGTGCGCTGTCTGAAAAAGCAGCGCAGCACAGTGGTTGCAGAGTGCTGTTCCTGCCACACAGGAACACTCTGCTTCTGAAATCTCCACTGGTGAACAGTCCTCAAAGACAATCGACACAAAAAAGTAAAATTTCTGTCATTTCACATTTCTCACTACATTCATACATTAAAGAAAAGGAGAAAACTGAGAGCAGGATCATCAGTTAAGTAGTAAATGTGTAATAAAGGTTAACCAAGGAAAATAATAAATAATTTTGTTCAGCTTGGATAATTTAAATTTGAGGATATTAAAACACATTTGAATAGCCGTTATCACTGGTGTAAATTTACTCAAGTTCAAATAAATTATAAAATGTTGAACACTGAACAAGAGAACCAATTTCTGGGGTAATCATGAAGCTAGGATTAGGTCACTTAAGAACACAGTTGCAAAACGAAAATATTGATGTAGCCTTTTCCTGCTACAGACAGTTAGCACATATGTTAGCAAGCGTTACTCTGAAAAAAAATGGAAAACAAATTGTCAGGACTCATATGAGTCTTAATTCACAGACTGCCCTTGTCACAACAAAACCCCAAAACATAAACCTGAAATTGAGTAACGATGAACACTTTATATCATCCTCCCTGCTATGCGATCATGAGGTTTTTCACTCTTTCTCATCGACCTGTGACACAGCCTGGACGCTCATTCTCCTTGATGCCTCTTTGTTCGAAACTGTGGTAATTTGGAAATCAAATAAGTTTAAATACTTAACCCTAGATTAAAGCATTTTACTCTGGGTCAGTCTGTCAAATTGTCACAGTAACGTGAAAACAGCTAGCTTGTCAGCAAGCTAACACTGTGTAGCTTGCCTTTATAGTTGTCGATGTAACTTGATATGAACATCCTCAATCCTTTTTCTTGTTTGCTTCTTGAGGCTGAGCTTGCTGCTTGTACAAGCCGATGTACATCACTGATTGTAACACGGGTTTGGTCTTGGAGGCATCTTGTGTAAAATGAAGCCATCTTGTTTTTGGACATTCTGTCATGGCAGGAAATTGACAACCGCACACCCACAAAAGTGGAAATAGAAATATGTCATCCCATGTAAGAAGCCGTATTTTGCTTCCCGACTTCTATAAAAATAAACCCATAATAGATATTAGATAAAGGCTCGTTTTCCGTTTTTCGATTTCCAACTACCAAACGAAAAACGGGAGACGACTCGTTTCCTGTTTTTCATTTACCTTCTTCCAAATGGGAATTGGATGGTTTCCCGTTTTTGGTTCACCCATATGAACACGAAAAACAGATACACGGGAGAGGAGCTGCCCGTATGGGATGCTCAGCTCAATAACCCCCTTAGCAACCATGTAGAATTAAAGTGATTGGTCAAACTGATAATGACTTCCTATTGGCTGGGAGCAGTTTTATTCCATGTGCAAGCAGTTTTGTTTTGTGTGTAAGCAGAAAAAATCCGAGAGGAGAAAAGAGATGTGAGTGCATAAACAAGGTTTTGAAGGAAAAATCTGAGCATAAAATGACAAAGTTTTGCTCTCAAAACATGTAAATCTGCTGTCAAATATGAAAAATGCTCTCAAAACGAAAAGGCTTAACTCTCAAAACTTGAAACTTTGCTCTCAAGCATTAGAGCATGCTCTCGAATAAATGTAGGATTTTAATTCCATAGAAAGCTAGCGTTTTGTTGCAGAGCTTGCATCAAGACCCCAACTGGTGCCCTCTGGGGTTGTAAATAAAAGTGTACATAGACACTCAAACAAAAGGTAAGTGCATACTTACACTTATTCCTCCATATCTATTAGTCATTTGCTCAGTTTGATGCAATGTTTGTCTCAAATGCAAGACCTGGTCACATCAGATTGCTCAAATTTCCTTTTTGAGGCTTTTAGAAACTGACTGAAGACAATCATGTAGCGCTTTGGCTGCTCCTTAATGGCAAAAATGTCAAGAGAAGTAGACACTGGGTGCATCTGATACATCAATAGACAGACAGTCAGATGCTTCTTTCTCTTCGTGGTCAATTGATGTCTAATAACTATAGTACTACATTTTCCATCAGAGATTTTGTGATTAGAAAAATCCCTATTTGGATTTATCACCCTGGATGAAGAAAAAAAAACATCTCAGTAAAAAATTCTTAACATACTGGCTGAGTTAAATACTTCTTTAAAGGGATTTATTCAAAGCATTGACAAAAGGGTGAGCTACAAAATAAGTATTCCCCATAAAGATTTATTATACAGTTCCAGAGAGACAAGTAAATGTGAGAGCTGCTGCTTGGGGCGATCTCATGGAGTTTGTAGGCACAAGTCCTTAATTTCTCTCACTCTCTCTGTCTTCTTGCTTTGGTGATCAGCTGATTAATATATTCACTCTCTGAAGCACTGAACCAAAAATGTACTCTAATCTAATCCTATTTACCCTCATCAGCACTACCAGTGTCTCCACAAGGGGGCATCCTACCCTGCTGAAAGTCTCACTACATTGTTAAGTATGTGAAAGACATTACAATGGACTTTAACTGCCAAAGATATATTAATCACAAAAAGGCATTCAATATTTATTCTTCATCCAAACCTATGAAATAAATCATTGTTCAGTCATCTGTACATCTCTCCTGATTGAAATTTCTTTGTGCAAATGGTTCTAAAGTTTAGACAAAGTGACCATCGGTGTTGAGCGGGTGTGTATAAAAAAAAGTCAGAATGACTGCTCAGAAATTTGCTTTATTGAATTACATTTTAGTCCATCAGAGATGTAATCAAGTTTTAAAGTATGATCTGGACTGTGATTAGATGCAGGATGATGGTACTTTATCAGAACCTTCAGTCATCCCCGTATCCCTGCTACACAGGAAAGATCTGCTTATTCTGCAGATGGAGTCTTTGGCTGCTTGGTTTTCTGTACAAAGCCAGAAACAAGACAAAAAAATTAGTGCATTTTTTCTGATATGCCTATGCTATTATTATAACAATTTCTTCTGCAGTTTCATCAGAGATGTCATCAAGTTTTAAAGTATGATCTGGACTGTAATTAGATGCAGGATGATGGAGGAGTCATACTTCTTCAAAACCATGCTAATTTTTTTCTTCAATCAACTCCATATCCCTGCTACACAGGAAAGATTTGCCCAGCTCGCATTGGGAGTCGTTGATGGGTTGGCCCACTGTACAAAGCCAGAAACAAGACAAAAAAAATTAGTGAATTTTTTCCGATTTTCCTATGCTATTATTATAACAAGTTCTCCTGCAGCTGAAAGACATTTTATTAACTTGTAAAGCCCTTTTAATGTTCATTCAGTGTTTCGCTCACAAACATGAAACTTGGACAATGCCAACCATTTTGATGTTCAACCTTATGTAATCGTCCTCTGAAAGCATGAAAGTGACTGCTAGTACATCAGTCAATCAATCAATTAATATTTATTTGTACAGTGCCAATTCATGTTTAAGGCACTTTAAAATAAAGCAGGCTGCAACTGTAGTCTTCATTTTATACATGTATATTAATTAGTACTTTATCAAGTTTTAATTGTTTATTGAACATTCAATTCCAACTTCACTTCAAATGCGTGGCCTCAATAGTCCAGGGTTCTAGAATCATATTGTGGGGAACACTTGTAAGCAACAATATTGAATTTTTCCACCTTTAACACAGTCCCACAGTTGATCATTACAGTACAATAACTGAATGAGAAAGCAATTGATACCATTCTTTTGTCTAGCTTTTGTCCAGTCACTAACACTTATAAACGTCTTAATCTTATCTGTTACTGTCTTCTTCCTACTTTCAGTTGAAGTCATTGTTCACCAACACCACCTCAGATGGGCTGACTGGCTTCTTTGTAGCTCTCTGGAGAAGACTACAGTAGAGTTACAAGGTGAGGAAGGCCAGTGACTGGGGCCGTACTCCCTTTTGAAAGTTATTGTGCTTTTCAACTTTGAAACTGTTTTATGGTGATTTAGTTTCATATTGTTGCTTTAA
The DNA here is from genome assembly GCA_037902135.1 of Cetoscarus ocellatus. Classification (NCBI taxonomy): domain Eukaryota; kingdom Metazoa; phylum Chordata; class Actinopteri; order Labriformes; family Labridae; genus Cetoscarus; species Cetoscarus ocellatus. The sequence goes on from JBAMNC010001023.1 coordinate 49,173, forward strand.
TTACCTACAAATGGATTTTCATAAATTAAAAATTAGGATTATAAAGAGTAGATTTAAACCTTTGCCTCTCATCTCCATGCAGTTTTCTCCTCCATTGTAGTTGTTTGGCTCCCCGTCACCCCATTGAGTATGGTTAAATTCTGAGCCATCACTCCACTGCCACTCAGCTTCCTGTTGAAAAATAAGATAGTTCAGAGAATACATGACAACCTCAATTACTAAATAACACTCAACTCAACTCTATTTTTATAGCACTTTAAATGCAAAACAGAGTTTGAGCCAAAGTGCTGTACAGCAGGACAACTCAAATGGAAGTAAAAGGAATAAAAACAAAACCACACCAAATTAAAGATAATGACATGGCTGAGAATCTAAGACAAATTAATAAAATAGTATCCATGCCCGAGCACATTTGTGTCTAGACAGCACAACACATTATACACAGGCTAACTGAGGCAGCAGCATGCAAGTAGCTGCAGCAGCCAAAAAGAATTACCTCAAGGTGATTAATAAAGTATCTATGTATGATTCTGTATACAATATGTATATATATATATATATATATATATATATATATATATATATATATATATATATATATATATATATATATATATATATATATGAAAGCATATAATCTATCTATCTATCCAATACATGCTCATTAGCGTACACAGGCACACACATATTCATACACAAATGACAGGTTTGTAGAAAACAGGTTAAAGTGTACTTCACACTTAAAATCTGTAATGGTATGCAAATCTGAAGTGGGAGCCTGTGTAATGAAGCTAGAACAGGTGATATACACTGCCTGGCCAAAAAAAATGTTGCCACCAAAAACAAGGCTTACATATTGTAAAATTTTGTTGGACCACCTGTAGCTTTGACTACAACACATAGTCGCCGTGGCATAATTTCGATAAGCTTCTGCAGTGTCACGAGATTTATTTCCATCTGTGTTGCATTAATTTTTCCCCAAGATCTTGTATCAATGATGGGAGAGTCTGACCATTGTGCAAAGCCTTCTCCAGCACATCCCAAAGACTCTCAATGAAGTGAAGGTCTGGACTCTGTGGTGGCCAATCCATGTGTGAAAATGTCTCATGCTCCCTGAACCACTCTTTCACAATTTGAGCCCGATGAATCCTGGCATTGTTATCTTGGAATATGTCTGTGCCATTAGGGAAGAAAAAATCCATTGATGGAATAACCTGGTCATTCAGTATATTCAGGCAGTCAGCTGACCTCATTCTTTGGGCCATAATGTTGCTGAACCTTGACCTGACCACCTGCAGCAGCCCCAGATCATAGCACTGCCCCCACAGGCTTGCCCAGTAGGCACTAGGCACGACGGGTACATCACTTCACCTGCCTCTCTTCTTACTATGATGCGCCAAATCCCTTGAATTCCCTTCTCACTGTGTGTGTGGAAATGCTCCTGCTTTCACTATTAAACATACCCGAGTTCTACTGTTGTTTTTCTTCGATTTGATTTTGCCAAATGTTTAAGTGATCGCCAATCACTATCATTCAGGATTTTTTCCAACCAGATTTCTTCCTCAAAGACGATGGTTCCCCACTATCCTTTCAGTTTTTAATCATGCGTTGGACAGATCTTAACCCCATTTTAGTAGTTTCTGCAATCTCCTTAGATGTTTTCTCTGCTTGATGCATGCCTATAATTTGACCCATCTTAAACAGACTAACATCTTTTCCACGACCACAGGATGTGTTTTTCAACATGGTTGTTTAAGAAACGAAGAAGCTACTCATTGCATCAGCTGGGGTTAAATAACTTGTTGCCAGCTGAAAGATAATCATCCATGTTATCCAATTGGAGGCTCATACCTGTTTGCTTAGTTAAATCCAGGTGGCAACTTTTTTTTTGGCCAGGCAGTGTATAGTCCGTTTTTTACAAATGCAGAGCAGTCATGCAGCCATTTTAGCCAGTTGTAAGTGTTGTATATATGCCTGGTTGATACCGAGATGCAAAGAATTACAGAAGTCAAGCCTGTAGGATCTCAAGGCATGGATTTTTCTATATCTGTATTTGAAAGAAATCATTTTTGAATTGATCCTAAGTTGAAAAAAAAAAGGATTTGATGATGGAACTAATTTGTTTGTCAAATTTTATGTTGTTGTTAATACTACTCCAAGGTTCTCTGCATGGGGTGTTATGTACTCTGATAGGTGACGGAGAGACTGGAGAATGGTATTAGTGGAGTTTGTGGCATGGAATACTTGAGCTCAGTTTTAACATCATTTAATTTTGGATAGTTTTTATCAAAAGGAAGAATGTAGATTGAGAACAAGAGGTCTAGAATGTTAGCTATGGGCTTCACCAGCTCTGCTTTAACCCTCCCAACTCCATGGGATTGCCGCCACACCCAAGTAGTAACATTTATATTTTTTATTATTTCTTCTTTATCCCTCTGAAACTGTATAGTTGATCTGTATGGAAAAAATGTGTTTGGAAAATCACACTTTTGTTATTTAAAAAAAAACTTAAGTTCTAATATGTCCCTTCCAAAAAGTTTTTGATTTAGCCATAAAAAGCATTTTTTGTTTGAGAAATTTTCCATTTGTTGATTCACAGGGGAAAATCTATAATTAGTGATACTTTTACAACATTTTCTTTGATAGAAATAATACAGTGACGTTATTACCATAGATGTCTTTTTTGACCCTTAGAGAAAATAATAACTTTCTGTTTGTCTTACTGTTCAATAAGATGTTCTTCTCTTGTATTATTGGCAGTGGTGTCAAGAATGGCACTAATACTTCTAAGACGCAAAAAAAAAAAAAAAAAAAAAAAACTCTGGAGGAATAATTGTAAATATGTGACTAGTCCATGCTACCAGACTCTTAGCAAACTTTTGTTTTTTTCCCAAAACACCAAAGGCTTTAGTGAACTAGATGCAAAACGCTTGTTCATAATAAATCCTTATGCCATTTGTATGAAGTTCTGTGATATTTAAATTATGTTTTGAATTATTGTTTTACCTATTAGGTCATACAAGTTTTAATACATAATTCTGACATCGATAACCCATATATTTTCTGATAGCCTGGGTTGTCCTGAAAAAAATAGTTGTCTTTAGCATAATTGTCATTGAGAGGGTTGAGGTTTTACATGCATTATTACAGAAAAAGGTCAGGCAGACCCCCCCAAAGATATAGAAAATAGCTTGGAGTTGCAAGAGTTAACTCATAATATGCTTGAGTGTCATCCAACCATCCATTATCAATACCACTTATTCCTTTGGGGTCACGGGGGCTGGAGCCGATCCCAGCTGATATTGCACAAGAGGCAGGGTACAACCTGAACTGGTCACCAGTCAACTGCAGGGCCACATAGAGAGACAGACAACCATCACTGCTCACACTCATACCTAAGGTATACCTAGGTACCTGGGTACCTTACCCCACCAATACCTAAGGTATTGCGAAGGGCAATTTGGAGACACCAGTTAAGCTAATAAGCATGTTTTTTGGTTGGTGGGAGGAAGCTAGGATGCCTGAAGAGTACCCATGGATGCAGGGGGAGAACATGCAATCTCCACACAGAAAGGCCCTGATCGACACGGGGGTCAAACCAGCAACCTTCTTGAGAGGCACGCAAAATACCTACTGCACCACTGTGCCGCCCTGCTTGAGTATCACTTCTAACTTCAAATGGAGTTCAGCTGTTCTAACATATAAGGCACTGAACTAGCTTAAAGTACTTCAATGAAAGATTACAGGCTTTTACACACCAGACTAGATTTTTTGGGTGAAAAATTTGCACGTAATCATTTTTTTTTTTTTTTTAAATCCATAGCCAGTCAATGTAAGCTTTAACACCAGTGACATAATGTCTGCTGTGAAGCATAGTTAAGTCACTAATTTTCTGGTATCAACCAGGTGGTAACCTCGGGGGTGTGAAAGGAGGCCCATGCAGAAGTGCCTGAAGCTACAGTACCCTATGTGTCCACTTGGGGCTAGCTGCAGTAGCCTGACACCTGAATAAGTGTACTGGGGGAGAATATGTTTTTTTACGGCCTTAATACACATCTTTACAGCCTGGTTCAAAACACAGATGCAATCTAAATATTAAACCATGTCCTCTCACTGTGAGGGGGGTGATTTTTTTGTATCACACCCATTTTTCTTTTGTTGAGGATTTTCGGTTTTGGAAATGCAGAGTCACTGTGGGTCAGACAGCCTTGAGTCCCGCCTAAACATGGCCTCTCTGTCTGTAAGTAGATGAAGCTAAAGTTAGGATGAGATGGCACGTGCAATATGGCAGCGTACATTAGAGGACATCAACGGCGTTCTAAAGGCTCCTATGACATGGCTTCATCCCAAGGTTCCCACTGTTTTCGACAAATCATTTTCAAGGACTTTTCCAGGATGTTTTCCAGTCTCACATAACCAACTGAAGTTACAATATTGGTGTGGGCAATTTTCAAGTTAATTCAGCCTTCTAAAAACAAGATTAGAGGTTGATGACCAATATCTCTAGCTAGCTCTACTGTATCAAATTGAACTTAAAATTTATTTATTTCTAACTCTCGGGCATGAACACAGTCTGCTAGCTATCTTTTTAGTCTGGCTTTTATAATAATAATAAAAATAATAATACATTTTATTTAAAAGCGCCTTTCAAAATACTCAAGGACACTGTACAGGATAAAAACAACAACAATAAAATCAACAAAACAATACAACTATATATAAGCAAAACATAACATACATTGACGGAAAAGTGGATGAGACTGGCAAATTTATGTTAAATGGAGTATGCAGTTCTGAATAGGTGGGTTTTGAGTCTGGATTTGAAGAGTCGTGTCTTACTATTATACATTTATGGTTTATACTTATTTTTAATTTTATTTACTCTGCTTTTTTATAAATATATTTTGTTGATTTACTGTTTAAGTCACCTAAATTTTATTTTTGCCATTTTTATTATTTCTTTTTGTCACTATTGTTTTGAGTTTTTATATTTTATTCCTTACCTTGCGATATTTTATCTACTCATATTTTTTATAATTTTTCAGGACAATTCAAGCTTTTCCAGGACATTTTACTTTTTTCCTCATTTTCCATATGTTTTCCATGACCGGAAAATTGGTCAATCATTTTCCAGGTTTTCCAGGACATTTGGGAACCCTGCATCCAATTCTTTTACAGTCTGGTATAAACGTACAGTTATTGTGGTTACTTTGTTCGTAAACACCATCTTACTAGGCCACACGTCATAGCACACGTGAGAACAGCCATCTTTTTGTCTCTCTTGAAGCACCATAGCATTAGGATATTTAGCATGACAGTAGCACAATGATTCACAGATGTCAAGTATTGAGATTTTCTGAAATAATTAATCTCCAACATTTTTTAAACCTTTTGGTTCCATGGAAATAAAATCAATTACATTTTAAGTACAGAGAATCGTGCTGTTGAGCCATTTTGCAAGTCATGTTGGCTGACATTCATTGTGCAGGAGAGAGTTAGTAAACAAACATTGTAGCTCAGGGGAGGAAAAAGTAATGCACTGTGAACTTATTTGGGGTTTTTAAACAATGAAAGGATGTAAGAGATGGACATGACACAGGGTTTGTAAGGAGTGATGCAACAGAATAAAATACTGTGTGTTGTTGCTCACCTCACTCTGCAACACCCAGGCAAAGCAAATGTTAAGGCCCGCAAAGCTCATGCTAAGCTTACCACACTGAAAAACCAGCTATCACTCGACATGCTTATCTTTTATAGCTGCCTTCCATGACATAGTTGTCATGGAAAAACAAGCGTCTGACCCTGTCTCTGCATTATTTCACAGGCAAAGCAATACCAAAGGCTGAGAACAGCAGAGCAGGCTACATTTACTCACAACACATGGACATCAGCCTGTGAGTTTCATTCCTGTTTTGAATAAAACTTGATGAAGTGACATCAGTAAACTGAAATAAGTGTCTGATTTTTTTCTTTTGTATGTAAATGCAGTCAAGAAAAGGTAACGAATCACAATATATTAGAATGCTAAGTACCACAAAACAGCACATCAAAAATTTGAAGACTGACAATAAATTGGAATCAAGACTAGAATCATGATAATATCATGTAACTGGTATTCTGGTGAATTTCATCCCTAATGGACATCCTCAAAAAGTCCTCAGGAAAGTTCCTGTGGTCTGAAGTAGCCTTTAGTCAATACCTTTTAAATGTTACTAATTACACATATTTATCACTCACCTGGATTCCATCATGGCCTCCAAGCCAAACACGAGACTCCGCTCTTGCTGTGTTAGCCACAAACTCTCGGAGAGCTTTAAGCTCCTTAGGGCTATGGATTGAAGCAAGATTCCCTCCCTGAGAAATGCAATGCTTCTAATGCAGGCAAACAAAGTGAGAAAAATTATAAATATATCGCATAAGAATGCATGAATCAAAGGTGAAGTTCAAAAGATAAAACTTATTAGAGGCTACTGTTAATGGTGGCAATAAGGTTTTAAATTATTGATCAAGGCATTTTGTCAATATTGAATAAAGTACCTCAGCATTAATCCAGCTCTTTTCAGTGGCATGAAACTTGAAACAGCGTTCATTCAATTTAATCCAACTGTCAGGGCAGCAGTAGTTGCAACCTTTTATAACACAAATTCCATGTTAGACTGACTTCAAATAATTATCCTCTGATTAAAAATATACAGTTACAAAAGTGTGGGAGCATTTTCTAACTCAGAGATATTTTTCATAAATTGGTTTAAAGACATTTTGTGGCTCACTGTCTCTCTCAATGTGCAAAGTAGTGTTAAATTTATCCTTGTCTTCACCACAAGTTTTATTTTCTCTCACAACTGCAAATATGCCCTGGGATAATATTCGGTATGACAAGGGCAAAATATTTCAAAAAGAGTTGTGTTGTGTTAATTAATTTAGATGTCAGATGAAGCATGTGAATTTAGTGTACAGTGATTCCCATGGACAAATGGAGTGGTCAGCCACTGGGAAAACGTCTCCCCCATGAAAGAGGTCAAGTTGATCAGTTACTCATGTACAGCAAAGGTTGACATCAAGAAAAATGAGCCAACAAATGGATTTTGTTAAGGAACCAAATAAAAGAGATACTTGACACTGTTGAAATTGTTCAATCGTACAAATACTTGGAACACATATTGATGATCAGCTAAAGTTTGATGTCAACACAGCCTGTTGTAAAGAGGAGGCAGCAGAGAATTTACATATAATGGAAACTAAATTCCTTTGCACTTCCTCTGGAATTCTCTCTTTTTGAGATTCTTCCTTGCTTTTCTTTTATCTGCTGGTTTTGCAGCCTCTCTGTCAAGAACAGAAACAACCTAAACAATATTGTTACTTTCTGCTCCAAAATCAGTGGTGTATGACAGAGACACATGACTTCCTTTTGTAACCAGGAGATCCTTTGTTAGGCTGATTCTGTTTTAGCATGTTCTGATCATGTGTTCTCGTGGGAATTTTCTGTGGACATTGAGATGTTTAATCTGTCTGTAAAAGTAACCGCTATTTTAAATCAGTCATCCATCCTGCAGTCAGATTACTCCATGCTCCTTCAGTTTTATAGACTTTAATACTTTGTACTGACTTTTATCCTCGCCATTGTACATTTTTTATCATCTTTTATCAAGTCTTATTACTTAGAAATTAATTATTTATATCAGGATTTGGCTTAGGCCTTGTTTCTTCCTCAGTTTCATCTGTTGTTTGTATGTACTGTGGGATTGTTTGGTGTCTTTCAGTCCACTACCAAAATTGTATATATTTTGTCGGGGTCAGGCACTCCCCAGCTACTGTCCTTTGACCTGCTGTGTAAGAGTATTTTAAACAATCAGAGGATTAGGAAAGTAATGTACAAACTCAGTTCCATTCACCAAGTTCATTTACTTAAAAAAGAATCAAGCACCAACCTTTCTTGCAACATTTTGCCTGTAAATAAACAGAGAACAATAATAGCTACAGTATATCAATTTGCTTCAGTGAGTACATATTAAAAGAAAAGACCAGGGCCTTGAGGCTCCTAAGAAAGAAAGTGATATTTATAAAAAAGATAAATAATCTACCTCCATCAAACCCCAGCAGAGAGACAGAGAGTCAGTTTGGCTTTGTTTGAGTACCAACTTTTGACTCAAATTTAAACTTGTAAAATGTGATTGTTTTACTTTATAAAAAAACAACCAAGTCAAAATGATTTGTCTTCTGCAAAAAGGAGAAATGTCAATCACTGAGGAAATTATTCTTATTAATAACAGGCACTGTAATTATTTAAGCACATACATCAATGTATGACATGGATTGAAGCATCTCTCTGTCTCTAGCTGGTAGACAATTAAGTTTAATTTATTATTTTTGACAGAACTACTAAAAAGCTACAACTGTTTATTTCTTATCACAGAGAGCAAATGTAAATTTGTCAACCTTAAAAGGGTGATCTATTTTTTTCACAAAATGCAGAAAAAAATGTTAAAAGTTACATTTGCTCCAATCAGGAGTCCAGTGCTCAGCCCAAGGATCAGGAGAAGAGAGAATTTCATCTGTGCAAAGAGAAGTGGTTGTTAATGAGCTTAATTATTCTTAAACAAAAACACATGTAATTTAGTTATATTCACTGTCCTCTTAATTATCCAGAAAGAGTTACTTCGAGTTTCCTTTTCAACATGTTGACATACAGTCAATACTGCTTTTATTCAGATCAGAAATTTGATGAAACACTTTGAAATACTGTTAAAACGGTCATATCATGTTGTTTTTTTTATATTTGGCCTTTAGTATGTTTAACTTGTCTAATCAACATGATTGAGCACCTCTATGAAAAAACAAAAAGTCCACAAAATAAACACCTCCCCCATTACAGTCCCAGTAGCTTTCTGAAATGGCTCGCTCTCCTGGCAACCTCAGATAGACCCACCAGTGTGATGTCCAACCATGTGACATAGACTTACAGTCATCAAAAATGAATATATGAACCTGATTTAAGGCAAAATATGACCTCTTTAGTGTAAGATGTCTGGAAGTTACAAGTGTATCCATTCGTTCAGCCATTATTGAAACTGCATATCCCTCTTGGGTTCTAAGGGGCTGGAGCCTATCCCAACTGACACTGGGTGAGTAATGGGCTGACCCTGGACTACTCACCAGCTGATCATAGGGCTGACATGAACAGACAGATACCCATTCACGCACACATTCACATGTAGGGATAATATGTAGTCACCAATTAATCTAAAGAGCATGTGTTTGGTTTGTGGGAAGAAACCGGAGTATTTGGAGAAAACCCAGGCATGCTTGAGAAGAACCTTCTTGCTGTGAGGTACAAGCACTGACCTGCTTCACCAGCCTGCAGCCCAGTTACAAAATAAAACTGATGAAAAATAATGTTATTCCAATGAGGACATGGTCCTGATTTGAAATAAGAACTGCACAGAGAGTATCAGCAAGGATGCGTGATATTTAGTGTTGCATTGTATATGATTTTTGCTGATATCCAATATGTCAGTATTTCATAACAGATACCAGTATCTTTGTCAAATGCACAAAGCCTCCATTTAAGTCATAATGACTTGGTCCTTTCATGGTTAAAGTCTATTTGTGTTAGAAACAGACATGAAGCAAGGACAAAATAGTTTGTTTCCCCCTTTGATTTGTAAATGCAGACATTCATAATAGTTATGAGGGAAACTATGATAGTAAATTTGGACATTCTGCCAACATTACTGTAAATACATGGGTATTCTCCTCAAAAACAGTTTGGAAGTGTTAATTTAGTTGAATATTTCTCCCCTTTCATATACCAGATGGTATTGTATTTTATATTGTTGGAACGCCTTATTAGTCACCTTTACAACAAGGTACAATTTGCAAGGATCATTCATTGGTGGAATGAGCAACACAGTGAACCATGTGGGTTCTCTGAAAAGATGTGCCAAAATCCTGCTCATCCGCTGTCAAAGGCTTCAGTTCCTCAGTGAAGCAAGAGAGAGGAACTGGTCCTCTTAGGGTATTGTCTTCCTGGGATGCCCACTTCAAGGTCAATCTTTGACTTCATCAGTCTCACAGCACTTGGTCTTAAGTTTAGAAATGTTGCCAGGGCTGACACAAAATAATGCTGCCACTCTGCATACCTGAACACCAGCTTCCTGGTGCAGAACATTTTGGCACAAGGGCAAGGTACATGTTTAGCTGTGTTGCTCATGCCGCAAATGTAAGATCCTTACAAATTGTACCTCATTGTAAAGGTGATTAATTTTGTCATTCAAACTGTATGAGAAAAATCTGTTTAGTATCATTAACTGTAGAACCAAACACTGTTCTTCTTGTCTCACATCTGTAACACAAAAAGACTGGCATATACTGAGTAGAAGAGTTTCATTCTGGCACAGGGGAGACTCTGTGGTCTTCACAAAGTAAAGTGTACATACTGAAATTGGTATCAGCCAAAGTTAAGTCGAAAATATCAGCATACTGGATATTAGCAAAAAAGCCAGCATTCTGCATCCCTTACTATCATGTTGGCCTTTTCACCTGCTTAAACATAACAATGGTTTTATTCTTGCATTTTTTCTATTGTCAATAATGGTTGACTGTAATTTTGCATTAAATCAGTCACATCATTACAATTTTCATGCTATCCATATTTAGAAGGAAACTGGAACTTAATATCATGAGAATAATTACCAAAAAGAACTCATCTTGCTCATCAGATGAATCTTGCTGCAAGCATGCGACACCCTGATGGAACAGACTCTTGTTATATATATTCTACTGCTGGTTAGGTCCAGAGATTTGCATATTGCAAAAAGATGTAAAGACAATATTGATATTGGAATCAACGCCTAATTTGATGAACGCCTTTGTCCAAACACTCTTAATAAGCACTTACTGTATCATGATTAAATATTATACCCTAAATGCTAAATGTCAGGAGACCATGACATTGATCTGCTTATCAAGAGTCTTTGCCACGTACAATGGTGATGGGTGCTTTTAATCTGACATACAGCCAATAATAACCATGAAACTGAGAATTTCGAAGACTATCAGACAGGCTTCACCAAATGGCGGACCTTGGTCCGGATCCGAACGAACTGATGGTTCTGTCCGGACCCGTGACCAATCTCTGATAAATTCAAAAGAATAGATTTTAATTGAGCATTTTTTCCGACAGTCGCGGATATACAGCGGCCCTGCTTCTCCAGTCAACACTAGAACCGCTACTGTGGTCTGATCACAAGCCGGTCATGCCATGAGTGTTCCTAAATATATGTTCTGTATGTTTTCTGAGGCTATAAGGTTGTTTAATGAAGCACTAAAGAGGAACAAGACATAATGATTTATTTAGTGGAGGTGTTTTTCCTATCGTGCCGCTATCGTGTTTGCAGCACGAGCTGCAGCAGCCACAAGCACCAGCGAACAGAAGGCTGTGCCAAATAACCTGCCAGTGCAAAAAACATAAGACGGTTGTCACCTGCAAGCTTTGCGACCAACCTGTGTGGGAAATACTGATGAGGACTGAAAGGGCTGAGAGCTTTTGCGCTGCGGGGGCGCTGCGCTCTCCACAGGCTGATCCTGTTCTTTTTCTAATTGTTTACTAATTGAGTTGATCATTTGTTAGTGTTATTTTCATTGTTTCAGTTCTACAGTTTTCAGCAGTAGTTTGTTTCCGAATGTTTCACATTTTGCAAGTTCTAGCAACACTGTTCTGTTTATTTATTAGTCTATGTGAGTGTGGGTTCATGCAATGCGTGTAGCGCTGTTTGTGTCTGTGAGAAAGAGAGAGAAAGACTAAAAGACAGAGAGAGAGAGAGAGTTAAGGTCAGAGAGTGAAAGAGAGAGAGAGCAAAATCTGGAACGTGCGCAAATAAAATATTTATCTTCCTATCACTTTCTTGTTACATTATTTTGCAACAACACAGCAGAAAAGCAGTTACAGATGACAAATGATTGTACTGTAATTTCTTGTATTATGAAGATGTTGAATTTTGTACTGGAAGTGTAGGCCTTCATTTTTTTAGGCTGTGACCTCTCTTATTTAAGAAAAAAGAAGAGAAAAAATATTTAGTCAGTGCTCTGTATGCACTTGTTTTTTCCTAAAAAGAGCCACCTTTTATTTATTGTTTTCTGAAGATGCTGACTTTTTTACTTGATGTGTAGGCCTTCAATTCTTGGCTGGGACCTCTTTCATTCAAGAGAAAAAAGGGTTATTTGGCTCTGTTTGCATTTTTTTTAATTTATTTTATTTTATGTATTTCTTTTTTAATCTGAAATAAAGGCCTTAAATTAATTTGCCTAGGACTATTTTTATTTATGGTAAAGGAGCTAGCTGTGCACTCAATAAAACATATCCTGCATTAACAACTGACAATAAATATTATTTTATTTTCATTTATTTCGAACATATTAACAACAAAAATATATACAAAACAAACAAAAAAAGACAAAGAGCAAATAATAAGAAAGCAAATAACTAATTTATAATATTCATCATAAGTTGCAGTGTACATGCTCAGAACAAGTAGGAAGAAGTAAAACTTATCTGGTCCTAAATTTTTTTGATCAAATTCCTTCTTTCTGCTTCATATTTCCCACAGTCAAATGATATATGTTCCACTGTTTCAGAATTTCCACAACTACAACTACCTGCTTCCCTATCTTAAATAATGTGCTGTTCAGCCCCAGGGCTCACCAATGCCACCACTCTGTCCAAACTGGTATAAACTAGATTTTTGGCGGATGGTGACGTTAACATGTTGCTATCACGCAAAACTTGATGATATTGAGTTGTCTGAGCTCAATCACATGATTACAATAAAATAGGCTATTAAAAAGTACAGTTTACTTAGACTTTATAATTAATGCAAAGAAAAGACACGTTTAAGTAATACAAACTTAGTTTGTTTTAGTAGAAACAATTGATTGGAGTTAAAAACACGATTACTATAAGAATGGACTTGAAAAGTTCACCTTAACCAGAATTAACAAGTAATGTCACTAAATTAGACACATTTAAGTAATATGAACTCAATCTCTTTGAGTTGAATCAAAATCTGGGTTTACAGTGCAGTTGTGCCTTTCTTACGTTGTACTGATTTAAATAAAAATCTCAGATGGCCACCTGGCCAAGTTTATTTTTCATTTTCACTCGGAGCTCTTATAGCAATGTAAGTGCAGACTGTCATTTATGCCGAATACATTTGGAAACTGGACATTGCTGCAGAGCCTTTTAATGTTGGCCTGTTCACCCACAGTGTAAGGAACCCTGATGTATCGACTGGTCATGTTTGTAATGCCATCCAAAATGGCTGGCATTATTGTGCTGAGGGATGGCTGCGATATCCCAGACCTAAGAACAAAATTTAACTGTATTATGTCATACCCAAAAGGGGCTTTAGACAGAAAATGTAAAATTATATATTGTTAATCATATCAAACACATACCTGTCGGCTTATTCCTGCTGGAAGGAGCCGGTTCCCAGAAACCCCTGAGTTTGTCAGCACCTTATACACACCAGGATGGTGGGTCTATAATCTGATATGTGATGACATTACATGTATGAAATGAATCTGGCTTCACTTCACCACCTCACCATCCGTGCTGCCAGTTTCCCATATCTCCAAAATGTTCGTATGCCAGCATCAAAATTGACGTACCGGTGCGCACATTCTCCCGCCAAGTTTATTTTTATAAATCACAACCTTTTAAGTAGGAAGTGACTTACGCCACTTTCAAGGCCCATTTTGTGCGCAAGCAAGCTTTATAAATGAGGCCCCGATTATCTAATGGGTGTAGTGATGATCTTACCCACTTCTCCTGTGGTTTAAGATGTGTTTAGAGCAATTTTATCCCACCTGATCATCTCAGGAGAGAATCAGGCTTCCCCTGACATTAAATAGTGAAAACCAAACATGTGTTTATGATCAGAAATTCTGTTTTGTGAGGATGAAGACAGAGGATGGCGGAGCACATCTTTGGTGTGGCACAGTTAATTAGCCCATCAGTAAGAAGCTGGCTGAAACAGGAAGCATAATATAGACATAGTAACGGCAATGATAGTAAACACAAAGCATTAAGATGAATAGCCATAAAAGACAATCAGAGAAGTAAAATTTTTGTCAAAACTATACCAAGGTTTTCTAGAGGGGAAAATAGGAAATGATACCAAAGAAGCCACGGACATGAAAGAGTGGTCGCAAATCTGTTATAATATTCACTCTGGATCATGTAATCGGAGACACAAACTTTAACAATTTACAGTTCTCCATTAATCATTTTATACTCCAAATAACTTGAATGCTATGCACTCAGAAATGTATTTTTTTGTGCTAGAGGTGCAAAAAACAGAGAGGGTCCTGTATTCATATGCTTAGGTGTTGCTGTAAACTTGCCCCCTTCTGGGAGAAAATACATTCTATTGTCTTATTAATCCCAAAAAACAATGTCACACCCTCTCCAAGTCTCTGTCCACTTGGGAGCTTCAACTTTGGAGATTGCTATGAAGGAAAGTATTGCAATCTTGCTTTTCTTGCAGCTAAAAAATATATTGCTGTAAACTGTATGGACTCCTCCACCCAAATGTCTCAATGGAGAGCACAGCTGTCAAGTTATGTCCCTCTTGATTATTTTTTAAAACAAAATGAGAGGAAAAATGTTAACACATGAAAATTGTGGTGACCCTTTGTGTGTTTCATGGAGGGCAACATATGAATTTACTCTTTGTTAGTGAGATGTTTTACTGTCGTTTATAACTGGGGACATTTGGTGGGGAAATGACACTTTCAGTCCTGAGAGTTGATTGTAAGCATATGTAAACTTATCCATTGTTGCATTTTTTCATTTACCTTATTTTCTGTTCAGTGTTTTGTCCCTTTAATGTTTTCATAATTCACAGTGATATTTTGATCAAGCAGTCATTTGTATAGTAGGACTTGGGGCAGTCTATTGGAGATGACCCAAAGTGACCACAGCACCTCTAACAGAGTTAATCCGCTCTTTCCTCCTCTGTGGGATATTTCTCTAAATTTGGAAAGTCTAAATTGAGCTCGTCTCCTCATAGAGCAGTGCATACAGTTTGGCTTACTAACCCATCAGAATCAAAGAGCCTCCTCTCAGAACAGCCACTGCCAAGTTACCCCAGCCAGACGATTGGGGGCTTGATAGAGGATCACTTCCTGCAAAGGGCAGTGCATGACAAAAGTTCAATTGAAAAACAAACCTCTTTCATTTGAAACAACAGATGAATCATGAAAAAACATGTGGCTGACAACTCAGATCATCAACTTCCTTATAGCCTACAGCCACAACAGGATCATTTATAGTCCACCAGAGGTGCAATCCATACATGTTTGACATCACATGAAAACCATTAATTTAATTCTCTGTCGGGTGATTTTTTTTTGTCTGTGGAGTTTTCTTTTTGCACACAATGTCGAGATGATTGGACTTTATTTTGTCAGTGCTTATGATTCCACAATGTCAGTTGCTCAAGCATGCAAAAATTGTGACTGCACTTGCTTGTGTCATGACTGTTTGCAACCATAATGTTTCCAGCATGTAAAAAGCTGGGCAAAGCAGATTGATCTGCACTGGAAACGTCAAACAAGAACTCAAAGGGCATGCAAAGCTGCCTGCAAACACTGCTGGGCCCCTGGAAAGGCCCCTGAATAGACCTCAGATTGACTCTAGTTTGTTTGCACATATGGCCATCACTGGGCCAACTATTAAGTTCTACTAAGTGGTGTCATATTTGCAAGATTTTCAAGTTTTTATCGCCATGTGAGGGTGCCTGTAAGCATCATCATCAACACAACTATTTATCTCTTGTCTCTGATGTACCCATGTGTCATTTTTTCCTTAATATACACATGGTTTGGAAATCTGCTTGCTTGATGGCATAAGTAAATTGTCTGATTCTGATTCCTAAGGCCACCTAACAATATCAATATTATGTACAAAATTAAGGCTCATTCCACTAAAAAGAGGGGGCTTATGTTTTCAAACAGACAGCAATATAAATGTCTATATTTGTTGCTTCATTAAGTGATGCCAAGTGTTTTTCTTGAATTCCAGACGGTCCCTTTTGTGCTTTCTCTTTGTGGGCCCCTCTGTGACTCTGCGCCCCAAGCTTTACCCTTCATCCTCATTACGGGCGGCCTTGAGGGCGTTTAGTCAATTCTACAAAAACATGAAGTACAATTTTATATTACCATTTTCCTCCTTAAAAAATGCACAAACTGAGGTGCACTGTTGCTAATTAAAACAGAAGCTTTAAGTGCCATTGTTTCCCTGCAGCTTTTTGCTCTTGATATCATCCTGCACTCCTGCACTTTAGGTTGATGGTTGCAAAACAGCACCACAACAACTACTTACATGTGCAGCTTACCTGCTTTGGTCAAAGGATCTCAAATAAAGCATTTGAAGACATACATACATTGTATCTGAGGGTCATTTTGCAATGCATGCAGATGAATTACTGTCAAAAGAAACAATTAACAAATAAATATGCAGAATAAAATCAAATGGGATGACCCAGTCTGCTTCCTCAGGTATCAATGTCATTCCATAGGAGCCTTTGACCACTATATCATTATTTTGTCAAAAAAATAAGCATAAAGAAGACAAATAATTCATCCTCAGACAGCAAGGTCACATGTTTTTAGTAAGTTCTCTTTATCCCTAGGTGAACTCATTTACTTTGATCATGCTGCTCTGAGCTGCATCTCCACCTATTTGCACATGATAGAAGAGAAAAGAACTTCAAAGACAATTTTATGCACCATTTACTGTGAAAGTCTGTCAGGAGATGATTGATGTATTAGGTGCAAAAGGATGCAGAGGACCAGGACACAAAGTTCAATACAAAGTCTGACGATAAAGGTACAAAGAAATGCTGCCAGTTTGTTTTGTTAGACTCACATGCAGCCAGAAAAGACACGCCACACATTTACAGAGAGACAGAGATGGGAAGAAATGTGTGGAAGAAGGCAGAAAAAATAAAACATGCCGGACTTTATCAGGAAGAACTCAGCCTTCGCTCTTCTTCATTGTAACACATCATATTAGATGCTGGCCCACCCAGAGAGATGATTGGGACCCTGAAAGGCACAAGGAATGAACCCCCTGATTTTATGAGATTGATTGAAATGAATACGTGCCAGTCCTCTTGCTGTTGGGCAGGCATTTTATTGGGAACACTATCACCTGTGCTTGCTGTCTCTGTTGCTTCTTCCTCTGTTGCAGATGCACTTGTCTCCTTGCTTAATTTGGCCTGTGTGCACTGCTCAAATCAGCTTTTGAAGCTGACTGAAAAAACTCCTTCAGAGGTCACTGTCTGGGTCAAAAGTCCTTGTGAGTTCCATCTTTTTCCTTTCTTTTCTTTTCTTTTCTGGCAATCTGATTTATTTTCAGGTCCAGGCATTGTTGAAATCAGTCCAGCATTACTGGTGCAACAGTTAATTTTAAAGGACCGTCCACAATGGTCAAAAAAACAAAACAATCAAACATGAAAATAAATGAGAAATTAAGAAACAGGCTCAAACAATTTAAATAAGAAGGCGGTTGTTAGAAGCAGTCTATCTTTTTTATATTTTTATAATAAGTAGTCACTGGAAAATCTATTTTTATTGATTCAATATGTAATGTCGGGTATTTTAGATGAAAATGTGTTTGGATTGTCGATGCCCTAATCTACTGGACTGTTGGCATGCTGACCTCCATTGGCCCCCCTCAGCAGCTGGGCCCCAAAAAAGTCATTGTGACTCCACATTAGATAATGATGACATTATAGTCAATAATCAAATCCTTAATGGCATAATCTACTGTTTATTGTTGTGGCCAATAGAAAAACTCTGTGTTTGTGTTATTCGTAATACAACAGAGCCAACAATTGATTTGTATAAACTAATCTGAATCTCATGTAGTCTTTGTTATTATCATTGTTAATTTGTTAACTCTTGCCCATTGCTTGAAGTCAAACATTGATTCATCACTCCACTTCCATTGATTTTCCTGTAAGACAAAGAAAACTTAATCAGTGAATAACATATGTTCATAAAAATTGTAATAAAATCAATGGTTTCTTACCTTTTACCCACATAAGAATAAATCCAAGAGCAAATGCATTAATTTATATTTAATCAATAATTAGTCAAGCGCTTATCACTCTGTCTCCATCTTAATCTTTATTTGAAGTTCTATCACCTTATTACTGCCAATTATTGTGTTAAAAAGTAAAAACAGTACACTCTTAATAAGTTAAGCTATGGATGGTTTTCCATTAGCAGCTGTCTAATGGTTAATATCCATCCTTTCAACCCCAGTTGTGGCAACTGTGCAATTTTGCAGCATAACAACTGATCAATGGGATTGTTTCGTAGACCAAATAATGACAAGAAAAATGGCACTGTAAATGAATGATACTTACATTTACTTCCATCCACAGTCTTTTGATCAAACTCATGGGGCACAATCATTTGCCAAAAGAACACCGCCTGTGCAAAGATCAGATTTGGTTGAATAATCTGAGGAAGACATTTCAGAAAAAGAAAAAACTAAAAAATAAATGCTACTATAACATGTTAATGAGTTATGGCTCCAGGTTGTATTTCATGGATTTTGGTAGGGCTGCAACTAACAATTATAATTCCAGTAAATAAATCATTGTTCACTTATTTTGCAGGTTCATCAATGAACTTGATAAAAAAAATATGTCAAAGCAAGAAATCAGCAATCTTGATAGTCCCTTACGTGTTTCAATAATATACAATTACACTCTGAAATGAATTAAAAACCTCAATATCTGAAAGCATTGTTACAATAATGCCTTTAAGAGCAAGCCATGCACAAACAGACACTGAAAGCAGATATTATGTGCAACAGGTTTTTGCTTCAGCCTTCCTCACGCACATACAAATTCATTCTGATGTCCATGATGATGAATGAGTGCTCCATGTTAGAGGGATTGACAACAGTCAGTGTGTTTGGTAATACAATCAATAACCTTGTTGTGAAGAGAGTTTAGAAGAGACGGCAGGAATGTGCTGAACAATTCTTTGAGTCACACCGATGACTGGACCAGAAACCCATTCAGAGTAAAAGACTCGTGTGAAAATGGACTGCCTGTTCAGTTTTGATTCATCAAAAGGCTGACTCCTCATTTTTTAAGTCTTTGGGCCCTAATTTCCTGGTGCAATGCAGGGTGGCGCAGCCTGGCGCACCCCTGTGCAGTGGTAATTTTGTCCAGCGCACCGCTGTGTGCAGCCAATTTGGCAATTTGGTTGACCAGCTACGCCGAGATGGGTGTGACGGCGCACCAGGGGGAGGTGTCAAAAGATTCAGCTTGGTGCAGTGACAATTTCGTTCCAAAAAAATGCGTGGAAGGTGCACTGAAAGCTTGCCAGCTCCAACCTGGTCTATTTTCGGTGCAGGCGAGGCGCACCCAGGGCAGTGGTAATTTGGCTGACAGCCGCACAGTGCGCACACGTCACCAAAACCTCAAAGGCAGGTATCCAGAGTGTCAGGCACATTTAAATGCAATAAACAATCACAGCAACCACTGTTTAATGTAACTGTCTGAACCAGCACATACATTTGTATATATATTAATTGTCCCGTCACATCTGATGTCAGATCAGAGACGTTTGTCATAATGGAAACTCAACCTGACGGCAACTGGAAGTGTGGCGCAAACTAACGAGTTCACATCTCTCAGCCAACCACAAACAGCCACATCATCTGATTCGGAGTATCCGGCTTCTGTCATCTCATGAAATTTAAAAGAAAAGAAAAAAGAGAGTGAATAAATAAATCGCTGAATAAATGTGAGTCACTCGGTGTCTTAAGGATTTACCTGTGATTGCCCATATTTCTCTGTTTTAATCTTTATTCTTAACGTGATCTAAAAAGATGGAGAACATTATTGCAAGTAGAATGAAGAGGAGATATTGGGGGGGAATATTTCACCAAAGGTTCTGCTATTTGGCGATGACGGACCAGGAATGCAGGTGGATCACAAGCATGATGAATGGATTAGCCTGTTGCTGTGTTTAAATGTAACTTTCACTTAATGTTGTACTCCTATTTATGACACAGTAACAGATTACATCTGTCTCGCGAGGTGGTCCACATGGTGACATGCATCGTGGCCTCCGATTCAGGTGCGCTGCACCTGCGCCTGGACTACAAAATTAGAGCCCCTCGTGTTCACTTGAACAGTGTGCATGAGCTATCAATACACTGTTTGAATTCTAAAATCACACAAAGTGACTGATGGACCCTCACAGTCCCCTGCGATGCGCGTCTATCTGTGTCTTTATGCTCACCGGCACATGGAAGAGCGTGCACAGAGACGCTGAATGATTCAGGAGGTATTTAGATCAAGGGCTCTTATTGCGTAGACCAGGTGCAGGCGCTGCACACCTGCCCTGCGCTGCACCTGTGTCGCACAAAAGGGGTGTGTCAGGGGCATTTTGCAAGTTTCACGCAAGGCGCAGTCCGACGCAGGGAGGCGCACCCAAGCCTCCGTCCTTTCCACCAGCACAAGTAGCAGAGACGGAGGAGAGGAGGCGTGAGTAGGTTTAACACAGCCGAGTGTAATCTTCACCCATCAAATGAACGTCTCTCCTCGCCTTTAAATGTGCTGCGGGCGAGGCGCATGACAATTTCACCTTGGTGGCGAAGAAGGTCAGAGCTGCTGTCACTTTTGCAGCAACTGTGAGAGTGCAGGCGCCACCGGGCCGAGCATCGGAGGCTACGATGCGCATTGCCGTGTGGACCACCTCACGGGACAGATGTAATCTGTTACTGTGTCATGAATAGGAGTACAAAATTAAGTGATAATTACATTTAAACACAGCAGCAGGCTAATCCATTCATCATGCTTGTGATCCGCCTGCATTCCTGGTCCGTCATCGCCAAATAGTAGAACCTTTGGTTAAATTCTCTCTTCTGATATCTCCTCCTCATCCTCCTTGCAATAATGTACTCCATCTTTTTAGATCACATTACGAATAAAGATTAAAACAGAGAAATATGGGCAATCACAGGTAAATCCTTAAGACACCGAGTGACTTACATTTATTCAGCGAGCGTCTCTCTCTTTTTTCTTTGCTTTTGAATTTCATGAGATGAGAGAAGCCAGATACTCCGTATTGGATGATGTGGCTGTTTGTAGTTGGCTTGAGAGATGTGAACTGGTTCGTTTGCGTCACTCTTCCAGCTGCTGTCAGGTTGAGTTTCCTCAACGCACAGCACGTGTTTTGCCTATAGGGAGTGGCGGCGCTGCCTGGATATGTTGACAGGCTGGGGAGCAAACCTGCACTGAGAGCCTCAGCTCACACACAGCTTCAGACTCTTTGTGTCTCTCCAAGGCTATGTGAACACATACACTTTCACATAGACATACATTTACTGAGCCTGCAGCACAAATTACTCATACATCATCTATTCTGCCTGAGTTTTGATCAGCATTTAAGACAAATGGTCGAAAAAATATTGAGGATTTTGAACATCTGCAAGCAAACTGTTAATGGTTTTGTCCCTTAACACCTCACATATGAACCCCAACTTTTGGACCTGTTGAAGTTTTTATTGCCAAACATCTATTTTTTGCTTGCATACAGTATGTCACAATTTGGGATCTTTTCATATTTTCTAAATCATCATATTGTCTATTAATTCCATTTTGTCTAAGATTAAATTAAAGCTTATCCACAAAGCCCCATTGGACAGCTCCAGCTGACTAGGGCAGACTAACAATCACCTTAGGGGTCTGGTAGTGGGGTTAAAATCTCAGAGCCACAAGTAACACACCATTAGCATCAAACAAAAAAACATCAATCAAATAAGTTGGTCATTATTTTAATTATTGACAATGATCAATACTTTCATTCATTGTTGCAGCCCTAGATTTTCTCAAAAACTATTTTAAATTATTCTAGAGACCATAATTTAATTTATTTGATCATGAGAAAAAACAAAATATTGTTTAAAACTTTAAAATTCAGTGTCAAGACAGATGTTTATTTGCAATAATGTTCAAAATGCCTTCATGTAAATAAAATATGTTGTTCAAATTAACCGTAGACCATATAAGATATACTATTAAAGGAATATTAAATGATGAGGTGAAGAAACAAACCATACCTCGAGCTAAAGACCAGATGAGAGTAGACCTGCAAAAGGTTTGCTCCAGACTAGAGGAACGACACCCTTTTTATAACTTAAACATGTGGTTATATTACAAGATTTGCATATAAGCATGTGATCCACTTTACCGTTGCTGCAATTAATGTTCAACAACATATCACCCCTGCTGCATATTAAGATTTAACTTGGGGGATAAAAATGTCAACACCGTCTTCTTCATGTGAAGAATATTAATTTCCTTTGTTTTCAAATCAGTCAGCCATTTGCTAATGAGCAGACGTCAAATAAGCCTTCAGTCATCACCTTGAAACAAACCTCTGATCATCCTGTTATGAGTTTAAAGCAGGCGCCTGTGTCACCTGTTATTCTGGTGGATAGATTGTATTTCACCATCTGGATTATCCATTATGTTAAACAGTTTGTTCAGTGTCCTCCTCTCTGCCACCACCAGGAACGGGTCCAGCTGTCAACCAGTCACAGAGCAGGCTTTTCTGATAAGTTTGTCCAGCCTGCTCATGTCCCTGGCACTGTTGCTCACTGATGGATAACGTAGTCAAAGCATCAGCAAAAATAGAGTGTGTACTCCCCACTGCTTTGTTGTGATGTGTTTTATGAATTATCATATCATAAAATATGAATCAGTGGTTTATATGTAAGAAAATACAGCCAAAGAAAGAAACCCAACACAACAAACTTATTTTTTTGATTTCCAAATTCAAAATAAGAAATAATCTGTCATCAGGTGGATGAAGACATGTTTGTATCTGTAGAGTCTAACACATTATATACAGTAAATGTCTGTGGCCTTAGTTTATCAGTTTGTCTTTAAAACAGTTTCTATCTGTCATCTCTTCGCTGCCTCTCCACTGATCCTGCTGATCATGTGTATTCTGTAGCTTGTGTCTGTGTCGTGCTAATTCTGCACGACATGCACAACCAATGCAGAGGACACGTGGCAGTCATCATGCATCCACGCCTGGGTAATTTAAAACAAGTATATCTCCAGCTTTGGGGTCACCAGTTGACCTAACAGGTGTGCTTTTGGTCTGTCATAGGACCCCTGAGTACACCAGTGAGCCCATGCATATAATAATATCCCTGATGATAATATAACTAAGTCCTTTTATGTCTTTCAGCTCCGGTACCACACTATTGTGTCATGAGACATTTGGTGATTGTTTTGACTTACTTTACATATTATTACATTGGCATGCACTCCATCCTCCTCATCTGTCTACAGGTGACTGTACACACAGGTGTGGCCCACCTGTCCTGGCACACAGCAGCTGCTCAAACACCACACCTGTACTAATGCACTCACCATGCTCTGTCTTTCTTCCTGCTCGCCTGATACCAGTCAGCCAACCCTTCTGCAGTGTGATGGATTAGTGTTCAGAAACTTGAAATGTTTTTCAGATGGGGTGCTGGTTTGGCGGAGTGGTAAGCAACCAGGCACGATCCATATTCATATTTCTGCCAGCCAAAGTTCTGATCCAGCCTGTGGCCCGTTTGCAGTGTCCTCCCCTACTCTCTCTCACCCCTTTCACAAGAGTATACACTGTCAGTCTCCCTCCTATCAATAAAAGCACAAAATGCCCAAAAAAAATCTAAAAAAAGTTTATCAGATAAATCCAAGACAAAAACATTAATATTACATGTTGATTTGGAAAGTGAGAAAGAGTGTTAGGCCTCTGGCACAGCTACCAAAGTGTTCACATCAATAACCACTTTCAGCAATAAACCTATTGACCACAATAAGCATATTGATATCTGAAATGTCAAGTATAAACTGGGAATCATTTTATTTTGTTTTCATTAAGGTGCATCTGTTGTTTATTACAAGTACATTATATCAATATCTGTTTTTTTATTATGTTCTTAAAAGTGTAAAGAGCCAGCGAAATGCTAAAAGTTTAGTCCTACTATAATTCAGGCAAATGAATGAGCATCTATGGTGAAGTAGCTGTGAACATGATCACAGAACAGTTTCTCTGATGTGAGGCTCACCATCTTCCTTTCATACCCTTGCAGCTGAAACGTCCCATCAAGCACCAGTTTAATGTTACCCTCTTAAGCATAAGTAATGTTATGCAAAATGCAAACCCCAATTCCAGTGGAGTCAGGACTTTGTGGAAAATTTAAATAAAACATAGTTAAATGATTTGCAAATCCTTTTAGACCCATGTTCAATTCAATAGTGCAAATATTCACTCATGGGGCAACAAAATACTGCGAAAGTTGAGGACTGCTCATAAAACACCTGTTTGGAACAGGTGAGCAGGTTACCTGTAAAACATGTGAGAGTCATACAAAACCCAAAACCAGTGAAGTTGGCACGTTGTGTAAATCGTAAATAAAAACAGAAAACAATGATTTGCAAATCCTTTTCAACTTATATTCAATTGAATTAAGTGGATATATTGTATTTGACTCTTCCATCATTTAGTTTTTGTGTCCTCAGATCAGATATGAGTTATATGCTTGGTGAATAGATATTTTTCTGCCTTGTAATGTTCAACATTACAGCACGTAATGACTTCAACAGAAACTGTAGAAATTACTAAGCAGGAGTTGGGTGGGAGAACGGGTTTACAGAAATAAATTAAAGCTAGGGTTGGTAATTTGATTTAGATACACTTTTTGTGCTAGGCCCCTTGGCCCTCAAAACAGAGGGCCAAGGCGAAGGGGTGAAAACATGCTCCTAGGAAACTCGACGACAAACGTGTGATGATTCAGGTTTGTGATTCTTATTTGTGATTAAAAGAATTGTGAACAATAATAATCAGGTCTGTGAATAATAGAGGTTGATACTCTCTGGATGACTAACAAGTGAAAATTAGTTTATATATATATATATATATATATATATATATATATATATATATATATATATATATATATATATATATGTATATGTAGATATATATATATGTATATGTAGATATATATAGATATGTAAATATAAAAGACGTGCGTGATTAAAACTACTGTGACTCCTCTAGTAAGTGAGCTGACTGAACCGGAGAGAGTCAGAGGGAGAAGATTCAGTGAGCCATACCTGAGTGAGGTATAGGTGGTTCATCAGTATTTTCTGTGTCGATAATGTATAAATGTTGTAAATAATGGCATTAGTATCACTCTGGAGTGTGTTCTTGTCATTCTTTTGTTGTTTATTCGCCGTCTTTTTTTTTTTTTTGTAGTATTTTGTAATTGATCGTCTTTTTCCATCATAGTTGGTGTTTAATGGATTTCATCAATCATAATTTGGAAACATTGGAGGAGGAAGTGTCGAGGAGATCTGCCAGTGAGAGGGGAGACCAGAGGAGAGTCATGAGGGGGCTAACTTGACAGGAAGTGCCCCAGGGACTATTGTCGGTAAACAAACACCTGGACATGGTCTAATATAATAGGCTGGGTTTTTTTTTAATTTAACCTTTATTTAACCAGGAAAATAAACTGGTTGAGATTAAAAATCTCTTTTTCAAGAGTGTCCTGGCCAAGATAGGCAGCTGTAACATGAACACTAATGCTGTAGGCAAACAAAAAATGTGAATGTATGTAAAACAGGTTAAGTTTATATTTGGTCATCTCAAAACTTTGAACATGTTCATTTACAACTATTTATGAAAAGAATCCTGTTTAAAGTTCAAATCAGTTTTTCTTTCTTATAATAAGGCAGTGTTTAAACATGTATAACATAATAATGACAAATACTTGCCAGAATTATTTACTTTTATTTCTCATGAAAAAAGGGTGAAAAAATTTACTTAAAGGGCACTTCCTGACACATTTATTGATAAAAAAGACAAAAGACCTGTTATAATTGTAATATTAAAGGAGTTAAATGATTTCAAGTGTGTGTAAAAGTACTTTTTGAGCATTTTGAGCACACTGCAACAATACCGCAATAATAATGATAACTGTGATAACTTTGGTCACAATAACCTTGATATGAAATTTTCGTACCGAGGCCATATCTTACCATCAGCATCATCTGCTCTCAATTTGTACAATATTGTCCACTGTGAATGGTGAAACTGTCTAGGTGTATGGGTGCAATGAGTGACTGTGTTAGCTGATGACTTGGATGGATGGATGGATGGATGGATGGGAAATTATGGTATTACAGCAGCTGGTTTCAGGGAAAAATAATAAAAAACTTGCAGCTTTTATCATTCTTCAACAGTCAGCGTGTAACTTCTCTGCCTCACAGCAGTGAGCTGTTGAACAGGCTTATGGCTCTGGGATGGAAGGATCTCCTGTATCTGCCCTTTAGACAGCAGAGCTGCACCAGTCTGTAGGAGAAGGTGCTCCACTGTCTATCCAGCAGGTGGTCTGGATTATCCATTATGTTAAACAGTTTGTTCAGTGTCCTCCTCTCTGCCATCACCAGGAATGGGTCCAGCTGTCAACCAATCACAGAGCAGGCTTTTCTGATAAGTTTGTCCAGCCTGATCACGTCTCTGGCACTGGTGCTCACTGATGGATAACGTAGTCAAAGCATCAGCAAAAATAGAGTGTGTACTCCCCACTGCTTTGTTGTGATGTGTTTTATTAATCATCATATCATAAAATATGAATCAGTGGTTTATATGTAAGAAAATACAGACAAAGAAAGAAACCCAACACAACAAACTTATTTCTTTGATTTCCAAATTCAAAAGAAGAAATAATCTGTCATCAGGTGGATGAAGACATGTTTGTATCTGTAGAGTCTAACACATTATATACAGTAAATGTCTGTGGCCTTAGTTTATCAGTTTGTCTTTAAAACAGTTTCTATCTGTCATCTCTTCACTGCCTCTCCACTGATCCTGCTGATCATGTGTATTCTGTAGCTTGCGTCTGTGTCGTGCTAATTCTGCACGACATGCACAACCAACGCAGAGGACACGTGGCAGTCATCATGCATCCACGCCTGGGTAATTTAAAACAAGTATATCTCCAGCTTTGGGGTCACCAGTTGACCTAACAGGTGTGCTTTTGGTCTGTCATAGGACCCCTGAGTACACCAGTGAGCCCATGCATATAATAAGATCCCTGATGATAATATAACTAAGTCCTTTTATGTCTTTCAGCTCCGGTACCACACTATTGTGTCATAAGACATTTGGTGATTGTTTTGACTTACTTTACATATTATTATATTGGCATGCACTCCATCCTCCTCATCTGTCTACAGGTGACTGTACACACAGGTGTGGCCCACCTGTCCTGGCACACAGCAGCTACTCAAACATCACACCTGTACCAATGCACTCACCATGCTCTGTCTTTCTCCCTGCTCGCCTGATACCAGTCAGCCAACCCTTCTGCAGTGTGATGGATTAGGGTTCAGAAACTTTAAATTTTTTTCAGATGGGGTGCTGGTTTGGCGGAGTGGTAAGCAACCAGGCACGATCCATATTCATATTTCTGCCAGCCAAAGTTCTGATCCAGCCTGTGGCCCGTTTGCAGTGTCCTCCCCTACTCTCTCTCACCCCTTTCACAAGAGTATACACTGTCAGTCTCCCTCCTATCAATAAAAGCACAAAATGCCCAAAAAATAATCTAAAAAAAGTTTATCAGATAAATCCAAGACAAAAACATTAATATTACATGTTGATTTGGAAAGTGAGAAAGAGTGTTAGGCCTCTGGCACAGCTACCAAAGTGTTCACATCAATAACCACTTTCAGCAATAAACCTATTGACCACAATAAGCATATTGATATCTGAAATGTCAAGTATAAACTGGGAATCATTTTATTTTGTTTTCATTAAGGTGCATCTGTTGTTTATTACAAGTACATTATATCAATATCTGTTCTTTTATTATGTTCTTAAAAGTGTAAAGAGCCAGCGAAATGCTAAAAGTTTAGTCCTACTATAATTCAGGCAAATGAATGAGCATCTATGGTGAAGTAGCTGTGAACATGATCACAGAACAGTTTCTCTGATGTGAGGCTCACCATCTTCCTTCCATATCCTTGCAGCTGAAACGTCCCATCAAACACCAGTTTAATGTTACCCTCTTAAGCATAAGTAATGTTATGCAAAATGCAAACCCCAATTCCAGTGGAGTCAGGACTTTGTGGAAAATTTAAATAAAACATAGTTAAATGATTTGCAAATCCTTTTAGACCCATGTTCAATTCAATAGTGCAAATATTCACTCATGGGGCAACAAAATACTGCGAAAGTTGAGGACTGCTCATAAAACACCTGTTTGGAACAGGTGAGCAGGTTACCTGTAAAACATGTGAGAGTCATACAAAACCCAAAACCAGTGAAGTTGGCACGTTGTGTAAATCGTAAATAAAAACAGAATACAATGATTTGCAAATCCTTTTCAACTTATATTCAATTGAATACACTGCAAAGACAAGATATTTAATGTTCGAACTGAGAAACTTTATTTTCTTTTGCAAATAATCATCAACTTAGAATTTAATGGCAGCAACACATTGCAAAAAAGTTGGCACAGGGGCGTTTATACCACTGTGTTACATCGCCTTTCCTTTTAACAACACTCAGTAAACGTTTGGGAACTGAGGAGACCAATTTTTGAAGCTTTTCGGGTGGAATTCTTTCCCATTCTTGCTTGATGTACAGCTTAAGTTGTCCAACAGTCCGGGGTCTCCGTTGTTGTATTTTACGCTTCATAATGCGCCACACATTTTCAATGGGGGACAGGTCTGGACTACAGGCAGGCCAGTCCAGTACCCGCACTCTTTTACTCCGAAGCCACGCTGTTGTAACACGTGCAGAATGTGGCTTGGCATTGTCTTGCTGAAATAAGCAGGGGCGTCCATGAAAAAGACGTTGCTTGGATGGCAACATATGTTGCTCCAAAACCTGTATGTACCTTTCAGCATTAATGGTGCCTTCACAGATGTGTAAGTTACCCATGCCTTGGGCACTGATACACCCCCATACCATCACAGATGCTGGCTTTTGAACTTTGCGCCTATAACAGTCTGGCTGGTTCTTTTCCTCTTTGGTCCGGAGGACACGACGACCACACTTTCCAAAAACAATTTGAAATGTGGACTCGTCAGACCACAGAACACTTTTCCACTTTGCATCAGTCCATCTTAGATGAGCTCGGGCCCAGCGAAGCCGGCGGCGTTTCTGGGTGTTGTTGATAAATGGCTTTTGCTTTGCATAGTAGAGTTTTGACTTGCACTTACAGATGTAGCGACGAACTGTAGTTACTGACAGTGGTTTTCTGGAGTGTTCCTGAGCCCATGTGGTGATATCCTTTACACAGTGATGCCAGAGGGATCGAAGGTCACGGGCATCCAATGTTGGTTATCGGCCTTGCCGCTTACGTGCAGTAATTTCTCCAGATTCTCTGAACCTTTTGATGATATTACAGATCGTAGATGATGAAATCCCTAAATTCCTTGCAATAGCTCATTGAGAAATGTTGTTCTTAAACTGTTCGACAATTTGCTCAGGCATTTGTTCACAAAGTGGTGACCCTCGCCCCATCCTTATTTGTGAATGACTGACCATTTCAGGGAAGCTGCTTTTATACCCAATCATGGCACCCACCTGTTCTCAATTAGCCTGTTCACCTGTGGGATGTTCCAAATAAGTGTTTGATGAACATTCCTCAACTTTCCCAGTCTTTTTTGCCACTTGTGCCAACTTTTTTGAAACATGTTGCAGGCATCAAATTCAAAATGAGCTAATATTTGCAAAAAATAACACAGTTTACCAGTTTGAACTTTAAGTATCTTGTCTTTGCTGTGTATTCAATTGAATATAGGTTGAAAGGGATTTGCAAATCATTGTATTCTGTTTTTATTTACGATTTACACAACGTGCCAACTTCACTGGTTTTGGCTTTTGTATATACATAAAGTCATCTAGTATAAAATGTCGTTTTGAAAACGGTCCTTTAAAGCTCTAGATACTGAGCAGCTTCCTGCTATCTATAGCTTGTGCAGGCTTTGTTCCAGCAGCTACATAAAACAGCTCATGATATTGACTCAGTGTATGGAAGCAGGTCATTTGCCATAATCATAATCTTTATCCTCATGTTTTCTTGTTTGCCAACATGTTTCATCATCCTCATGCATGTAGTTGGCTGTTTGTGAGCTGCTGAAATATAGTCGTGCATGATCCATCTTAAAAATGGATGTATTGTATTACACTAAAACAGTGTGACAGTTGCTCTGCCTGTCCTACACAAACATGTAAAACTTCACTTAAAATGATAACAAATCATTGAAGAAATCAAATAACTGGCCACTAAGGTATATGGGAATCACCGAAGTGTGATTGCAAGGGAAAAAAATAGTTTTCTGACAACATATAATTTTCTTTATGTAATTCAAAGCAGGCAAGCTAACGCTACCTGTTGACACCCAGTGACAGAGCTAAGCTAGTTAGCGGTGGGAGAGCTCTGCCTGTCTCTTCCTTGTTACTGCACGCACAGTCGAAGAATTGTGTCTATCTGCTTGTCATGGACTCAGAGATGAGGCAAGACATGAAAGAATTAAAAATGCTGGCGCATCTCTTTAATGGTCACATAGAAACTGAGGTACAATACTATACCTTTGTTATCAGTTTGTTGTAAATATTGTTCCAGTGTTTTGGTCTGTGTTTAAATCTGCCTGAGTCTGGCAGGATAAGCTAATCAGCTAATTACCACCTTACACTGGAAGACTTAACAAAATTTTTGTAAAGATAGAGGGTCACTCACTATAAGACCACGACTCAACTTAACGTTTTCAGACCTATATCTTTGTATCCCTAATTTTTTGGCCCCGGCCTGTTACTTTTGCTTCAATTCTTATACTCTTACCACAACCATATTCATTATCATTGTTTCTTATATGTTTTGTAATATTGAGTGCATATTCAAATTCTGTGGATGCAGTACAGTTGTGGGGACAATGGGTCAGGGTGTTAGAGCATGAGAGATTTTTTTTGTATCTATACTGAATATTTTGAGTCACTTGTATTGAACTGTTTTTTTAAGTTTTGGGTCTTTACCCATCAAAGGAGAAATGTTTTGGTTTCAGGGGCAATTTATCAATCAATTCAGAAAAGTTCAGAAAGTTTACTTTAGTGTGTCATTCCCTTTAGACACAATAGTAACTAGATGTGAACAAAGAGCACAAACCACTACCAAGGCCTTAATATGCAGAGTTGCAAGCAAAAATGTCAAAAAAACGCCCTACCTAATAATGTTAATGAATCCTTAAAATAGTTCCTGGATCTTCATCTG
This sequence comes from Cetoscarus ocellatus, assembly GCA_037902135.1. Taxonomy (NCBI): domain Eukaryota; kingdom Metazoa; phylum Chordata; class Actinopteri; order Labriformes; family Labridae; genus Cetoscarus; species Cetoscarus ocellatus. The sequence continues at coordinate 80,551 of JBAMNC010001023.1, forward strand.
GATTTAAATCACCATGAAAATCTTATCTGTTTGTTAGTCAAGGTATATATATATTGATTGAAACTTTATTTAACCAGAAGAACCTCATTGAGATTAAAAATCTCATTTGCAAGGGTGTCCTGGCCAAGACAGGCAGCAGAACATTTACAAAGTTACAGACATAAAACAATTACAGTCACAGACACAGACAAATGAACCAGTTAAGTCAGGGTCACAGAGCAGAAAATATTCAGTCAAAGCATTTACAGCCTGTTTCATCTTCCTCTGAGGCCTTTAATCTGCATTTAAAAAAATTTAAAGAGACCAGCTCTCCAAGACACAGTTTTTCTTGTAGCAGATTCGTGCAGGAGCAGCAAATTTGAAGCTTCTTTTACCCATTTTAAGACAAACTTTGGGGACAGATAGCAAGAGAAGATTTTGTGACTGAGTCACAGAACGAAGACTGTAGCTTCCAGAACTTTTCACATGAATGCAGTTACTCAAGTATGATAGAAGCAAGCCAAGTATAGTCTTGTAAATCAGGATGTGCCAATCATTCAGTATACGGATGGTCAGAGAGGACCACCCAACTCTCTCATAGAGTACAATGATGCGTTAGAGCCTTGAAATTTGTTATGAACCTTAGAGCTCCGTGATAAACAGTATCCAATGAATTAAACCAACACTACTTAGTTTTTCCACCCTAATATAATATTTATAGAATCATTGTGATGGTACATCACTTTACAACAGGTTGAATGACACCTCTGTCATAGTCTGAGGGGGTCTGTATCACCCTCACTGGCACTATGTAACTTTGATGTGGATGGTAGGAACACTTCCACACTAAAAAACTACAAACTAAAAATCATGATCAGACTGTACCTTATCAGCCCACATGGTTTATTTGTCTCTTGGGAGGTCCTGTTGGCTCGTTTCTCCTCCCTCTGTATGTCAACAAATGCACGTTGGTGTGAGGTGCTCTGTTTTTGTAACCGCGCAGTTACACTCAACGACCATAGAGGCCCCTAGAGAGCTAAAAAGCCGGAATCGTACGTAGTGCTGCTTTAAGGCATTGAGAAGAAGCATGCATATATAATACATCACCATAATAAATCAGAGGCATGGAAAGTAGCAGCAACAAGACATTTTTTGCAGCAAAAGAAAAACAAGACTTATACCTGAAGTAAAAGCCTAGCCGCAGCCTTAGCTTCTTTACAGGCTGCTCAATATGAAGCTTTAATGACAGAGAATCATCAATCACAAACCCAAGGTATTTATAAGAAGATACAGACTCAATCACATGACCCTGATCTCTAACAATAGACATCAGGTTGTGTGACTTCTGTTTTGAGTTCGTGAATGTCATCAGCTTTGTTTTTTCAGAATTCAAAACCAACTTTAGGTCCCTCAGATTTTCCTGCACAATATTAAAGGCCTCCTGCAGAAGACAAAGGGCTTGATTCTGTGTGGGGGCCGAGCAATAAATAAAAGTATCGTCAGCATATAAATGAAAATTAGCACTGGGAAACATTATGACAGATACTGTTAATATACAGAGTAAATAAAAGTTGTCCCAAGACTGAGCCCTGTGGAACACCGTTTTGGACCTGAAGATATCCAGAGGTTAAGCCTCTGGAGTCTGTTTTTTAAAATGACATGGTCAAATAAAATCCCTGACTCCTTTAAGAGCAGCTGTGGTTGTGCTGTGATATTTCCTAAAACCTGACTGATACTCTGCTAAAATCTTATTAGATATGAAAAACTCTTTGACTTGATCACACACAAGAGGTTCTAAAATCTTTGCTAAAACACACAATTTGGAAATGGGTCTGTAGTTGTTTAGCAGGGTGGGGTCACCCCCTTTTAACAGGGGGAGGACAAATGCAGATTTCCAAATGAGCGGAATCTCACTATTGGCCAAGGACAGGTTAAAAAGGTAAGTTAAAGGAGTTGTGATAAAATCTAAGAATAATTAAAAAAAAAGAAGGCTCTAAAAGATCAGGGCCTGCTGATTTCTTGATATCTAACAGTCTAAGGGCATTGTGCACCTCATTGACAGTGACTGGCCTGAAGTTAAAAAGCTCTGGCACAGTAACGTTAAAAACAGAACAGACAGAGGATTTATTTGACACAGTGGCTACGTTTATATGCAGTCAATATTCGGGTAAAGATCAACATTCCGGTTTCTGAAACATTCGGAATAACCCAGTTAACATGCGTGAGCAAACAGGGTTATTCCTCTATGCATAGTATCCCAAACAAACAGCGACGCACGGAGAACGTCATGACGCAATGCGCGTCATTTCCGCTTCTTCTTCCTGTATCCAATAGCAACGAGAACAACAGCAGCATTACGGCGGGTAATGAATGGCCCGGAGCAGCTAACAGTCGGCTTCGTTTGCGCTTTGGTGCTGATACTGACCCCCCACCAGTACTTGACACTATTCTTCGTCAGTTAATGGAAGGCGATAACGTGAAGAATTAGGAAATCAAGCTGGAGCTGTGGCATGTTACAACAAGTACTTCCTGTACTCAAAAGACCAAGATTCCTTGCGAAGAACATGCGCAGAACACAACTTAATGTTCCTTTCGATGAGGATGTCCCGATCAGCGTATACATGACCAAATATTCGGGTTGGAAAAGGAGTAACCCAGGGGTGACTTTCAGGTTTTTAAAAACTGGAATATGAGCATATTCCATTTTTAAAAACCTCAGCCAGTCAGAGTCAAAACCAGTTTTCCTGGCTATGGCCCATGCAACATCACGCTCCTGAAGCATGCTAGAGAGCACAGGTGTGACCAAGGATTATCTAGTCCTTTCACCCTGTACTTTTTATTAGGAGTGTGCTTGTTTACTGCATGTAAAAAAAAAAAAAAACTTTAAAAAATACTCCCAGGCATGTTCCACATTATCAATAACATACTGTACATTTTCTCCCAGTCAAAAGAAAAAAGATCATGCAGGAAACCTTGTTCAACAAAACCCTTCATGTTATGTTTAACAATGATTCGAGGCTTTGTTTTTGGTATTTTAGTGTTTCTTACTGTCGCAACAACATAGTGATCACTAATGTCATTGGCAAATATAGACACAGGAAAAAACTTATATGGAACATTTGTCAAAACAAGATCAATCAGTGAGGACTTCTCTGGACATTTCCGATTAAGACGGGTTGGTTTGTCTACAATCTGGAAAAGAGTCAATGAGTCATACTGAGATTTAAAATCACTAGATACCTGATTCAACCAGTTCAAATTAAAATCACCTAAAACCACAATTTCATTATAATTTAGTTCAGATAAAAGGTTCATTAAAGTGGGGACAGCATCACCAACAGCTATATATATGGATAGATAGATGGATAGATAGATAGATAATAGATAGATAGATACACTTCCGGTCAAAAGTTTTAGAACACCCCAATTTTTCCAATTATTTATTGTAACTCAAGTTGTGCAAGTCCAATTAACAGCTTGAAATGTCACACAGGTAAGTGCTGTACTGGTATAGCTTAAAAGAAAAGGTTAGGTTAGTCAAAACTGAAAAATTATGTGCATTTCAGAATTAAACAAAAAGGCCTCTTTCAGGGAACATGAAATGGGTTACCAATTTAAAGCTGTTCTGCAGCAATGAAGGTTGATCAAGCCTTGAAAGCTGGCTCTACTAAGTCCTACAGGTGTTCCAACTTTTCTTGATTGATTACAACCCCCCCTCTCTGTCTGTGGTACCACACCCTTGTGAGCATCAGTTGAACAGCACTGTACTGCAGAAAGTTGGATGTTGCTGCAAAAATGGCAAGAAAAAAGGCAATTAACAATGGAAGAGAGTCAGACCATCATAACACTTAAAAATGTAGGTCTTTTTTACAGACAAATTGCAAAGAAAGTCAAGGTGTCAGTGAGTACAGTTTTCTTCACCATCAAAAGGCACTCAGAAAGTGGGGGGAACTCTGATAGGAAGAGGTCTGGCAGACCCAAAGCCACAACTAAATCAGAGGACAAGTTTCTGAGAGTTCAGTTTACAGGACAAAAGCTTCAAGCACAGCTTAGTAGTGGTCGTAGTAAGCAAGTCTCAGTTTCAACTGTGAAGAGAAGACTTCGAGCTGCAGGTTTGACAGGATGAGTTGCAGCAAGAAAGCCACTGCTAAGACATCAGAATAAGACAAAGAGGCTTGCATGGGCCATGAAACACTGCCATTGGACTACTGAAGACTGGAAAAAGGTATTATGGACTGATGAATCAAAATTTGAAATCTCTGGTTCACGACGCAGGATCCTTGTATGCCGTCGAGTGGGTGAAAGAATGGTTCCACAGTGTGTGACATCAACTGTCAAACACGGAGGAGGAAGTGTGATGGTCTGGGGCTGTTTTGCTGGATCCAGGATTGGTGACTTGTACAGAGTGAGAGGCACCCTGAACCAAAACGGCTACCGCAGCATTCTGCAGTGCCATGCAGTACCCTCTGGTATGCGCCTAATTGCTCAGGGGTTCATCTTACATAATGACCCAAAACATAAGTCCAAGCTATGCCAGAACTACCTCAGGAAGAAAGAACAAGCTGGTAAGCTTGAAAACATGGAGTGGCCAGCACAGTCTCCAGACTTGAACCTCATCAAGCTGGTTTGGGATGAACTTGAAAAAACAGTAAAAGCAAAGCAACCTACAAGTGCCACACATTTATGGGAACTTGTGCAACAGATGTGGGAAGAACTTTCTGAAGAATATTTAATTTCTATTGTAGAAAGAATGCCTCGAGTGTGTTCAGCTGTTATATCTGCCAAAAGTGGCTACTTTGATGAGTCAGGAGTTTAGAATACATGTTGACCTATAAATTGATTTCATGATTTCATTTTTACTCCAATTGCGCATTTGTACTATGCTTTCATTTTAAGAGTGCAATGAGACATTAAACAGAATAATTTTCAGTAAAAAACTGGAAAAATGGGGGTGTTCTAAAACTTTTGACCGGTAGTGTGTGTATATATGTGTATATATATATATATATATATATATATATATATATATATACACACTATATTGCCAAGAGTAATCGCTTACCCATCCAATTAATCAGAATCAGCTGTTTCAATCACTTCCATGGCCACAGGTGTATAAAATCAAGCACCTAGGCATGCAGACTGCTTTTACAAACATTTGTGAAAGAATGGGTCGCTCCCAGGAGCCCAGTGAATTCCAGCGTTGAACTGTGTTTGGATGCCACCTGTGCAACAAATAGAGTCGTGAAATTTCCTCGCTCCTAAATATTCCACAGTCAACTGTCAGCTGTATTATAAGAACGTGGAAGTGCTTGGGAACGGCAGCAACTCAGCCACTAAGTGGTAGGCCACGTAAACTGACAGAGCGGGGTCAGCGGATGCTGAGGCACATAGCGTGAAGAGGTTGCCAACTTTCTGCAGAGTCAATCACTACAGACCTCCAAACTTCATGTGGCCTTCAGATTAGCTCAAGAACAGTGCTCAGAGAGCTTCATGGAATGGGTTTCCATGGCCGAGCAGCTGCATCCAAGCCATACATCACCAAGTGCAATGCAAAGCGTCGGATGCAGTGGTGTAAAGCACGCTGCCACTGGACTCTAGAGCAGTGGAGATGCATTCTCTGGAGTGACAAATCGTGCTTCTCCATCTGGCAATCTGATGGACGAGTCTGGGTTTGGCGGTTGCCAGGAGAACGATACTTGTTGGACTGCATTGTGCCAAGTGTAAAGTTTGGTGGAGGGGGGATTATGGTGTGGGGTTGTTTTTCAGGAGCTGGGCTTGGCCCCTTAGTTCCAGTGAAAGGAACTCTGAATGCTTCAGCATACCAAGACATTTTGGACAATTCCATGCTCCCAACTTTGTTGGAACAGTTTGGAGCTGGCCCCTTCCTCTTCCAACATGACTGTGCACCAGTGCACAAAGCAAGGTCCATAAAGACATTGATGACAGAGCCTGGTGTGGATGAACTTGACTGGCCTGCACAGAGTCCTGACCTCAACCCAATAGAACACCTTTGGGATGAATTAGAGTGGAGACTGAGAGCCAGGCCTGTGTGACCTCACAAATGCGCTTCTGGAAGAATGGTCAAAAATTCCCATAAACACACTCCTAAACCTTGTGGACAGCCTTCCCAGAAGAGTTGAAGCTTTTATAGCTGCAAAGGGTGGACCAACGTCATATTGAACCCTATGGATTAGGAATGGGATGTCACTTAAGTTCATATGTGAGTCAAGACAGGTGAGTGAATACTTTTGGCAATATAGTGTGTAAGAAGATTCAAACTCCTCCAAAGGACAAGAATGCCTTCATTCCTTTCTCCTCTCTCTGAGTCCTGGTTGTAACTTACTAGAGACATGTGGAGCCATAAAGTCTCTCTTATTTCCTGCCATCTAAAACCAACAGACAACTTTGTTGACGCTAAAGATGTATTTATTGCCCTGAACTTCCTGGACTAGACAATGATTGGCCGAGACCTGATAAGGTGTTCGAACAGACTACGTTCTCAGAGACTTAAATAATTCTGTTCTACTCCTAGAAGATTCTTCTGTGACACCTAAGATGACTTTTGACCTCTCCTGGGTAGTGGACCCCCCATTGCTGCCCAAGTGTAGAGAACAGATGTTTTTCAGCCAACAGAAAACCACAACCTTACAAACTCTTTAACGAAACAATAGACACATCTAACAATGTGATATTTGATTCTGTCATGAAAAATGCATTCTGATGATGTGTCTTATGTTTTTCTAACCTTGCCAAAAGTTATGAATATAATGCATTAATCTTCTTAAAGCCTCTTCTAAGGAACCAAGAGTGCCCCTCAGTGGAAGACTGAGGAGAGAACTTTATCCAGGAATGCATCTGTTATATCTGCATTATTGCCTGTTTCTATTGATGAAATGTTTATTATACATTTTCTTCACATTAAGTTTGGTAGCATAACATCTCAAAGACATGCAAACTTATATATCTAAGTTTTAACCACATATATGTTGTTTGGTTGGATTTTTAAGAAGAATTTCACGTTTTATTCTTTCTTATCTTTTAGATATGGACTGTTTGGTATCAAACAATGTGTCGTAAGATTTTCTACTCAGTTGGAGTGTTTATATTGGGTGGCTATCAAAGTACAACTTAATGTTTTGGCCAAATGTAAGCTGATAAAGTCTTTGTTACTCATCTAATGCCCTCCTCCTGTGAGACCCTCCTGAGAAGTCAAAACCAGAGAGACACATTCCTCTCTCTCTCTTCTTCTTTGACTTTTCATCCCTACACTTTGTTTTTACGTCCTCTTCTACGGTCATCCGTATTCCTTTTTGTAAACACAGTTCTCCTAGTTCTCCGAGTTCTCCAATATCCTCTCCTGTATCTTTTTCTAAGTTTTGTCTAAGTAACGTAACACGCCCGCCGGTTTTCTTGATAAGCCAGTAAGCTATAAGACTACAAAGATTTGTTTCATAGTAAATTAACTTTTGTTATTAGTTTCGGAATAATTTTTGTCGGGCCAACGAATAATTAATTTTGAAATTAATTACAAATTGTTTTTGTCAACTAATCGAGACCTCAAAGCTCCAGCTCCAGCTTCAACTTTAACAGAACCGGCTAGTCCACATCACTGTATGAGAATTCCGTCTTTAGACTTGAGACTGACGAACTTGATCAATTGATAAAGTTTGATTTCGTGATTTATCTGATTTTAATTAAAATAATTAATAAATCAATTAATGAATTAAATTTCCTTTTTTTTATATAAAAAGGATGGTGCCCCTTTAATTAACGAGAGCAAATGAGATATTAAATGAATATTAATTTCTTTAATTAATGTTAATTAATATCCAGAAAAATAATCGCTACAAATGCGTGTGTATATACTTATACATATATATATATATATATATATATATATATGTACACACTATAGAATATATAGTAATGCAATCAGACCTCCACATGCTGATGATGCAAAAACAGCCTGGGAGGAAGTTACTAATATTGTCAATCAAGTTTGCCCAGCCCACATATTCTGAGAACCCCTGCCCAATGTAAAAAATTGTTTAATGATGTAAGGAGAAGGGCCAGAAGATAGCAGTCAGATCAAAGAAGGCGCACGGTGGCCACCGGGCTCGGCCCCTCCACCAGCCCCATGATGAGCTCAGCGGAGAACATCGTGGAGTTTCCATTATCAAAAACGTCTTTGATATGACATCAGATGTGACGGGACAATTAAGATAGATATAAATGTATATGCTGGTTCAGACGGTTACATTAAATAGTGGTTGCTGTGATTGTTTATTGCATTGAAATGTGCCTGGATACCTGCCTGTGAGGTTTTGGTGACATGTGCGCACTGCGCACCTGTCAGCCAAATTACTACTGCACTGGGCGCGCTTTACCTGCGCCGAGAATAGACCAGGTTGGAGCTGGTGAGCTTTCAGTGCACCTTCTGCGCAGAGTTTTGGCAAGAAATTGTCACTGCGCCAAGCTGAATCTGTCGACACCTTCCCCTGCTGCACCGCCACACCCAAATTAGAGCCCTGAGGGTATAATTTTTGAGGAGTGGGTTCCAGGAAGGTCAGTGGTGAAACAGTGCTTTTACAAACAGGTTCTAGAAAAACTGTGAGACAAAGTCAGAAGAAAGAGACCACTGCTGTGGAAAAAGGGTTTTATTCTTCAGAAAGACAGCGCGCCGCCTCACACTGCGCTCTCAATAAGCAGTTTTTGGTCCAAAAATAATCACAGTGCTTGATTAACCTCCATATTCACCTGATCCAACCCAGTCTGACTTTTTCCTTTTTCCTAAGATCAAATCTTTGTTCAAAGGAACATGTTTTGAGTCTGTGTCAGAAGTTAAGAAAAGAACAATGGAGCTTCTGAGGTAATTGTCTGAAGAAAACCTGCTGCGCTGCTTTGATCAGTATCACCTGAATGCAACAGTGTGTTGATAAAGAGGGAGAGGTTATTAAAGGAGAAAGACATTGAAAAATGTTTATGTTCATTAAAATTGTATCACATTATCACTATTTTTCATATCCATAACTCTTCAAGAAATCTGCAACCTGCTTGATCATCCTAACGCCTTCAATCTACTTTTAAATTGAACTAAAAAGACCAGCTCTCAGAGACCCACATTTTCCTGCAGCAGATTGCAGTCTATAGGAGCATCATATCTGAAACTTCTTTTGCTAATTTCAAGACAAACTCTGAGGCACAGATAGCATTTAGTATAGTTTCTTCTAAAGTGAAGGACAGAGAGAGAAGGAATCTCTGGTTAGCACCATGAGGGCTTCAAACAAGCCACAGAGTGGAAAAACTGGAGAAAAAATTTTCCTCAACAATAGTGAGTTGGAACAACAGATTGACAAAGAGTCATGTGCACACTTTTGGCTGTCAGTAGAGACCAAGTTCCCACATCGCTCCAGAAGTGCAATAAAAATACGAATCCCTCTCACACAACATTCTGCACTGACCATAAAAAGCAAACGTTGGACAAGGCTGCAGGTTGAGGATGATCTACAGTTATTCCACTTCATTGTGGATGCTCCATCAACTCTTTTTACACAACAAAGATGCAGACTCATTGCTAACACTAAAAGAAATATGATTTAAAAACATGCTGGTGAAATGCAGAGAGACTGAAGTATCAAAATATGTGAGAATGGCCTCCACACTTTACTCATGTCAGGAGCTGCACCAAAGCTCCATGTTGCTCTTACTTATGCTCCTACTGACTAATGCTGGGTCAGAAAAGGCAGTGCTACCACCTTTTGATGGACATGAGAAATGAACGATTGAATGACCACTTTATGCCCCCAATTGAAACTAGTAGAAGGGGAATAAAATCATCGACTAAAGACATCAACATCTATGCATGAGAGCCTACAGTAACAGAAGGAATCACTGAAATACATGAAGAAAGCATTGTGTGTTCACATTAAATGGATGGTAACCAGCAAGTCTGATAAAGTGCAAAAGGCAAAGTTTATGCTGAAGTATCAAAGCTTGTCTACATGCCTATATGCATTAGCTGCTGTCATGTGATTAGCCAATAAGATATACCTGTTTATAAGCAGTTAAGCTGCGTTAACACTGAACGCGACTTTGCAACCTCAGCGACCACTCTCCATGTAAAGTCAATGTACAGCCGCGATGGGGCGGAGTTAACCCTCCCGCGACGTGACAGCCACGATCAAGGCGACCTCGTCTCTTGTCGCATCGTCGCCAAAGTTGAAAAGAAAAGACCCCAGAGAACTCACAGATGATGCTGCTGCAGGGCCATCAGCTGCAGTGTTTTGTGGTTGGTAGGTGAGTGAAAAGGATACAGTTGGAATAATATCAGCTTATATATCCTGTTATATGATATATGATATGATCGCAGTTAAACCCGAACGGATGTGATGTCACTGAGGGACTGGGCCAGTGATCAAAATGAGGTATTTAAGGACACGACTTTAGTGGGCGACGCGACTTCAGTGGGTGACGTGATTATGGTCACAGAGTCGCGTTCGGTTTGAACGCAGCTTTAGTGGACCTGATAAATTGGTCAGTGGGTGCAGCATGTCTTCTCAAGGGTTTCTCCTCTGGGGTTGGTGTTATTTGTGTAACATGAGCACCCTCTGCTGGAGTCCCTGTGGACATACGTCAATGCAACCCAGAAGTCATTCCCAGAACTGTCCTGTCTCTGTGCCTGAGACATGGAAACCTTGATGTTCATGAGCTTTTTTGTGCTTTTTAGTAACTAAACCATAACATATGTGAAAACATGCTATAAAGAAGAAATACAAGCTTTAATAGTTTATTTTTGTTAAGTGATAAAGTCAATGTGAATGAACAGAAGAAAAATCCAAATCCAAGCATTTGGTGTGACCACCCTTTGCCTTCCAAACAGCATCAGTTCTTTTAGGTACACTTTAGCTCAAGTTCTCAAGGACCACTGCAGGTAGGTTGAACTAACCACTGACCTTGTGAATGTTGTCTGGCTGCGATTCTTCTGTCTCTCCATGTAATCACAGACATAATCTCTGTTCTTCTTCTTCTTATGACGGGGATAGTTCTTAATGGCATGACTGTATGTTTTGGTCGTTGTCCTGCTGCACGATGAATTATGGGCCAATGGCGGATGCAGAATGTTATTAATGGGTGGGCCTAGTATTATTAGGACAGGGCTATGTTTTTTTTTGTTAGTTTGTTTGTTTTAAACTCTTGCTATGAATCACCACAGTTTCATTATGTTTATAACAAAACTGTGGTGACTATGATAAAGACATTTTCTTCTGGAACCTGGGCTATCAGAGTATCAACACTGTCCTGTCAGATTGATGGATTAAAAGTAACGTGGCCATAAAGATAAAAACAAAACTCAAAATGGAGTTTAAATCACAGAATTTTTTGCAAATTACACTGATCGGTGATGGCAAAGACTTTTTCTCTTCTGAATATGGTTCAGTCAAGCCTTGTCTACAACCCCCAGCCTCTTTTTATAAGCCTCTGCTCAAAAATTACATGCCCATAAAGAATAGAGTATGTCTCTGCAACCTCAAGGTCTTTTTGAATATTTTTGGTGTTATGATAAAGGGAACACTTGTGATATTTTTTCAGATGTGTAAATATCAGTATATATGTTACAGGGTCAGAGTAAATGAAGATGGAACACAGCATAAATGAAAGATATCATTTCCGCCTCAAAAAAACTTACACTTTTATAGTGAATATCCCTTGGAGTGATGCAGCTTTAAATCTCTAAAAATTAATAATAAAATATGTGAACATTACCTCTACCAAAATGTATTCTGATCAAGTAAAGCAGAGCAAAACTGGTCAGGCTAAACCATTGAAAAAAAAGTCAATTTTGAATCAAAGTCCAAAAATATCTTTTTATTTATTTCTTTATTAATTTTTTTTAATTAAAGCAAAATTTGAAAATGTAATCTCTAAAATGCATATGCAGAACTTCCTCCTCAAAATAACCTCTTTGGATCATTGTCCTGACATTTTGTACTCTAAAATGCCACCAAATAAGTCAAAAAAACGTAATAATTTAGTCTAATAATTAGTCTGAAATCTCTATCGAGGTCTCCTGCCGGAAGATATACAGGGCAATAGGGGAAGAAATGTGCTGGGATCCAACCCACCGCTGCTGCACTCACCTCTTATAAAAGCCTCCTGGATCTGGAAATACCTAAGGAAATGACGGTTTTTTTTGCCAAAGCAAAGATGGATGCCCAGTGTTTACGGATGGAAGCCTTTATCACTCCCAAATTCAATAGTACATCACAAAATAGCAAACGTAAGACCGATTTTTTGTGTGTACACAAGTGATTGTTCACTGGCCACTTTGGCTGCTGGTTTCCCGAGTTTTGGTTGTTGAGCGATGTAGTTGGTATTGATGGAAAGGTCTCGGTCTCAGCTTTCAGCAGATGCCTAGCTTGTCTGTGTAGCTTTAAGTAGCAGAAAGCTAGTGATGGAAATGTGTCAAGAAGGTTGCCTAGGGGGCGCTACGCAGATTTTGATATTTTATATTAATTTGCTTGGTGTTGGAGTTGTGTTTGGTGTGTGTAATAATGGCTTATGTTGAGTTTTTCCTGTTTAATTTGATGTGCAACATGACTATGGGCCTGATCTACTAAAGGTTTGATGTTCTCTCCACAAACAGTCTTTTAATTCTCAGACTGACTTTATTGTAATCCACATATTTTTTAATGATGGAGAATAAATTGATTGAAAATGTATGATTGTAGGCTGCAAAGGCCTTCTGCTTTTATATTTATATTTTTTATGAATAATCTTAAATACTCCATTGCATGTAATTCAGTTTTAATAATGAACCACATAAAACACATTGTAAAATTAAAAACAAACTAATTTGAGAGAGGTGTGTTGGTGGCACAGTTGGTAAGTGTGCCCTGTCAGTAATCAGGAGGTTGCAACTTCATATCCAGTTCTGGGTGACATATGGCTTTGTACTTGTACGCATCTCCAATATTGCTCATTTTCTTCTCCAAAGGAGAAATAAAGGAGCCATTAAAAATACTTAATTGAGATTAGCAAGGTATCTCCATCAAGTCTCAAGTATGATTCCCTCTAATTGTTCAGCCTCACTTATTTCTCCTAGTAAATTTTAGGAGAAACATTGGAGAAACATTTTAGACGAAATAGAAACTAAAATGAGACTGAGATGAGAATCTCAAGTTTGTCTCCCAAGCCATAGAAGAGCAAGCTTTGAGCAGTAAAATTTTCCTCTGGGTAAGACTGCTCTTCACATGAGAGGTTATTTCTGAAGAAGCTGTGGAACTATGTGAATGCTGTCATTTAGATTGTTTAATTGTTTGTTTTTTTCCCCCTTTTTTTTATTGGGTTTTGTAGGAGTATACAATTGTATATCAACATTTGCGAAGAGTTAAAAAAAAAAAAAAAATCCTTTTTAATTTTTAGAAAAACAACTGAAAACAAAGGTGGTCACTCAAATATTGCTGCAAACCCGAACAACTTATAAACAACAAAAACAGCCACAAGATAATTAATTAATTAGAAAAATTTGAAAAATAAATAAATACATAAAAATAATAATAAAATATGGGACTAGGACAGAAATAGTCAATAAAATATATATTAAAATAAATAAAAGGGGGACACATCACTCTAGTAATCGTAAACTGCCAAAAATATAGCAACAGACATCCGAAATCAAAGTAGCGGCATATGACCCTCATCACAACAGGAATAACCCATCTGCCTCTCTAAGCTGTTTGAGTCACGTCAGTCAGGGGTGAGTGGAAGATCCGTCTTCTTAACGAATTGGAAAAATGGACCCCATAATTTCCCAAATTTACTGGAACAGCCAGTTAAAGAAAGTGTGGTTTTCTCCAGCTTAAGAAAATACAGGGTGTCTCTAATCCAGTGGGCATGACGGGGCGGTATAGTAGATTTCCAATTAATTACAATTAATCTTCTGGCTAGCACAGTAGCAAAAGCAAGTACATCCCTTTTGGACTTGGCTAGGGAAGCAGAGGAAACCCCAAATAATGCACTCAAAGCATTTGGCTTTATTCTTTCCCCAAGCACCTCTGAAAGGGTGTTAAAAATTTCAGTCCAATAATTATGTAAAGATGGACAATGCCAAAGCATGTGAATTAAGTTTGCAGGAGATTGCTGACACCTATCACAATTTGGAGTTACACCATCATAAATCTTAGCCAGTCGAGCTTTGGTGTAGTAGGTACGGTGTACAACTTTGCACTGAGATTGTTTCATTGTAACCAGAAAAGGAAAGTTAAAAATGATGGATAAAAATATGGTATAAGGGAAAAGTGACGACCTTGTCCATCAAAATGACAGCAAATGTGTTTATTTGCCTCCAACTCCAAGGCTTCAAACTTTGCTTTTCATTTACGGCCACTCTGCTCTCCCAAACTCTCCATGGTGACAGCCAGTAGCACATGCAAAATCCTTCTTGAAAGAGGGCCTTCCACACCACTTTTGCACCTGTTATAAAATGCGTACGCAGTAATAGTACATCACCCGTAACACGCCCTCTTATAGAATGTACAGTTTTTTAAGTTTGCACACGCAATTTAGCACTTGTTATTTTGGATCTTTGTAGATCAGGCCTATATGTCTACATGATTAGTGCATTGTATTTTGCATTTTGTTGCAGAGCTTGCATCAAGACCCCAATTGGAGCCCTCTAGGGTTGTAAATAAAAATGTACATAGAAACTAAAAACAAAAGCTTATATTTCTCCACATCTATTGGTCATTTGCTCAATTTGATGCAATGTCTGTCTCAAATGCAAGACCTGGTCACATCAGATTGCTCACATTTCCTTTTTGAGTCTTTTAGAAACTGACTGAAGACAATCATGTAAAGCTTTGGCTGCTCCTTAATGACACAAATGTCAAGAGAAGTAGACACTGGGTGCATCTGATACATCAATAGACAGACAGTCAGATGCTACTTTCTCTTCGTGGTCAATTGATGTCTAATAATTATACTACTACATTTTTTATCAGAGATTTTGTGATTAGAAAAATCCCTATTTGGATTTATCACCCTGGATCAAGAAAAAAAACATCTCAGTAAAAAATCCTACACGTACTGGCTGAGTTAAATACTTCTTGAAAGGGATTTATTCTAAACATTGACAAAAGGTGAGCTACAAAATAAGTTTTCCCCATAAAGATTTATTATACAGTTCCAGAGAGACAAGTAAATGTGAGAGCTGCTGCTTGGGGTAATCTCATGGAGTTTGGAGGCATAAGTCCTTAATTTCTCTCACTCTCTCTGTCTTCTTGCTTTGGTGATCAGCTGATTAATACATTCACTCTCTGAAGCACTGAACCAAAAATTGTACTCTTATCTAATCCTATTTACCCTCATCAGCACTACCAGTGTCTCCACAAGGGGGCATCCTACCCTGCCAAAAGTCTCACTACCCTTTTAAGTAGTGATGGACTTTAACTGCCAAAAATATATTAATCACAAAAAAGCATTATATATTTAGCCTTCATTCAAACTGGTGAAATAAATCATTGTTCAGTCATCTGTACATCTCTCCTGATTGAAATTTCTTTGTGCAAATGGTTCTAATTTAGACAAAGTGACCATCGGTGTTGAGCGGGTGTATAAAAAAAAGTCAGAATGAATGCTCACAAATTTGCTTTATTGAATTACTTCTTAGTTCATCAGAGATGTAATCAAGTTTTAAAGTATGATCTGGACTGTGATTAGATGCAGGATGATGGTACTTCATCAGAACCTTCAGTCATCCCTGTATCCCTGCTACACAGGAAAGATCTGCTTATTCTGCAGATGGAGTCTTTGGCTGCTTGGTCTTCTGTACAAAGCCAGAAACAAGAAAAAAAAATTAGTGCATTTTTTTTGATTTGCCTATGCTATTATTGTAACAATTTCTGCTGCAGCTTCATCAGACATGTCATCAAGTTTTAAAGTATGATCTGGACTGTGATTAGATGCAGGATGATGGAGGAGTCATACTTTTTCAAGACCATGCTATTTTTTTTTCTACAATCAACTCCATATCCCTGCCACGCAGGAAAGGTTTGAGGGTCTTGCAGGTAGTGTCGTTGATGGTTTGGTTCACTGTACAAGGCCAGAAACAAGACAAAAAAATTAGTGAATTTTTTCTAATTTGCCTATGCTATTATTATAACAAGTTCTTCTGCAGCTGAAAGACATGTTATAAACTTGTAAAGCCCTTTTAATGTTCATTTAGTGTGTCGCTCACATTTGTATAGCGCCAATTCATGTTATCTTAAGGCACTTTACAATAGAGCAGGCTGCAGCCATACTGCACATTATATATATATATGTGTATATATATCTATATATATATATATAGATATATATATATGTATATATATATGTGTGTATACATATATATATATATATATATATATATATACACATATATGATATATATGTACTTTATCAAGTTTTAATTGTTTATTGAGAATTCAATTTCAGCTTCACTTCAAATGCGTGGCCTCAATAGTCCAGGGTTCTAGAATCATATTGTGGGGAACACTTGTAAGCAACAATATTGAACTTTTCCACCTTAAAACAGTCCCACAGTTGATCATTACAGTACAATAACTGAATGAGAATGCCACTGATCCCATTCTGACTTCTTAATCTTATCTGCTACTGTCTTCTTCCTACTTTTAGTCGAAGTCATTGTTCACCAACACCACCTCAGATGGGCTGACTGGCTTCTTTGTAGCTCTCTGGAGAAGACTACAGTAGAGTTACAAGGTGAGGAAGGCCAGTGACTGGGGCCGTACTCCCTTTTGAAAGTTATTGTGCTTTTCAACTTTGAAACTGTTTTATGGTGATTTAGTTTCATATTGTTGCTTTAATTACCTACAAAGTGGATTTTCATAAATTGAATTAGGATTATAAAGGGTAGATTGGAACCTTCTCCTCTCAGCTCCATGCAGTGTTCTCCTGGTGTTAGGTTGTTTGGCTCCCCTGCACCCCATTCTTTATGGTCACAGTTTGAGCCATCACTCCACAGCCAAACACCTTCCTGTTGAAAAAGAAGATAGTTCAGAGAATACATGACAACTTCAATTACTAAATAACACTCAACTCAACTCTATTTTTATAGCACTTTAAATGCAAAACAGAGTTTGAGCCAAAGTGCTGTACAGAAAGACAACTCAAATAGAAGTAAAAGGAATAAAAACAAAACCACACCAAATAAGAGATAATGATATGGCTGAGAATCTAAGACAAACAGTGGCGTTCGTTATATGAGGGCACTGCGGGCAGAGCCCGCCTGAGCTGCATGAGGCTGCATGAGCAAAAAGAGATGTCTGCTGTCGACCTGCAAATTATTATCAAAATAAGGAAATCATGCTATTATATAAATCATTCCATTAAATGTGTATTTCAGCCCATTAAAGATCTGTCCGCCCAGCCTCGGACAGAATCAGAACTTCTGTTGTTCCACACATGCTCAGATCACAGATTTGCAATAAAGTTAGGAGCACCATGGACTGGCGCCCAAGCTTTCTGTGCTCTCATGCATGCTCAGATCATAGTTTTGCATTAAAAAGTTAGCTTATCCTAGCCAAATAAAAAAGATCCTTAAGGGGCGCTACTGACCAGCACCCAAGCGTTCCTAATGTGCATAACGTAAGCAAGTTCATAACCAGATTGGTCACAAACAGAAGCATAGCTACAATGCGTCTGACGTAGCTAGCTGGTCTACTGGGAGCCGGTCCACCCCTCACTCTGCATTTGGCTGCTAGTAACTGATGACATGATAATGGCTACCACAAACCCCCTACCGAGTGATTTACCTGAGAACACTGTGCTGTCCATCAAGCAGGTCCCATTTAAGAGAACTCTGCAGGTCGTATTTTGCTTTAATTATTTCCTCAGAATGCACCAGAATGCCTCATTTACATGTGAAAACCAAAAAAAAAAAAATCTTTTGGGGGAGGATATCCCCTCACCCCCCTACAGGGCTCTGGTTTCCAAATCTTCAGCCCTACCTTGTTGTGAGGCACACAAACTACCTACTGCACCGTGCCGCCCTGCTTGAGTATCAGTTCTAACTTCCAATGGAGTTCAGCTGTTCTAACATATAAGGCACTGAACTAGCTGAAAGTACTTCAATGAAAGAGTACAGGCTTTTACACACCAGACTAGATTTTTTGCGTGAAAAATTTGCACATAATCATGTTTTTTTTTTTTAAAATCCATAGCCAGTCAATGTAAGCTTTAACACCAGTGGCATAATGTCTGCTGTGAAGCATAGTTAAGTCACTGGTTTTCTGGTATCAACCAGGTGGCAACTTCTGGGGGTGTAGAAGGAGGCCCATGCAGAAGTGCCTGAAGCTCTAGTACCCTGTGTGTCCATTTGGGGCTAGCTGCAGTAGCCTGACACCTGAATAATTGTACTGGGGGATAATATGATTTTTTACAGCCTTAATACACATCTTTACAGCCTGGTTCAAAACACAGGTGAAGTCTAAATATTAACTCATGTCCTCTCACTGTGAGGGGGGTGATTTTTTTGTGTAACACCCATTTTTCTTTTGTTGAGGATTTTCGGTTTTGGAAATGCAGAGTCACTGTGGGTCAGACAGCCTTGAGTCCCGCCTAAACATGGCCTCTCTGTCTGTAACTAGATGAAGCTAAAGTTAGGATGAGATGGCACGTGCAGTATGGCAGCGTACATTAGAAGGCATCAATGGCGTTCGAAAGGCTCCTATGACATGGCTTCATCCAATTCTTTTACAGTCTATGGTATAAACGTACAGTTATTGTGGTTACTTTGTTCGTAAACACCATCTTACTAGGCCACACGTCATAGCACACAAGAGAACAGCCATCTTGTTTTGTCTCTCCTGAAGCACTATAGCATTAGGATATTTAGCATGACAGTAGCACAATGATTCACAGATGTCAAGTATTGAGATTTTCTTAAAGAATTAATCTCCAACATTTTTTAAACCTTTTGGTTCCATGGAAATAAAATCAATTACATTTTAAGTACAGAGAATGGTGCTGTTGAGCCATTTTGCAAGTCATGTTGGCTGAGGTGACATTCATTGTGCAGGAGAGAGTTAGTAAACAAACATTGTAGCTCAGGGGAGAAAAAAGTAATGCACTGTGAACTTATTTGGGTTTTTTTAAACAATGAAAGGATGTAAGAGATGGACATGACACAGGGTTTGTAAGGAGTGATGCAACAGAATAAAATGCTGTGTGTTGTTGCTCACCTCACTCTGCAACACCCAGGTAAAGCAAATGTTAAGGCCCGCAAAGCTCATGCTAAGCTTACCACACTGAAAAACCAGCTATCACTCGACATGCTTAGCTTGTTATAGTTGCCTTCCAAAACATACTTTATGTGCAGAGACTCAAGTCTTCACCATGTTGTAAAAAATAGGCATCTGACCCTGTCTCTGCATTATTTCACAGGTAAAGCAGTACCAAAGACTGAGAACAGCAGAGCAGGCTACATTAACTCACAATACACAGTATTTCAAAAATTTTAAGACTCACAATAAGTTTAAAATCAGAATCATGATAATATCATATAACTGGTATTCTGGTGAATTTCATCCCTAATGGACATCCTCAAAAAGTCCTCAGGAAAGTTCCTGTGGTCTGAAGTGGCCTTTATACCTTTTAAATGTTACTAAGTAAACATATTTATCACTCACCTTGATTCCATCATGGCCTCCAAGCCAAACACGAGCCTCCTCTCCTGCTGTGTTAGCCACAAACTCTCGGAGCGCATCAAGCTCATCAAGGCTATGGATTGAAGCAAGATTCCCTCCCTCAGAAATGCAATGCTTCTAATGCAGGCAAACAAAGTGAGAAAAATTATAAATATTTCACATAAGAATGCATGAATCAAAGGTGAAGTTCAAAAGATAACACCTATGAGAGGCTACTGTCAATGATGGCAAAAAGGTTTTAAATTCTTGACCAAGGTATTTTGTCAATATTCTATAAAGTACCTCAGCGTTAATCCAGCTCATTTCAGTGATGTGCAATTTGAAACAGCGTTCCCTCAATTTCATCCAACCTTCAGGGCAGCAGTAGTTGCAACCTTTTATAACACAAATTCCATGTTAGACTGACTTCAAATAATTATCCTCTTAAAAATATACAGTTACAAAAGTGTGGGAGCGTTTTCTAACTCAGAGATATTTTTCATAAATTGGTTAAAGACATTTTGTGGCTCACTGTCTCTATCAAAGTGCAAAGTAGTGTTAAATTTATCCTTGTCTTCATTTTCTCTCACAACTGCAAATATGCCCTGGGATAATATTCGGTGTGACAAGGGCAAAATATTTCAAAAAGAGTTGTGTCATGTTAATTAATTTAGATGTCAGATGAAGCAGACAAATGGAGTGGTCAGCCACTGGGAAAACGTCTCCCCATGAAAGAGGTCAAGTTGATCAGTTACTCATGTAGAGCGAAGGTTGACATCAAGAAAAATCAGCCAACAAATGGATTTTGTTAAGGAACCAAATAAAAGAGATACTTGACACTGTTGAAATTGTTCAATCATACAAATACTTGGAACACATATTGATGATCAGCTAAAGTTTGATGTCAACACAGAGGCTGTTGTAAAGAGGAGGCAGCAGAGAATTTACATATAATGGAAACTAAATTCCTTTGCACTTCCTCTGGAATTCTCTCTTTTTTGAGATTCGTCCTTGCTTTTCTTTTACCTTCTGGTTTTGCAGCCTCTCTGTCAAGAACAGAAACAACCTAAACAATATTGTTACTTTCTACTCTAAAATCAGTGGTGTATGACAGGGACACATGACTTCCTTTTGTAACCAGGAGATCCTTTGTTAGGCTGATTCTGTTTTAGCATGTTCTGATCATGTGTTCTCGTGGGAATTTTCTGTGGACATTGAGATGTTGAATCTGTCTGTAAAAGTAACCGCTATTTTAAATCAGTCATCCATCCTGCAGTCAGATTACTCCGTGCTCCTTCAGTTTTATAGATTTTAATACTTTGTACTGACTTTCACCAAGTTCATTTACTTAAAAAAAAAAAAAGAATCAAGCACCAACCTTTCTTGCAGCATTTTGCCTGTAAATAAAAAGAGAAAAACAATGCTACAATGTATCAATTTGCTTCAGTGAGTACATATCAAAAGAAAAGACTAGAAACATCAGGGCCTTGAAGCTCCTGAGAAAGAAAGCGATATTTATAAAAAAGATAAATAATCTACCTCCATCAAACCCCAGCAGAGAGACAGAGAGTCAGTTTGGCTTTGTTTGAGTACCAACTTTTGACTCAAATTAAAACTTGTAAAATGTGATTGTTTTACTTTATAAAAAAACAACCAAGTCAGAATGTTTTAACTTCTGCAAAAAGGAGAAATATCAATCAATGAAGAAAATTACCCTTATTTATAACAGGCACTGTAATTATTTAAGCACATACATCAATGTATGACATGGATTGAAGCATCTCTCTGTCTCTAGCTGGTAGACAATTAAGTTTAATTTATTATTTTTGACAGAACTACTAAAAAACTATAACTGTTTATTTCTTATAACAGAGAGCAAATGTAAATTTGTCAACCTTAAAAGGGTGATCTATTTTTTCACAAAATGCAGAAAAAATGTTAAAAGTTACATTTGCTCCAATCAGGAGTCCAGTGCTCAGCCCAAGGATCAGGAGAAGAGAGAATTTCATCTGTGCAAAGAGAAGTGGTTGTTAATGAACTTAATTATTCTTAAACAAAAACACATGTAATTTAGTTATATATACCTTGCTGTTAATTATCTAAAAATAGTTACAAGTTTCCTTTTCAATATGTTGACATACAGTGCCCTAATTTCCTGGCACAGCGCAGGGTGGCGCAGGGTGACGCACCTCGCGCAGTGGTTATTTCGTCCGGCGCACCACCGTACACAGCCAATTTGGCAATTTGGTAGACAGGCTGCGCCGAGATGGGTGTGGCAGCGCACCAGGGGGAGGTGTCGACATATTCAGCTTGGCGCAGTGACAATTTCGTGCCAAAAAACTGCGCGAAGGTGGGCTGAAAACTCGCCAGCTCCAACCTGGTCTATTCTCGGCGCAGGTGAAGCACACCTGGTGCAGTGATAATTTGGCTGACAGGCGCACAGTGCACACCAACACCTCACAGGCAGGTGTCAACAGCGTCAGGCACATTTCAATGCAATAAACAATCACAGCAACCACTATTTAATGTAACCGTCTGAACCAGCATATACATTTGTATCTATATTAATTGTCCCGTCACATCTGATGTCATATCAGAGACGTTTGTCATAATGGAAACTTAACCTGACAGCAGCTGGGAGAGTGACGCAAACTAACGAGTTCACATCTTTCAGCCAACCACAAACAGCTACATCATCCGATACGGAGTATCTGGCTTCTCTCATCTCATGAATTTCAGAAGAAAAGAAAAATGAGAGAGAGAGAATTAATGTAAGTCACTTGGTGTCTTAAGGATTTACCTGTGATTGCGCATATTTCTCTGTTTTTTTTTTTTTTTTTTACCTCCGCCAAGGAGGTTATGTTTTTGGGAGGGTTTGTTTGTCTGTCTGTTAGTTAGTTACAACATTACTCAAAAAGTTAAGGACGGATATTGATGAAATTTTCAGGTAATGTCCGGATTGGGATAAGGAACAAATGATTAGATTTTGAAAGCGATCTGGATCTCCGTCTGGATCCAGGAATTTTTTAAAGGATTCTTTAACATTGGGAGATAGGGCCATTATCGACATTTCTGCATATAACTCCACAAATAATGGTCAGGGCACTTGGGAAAAAAATACAGGACAAGTTTCTAACAAGCGCTACAGTTTATCAAAGACTGATCCGGATAAAGGAATAATTCCGGATACTATGATCCAGAATATGAAAAAATAGGGGACCTTTCGAATTTTCATAATAGGAAGAGAACAAATGAAGCTACAAACACGCAACAAACACCATTAAATAGCCAAGGTATGGTGGAATTTGGAAGGTGCCAACGGATTTGCTGTATCTTCAAAAGCTAGGGAGCTGGATCCAGAAGAAAACCGCCATTAAGGAAAATTCGATTTTCGTGAATAACTACTGAACTAATATTGATATCATGATGAATCCAGTTGCTAATGGTATGTTTTCATGGTCAAGGAATATAAAAATGTAGTTAAAATAAATGAGGGACTAATATTCATGGTGCAAATGACAAACAGGGGGAACTGTGGCGCTTGGCGGAGGTCTGCACTCTCAGAGTGCTTTCTAGTTTATATATATTTTTTCAGCATTTTGTGCCTTTACTGATAGGAGAGAATGACAGTGGATAGGCTTGTGAAGGGGGCGAGAGAGTAGGGGAAGACACTCTGCAAACTGGCCACAGGCTGGACTCGAACCCAGGCCGGCAGAAGTATGCATATGGGACGTGCCTGGTTGCTTACCACTCCGCCAAACCAGCACCCCATATTTCTCCGTTTTAATCTTTATTCTTAATGTGATCTAAAAAGATGGAGTACATTATTGCAAGGAGGATGAGGAGCAGATACCGGGAGAGAATATTTCACCAAAGGTTCTGCTATTTGGCGATGACAGACCAGGAATGCAGGTGGGTCACAAGCATGATGAACGGCTCAACCTGCTGCTGTGTTTAAATGTAATTGTCACTTAATTTTGTACTCCTATTCATGACACAGAAACAGATTACATCTGTCCCGCGAGGTAGTCCACATGGTGACGCGCATCCTGACCTCCGTTGCGGAGGACCTTCTTCGCCACCGAGCAGAAATTGTCACTGCGCCTTGCCCGTAGTGCATTTAAAGGCAAGTAGAGGCATTCATTTGATTGGTATAGATTACACTTGGCTGTGTAAAACCCACTCATGTCTTCTCTCCTCCCTCTCTGCCACTTGCACCGGTGGGAGGGACGGAGGCTTGGGTGCGCCTCGCTGCGCCAGACTGCGCCGTGCATGAAACTTGCAAAAAGCCCTGGACACACCCCGTTGGCACAGCGCAGGCGTGGTGCAGGGCAGGTGCAGCGCACCTGCACCTGGTCTACGAAATTGGAGCCCACAGTCAATACTGCTTTTTTTCAAACCAGAAATTTGATGAAATACTTTGAAATACTGTTAAAACGGTCATATCATGTTTTTTTAATGTATATTTGCCCTTTAGTATGTTTAACTTGTGTAACTAACATGATTGAGCGCGTCTATGAAAAAACAAAAGTCCACAAAATAAACACCTCCCCCATTACAGTCCCAGTAGCTTTCTGAAATGGCTCACTCTCCTGGCAACCTCAGATAGACCCACCAGTGTGATGTCCAACCATGTGACATAGACTTACAGTCATCAAAAATGAATATATGAACCTGATTTAAGCAAAATATGACCTCTTTAGTGTAAGATGTCTGGAAGTTACAAGTGTATCCATTCATTCAGCCATTACTGAAACTGTATCTGTCTCGGGTTCTAAGGGGCTGGAGCCTATCCCAACTGACACTGGGTGAGTAATGGGCTGACCCTGGACTACTCACCAGCTGATCATAGGGCTGACATAAACAGACAGATACCCATTCACGCACACATTCACATGTAGGGATAGAATATAGTCACCAATTAATCTAAAGAGCATGTTTTTGGTTTGTGGGAAGAAACCGGAGTATTTGGAGAAAACCCAGGCATGCTTGAGAAGAACCTTCTTGCTGTGAGGCACAAGCACTGACCTGCTTCACCAGCCTGCAGCCCAGTTACAAAATAAAACTGATGAAAAATAATGTTATTCCAATGAGGACATGGTCCTAAATTTAAATAAGAACTGCACAGTGAGTATCAGTAAGGATGCGTGATATTTAGGGATGCACTGTATTTGATTTTTGCTGATATCCAATTTGTCAATATTTCATAACAGATACCAGTATTTTTGTCAAATGCAGCGTGAATAAAGGACAAAATATTTTTTTATTTATAAATGCTCACATTCATAATAGTTATGAGGGAAACTATGATAGTAAATTTGGACATTCTGCCAACATTACTGTAAATACATGGGTATTCTCCTCAAAAACAGTTTGGAAATGTTGAATATTTCTCCCCTTTCATGATACCAGTTGGTTCTGTATTTTATATTGTTGGAACGCCTTATTAGTCACCTTTACAACAAGGATCATTCACTGCTGGAGGGGCAACACAGTGAACCATGTGGGTAGCGGCCAGAAAATGTGCCAAAATCCTGCTCATCCCCTGTCAAAGGCTTCAGTTCCTCAGTGAAGCAAGAGAGAGGAACTGGTCCTCTTAGGGTTCTGTCTCCTGGGATGCCCACTTCAAGGTCTATCTTTGACTTCATCAGTCTTACAGCACTTGGTCTTAAGTTTAGAAATGTTGCCAGGGCTGACACAAAATAATGCTGCCACTCTGCATACCTGAACACCAGCTTCCTGGTGCAGAAGATTTTGGCACGAGGGCAAGCTACATGTTTAGCTGTGTTGCTCATGCCGCAAATGTAAGATCCTTACAAATTGTACCTCATTGTAAAGGTGATTAATTTTGTCATTCCAACTGTATGAGAAAAATCTGTTTAGTATCATTAACTGTAGAACCAAACACTGTTCTTCTTGTCTCACATCTGTAACACAAAAAGATTGGCATATACTGAGTAGAAGAGTTTCATTCTGGCACAGGGGAGACTCTGTGGTCTTCACAAAGTAAAGTGTACATACTGAAATTGGTATCAGCCAAAGTTAAGTCGAAAATATCAGCATACTGGATATTAGCAAAAAAGCCAACATTCTGCATCCCTTACTATCATGTTGGCCTTTTCACCTGCTTAAACATAACAATGGTTTTATTCCTGCATTTTTTCTATTGTCAATAATGGTTGGCTGTAATCTTGCATTAAATCAGTCACATCATTACAATTCTCACGCTATCCATATTTAGAAGGAAACTAGAATTAGTATCATGAGAATAATTACCAAAAAGAACTCACCTTGCTCATCAGATGAATCTTGCTGCAAGCATGCGACACCCTGATGGAACAGACTCTTGTTATATATATTCTACTGCTGGTTAGGTCCAGAGATTTGCATATTGCAAAAAGATCTAAGGACAATATTGATATTGGAATCAACGCCCAATTTGATGAACACCTTTGTCCAAACACTCTTAATAACCACGTACTGTATCATGATTAAATATTATACCCAACAAGCTAAATGTCAGGAGACCATGACATTGATCTGCTTATCAAGAGTCTTTGCCATGCACAATGGTGATGGGTGCTTTTAATCTGACATACAGCCAATAATAACCATGAAACTGAGAATTTAGAAAACTATAGGAGATAGGTGACTTCATCAACATGTAGAAAAGACCCGTCATCAGTCATTGTGCCTTTCTTACTTTGTATTGATTTAAATAAAAAGATCAGATGGCCTTACAGACCAATTTAGTGCTGAATACATTGAATGTGTAAGATTAGGGGGGAACACATTGCACACTACAAGATAACCTGCCCATTATTTGGTCCAAATCCCCCCTTAGGAGCAAAGTCAGCAAAGGCCCGATTATCTGATGGGTGTAGTGATGATCTTACCCACATCTCCTGTGTTTTAAGATGTGTTTAGAGCAATTTATCCCACCTGATCATCTCAGAAGAGAATCAGGCTTCCCCTGACATCAAAAAGTGAATACCAAACATGTTCAGTGTTTATGATCAGAAATTCTGTTTTGTGAGGATGAAGACAGAGGATAGCGGAGCACATCCTTGGTGTGGCACAGTTCATTAGCCCATCAGTAAGAAGCTGGCTGAGACAGGAAGCATAATATAGACATAGCAACGATGATGATAGTAAACACAAAGCATTAAGATGGATGTGAGAAGAGCCATAAAAGACAATCAGAGGAGTCAAACTTCTGTCAAAAATATACCAAGGTTTTCTAGAGGTTACTAAGGGAAAATAGGAAATGATACCAAGAAGACACTGACATGGAAGAGTGATCACAAATCTGTTTTAATAGTCATTCTGGATCATATAATTGGAGACACAAACTCTACAATTTACGGTTCTCCATTAATCATTTTAAACTCCAAATAACTTGAATGCTATGCACCCAGAAATGTATTTTTTTGTGCTAGAGGTGCAAAAAACAGAGAGGGTCCTGTATTCATATGCTTAGGTGTTGCTGTAAACTTGCCCCCTTCTGGGAGAAAATACATTCTATTGTCTTATTAATCCCAAAAAACAATGTCACACCCTCTCCAAGTCTCTGTCCACTTGGGAGCTTCAACTTTGGAGATTGTTATGAAGGAAAGTAATGCAATCTTGCTTTTCTTGCAGCTAAAAAATGTATTGTTGTAAATTGTATGGACTCCTCCACCCAAATGTCTCAATGGAGAGCACAGCTGTCAAGTTATGTCCCTCTTGATTATTTTTATAACAAAATGAGAGGAAAAATGTTAACACATGACAAAATGTGGTGACCCTTTGTGTGTTTCATGGAGGGCAACATATGAATTTACTCTTGTTAGTGAGATGTTTTACTGTTGTTTATGACTGGGGACATTTGGTGGGGAAATGACACTTTCAGTCCTGAGAGTTGATAGTAAGCATATGTTAACGTATCCATTGTTGCATTTTTTCATTTACCTTATTTGTTGTTAGTTTTTTTTGCTAGTACTCCTAGCATTGCTTTGTGTTTTGTCTGGCATGTTTGTCAGCTCTGTTTTTGAAAAAGAAAAAAAAAACTTTGATTTTTGTCTCTTCAGACAGATGTTTTCATAACCAAAACATCTTAGGAAAGAGGAGATACTATAGTTTGTAATGCTGTTTAGAAAGTAAAGAACAAGAAATCCTTTGCCATCATTTATCAATAAGTACTTAAGCTAGCACCGGTTTGTTAACATTATTTAATGATAGCGTCAGAATCACTATCAACAGTCACTTCAGTGTTTTGTCCCTTTATTGTTTTCATAAATCACAGTGATATATTGATCAAGTAATCATTTGTACAGTAGGACTTGGGGCAGTCTATTGGAGATGACCCAAAGTGAGCACAGCACCTCTGACAGAGTTAATCTGCTCTTTCCTCCTCTGTGAGATATTTCTCTAAATTTGGAAAGTCTTAATTGAGTTTGTCTCCTCATAGAGCAGTGCATACAGTTTGGCTTACTAACCCATCAGAATCTTCTTAGAACAGCCACTGCCAAGTTACCCCAGCCAGACAATTGGGGGCTTCATAGAGGATCACTTCCTGCAAAGGGCAGTGCGTGACAAAAGTTCAATTGAAAAACAAACCTCTTTCATTTGAAACAACAGATGAATCATGAAAAAACACGTGGCTGAAAACTCAGATCATCAACGTCCTTATAGCCTACAGCCACAACAGGATCATTTCTAGCCTGCCAGAGGTGCAATCCATACATGTTTGACATCACATAAAACCATTAATTTAATTTTCTGTCGGGTTATTTTTTTTGTCTGTGGAGTTTTCTTTTTGCACACAATGTCGAAGTGATTGGACTTTATTTTGTCAGTGCTTATGATTCCACAATGTCAGTTGCTCAAGCATGCAAAAATTGTGACTGCACTTGCTTGTGTCATGACTGTTTGCAACCAAAATGTTTCCAGCACGTAACAAGCTGGGCAAAGCAGATTGATCCGCTCTGAAAACTTCAAACAAGAACTCAAAGGGCATGCAAAGCTGCCTGCAAACACTGCTGGGCCCCTGGAAAGGCCCCTGAATAGACCTCGGATTGACTCTAGTTTGTTTGCACATATGGCCATCACTGGGCCAACTATTAAGTGGTGTCATATTTGCAAGATTTTCAAGTTTTATCGCCATGTGAGGGTGCCTGTAAGCATCATCATCAACACAACTATTTATCTCTTGTCTCTGATGTACCCATGTGTCATTTTTTCCTTAATATACACATGGTTTGGAAATCTGCTTGCTTGATGGCATAAGTAAATTGTCTGATTCTGATTCCTAAGGCCACCTAACAATATCAATATTATGTACAAAATTAAGGCTCATTCCACTAAAAAGAGGGGGCTTATGTTTTCAAACAGACAGCAATATAAATGTCTATATTTGTTGCTTCATTAAGTGATGCCAAGTGTTTTTCTTTCCAAAGGTGAATGATACTTGAATTCAGACTGTCCCTTTTGTGCTTTCTCTTTGTGGGCCCCTCTGTGACTCTGCGCCCCAAGCTTTACCCTTTATCCCCATTATGGGCGGCCTTGAGGGCGTTTAGTCAATTCTACAAAAACATGAAGTACAATTTTATATGACCACCAGTGTTTCCCACGCAAAAAGACTTGGGCGGGCCACCCAGGTAGGTTTAAAGGCATCCAAATATATTTTGCTTGTCATTTAGTCTTTTTAAAAATACATATACCATCTGATACAATGGGAAAGAAAGAGACATTTTCCTCCTTGAAAATGCACCAACTGAGGTGATCTGTTGCTAATGAAAACTTCAGAACAGAAGCTTTAAGTGCCATTGTTTCCCTGCAGCTTTTTGCTCTTGATATCATCCTGCACTCCTGCACTTTAGGTTGATGGTTACAAAACAGCACCACAACAACTATTTACATGTGCCGCTTACCTGCTTTGGTCATAGGATCTCAAACAAAGCATTTGGAGACATACATACATTGTATCTGAGGGTCATTTTGCAATGCATGCAGATGATTTACTGTCAAAAGAAACAATTAACAAATAAAGATGCAGAATAAAATCAAATGGGATGACCCAGTCTGCTTCCTCAGGAATCATTATCATTCCATAGGAGCTTTTGACCACTATATCATTATTTTGTCAAAAAAATAAGCATAAAGATGACAAATAATTCATCCTCAGACAGCAAGGTCACATGTTTTTAGTAAGTTCTCTTTATCCCTAGGTGAACTCATTTACTTTGATCATGCTGCTCTGAGCTGCATCTCCACCTATTTGCACATGATAGAAGAGAAAAGAACTTCAAAGACAATTTTATGCACCATTTACTGTGAAAGTCTGTCAGGAGATGATTGATGTGTTAGGTGCAAAGGATCAAGAGGACCAGGACACAAAGTTCAATACAAAGTCTGACGATAAAGGTACAAAGAAATGCTGCCAGTTTGTTTTGTTAGACTCACATGCAGCCAGAAAAGACACGCCACACATTTACAGAGAGAACACCATGTGACTGTTATGTGTTCAACACCGTCAAATCTCACATGAGAAACGATACACTTTTCTGTTTATTCAAGCAAACTGATTGTTCACAGAAACATTGTGAACAACTTAATCATTAAAACAGTTAAATAAAATGTATTTTATTCAGAATATAGCAAGTTTTCACCAAAAGGCTGAATATATGAATAAAAAACCAAAACTACTATTGGTCCGGGGCACAGCCAAAAATTTTGGGCCCTGTTAGAGCAATGACTCGAAATGTAACAATGACCCAAAATGTTATAAAAAAAATGTAATAAAACCTGAAATGTAATAAATGGTCAATAATGTAAAAAGATGCTGAGCCCAAAACGTACTAACTTTTTTTCTTAATATCTTGTGTGTTATCTTCTCACTTTCCTCACTTTTAGAGAACAGGAGACTATAAATGACTTGGGCAGCATTCATACATAAATACCAAAGATTGTATATAGATATGTAAACTAAAGGTTCAAAGTGTAGAACAGCCCCATTTTTCAGTGTTATTGAAATTGAAGCAGTTCAAGTCTTGTGAATGAGCTGAAATTGAACATGGGTAAGAGGTTAATTCACCAGAGGTTTAAGAAAACGTTTAGGTCTCCAAAAGGCTTTTTTTTTAGTGTATATATGTAGGATGGGGCATTTTTGTGTGATACTACACTGTGCATTGAAGTAATGAGCTATTTAATCCATTAATCATTAACTCACTTTATGATGTAATAAAATTATTAAACTGTGCGGAGAAAAATATTTTGCCTCCCCAAAATTTAATAACTGACACAAAATGTAACAAGTTGTTACATTTTGGGCAAAAAGTTTACGTTTTGGGCTCAGCATCTTGTTACATTTTCGACCAGTTATTACATTTTGGGTTTTATTTATTTATTTTTTTAATTTCATTTCGGGCTCAACACTTCTGTTACATTATTGACCAATTATTACATTTTGGGTTTATTACATTTTTTTTTTTTTTTACATTTTGGGTCATTGTTACATTTAGGTTCATTGTTACATATCGGACTAGAGCTCTAGCCCGATATTGTTATATATCAGGCTACAGCTCGATCTGTAACAATGTAATAACTGACACAAAATGTAACAAGTTGTTACATTTTGGGCAAAAAGTTATTACGTTTTGGGCTCAGCATCCTGTTACATTATTGACCAGTTATTACATTTCAGATTTTTATTACATTATTTTTGTAACATTTTGGGTCATTGTTACATTTAGGGTCGTTGTTACATATTGGGCTCTAACAGGCCTCCTGAAACATATCACATAGGGCCTTTACCCCCTGTTTCTCAAACCATATGCCAAGCAAATAAAGACATAAATAGGATGTTATAAAATTAAAAAAAATGGACTGCTTTTAATTTTTTTTGGCCAGGTTCCTCTATTTAAAGACACAAATAAGCTTCGAACGTTGGAAAAAACACTTTTTAGATTTAAAATATATGCAATAAATAGTAAATTTAACTTTGCAGTACACATTGATCAGACATTATGATCACCAGCCTCCCTGAATGGTCTGCTGCTGTATGGCCCCATACCAACAACAGACTGTGAGGCATTATATATTCTGACAAGATTATTTTTGGGGCATTTTGTGCCTTTATTGACAGGAGTGAATAGGCTTGTGAAGGGGGGTGAGAGAGAGTGGGGGGAAACACTGCAAGATGGATTTGAACCTGGGCCGGTAGAAGTATGTATATGGGTTGTGCCTGGTTGCTTACCACTCCACCAAACCAGCACCCCAACCAGCATTAACTTCTTCAGCAATTTGAGAAACAGTAGCTCGTCTATTGGATCGGTCCTGATCTTTTAATGCTGTCAAAGATTTAAAATATCTGCAGATTAAACATTTGCCTTTCTCTATAACTTAATATTCACAGTACTAAAATATATCTACCTGCCTTTCAGATATTTGCATGTACATCAAAAGTCATAAACTAAACTAACACCCTTGTATAATTGCTCAAAAGGGCTTCTTTTTTGTATAAATGTCCTTTTATGGGAATTTATCAATACTGAAGATGCCTCTGAGCAAGGAGAAAGGAGAGCTTAAACACCTATGGCAAAATGTGCTAATGACATGATAGTTTCATGGACCCCAAGCAGTCACAGGCCCTTCGAATCTTCCTAACTTTTCCCCCTTTTACGGCCTCCCCCTGCAGACTCCAAGCCTAAGTCAGCAGTGACAGCTGATGACCACCTCCTTTATAGGAAATATGCCTTCCTGGGTTTTTAGGTTCTGTTGAGCCAGCTTTCTCAGTAAAAAATATCCTGGTCATGCTGGATTGTCTTCAGAGTATTGAGTGAGCAGGGATTTGCTGACAATCAGACAGGGCTTGGGATTCATTATTTTAAATTGGGGAGGGGGTAATGAAACTGCCTGAAATGAATGTTGATGCCTCAGTACTGTAGATGGGAAAAAAGAAAACCGATTCCAGATGACAATCCATAACAACTTGCTCAAGATACATATTTTTCTTTTAGCACAACAATTTGCTGATCAAGGTGGCACAGTGGCGCAGAAGGTAGTGCAGGTGCCTCACAGCAAGAAGGTAACCAGTGCCCTTTGTGCCCTCTTGGGAGGCAAAATGCTCTCTAAAGTGTCCTCTTGGGAGCTAAAACATGTGCAAAAGTTCCCTCTGTGCCCTCTTGGATACTAAATGCATACTAAAGTGCCCTCCTGGTTGGCAAAACACACTAAACTGCCCTCTTAAGTGGAAAAAAACACATTAAACTCCAGAAGACCGTTAAGACTTAGAAATACTATGGCACATTATTGTTGCAATGACCTATGTTGGGCCCATTTGGATCTATATTGAGCCAGAACTATCTCACCGAACCAGTTTTGATTTTCTGGTGCTAATATGGTGTTAAAATGCCAGGCATGAAAATCCCTCACCTTTCAGCAAAATTTGCCCGTTTGAAACCAAACAGGTGACCTATGGTGTAGATCTGATGGAAAGCTTTTTTTCTTTTGGGGGGGTGGGGGGTGGGGGTTAACCGGCATGGACATGGAAGTATACCAGAGATTATCAGTGAACTGCAAACATGTGCATGCACCTGAAGGGAGCTTTGAATTTGACAAAAACATTTATTCTACAAGCGCAAGAGCATGGAAATATAAGCGCAAAGGGCCTCACATCAGCAGTGATTTCTCTGGGAAGGTGGGGGGATACTGCTGCCTGGTTGGTTTGAGAAGCATTTGGAAGCTTAAGACGCCTCGCCGATCCAAGTGGAATATAGCTAACGATAGTTTAATATTAGCTAAAGGTTATATATCACCAGAAGAATTGAAGCTTGCTGAAAGAGGCATCATGTCATCGATGAATAATGTTAGCTAACACAACAGGAGAGACAACGTAGGTATCTAAACAAGCCTCCAGTGGAAAATTAATTAACGCATTTCATGAGAGAAGTAATCAGTATCTTATATAGCATAATGGGACCATGTGTAGATAGATACTTTATTATTCATTCATATTGTCCTGTAATTCTGCTTGAATTTCCTGTCAAAACGCATCAGCTGATGCTTTTAAATATGAAATATTCAACATTTTCTTCCGGGTGAGCATGCCCGTCGTATCCTTTTCACCTTTTTCACCCCTGATCCGTTTTCATGCCTGAATGTTTCAAACCTTTATTTATTTATTCTTGAAAAGACATTGAGGTTTCCCTCATTTTCAATGTAGTCGAGATCACAGACATTATATGAACAGTAAACAAGCACAAACAATTAATCAATCGCAACGGCAAAAAAATCAAATAAAACAGTTACAAACAGAGTCTTAAACTCTGTAAGAGAGGGAAAGGCTGTTATCTTTAGAGTTTGTTGGAGGAAATTCCATGAGTGAGGGGCATCAAAGGAAATGCCAATTTACCAAGTTCAGTGTAGACTCGAAGAACTTTCAGAGTTAGTGAATCGGAGGAACGAGTCATGTGGGAGCAATCATAAAACTTCAACAGATTTGTGAGGTAGAGTGGTAGTCTGTTAGTAAGGGCTTTGAAAATATACAAAAAACAATGTTTGGTCCTTCTCTGTTCAAGTGATGGCCAACCAACCTTTTCATAAAGGATGCAATGATGAGTGTTATACCTGTCACCAGAATGCACTGGAATACATGAAAACTTTCTGGGGTAAGGCCCCCAGACCATTTAGGATTTATTTATTTATTTATTTATGTGTGTTCTTCATAGTCCAGCATTTAATCAACTCAGTCCTTGTGGGTGCTGATCTTAACTACAAACTAACTTGAGTAGTCTGTCTAGTTAGTCTGTTTTAGGGCTATACAATGTGCCATTTATATAACATATAAACATGTCTGAAGTGGCCTTGAAAACACGTGAAACCTAGTTCCCTCTTCAGTGGTGAGAATGTGTGCCCTTTTTTCTCCTTTTCGCCCCTGCCCTTAAAAAAGTCTATGCACGCCACTGTTGAGGAGGTTATCACGGCAAACAGGAGACAGAAGTGATGCAAACACTCATAACACAATGTCCAGTGTCTGCATGATTTCAGGCAAGATTAGAACCTACAGCAACTTGGAGGAGCATTTGTTTGTGAAGCATAGCACAGGAGCGCTGCTTTATTTTTTAACATTGTTGCCGTTTTTTTTTCGACAGATATGCAGAAATCAATACTGAAAGTGATAGAGAACCAGATCAACAAGCAGAAACAATAATGGAATACGTATCATTAAAACCTTATCAATTCCCATCCCTGATCAATACTTTGTGATATAGTTCCATCTCACAGCACCTACATTATCCTTCTTTGGCTTTACCATGTTGGTCAAGGATTGGAAGAAATGTGTGGAAGAAGGCAGAAAAAAATAAAACATGCCGGACTTTATCAGGAAGAACTCAGCCTTCGCTCTTCGACATTGCAACACATCATATTAGATGCCAGCCCACCCAGAGAGATGATTGGGACCCTGAAAGGCACAAGGAATGAACCCCCTGATTTTATGAGATTGATTATAATGAATGCCTGCCAGACCTCTTGCTGTTGGGCAGGCATTTTATTGGGAACACTATCACCTGTGCTTGCTGTCTCTGTTGCTTCTTCCTCTGTTGCAGTTGCACTTGTCTCCTTGCTTAATTTGTCCTGTGTGCACTGCTCAAATCAGCTTTTGAAGCTGACTGAAAAAACTCCTTCAGAGGTTACTGTCTGGGTCAAAAGTCCTTGTCAATTCCCTCTTTTCTTCTCTTTTCTTTTCTTTTCTGGCAACCTGATTTATCTCCAGGTCCTGGCATTGTTGAAATCAGTCCAGCATTACTGGCACAACAGTTAATTTTAAAAGGAGCGTCCACAATGGTCAAAAAAACAAAACAATCAAACATGAAAATAAATGAGAAATTAAGAAACAGGCTCAAACCATTAAAATAAGAAGGGGGTTGTTAGAAGCAGTCTATCTTTTTTGTAATAAGTAATCACTGGAAAATCTATGTCAATTGATTAATGTAATGTCTGGTATTTTAGATGAAAATGTGTTTGGATTGTCAATGCTCCAATCTACTGGACTGTTGGCAACTCCACATTAGATAATTATGACAGTATAGTAAATAATCAAATCCTGAATGGCATAATCTACTGTTTATCGTTGTGGCAAATAGAAAAACCCTGGGTTTGTGTTATTCGTATTACAACAGATGCAACAATTGATCTGTATAAACTAATCTGAATCTCATGTGGTCTTTGTTATTATCATTGTTAATTTGTTAACTCTTGCCCATTGCTTGAAGTCAAACATTGATTCATCAGTCTACTTCCATTAATTTTCCTGTAAGACAAAGAAAACTTAATCAGTGAATAACATTTGTTCATTAAAACTATAATAAAATCAATGGTTTCTTACCTTTTACCCACATAAGAATAAATCCAAGAGCAAATGCATTAATTTATATTTAATCAATAATTAGTCAAGCGCTTATCACTCTGTCTCCATCTTAATCTTTATTTGAAGTTCTATCACCTTATTATTGCCAATTATTGTTTTAAAAGTAAAAACAGTACACTCTTAATAAGTTAAGCCATGGATGATTCTCTATTAGCTGCTGTCTAATGGTTAAAATCCATCCTTTCAACCCCAGTTGTGGCAACTGTGCAATTTTGCAGCATAACAAATCAAAGGGATTGTTTCGTAGCCCAAATCATGACAAGAAAAATGGCATTGTAAATAAATAATACTTACATTTACTTCCATCCTCGGTCTTTTGATCAAAACAGTGGGGCACAATCATTTGCCAAAAGAACACCACCTGTGCAAAGATCAGATTTGGTTGAATAATCTGAGGAAAACATTTCAGTAAAAAGAAAAAACTAAGAATTAAATGCTACTATAACATGTTAATGAGTTATGGCTCCAGGTTGTATTTCATGGATTTTTGTAGAGCTTCAACTAACAATTATAATTCCAGTAAATATATCGTTTACTTATTTTTGCAGGTTCATCAATGAACTTGATAAAAAAAAGTCAAAGCATTTTTTTAGTCCCTTAGGTGTTCCAATTATATACAATTACACTCTGAAATGAATTAAAAACCTCAATATCTGAAAGCATTGTTACAATAATGCCTTTAAGAGCAAGCCATGCACAAACAGACGCATAAAGCAGATATTATGTGCAACAGGTTTTTGCTTCAGCCTTCCTCACACACTTACAAATTCATTCTGATGTCCATGATGATGAATGAGTGCTCCATGTTAGAGGGATTGACAACAGTCAGTGTGTTTGGTAATACAATCAATAACCTTGCTGTGAAGAGAGTCTAAAGAGACAGCAGGAATGCTGAACACCTTTTTGAGTCACACCGATGACTGGCCCAGAAACCAATTCAGAGTAAAAGACTTGTGTGAAAATGGACTGCTGAAGAATGTTGAGTTTTGATTCATCAAAAGTCTGACTTTTTATTTTTAAATCTTTGTGTTCACTTGAACAGTGTCCATGTACTATCAAGACACCGGTTGAATTCTAAAATCACACAAAGTGACTGATGATCCCTCGCTGTCCCCTGCGATGTGCGTCTATCTGCATCTTTACACTCACTGGCACACAGAAGAGCGTATGAGAGCTGAGAGCTGAATGATTCAGGAGGTATTTAGATCAAATGTTCACATATACATTGGCTGTACTGCAAAATGACATAACAGACAACAACAGTAACTGGCACACTTTAAATCAGGGGTCTCAAACTCAAATTACCGAGGGGCCACTGGAGGTAGCCCAAACTTTTGGCCCTGTTGAAGTTTCCATGACCAAACATTTAAAACTTAAAAGTAAAGCTTATCCACAAAGCCCCATTGGACAGCTCCAGCTGACTAGGGCAGACTAACAATCACGTTATTGGTCTGGTAGTGGGGTTCAAAGCTCAGAGCCACAAGTAACACCATATTAGCATCAAACAAAAAACATCAATCAAATAAGTAGATCATTATTTTAATTATTAACAGTAATCAATACTTTCAATTCATTGTTGCAGCCCTAGATTTTCTCAAAAACTATTTTGAAATATTCTAGAGACCATAATTTAATTT
The DNA here is from genome assembly GCA_037902135.1 of Cetoscarus ocellatus. Taxonomy (NCBI): domain Eukaryota; kingdom Metazoa; phylum Chordata; class Actinopteri; order Labriformes; family Labridae; genus Cetoscarus; species Cetoscarus ocellatus. Next base: position 118,263 of record JBAMNC010001023.1, read on the forward strand.
ATTTGGTCATGAGAAAAAACAACAAAATATTGTTTAAAACTTATTAACTCAGTGTCAAGACAGATGTTTATTTGCAATAATGTTCAAAATGCCTTCATGTAAATAAAATATGTTGTTCAAATTAACCATAGACCATATAAGATCTACTATTAACGGAATATTAAATGATGAGAGGAAGAAACAAACCATACCTCAAGCTAAAGACCAGATGAGAGTAGACCTGCAAAAGGTTTGCTCCAGACTAGAGGAACGACACCCTTTTTATAACTTAAACATGTGGTTATATTACAAGATTTGCATATAAGCATGTGATCCACTTTACCGTTGCTGCAATTAATGTTCAACAACATATCGCCCCTGCAGCATATTAAGATTGAACTTGGGGAATAAAAATGTCAACACTGTCTTCTTCATGTGAAGAATATTAATTTCCTTTGTTGCCAAATCAGTAAGCCATTTGCTAATGAGCAGACGTCAAATAAGCCTTCAGTCATCACCTTGAAATAAACCTCTGATCATCCTGTTATAAGTTTGAAGCAGGCACCTGTGTCACCTGTTATTCTGGTGGATAGATTGTATTTGACTCTTCCATCATTTAGTTTCTGTGTTCTTAGATCAGATATGAGTTATATGCTTGGTTATAAGATATTTTTCTGCCTTGTAATGTTGAACATTACACGTGTAATGACTTCCACAGAAACTGTAGAAATTACTAAGCAGGAGTTGGGTGGGAGAAGGGGTTTACAGAAATAAATTAAAGCTAGGGTTGGTAATTTGATTTAGATACACTTTTTGTTATACTGGTTAAAATGATCATTATGTTCTGATGGCAATCGATGCATAATGTGTTCTTAAAAGAGAGCGAATAATAGCCACTGTCTACAGCAGGAGTAAAACAGGCAAAACACCAACCAATCACAGCAATTTGGACCGAATTTATTAAACAAATGTTATCCGTACTGCTGTTCTGCCCACCTTTGCATACATTTTGCTGGCGTGCACTGACCCTGATTCAATGCGCGTAGCCGAGCTGAGAGGGATCCAAGTACACTGGAGAATGCTTACCCGTCAAGTTTTGGCTTTGAAAACAAGGGAAGTCCGCTGCAAGCTGTCCCATAACCCCAACCAAGCTCAAGTATCCCTTACATTTTAAGACAGGTGTACAAGAAATCTAAAATAAACACTTTGTTGTTCTTGGTTTGTTGCTGCTGTGGGCTCTAATCTTGCGACAGCTGCCACCCAGGCTACTGCAGGTGGCAGTTCTCGTGAGGCTTTTTCTTCTTCTTCGGTTTTACGGCGGTTGGCATCCATCATTTTGGTGCATTACCTCCCCATTCGGAGCTCAGTTTGGACAGGCAGAGGAATGTTGTCCCGGCCAAAACGGGAGAATTTACAGCTATGAGGAGAATGGCAGAGAAACTACCTATATCCCGATTACCACTCCTCCTGTTAAACAGAGGACGAGAGGAAAGATGGAGGCAGAGAAGGCCGAAACAAAAAATAATTTGGACAAAGCCAGGGCAAAAACAAGTCAACATCGGGTTGTGAGTACTAACTAACTTGCCATGTTTGTTTGTTTGTTTTTTAACTTTACTATGGTAATGTTTTGGTGTTTTCTTACCGCTGAGTGAGACATGACTTGATGTAGTGCAAAACTAAAACGTTGTGCTGAGGACCAGCTTTGAGTTGAAATCAGTCATATGGTCGCAAATCAGGGGCACTCGTGCATGTGAGTGGGGGGCGTAGTTTTGGAGGAGCTCGGGGGGGGGGGGAGCTAGGCAGAGTCCTGAGGAGATGCTACATTCAAATTCATGCTAGTTTTCCAAAATTACCGACCCTAGCTTTAAAGCAGTGTAGAAGGAACTTATAATGTCTATATTTGTCCACAATATTTCAAAGTAAAGTGATGCTGCAACATCTCTGTGTGCTGAAATGACAATCAGATAGTAACAGTTAATCTTTTTCTGGTATAAGTGCTTGTAGGACTGCTTGAAACTTAGACATCACAGTCTGACACTCTAGTCCATAGGTTCAATGTACAAACTGTCTGATAGAGAGCTCTAATGTTTATACAACTGTCAAATATTGACTCAAACTTGATTTTGTGCTGTTATAAACAGCAGGATTTGATGTACCATTTAGTTTTGGTGGTACCTACATGTCATACCCCAAGCTCCTGCGCCAATGTCAAAACAGGAAACAGTATTGCCTCAGAGATGCACAAGTTCTGCTCTCATTTTGACTCAATTCGATTCAAAAATTCCACAACAGGACCCGAGTCAAACTTATGGCCCTTTTCCACCAGCCCGCCTTGGCTCTACTCTACTCTACTCTGCTCTACCCGGTTTGCGTTGCGTTTCCACCGGCACAGTACCTCCTAAAACAAACCAGTTTTTAGTACCTACTCTGCTTTGGTTCTAAGCAAGCTGAGTCGATACCAAAAGGTGACGTCGACCAACTACTGGCTACTGATTGGTCAGAGAATGTCGTCACCGATGGGTCATGAGCGCGACGTACAAAACAGGACTGCAGTACATACGCTTTTTTACTTTATGGCAATAACTTGCTGCCATCACAATGTTAAACACAGGACTTTATCATTACGAGCTAGCTAACAAGTTAGCGGTAGCTTCCATTTGCTTACCCTCATACGTCTTTTCTTTGCAGCCCGATTGCTCTTGTCCTCGGCTTCAAACTGTTGTATAGCTTCCAAAACTCTCCTGTACTTCTCAAGGGTATTTCTTCTCGCCGCCTGTGGCCTTCTTCTGCTTTCCTCTTTCATTCGGTTTGTAATAAAAAGCCACAGACCGAGCATCAAGTATCCTATTGCCTCCAAGTCCTCCATTGTTTTGATTGTTGAGTTGCTCTCAAAATGACATGAACGCAGTGTCGCCCAGCTGTTTCACGGCGACCCCGCCCCCGCTGGGTAGGGAACCGGGCTGGTGGAAAAGCAGCGCAATGCGAGTAGAATAGAGCCGGGTAGAGCCGGGGAAAGCCGAGCCGAATAGAGTAGGGCTAATGGAAAAGGGCCATTAGAGGTGACTTGACTCAGACTTGCCCCTCAAAGACTCTAGATGCACCTAAGCCTTGAGGTTTGTGACTCGTGCCACTCAAAGTTAATACGAGTTGTGATGATATGTCAGCCCTCACTCTAAAGCAACCCTCTGCATCTGGTGAATGAATGAAAACATCATATGAAACATATACATGTCCTGTATGAGGCAGACAGGCAGACCAACCCAACTGTGTGGAGGGAGAGTAAAGGATGAAGTAGGGACAGGGACTGGAAAAGGGTTGAAAGTTTCAGTACTACTCTGCATAAACTGCACTAGATGTGTTACAAGAGTCTCTTACCATCATTGTAAGAACTACTACTACTACTAATAGTGGTATGGGTAGTATACTATTAATAGGCAACAACCCACTGACAGCAACCAAAGTGCAAAAAAAAAAAAACTAGCTTAAGCATTTATTTATGGAGGAGACTGCGGGCAAGTGAAAGAGGGAGCAGCAACAACATACTCATTACCCACTTTAATAAGTAAGCTAGAGTGATGACAACATGTCTGCACATGCAAAGTTGTGCACATATTAGGGCTGTCACTTTCTACTACATGACATTTGATTTCATTCAAACTCAGACAAAAAAATTCATATTCAAAATTGAAGTTATGCATTGCAGCAGCACAACAGGGCACTTGTAGCAGTGAAGTGTTTGATCCAACAGAGGCACTCTCAGCATAACTTGACCGTCCATGCACTAATAGACTGTGTGCAGAATCTTGATGGCTCACACCTGTCTGGCTCAGTTTACATTTATTTTAGGATGGCAAGTTTCTCAAGATGCCTGTAAAATTTACTAAAACTGAACATACACTGCATCGTTGATGCCCGTTCTCCCACTCCGAAGAACAAATGGGAGAGGGGTTACAAAATCTACATTTTGAGTTATTACTACCACATAGTTAGCTAGCTGTTGTTAGCAATGTGTTAACTTGACAGTCTCTATTTAACTTGACAGGATAGTTTCAAAAGCATTTAACTAAAAACTTTGAAAGCACACAGAAATATATAGTCTGTTAAGTTATTTTTTAATATTTCTAATATTTTTCCACATGAAACACAAGTCAATCAACCTGCTCAAGGTCAAGAGACTGTCAAGTAAAATACACTGTCAACTTTGCCTGTTACTGACAACAGCTAGCTAATATGTAATTATTACCTTCGTAGTTATGGAGATAACCCAAAATTTCGAGTTTGAAACCCCTCTCCCATGTATTCTTCCAGCAGGAAAATGGGCATCAATGATGCAGTGTGCATATGCTTTTGTTTAGTTTGAGTAAATCTTGCAGGCCATCCATAAATATAAACAGAGTAGTACATAAACAGGAAACTGGAAAGCAGACCCTCAGATCAATCAGATGTATATCATCAAGCCTATTCTGAACTGTTTGTTTTAATAAAATGTTCAAAATAATGTTTGCTGTCTGAAATCAAGTCAGTTTATCCTTTAAGTGAGAAAAGGATTTTGTTCTGAGTCTGAAGACAATCCCCCATGAACATAATGCCCCGTTCATTCGACCTTAACCCATCACTTTAATGTCTAAGTTTATCCTTGAGACAGAGTGCACCCTAAAGCAAGGTCTAAAGAAAGCCCCTTCATAACTTTTGAGATGTCAAAATTCAAAAGCAAATGATGAACGCAGGGTCCAGTGATATTGACCTATGGCTTCTGACCTTCCAAATATAATCTGTTCATCCTTGAATTAGAATGAAAAGTTTCACAATATTTAAAGAAAATCCCCCCCAAAACTGATATATCGTGTTCAAAAGTGAGGGATCAACACATGGCAAATTGACCTTAGACCAATGGCCTCCAAGACGACACCAGTTTACCCTTAAGAGGAAAAGGTCTGAAGAAAATTCCTCAAAGCACAAACGTGAAATGTAGGCCTTTTTCACACCGCCACGCGGCAACATCACCTCCAGTCATTTGAGTGAGGGATGGGCGGCAGATGGGAAGCGGGTTTAACCGCGACGGTGGGACCCAGAAGCGGTTGCTGCCGATGTGAATGCGCACGGATTTTGCCCTGCCGCCCGAAGTACAGCATGTTGAACTTTCTGGCGGCAGCCGCCTGGTAGCAGCCAATCACATCGAAGGAGGGAGAGAACCCAGAAATAGCAGGTTCGAAGCAAACAGTGGAGGAGCTCATAATGTTGGCGTGGGAGTATCCAGAGCTCTACAACACTGCTGTACCTTCATATAAAGATAACCAGAAGAAAAAAAGAGACAGATCAATGTCTCTACATATACATGTATATTACAGAAACATACCAATGCTGCTAATTTATTGGCAGCTGTGGCATAAACCCTAAATTGGGTGGCGGTCTAATCAATTTTTCAAGCACTGTATATTACTAACTACACACAAATATTCAACTAGACTGGTCTGTGGGGTGTAAAAATATCAGACTTTTAGCAATAAACTTGGTGCATTTACCATGTCCTTCCTTTGACTGAATGCATTTAGTAGCAGACTTGTTCAGTTTTTCAAAAGAGCATTTTTTGGTGCAATTCAGCAATAAATGATCAAACACTTTGGACTCTTTCTGCCTTTTTTGACTCTTGTCATGTCTCTTCTATTTTCATCTTTTACTGTTACTTTCTTTTTTAACCAAACAATGTCATGAAGTAGTTTTCTTTTATCTATTATCTCAGACATCCATTTTTCACATACCTTGACATGTTACGGCGGAAACTTCCATGACACCAGCTGATAAGATGCGTCACACCTACCACCCAGTGACACTAATGAGAAAGGCAAAAGTTTCTGCCGAAACATGTCAAGGTATGTGAAAAATAGATGTCTGAGACAAAAGACAAAAGAAAATTATGTCTGCGAAACTGAAGACATAATGAAAACCGTTCATGTTGTGCCAACTGTACTAAAGTGATATTTAATACTGACTGTGACTATTTACTTTTATATATATATATGTATATATATATTTATTTACATATATATATATATATATATGTACATATATATATATATATATATATATATGTACATAGACATATATGTATATCTGTCAACTCAGGCCTTTTTTAGTTTTTATATCTTCAAATAAGATCTTAATCAAGATATTTCAGGAAATTGTGGATTTTTGGTCTTGAAATTGGACAAATACTCTCACCTAGATCTGAGTTTTTTTCAGTGTGGTAATGGCCCAACTTAAAAATGAGTAGATTTTGGTGGTGAGCCAGATAACCGCCATTAGCTAATGATCATTTTTGCTCAATACCTGTCTAACCAATGAAGATATCAACACGATTCTGAGTGTTAGCTGTGGGTTTTCAGGGTCAAGGAATCATATTATGATGGTGACTTTATCATTGAACTGTTGCTTATAGATGTAACAGCAATATGTGAGCTACCTTGGTGGAAGTTTGCGCTCTCTGAGTGCTTTCTAGATTGTGTAAGTGGATGTTTGTTTTTAATCTCATGTGACTGAACAATGTCCAAAATAAATAAAGTAAAAATAAATCCAGGGGAAAAAGAATCACATTTCCCTGACTCACACAGAGGTCCTCTGCTCCAGTCCTATACCTCAGTTTTTCTGTTTTTTTTTTTCTTTTCACAGGCTGTTCATCTCTTTCTCCGTTTTGCTCGGAAAACTGAAGGCTCATTTTGTGCGGACAACACATCTCTTTCCATTAACAGGTAATTTAAAGTGTATTTTTCTCCAACAAATTTCAGACTTGACACTGATGGGCAAGTAAACCAGGAGATATGCTTGCAGTTTGTCTTTGCATTTGACACCACCTGGGGGGAAGACATCGAGCTGTATGTAAGTACCTGTTGTGTTAGAAGTAAATTGCAAACATGGTAATAATCAAATGGTAATTCTGGGACAACATAAGCTGCAATAACCAATGTCATCATCAAATATTTGTCAGCAACTGATGATCAGAGGCCATAGCTTACCATCAGCATCATCTGCTCTCAATTTGTACAATATTTTCCACTGTGAATGGTGAAACTGTCTAGGTGTATGGGTGCAATGAGTGACTGTGTTAGCTGATGACTTGCAGCTGACTGTGCTGGCTGGCTGGCTGGCTGGCTGGATGGATGGAAGGATGGGAGGATGGATGAGAAATTATGGTAACAGAGCAGCTGGTTTAAGGGAAAGGAAATAAACAAAGTGCAGCTTTTATCATTCTTCAACAGTCAGAGTGTAACTTCTCTGACTCACAGCAGTGAGCTGTTGAACAGGCTTATGGCTCTGGGATGGAAGGATCTCCTGTATCCGCCCTTTAGACAGCAGAGCTGCACCAGTTTGTAGGAGAAGGTGCTCCACTGTCTATCCAGCAGGTGGTCTGGATTATCCATTATGTTAAACAGTTTGTTCAGTGTCTTCCTCTCTGCAACCACGAGGAACAGGTCCAGCTGTCAACCAATCACAGAGCAGGCTTTTCACATAAGTTTGTCCAGCCTGCTCATGTCCCTGGCACTGTTGCTCACTGATGGATAACGTAGTCAAAGCATCAGCAAACATAGAGGGTGTACTCCCCACTGCTTTGTTGTGATGTGTTTTATTAATCATCTTATCATAAAATATGAATCAGTGGTTTATATGTAAGAAAATACAGCCAAAGAAAGAAATCCAACACAACAAACTTATTTTTTTGATTTCCAAATTCAAAAGAAGACATAATCTGTCATCAGGTGGATGAAGACATGTCTGTATCTGTAGAGTCTCACACATTATCTACAGTAAATGTCTGTGGCCTTAGTTTATCAGTTTGTCTTTAAAACAGTTTCTATCTGTCATCTCTTCGCTGCCTCTCCACTGATCCTGCAGATCATGTTTATACTGTAGCTTGCGTCTGTGTCGTGCTAATTCTGCACAACATGCACAACCAACGCAGAGGACATGTGGCAGTCATCATGCATCCATGCCTAGGTAATTTAAAACAAGCTTATCTCCAGCTTTGGGGTCACCAGTTGACCTAACAGGTGTGTTTTGGTCTGCAATAGGATCTCTGAGTACACCAGTGAGCCCATGCATATAATAATATCCTTGATGGTAATATAACTAATTAAGTCCTTTTATGTCTTTCAGCTCTGGTACCACACTATTGCGTCATGAGACATTTGGTAATTGTTTTGACTTACTTTGCATATTATCATATTAGCATGCACTCCATCCTCCTCATCTGTCTACAGGTGACTGTACACACAGGTGTGGCCCACCTGTCCTGGCACACAGCAGCTGCTCAAACACCACACCTGTACCAATGCACTCACCATGCTCTGTCTTTCTCCCTGCTCGCCTGATACCAGTCAGCCAACCCTTCTGCAGTGTGATGGATTAGGTTTCAGAAACTTTAATGTTTTTCAGATGGGTAACTGGTTTGGCGGAGTGATAAGCAACCAGGCACGACCCAAATACATACTTCTGCCAGCACGGGTTCGGATCCAGCCTGTGGCCCGTTTGCAGTGTCCTCCCCTACTCTCTCTCACCTATTTCACAAGACTATCCACTGTCAGTCTCCCTCCTATCATGCACTTATACACTTCCAAGATGGCGGCGGTGAGGCGTGCGAGGAACGCAGTGGCAGGCACAGTCCGTGGGCTATGCATGATTCTAACCATCATGACCACTCTATCACGCCTAAGATCAACCTACATCCCAAAAACCTCCATTGGTGAAAGCATGGAAAACTTCCCCAACCTTTACATCCTGGCAGATCTGGCAGAAGCAAAACATCTTGGGTATGGTAACGGCGTGATTCACAGGACACTGGAGCAGCATGCAATTTGCCCGCTGACACAGGAAGGAAAGGAAGATCTCTTCACCATCATTTCCCTGTGTGTGCTCCTATCCGGTGACATCCACCAGATAGAAGCCATGTCCTGGGCCAGTCCGGCTAGACGCATGGATAGCTGTCCCGCCGCGCCTGCGGCCCTCTGCGGGGTCGTGCCTATGGCCACATGCTTAGCAGCAGAGAGACTCACTCCACCACCAGCGCCAGCCATGGGGCTAACATCATCAGCGCTAGCCAGGAAGCTAGCGTCCCCACGAGCGACCCTCTGCAGGGTCGTGCCGACGGCTACAAGCCTAGCAGCAGAGCGGCCCGCTCCACCATCGACCCAGCAGCCGTGGAGCCTCTGGACTCTCATCACCGTTCCTGACATCAGATTCACCAGGCTCCTGGTGGTAAGAGCGCACCCATGTTCCTGACGCCTCAATCACACAAGGTAGTGGCAACTTTGCCGTAATCAAACAACAACAAACTAAACTTCTACAGACTGTTAACCATGCCAAAGCTGTCTGGGACCCTAGCGTTAAACCCAAAGGGATTTTTGGTGGTCACATCAATGCAGAAGCTTGACATCCAAAACCGAACAAATTGAAAAACTCTTCACAGGTTCAAATCTTGACTACCTGGGACTTTCAGAGACTTGGCTGACACCAATAACTTCATCCGGTATTTTTAATATCCCAGGATATAATGTTTTTAGAAGAGACCGTGCACATGGCAAAGGTGGTGGGGTTCTAATATACGTTAAAAACGCAATAACTTGTAAACTGTTGGACCTCCCCAAGACTGACCTAGAATGTGTTGGAGTTACTGTATCCCTCTCTCCCGAGATGTCCTTTGTTATAATCGTGATGTATAGGCCGCCGAACGAAAAAGACACTTTCTTTGACAAACTGAAACTAATTCTTAAAGTATGCAACAACAAAGAAGTTCTCTTGATGGGAGATTTTAACTTAAACTTCTGGACAAAACTCGACGAAAGAAACTAAAAAACGTAGCATCTCAATTCCACCTAACCCAGATGGTAGTGAATCCAACCAGACTAACTCAGTCCTATAAGACCTTGTTTGACTGATTTTCACCAACAAAAGTGATCGTATAAATAAAATCTATAACCTAATCACAGGCATTTCAGATCACAACCATACTTTAGTGTCACGCACGCTACTCACAACTCGTTACCGAAACTCAAATAAATGCAAAGAGAGGACTTACTCCTCTTTTATACCTAAAAGAGATCTGCAGCACCTTGACAATGAGTTGAATGCTATGAACTGGGATAGTTTTGCTGGTATGGAAAGCAGTGAGCAGGCTTGTGAGGTGCTCCGAGAAAATATTTCACAAGTAATGGCGAAATATACACAAACGGCACCTATCAAACACAAACGCCGACTGAATCTACCCTGGTTCAGCGAGAAGCTGTGGCTACTGATGAAACAAATAGATGCAGCGCTTAAGAAATCTTTAAAATCAGGCCTAATAATGGACCCGCTGATCTATAATGGTCTAAGAAATAAAGTCACCCGACAGCTCAGACACTCTAAAGCTAACTTCTTTCTTGACGTTATTAAGGAACCAAGGGGAATCCAAAAAATGTATGATGTATTGATCAATTGTCAGGCAAGCAGCGAGATAACAGTGTACAAGTAGAGCTCTATAAAAACTGCCAGACTAGTTCTGCCACAACATAAGGAACCCAGGACACCCAAAAAGACAGCATAGAGGTGGCAAACACATTTAATGATTGCTTTATTGATTCTGTCCTGGCGTTGAGTAGTTCCCCCGCAAAAGTACAGCCTGTAACAACTTTAACGGAGGCAATCCCCTGTTTAAATTTCGTCTACACTAGTAAACTTAAGGTAGCCAAAATTTTATCTTCTCTCTCCAACTCCAGGGCAAAAGATTCCTGGGAATTGACCAAGTTCTTATAAAAAAGCATAAAGACACATTAGCGTTACCCATCTCATGTGTAATAAACAGATCGCTCGACGAGAGTACATTTCCCTCCTCTCTTAAGACTGCCATTATAACACCCATTTTTTAATCTGGTGACCGCCATGAACCTTGCAACTACAGACCCATTAGCATTCTTCCGGTCATATCCAAGGTGACTGAAAAAGTGGTTGCTGAGCAGTTATCTGCACACCTGAATAACACGTGTTGGTTACATCCCATGCAATTTGGTTTCAGAGCAAATCACTCTACGGAGACTGCTTGTTGCCTCTTCCTGGAGAATATTAAGGCTAACCTTGACAAGGGAGGTGTGGTGGGGGCTGTCTTTTTAGATTTACGTAGGGCCTTTGATACTGTAAACCACGTGTTACTTTTTAAATTGTCCCATTTCGGCCTTACACACAGTGTTCTCTCCTGGCTGGAATCTTACCTCAACAGTCGCACCCAGTGTGTGAGGATCAAGGATAAGGTGTCCACCCAGAGAGCCTGCACTACAGGGGTACTGCAAGGCTCAGTGCTAGGGCCTCTACTGTTCAGTTTATACATTAATGATCTTCCATCTGTCTGTGATGACGCAGAGACACTGATGTATGCCGATGACACGGTTATCTTCACACACGGAAAAGATGCCAACACAGTGGCAGCCAAACTATCTGTAGCTATGGGAAAAATTGCACAGTGGCTCAGTGACTCATGCCTCACGCTGAATGCAGAAAAGACAGTTACCTTGTACTTCTCTAATAAACGAATTTCCACCAATCGTCCAAATGTCTTTGTGAATGGTCAGACAATAAAAAATGTCGAAGAATTTAAATATCTAGGTGTCATTTTAGATTCCACTCTGACATTTAAAAAACATATTAAAAAAATGTGCAACATACTCAAATATAATGTCGCAAATTTTCGCCACATTCGTAATTCACTGTCTCTTGAAGCTGCAAAATCCTACTTGAACGCTATGATACTGTCGCACATCCTGTACTGTATATCATCCTGGTCTCAGGCCAGCACAACAGCTGTGAATCCAGTAAGATCTCCATACAACCAATCCCTGAAAATACTTGATAAGCAGCCTCAGTGGCACCATCACTGTAATATACTTTCTAAACAAAAAATGCTGAGCCTTGACAACCTGATCATGTTTTCAAATATCCGTCTTGTGCACAAAATCCTTTATAACGCGGCCCCCCCTCCTTTGAAGAACTTTGTGCAGCCTCGCTCTGAAGTTCTATGTAGAACCCTAAGATCGGTATCCAAGGGGGACTGCAGCGTTCCAAAGCGCAAAACTGCCTTTTCTCAAACAGCGTTCTCCTACAAAACCATCAGTGAATGGAATAAGCTCCCACAGCAACTCAAAAACATCCCTGACTACTATTGTTTCACCTGTTCAACAAAAAACTGGATTCTGGGTCAGCAGTTGTGCCAACACTGAGTCTGGGATCCCTGGGCCTAGGTTACCATCTTGTGCCTGTGGGGATGGGACTACCCACTCCCCCATCCCCCACTCTTTCACTAGGATTGTTGTATACACGTATTGATCGATAACCAGTTGTCTGAATGCTAATGTTAGGCCTGTGCAGTGTGTACCTCCCGTTTTTGAGCTGACGAGCACCTGCTACGACCACACCTTATAATGCACTCTGTAATATAATCAAATGACTGTTCTTGATACCTTTATTTGGACGATTTTACACCCAAAGTATTTAGCTTTAGTATTTTAACTTGTGCTGAGTTTTATTTATTTCTGATGTCTGTTTTAAATTTGTACGGAATTTTATCTATTTATGATGTCCCTTTTTATGTAAGGACTACTGATGGAAATTAGCTTCTCAGCTAAATCTGGTGCAGCCATCTTCTTATTTCTCTGGAATAATTTATGTCACTGCACGCTGTCCTGTATAAACCAATAAACTAAACTAAACTGATTAAAGCACAAAATGCCCAAAAAAATAATCTAACAGAAAACGTTTTTCAGATAAATCCAAGACAAAAATGTTAATATAACGGGCTCTAATTTCGTAGACCAGGCGCATGCGGGGCGCACTAGCCCTGCGCTGCGCCTGCGCCGCACCAACTGGGTGTGTCCAGGGCATTTTGCAAGTTTCGTGCAAGGCGGAGTCTGGCGCAGGGAGGCGGACCCACACCTCCGTCTCTCCCAGCGGCGCAAGTAGCAGAGAGGGAGGAGAGAAGGCGTGAGTGGGTTTAACACAGCCGAGTGTGATCTTCACCAATCAAATGAACGCCTCTCCTCGCTTTTAAATGCGCCGCGGGCGAGGCGCAGTGACAATTTCACCTCGGTGGAGAAGAAGGTCAGAACCGCTGTCACTTTTGAAGCAACTGGGAGAGCGCAGGGGCCACCAGGCCGCGCACAGGAGGCCACGATGCGCGTCACCGTGTGGACCACCTCGCCCCTGTCTCATAAATATGAATACAAAATTAAGTTATAATTACATTTAAACACAGCAGCAGGCTAATCCATTCATCATGCTTGTGATCCACCTGCATTCCTGGTCTGTCATCGCTAAATAGCAGAACCTTTGGTGAAATATTCCCCCCGATATCTCCTCCTCATCCTCCTTGCAATAATGTACTCCATCTTTTAGATCACGTTAAGAATAAAGATTAAAACAGAGAAATATGGGCAATCACAGGTAAATCCTTAAGACGAGTGACTTGCATTTATTCAAAGAGCGTCTCTCTCTTTTTTCTTTTCTTTTGAATTTCATTAGATGAGAGAAGCCGGATACTCTGTATCGGATGATGTGGCTGTTTGTCGTTGGCTTGAGAGATGTGAACTCGTTAGCTATGACAAACGTCTCTGATCTGACATCAGACAATTAATATAGATACAAATGTATATGCTAGTTCAGACGGTTACATTAAATAGTGGTTACTGTGATTGTTTATTTCATTGAAATGTGCCTGACACCGTGGATACCTGCCTGTGAGGTTTTGGTGACGTGTGCGCACAGCGCGCCTGTAAGCCAAACTACCACTGCCCGGGGTGCGCCTTGTCTGCGCCGAGAATAGACCAGGTTGGAGCTGGCGGGCTTTCAGCGCACCTTGCGCACCGTTTTTTGGCACGAAATTGTCACTGCGACAAGCTGAATCTTTGGACACCTCCCCCTGGTGCGCCATCACAGCCATCTTGGCCATCTCGGCACAGCCAGTCTACCAAATTGCTAAATTGGCTGCGCATGGCGGTGCGCCAGACAAAATTACCACTGCGCGGGGTGCGCCAGGCTGCGCCACCCTACGCCACCCTGAGTTGCGCCAGGAAATTAGAGCCAACATGTTGATTTGGAAAGTGAGAAAGGGTGTTAGGCCTCTGGCACAGCTACAAAAGTGTTTACATCAATAACCACTTTCAGCAATATACCTATTGACCACAATAAGCATATTGGTATTTGAAATGTCAAGTCTAAACTGGGAATCATATTATTTTGTTTTCATTAAGGTGCATCTGTTGTTTATCACAAGTAAATTACATCGATATCTGTTTTTGTATTGTGTTCTCAAAAGTGTAAAGAGCAAGTGAAATGCTAAAAGTGTAGTCCTACCATCATGCAGGCAAATGAATGAGCATCTATGGTGAAGTAGCTGTGAACATGATCACAGAACAGTTTCTCTGATGTGAGGCTCACCATCTTCCTTTCACAGCCTTGCAGCTGAAACGTCCCATCAAACACCAGTTTAATGTTACCCTCCTAAGCATAAGTAATGTTATGCAAAATGCAAACCCCAATTCCAGTGTAGTCAGGACTTTGTGGAAAATTGAAATGAAACATAATTAAATGATTTCCAAATCCTTTCAGACCCATATTCAATTCAATACACTACAAAGACAAGATATTCAATGTTAAACTGATAAACTTCACTGGTTAGTGCAAATATTCACTCGTGGGGCAACAAAATACTGTAAAAGTTGAGGACTGCTCATAAAACACCTGGTTGGAACAGGTGAGCAGGTTAACTGTAAAACACGTGAGAGTCATATATTAAAGTCATCGGGTATAAAACATCATTTTGAAAACGGTTCTTTGAACCTCTAGATACTGAGCAGCTTCCTGCTATCTATAGCTTGTGCAGGCTTTACAGCAGCTACATATTGACTCAGTGTAGTGTGAAGCAGGTAATTTGCCGTAATCATAATCTTTATCCTGTATGACATATGTGAGGACACCACCTGGGGATGCAAAAGACATCAAGCTGTATGTAAGTACCTGTTGTGTTAGAAGTAAATTGCAAACATGGTAATAATCAAATGGTAATTCTGGGACAACACAAGCTGCAATAATCAATGTCATCATCAAATATTTGTCAGCAACTGATGATCAGAGGCCATACCTTACCATCAGCATCATCTGCTCTCAATTTGTGCAATATTGCCCACTGTGAATGGTGAAACTGTCTAGGTGTATGGGTGCAATGAGTGACTGTGTTAGCTGATGACTTGCAGCTGGCTGTGCTGATTGGATGGATGGATAGATGGATGGATGGATGGGAAATTATGGTATTACAGCAGCTGGTTTCAGGGAAAGGAAATAAACAAAGTGCAGCTTTTATCATTCTTCAACAGTCAGAGTGTAACTTCTCTGCCTCACAGCAGTGAGCTGCTGAACAGGCTTATGGCTCTGGGATGGAAGGATCTCCTGTATTGGCCCTTTAGACAGCAGAGCTGCACCAGTCTGTTGGAGAAGGTGCTCCACTGTCTATCCAGCAGGTGGTCTGGATTATCCATTATGTTAAACAGTTTGTTCAGTGTCCTCCTCTCTGCCACCACCAGGAACGGGTCCAGCTGTCAACCAATCACAGAGCAGGCTTTTCTGATAAGTTTGTCCAGCCTGCTCATGTCCCTGGCACTGGTGCTCACTGATGGATAACGTAGACAAAGCATCAGCAAACATAGAGGGTGTACTCCCCACTGCTTTGTTGTGATGTGTTTTATTAATCATCATATCATAAAATATAAATCAGTGGTTTATATGTAAGAAAATACAGCCAAAGAAAGAAATCCAACACAACAAACTTATTTTTTTGATTTCCAAATTCAAAAGAAGACATAATCTGTCATCAGGTGGATGAAGACATGTTTGTATCTGTAGAGTCTAACACATTATCTACAGTAAATGTCTGTGGCCTTAGTTTATCAGTTTGTCTTTAAAACAGTTTCTATCTGTCATCTCTTCGCTGCCTCTACACTGATCCTGCTGATCATGTGTATACTGTAGCTTGCGTCTGTGTCGTGCTAATTCTGCACAAAATGCACAACCAATGCAGAGGATACGTGGCAGTCATCATGCATCCATGCCTGGGTAATTTAAAACAAGTATATCTCCAGCTTTGGGGTCACCAGTTGACCTAACAGGTGTTTTTGGTCCGTCATAGGACCCCTGAGTACACCAGTGAGCCCATGCATATAATAATATTCCTGATGATAATATAACTAATTTAGTCCTTTTATGTCTTTCAGCTCTGGTACCACACTATTGTGTCATGAGACAGTTGGTAATTGTTTTGACTTACTTTGCATATTATCATATTAGCATGCACTCCATCCTCCTCATCTGTCTACAGGTGACTGTACACACAGGTGTGGCCCACCTGTCCTGGCACACAGCAGCTGCTCAAACACCACACCTGTACCAATGCACTCACCATGCTCTGTCTTTCTCCCTGCTCGCCTGATACCAGTCAGCCAACCCTTCTGCAGTGTGATGGATTAGGTTTCAGAAACTTTAATGTTTTTCAGATGGGGTGCTGGTTTGGCGGAGTGGTAAGCGACCAGGCACGACCCAAATACATTCTTCTGCCAGCACGGGTTCAGATTCAGCCTGTGGCCCGTTTGCAGTGTCCTCCCCTACCCTCTCTCACCTATTTCACAAGACTATCCACCGTCAGTCTCCCTCCTATCAATAAAAGCACAAAATGCCCAAAAAAAATCTAAAAAAAGTTTTTCAGATAAATCCAAGACAAAAACGTTAATATAACATGTTGATTTGGAAAGTGAGAAAGAGTGTTAGGCCTCTGGCACAGCTACAAAAGTGTTTACATCAATAACCACTTTCAGCAATAAACCTATTGACCACAATAAGCATATTGGTATTTGAAATGTCAAGTATAAACTGGGAATCATTTTATTTTGTTTTCATTAAGGTGCATCTGTTGTTTATTACAAGTAAATTATATCAATATCTGTTTTTGTATTGTGTTCTCAAAAGTGTAAAGAGCCAGTGAAATGCTAAAAGTTTAGTCCTACCATCATGCAGGCAAATGAATGAGCATCTATGGTGAAGTAGCTGTGAACATGATCACAGAGCAGTTTCTTTGATGTGAGCCTCACCATCTTCCTTTCACAGCCTTGCAGCTGAAACGTCCCTTCAATCACCAGTTTAATGTTACCCTCCTAAGCATAAGTAATGTTATGCAAAATGCAAACCCCAATTTCAGTGTAGTCAGGACTTTGTGGAAAATTGAAATGAAACATAATTAAATGATTTCCAAATCCTTTCAGACCCATATTCAATTCAATACACTACAAAGACAAGATATTCAATGTTAAACTGATAAACTTCACTGGTTAGTGCAAATATTCACTCGTGGGGCAACAAAATACTGCGAAAGTTGAGGACTGCTCATAAAACACCTGGTTGGAACATGTGAGAGTCATATATTAAAGCTGCTGGCCACTCTTCTCTTGGACAGGTAAGCTGCTAAATGAATAATCTTGTAATATTTGTCTTAATGTGTTGCAATGATAGTTGTGTTGTGTAGTTAGATTTCATGAAAGCAGATGACAAACAGCTATCGGTAAGTTGAATGCTGCTAACAGTTTAGCCATCTGTTAACCGTTAGTAAAGAGTACGGTTGAGGCTTGACTCTGACATTACTCAAATTGTGCTAAGTGGACCGGTGAATTCCAGCAGCGGCTCGATAGCGACAGAAGTGCTAATGCTGGAGAAAAAGGCAACAATGAATAAAAAGCTGTTTGTATTGAAACAAAAATATACTGCAATTCACAAATGTGTATTATACTATGGACATTTCATTGTATGGTTCAATATTTTATTCAGAATTATTTCATCCCTTGTGGGCTACTTTTCCACAGAAAATCTACAAGAATTTATACAAAATTGGATCATAAACAAAGCATCAATAACGGCATAGCTATAATAAATAAAATTATATAAATTCCATATCTATGTAGGATACTTCTTTCACTGCTCTTTAATAGCTCTCTGTACTACTTTGTTGAGCAAACACTCAACCAATTGTTAAAACAAAGTATGATTGCAGGGGGGAGTGATATCAGCAGCAAAACACCTAACTGGACTTTCCCCTCCCGGGGGGGACTGCTCGAGGAATATCCGATCCAGAAGCCCAACCAGGACCATGGGTGAAGAAAACCATCACCATGCAGCCCGTCGTAGGTAAGGCAAACATTTAATTCAGACCTCGGCGTTTAAGCGGAGAGTGTTTCCTCCTCACAAGACGGCAGTCGGCGTTTGAATGAATGCGGCGCTTCCTCGATCCCCAGAGGCCTGCGTCGACGTCACAGTCTGTGATGACACATCGCGCTCTCAGTGGCTAACATGCGTCACAGTCTGTGTTGACGCGTCACAGACTTTTTTTCAGTCTCACAGTCTGAGAAAGGGTTAGTATGGTTGTTATTTTTTGGGATATTGAGTATAATAAAGTATTCTTGAGTAGAATAAAGTATTCTTCATTTTTCTATTCTTTTTTACAACAGAGCCCTGGCCACTAATTTCGTCATGCCGGATCCAGCGAGTGAATGCAAGGATCATTTCTGAGACTGCTGTAACCACAGCAGAGCAGGACAATGGACCAAAATCAGAGCCCAAGATGTGTAATTATATCACTAATTCCAGCTGAAAGTGTCCTTTTTATGACTCCACCATAGATGTACACTGGGAATCTAGAGAAGTCAGCTGTCTTCTGAGTCATACGATAATAGTTTCTGATTTACAGGTTGTTGTTAGAGATTACTGTGGTGGTGCTGAGATGTCGTGCAAATGCATTTCCAAAACATTTTACTTTACCATAAAAGACATCTAAAAACTGCCACATACCAAGAGTCACATTGACGATGTAAACTGGTAATCCACAAATGAAAACTGCCTAGCACAAATGCAACTTGGCGAAACACAAACACAAACTACATGAACACAAACACAAACTTCTGAAACATAAATGCAAGATGAGAAAACAAACAGCCAAACCCTCTTGCTGTGGAGTGGTAGCACTACAGCTTGGCATTGTATTGATTTTTAATTCGGGTTAAAATTACTGCCTTCAACATTTATGAAAATTGATAAATCAAGATTAAAAAATTATTGTGTCACATAACATGTTGAACTTTTTATTATTTTTTTTTTTCAGTATTATTTTGAGGTATTATTATAATTATATTTCTATGTATTGCCTGCTTTAATGTTAAAAATGTGAACAGCAGAGAAACCATGTGCTGCATGTTTTAAAATCAGTGAATAATTGTGTTTCTTAATTGTGTTCTTAATATATTTTAAAATAATTATGACAATATTTTTATCAGGCTCATGCAGCCCTAACCAGCACCACCATCTGCTCCACTGTGCATCCCTGTTTCATTTAATCTATGTGTAATTCTTGATTTTTCCTCAAAACAATTATACTTGCATCGGTGTTTAACATAAACACTAATGCATGTAACTGATAATGAAGCCATTTTAGAAATTCGTTAACATCATATGCATTTATATAAACTTCTTTTACTAAATAAACCTCCTTGAGATCAAGTGTCTCGTTGACAAGAGACAGGCAGCAGGATGTTTAGTGATTTACAGACATGTAACGATAACACACACAGATGATCAGATATAAACCAATCAACTCAGAGTCATGCAGCAAAACATTGTTGAACAAATTATCTCTGACAATCTGATTTCTCATTTAAAGAAGCAAGACTTTGTAATAATCTACCCACTGGGCTGGAAATGCAACACAACTTTACTGTTTTCAAAGACAGTGTCAAATCATGGCTAAAGGAGGACCATCATTGTTCCCAAACACACAAAAAGAAGCACCATTATGACTAATGTCTACTTAGCGTGCCTTTTCACTTGTATTTTAATTTGTCTTACATTTATAACTTCACTGTATTTAAAATGTATCTGCAGCAGCTAAAAGCCTGTACCCAGAGAACCCATCTGCAGGGACCAGGCACTGCCATATCTGCAGCGCATACCAGAAGTGCACACCGCGTTAAACCAGAAGTTGGTCTTTTCGCCAGAAGTTGGTCTTTTTCATCTAAATTATTCACCACTCCATACCAGAATATATATTTGTCTTTATTTTACAGTTACATATTTACAGTAACTCATAACTGTATAATTTACTATATAGAATTACCTCTTTTATTTATAATACTTTGTATATTTCTTTATCTATAATAATTTTAATAGGTAGTTATTTTAACAATTTTATACATACTGGATAAAATCCTGAAAATTTAAAGTGTAAACATCTAATGGCCCAAATGTTAGCAATTAGAAGCCTTAAATAATCACAGGATCAAGTGATGATCAATCAATCAATCAATCAATCAATCTTTATTTGTATAGCGCCAATTCATAACAAGTGTTATCTCAAGACACTTTACAATAGAGCACAAAGCTCTTCATATTATGGATACACATATATGCATAGATACATATATACATATATAAAATACACATATACATATATATATATACAAAAATATACATCCAACACCCAACATGAATCCATATGGCCAGTCATGAATCCCTCCATCATGGCGGCAAGAAAAAACCTTCTGTTAATCAGCAGGAAATCTTGAATGTGGACCCCAGTCTCATGATGAACAGCAAATCCACACGATGCTGTGTTGGGTGTGAGGGCAAAGGGAGGGAGGTAAGTGGAGACAAGTGGACTAAAGTAAGAACTAAAGCTAGTGACAGATCAATGGACCAATCATAGACCTGTCGCCATCAAATTTGTTTCTGCTGCAAACAAATTTATTAGAGGAGGGTCCTCATGTCTGTGTGGTTGTGGTGATAATTTTATCGAAGTATAATCAATGAAAGTCTTACTGAAAATAAGAATTTATGGTAGTGACGAACTCATGGGTGCCCAGACCACAAGTGCATCCCTACCATATTTGTCTCCACTAAGTATAAATGTATTAATGGTAGGCCTCTTGAGATGTGACACCTCATTTTCAAGAGGGATCTCATGCCCATGTGGCGCTAGAAATAATTACTATAAATGTATAAACCATGGATAGGATAGAAAGATCATGCTAATGTCTACATTAACAGCTATAATGATTATGAACTGGAATGAGATGGCCAAATATGTGTTATGTCTGTAATTGTAGTTATTGAGGCTTCGTGACTCAGCAGCAGCAGGTAGTCTCCACCAAGGATCCCAGGCCACCTACAAGACAAGAGCCAGAGACGAGTACAGGAGCAAACAGAAAGGGGCAGAGGCAGATATGGAGACAGAGTGTGAGAGAGAGAGGGATAGAGCCCAGTGTGCCAGATCCCCCCGGCAGTCTAAGCCTATTGCATCTTAACTACTATATGTGCCTAAACTATGGACTATGAGCTGGTTCCTAACTGAAAGCTTTGTCAAAGAGGAATGTTTTAAGTCTAACCTTAAAGGTAGAGAAGGTGTCTGCCTCCCGAACCGTGGTCGGTAAATGGTTCCAGAGAAGAGGAGCCTGATAACTGAAGGCTCTACCTCCCATACTACATCTAGAAACTGATGGAACCACCATCATGATAACCATGATGTTAATGTTTCAAGTAATAAATATTGCTGTTATTAAACTCTGTAAATACAATGTGTGTGAGCGTGTGTACAGAAAGCCTGCATCCTCTTCAGCACTCTGCTCAGATTTGGTTAAGTCCATAAACCAAATTAATTTTAATTTTACAGACGTGGACAAAAATGTTGGTACCCTTCCGTCAAAGAAAGAAAAACCTACAATGGTACCTGAAAAAACTTGAAACTGACAAAAGTAGTAGTAAATAAAAATTTACTGAAAATTAACTCATGAAAATCTGACATTGCTTTTAAATTGTGGTTCAAAAGAATCATTTTAAAAAAACAAAAAAAGGAAACTGGCCTGGACAAAAATGATGGTACCCTTAACTTAATATTTTGTTGCACAACCTTTTGAGGCAATCACTGTAGTCAGGTGATTTCTGTAACTCTCAGTGAGACTTCTGTTCCTGTCGACAGGTATTGAGGCCCACTCCTCGTCAGCAAACTGTTCCAGCTGGCTCAGGTTTGAAGGGTTCATTATCCTGTTGGAGGACCCATGACCTGCGGCTGAGACCAAGCTTTCTGACACTGGGCAGCACATTTCACTCCAGAATGCCTTGATAGTCTTGAGATTTCATTGTACCCTGCACAGATTCAAGACACCCTGTGCCAGATGCAGCAAAGCAGCCCCTGAACATAACTGAGCCTCCTCCATGTTTCACAGTAGGTACAGTCTTCTTTTCTTTGTATGCTTCATTTTTGCATCTGTGAACGTGGAGCTGATGCGACTTACCGAAAAGCTCGAGTTTTGTCTCATCTGTCCAAAGGACATTCTTCCAGAAGCTCTGTGGCTTGTCAATATGCATTTTGGCAAATTCCAGTCTCACTTTTTTATGATTTGCTTTCAACAGTGATGTCCTCCATTAACCCTTTAGGCACCAGAGTTTTTTCAAGAAAATATTAAATTTTGCTATCAATATTGGAAAAGGCTGTAGTTTGACAGTGTTTAGAGATAAAGGCAGACTGTCATTGAGAAAAATCTTCAGTATGACCCAAAATTTGGGATGGAAGTAAATTCACTAATCTAATTTGCATATTATGACATCATCAGATGGCGGCCATATTGGAAAATATTCAATTTTGATATCAAAATTTTAAAAGGTTGTAGTTTGAAGGTGGTTAGAGACAAAGGCAGACTGTAATTGAGAAAAATCTTCAGTATGACCCAAAATTTGGTATGGAAGTAAATATACTCATCTAATTTGTATATTATGACATCACCAGGTGGCAGCCATATTGGAAAATGTACGCAAATGAAGTTACATGAAAGCTTTCATCTCAGGGACTGTAACATCATACCAGTCATGAAATCTGGAGTTTGGTTTGGGGGTTTCCCTCTCTAAGAACTGGTGGGCATATCTGCTCATCTCATTTGTGATTAGGCTCCAGAATTCACCATCCAAAAAAAAGGTGTAAGAAATCATTGGGCTAAAAATTTGTCAGATCCCTGTCTCCACAATACCCAACAGGCTCATCAAAATGTCTGATCCACTTTTGGTACTCTTGCTCATCCCTAAATAAACACAGGGCATCCTCACTGTAATTTACGGGCCGAGCATGAACTCCCCACCGCTATTTTGACAGTGCTTTTCATCACCCGGCTTCTCCCTCGTCTGCCGGCTCCGCGGTTTTTCTCATTCCAGCAACCACCGTAATTTTTTGCGGTGTTTTGAGCTCCCCTGCTTCCCAGACCACGTACCCTCCTCAGCACTCACCGATTACTTTCACCCAGGCCATGGAGAGGAAAAGCATCAGCCTCGGTGTGTGCTGCTTGGGGACTGTCATGGTGCAAGGACCTGGCGTGGCTGCGCGCATACGCGCTGCCAATTTCATCCTCACTGGACGCCTGAATGTCATCTCAGAGGGTAAATATCCTCAGAATCAGAGTCAGCCAGTACTTGACGAAGTACTCTCGGCATTGTGAGTACTCTAACTCACTCTCTCCCTCTCTCTCTGTGCCTGTCTCTCCATCTGCTCCGCTTTACAGCCACTTGCGCGTCTCCCCGATCTGGTGTGTGTGTTTCAAACCAAATTTACGCCAAAACTTTGAATAGAAACACGCCCACAAATGCTCCTCAGATTAAAGTAACACATGTCCACTATCTCCTGGTGAAAAGTGATAACACTATTCAGCACTATAAATGCAGCTATGGCCTGTTTCATCCAGCAATGTTGCTTGTCGCAATTTTGCGACTTTGGCACGTTGAGGGTTAAGTCCACTTTGGCTCAAGCAGCGATGGATGGTGCGATCTGATACTGATGTACCTTGACCTTGGAGTTCACCTCTAATCTCTTTGGAAGTTGTTCTGGGCTCTTTGGTTACCATTCGTATTATCTGTCTCTTTAATTTGTCATCAGTTTTCCTCTTGTGGCCATGTCCAGGTAGGTTGGCTACAGTCCTGTGGACCTTAAACTTCTGAATAATATGTGCAACTGTAGTCACAGGAACATCAAGCTGCTTGGAGATGGTCATATAGTCTTTACCTTTAACATTCTTGTCTATAATTTTCTTTCTAAAGTCTTGAGACAATTTTCTCATTAGCTTTCTGTGGTCCAGGTGGTACACACCACGATACCGAAGAACACAGTGACTACTTTTCACCCTTTAAATAGGCAGACTGACTGATCACAAGTTTGAAGACAACTGTGATGCTAATTACAGGACACACCTTAGTTTAACATGTCCTTATGGTCAAATCATTTTCAGTCTTTTCTTGGGGTATCATCATTTTTGTCCAGGCCAGTTTATTTATTTTCTTTTTTAAAATGATTCTATTTAACCACAATTCAAAAGTAATGCCTGATTTTAATTAGTTAATTCCTAGTAAATTTTTATCTATTATTACTTTTGTCAGTTTTTTTGTAAGTAATGAAATACACAAATATGACCAACTTCCGGTTTCATGCGATGTGCACTTCCGGTATGCGCTGCAGATATGGCGGCGCCCGTTCCTTGCAGCTGGGTGCCTCTCACCTGGACAGATGCTACAAATAAGCATTTTACTACAAACAGTGCATCTTAGACAAGTGCATTGTTGAATGTTACAGTAAATGAATTTCCATTTTAAATGAATTAATAGATATTAGGTATGGTTATTAAATAATGAGACTGTGCTTATGAGGATAAAACCATATGATTCACTTCCTGCTTCTGAAGAGTGCAGACGCTTTCCTGCTTGCTCCTGCCTGCTTCCTTCTTTACTTTGCTTTTTAATCGTTTTACTCCTTCTACAAATCCTGGAAAATCTCTATATCCTTCATTTCATGAATTATTTTAAGTAAACCAAGACTTTGAAGAACATTTTTATATTTTTAACTGATCTGACGAGCCAGATCTGACACACAAAATACAGCAGTTTGTAAGCTGTATTTTGGGTGATTTTACACCCAAAATACAGCTTACAAACAGATTTTTGCCACTGTTAGAGACTGAATTGAATGATTCTAACGAGCAAAGAGAACGTGGATTATCTTCACAAAACAGGAGCCATAAAGTCGGCAAAAGACAGCAGGCAGACAGACAATCTGGACCAAACGTCAAGGTCAGAGATACGCTGCTGCTAGGAGACGGTGCTATCAGTGGCATAAACCACGGAAGATTTCAAACATGCTGCTGTCCCAGTGCCACCGTCTCTGAGATAACAACACTCCTCCCAAAAGTTTTGTCTACACACCAAGGAGTCAAACAGCTGATCATGCACGTAGGTGCAGTGGACATCAGAAAGAAACAGACTGAAGTCTTGAAATGGGATTTCACGGAGTTCTTCAAGGCGCTTGTTAAAGCGGAGGTCAAGGCATTCATTAGTGGACCTCTTCCAAACATCGACAGGAAGATAAACAAGTTCAGCCGGCTGCTTCAGCTGAACACATAGCTGTCCAAAGAATGTGCGCACAGAGGACTGCACTACATTGAGAACTTTTATCTGTTCTGGAAACGAGAGGACCTGTTCAAGGGAAAGGGCCAACACCTGTGCAGAGGTGGGAGGAGAGTGCTGACGGAGCACCTCCTCCACGCTCTGAGGCATCAGAATGGGCTGGGGCAAGGTCCTGAGCAACCAGTGAGAGAAAGGTCAAATGAGAGAAGCACCTCTGTTGCAGAACCCAGAGACCGAGCCAGTGTTCCAGCACCAGCTGCACCACAACAGCCTCCACCGCCCCCAGCGAAGGATTCAGGCCCACCATCGGTTCCACCCTCTCGGGCCCACATCACAGGCCTTGGACTCGTCTGTGATGGCCCCAGCAGAAGTTTCAAACCCAGCAGCACCCCCATCCCCTCCTCTACCCACAGACCAGCCCTGGGCCCCCCCTGCTACATCTACCCCCTTAAGAGACTTGTCCCTCTCCTTTCCATCCCCACCTTCCCCCATGGGCCTTCCCGACCATCTTGAAGGACTGATCAAATCAGGGATTACGATGGTTCCTCTCACCCCTAATATAGCAAGGTCAAGACTTCTGTCACCAACTATGCTGAACTCTTCCCTGTATAAAACTGTGCCCCTCAAGTCACACAGGAGCTTCAATTCTCCTGCTTCACAAACTAAAGCTCTCTCCCCCCCCCCCCCCCCCCCTCCATTTTTACCTGGTCCATCTCCAGACAATCAAGTGAAGTTGAAGTTGAAGCTGAAACTCCCCCCTGCTCTTCCTCCCCTGTCTCCCCCCAGAGCTGGTATCTCTAAGAGCTAGGACACACAGGGCCTCTGCTGTCCCAGGACTTACAGTCATGATAAAGGTAATATCAAGCTGGGGCCCTGTGCGACAACATTCTCCCCTAGTGCCATATCTACAGTCACACCACATAGACTAGACTACAGAAGGATAGTTAGAACATCCAATCAGAGAAATTTAATCCATATCGCTTGTAAGAAGATAATGTCCAGTCCTACTGCAACTAATCTGAAACTTGCTGTGCTCAATGTTAGATCCCTGTCTAACAAATCATTTTTAATTAGTAATTTGATCTCCTCTTATAATCTTGATTTAATGTTTTTAACTGAACCATGGCTTGACAAAAACACAGGTAATGCACTTCTAATGGAATCAGCTCCACCCAACTTCAAATTTGAATCTGAAACATGAGAAAACAGAAAGGGTGGAGGTGTCTGTGCAATATTTAGAGATCATATAGTTACGCACAGGTTGTCATTTGGGGTGTTTTCATCATTTGAGTATGTGTCCTTTAAAATGGAGCTAAAACAATCTCCGTCCATACTCTATATAGTAATATACAAGCCTCCCCAGCACGGTGAAAGTTTTATTGATGATTTTACCAGGATGCTTTCAATTGTATGCACAAACTTTGATGGTTTGGTCATTACAGGTGATTTTAATGTATATGTGGATAATGTCTGTGACAGAAATGCTAAAGAGCTCAGTGCTGTCCTTGAAACCTTTGGCCTGACTCAGCATGTGTGTGATCCCACCCACAGCAGAGCACAGCACACTCTGGACCTGCTCATTACAAAAGGGGTTAATATTTCAAATGTCAATGTGGTTGATGTTGCTCTGTCTGATGATTTCTGTGTCTTCTTTGACCTGTCTGTTTCTCCCAAACCACCGGCTGGTCCTGCAGTTGTTCGGAGGAGACACATAAATAACAGCACAGGTGCTCTGTTCATGGAAATGATAAACTTTGAAAATGCCTCATGTTCTAATGTTGATGATTTGTTGAACTCTGTTACTTCGAGTGTTTTGAATGTTCTGGACACCATTGCTCCTGTGAAGGTTAAAATGGTTAAAAATAAGCAGAAGGCGCCATGGAGGAATGATGACTTGGTCAGAGCCCAGAAAAGGGAGTGCCGGAGGGCAGAGCGAAATGGCGCAAGTCAAAGCTTCATGTTCATTATGAAATTTATAAAGAAAAGTTGTACGTGTTCAATCAGATCTTACGTAGAACAAGGGAGAGGTACTTTTCTGAAATTATTGGAAACTGCAGTAACAACTCGCGTGTCTTATTTGCAACAGTGAACAGATTAACAAATTCTCTGGCTCAACTGCCGTTGGAACTAACATCCGCATCTAAGTGTAATGAGTTTGCAGTATTCTTTTGCAACAAGGTTCAGACCATTAAAAATGCCATCAATTCCACAACACCAATAACAACCCTGCAGCCACCTTGACACTTTGAGCTGACTCATTTTGCACCTGTAACTGACAAAACTGGCCAAAAGATCATCACCAGTCTGAGTTCATCTACATGCTGTCTCGATGTGTTACCCACTAGATTTCTAACGTCTGTGCTCACATAGTTAACATGTCACTACAATCTGGAACATTCCCAGAGACCTTGAAAACTGCGGTCTTATAGCCTCTCCCAAAGAAGAGCAGTCTTGATGCCACAGTACTGAACAACTACGGCCCATCTCAAATCTACCGTTTTTGTACAAAGTCCTCGAAAAAGTTGTTTACCAACAGCTTACTGACTCTCCTAATGAACAACTCCTTTGATGTTTTCCAGTCAGGTTTTAGACCCCATCACAGCACTGAGACCGCTCTTATCAAGGTGACAAATAACATCCGGCTGAACACTGACGCAGGCAAAGTCTCAGTTTTAGTCCTGCTAGATCTGACTACTGCTTTTGACACTGTCGATCATGAGATCCTGTTACAGAGGCTAGAGGACTGGGTGGGCATCTCTGGCACTGCCCTTAATTGGTTGAAGTCCTATCCAGAAGACAGGAAGTACTTTGTTGAAATTGGTAACTGTGTTTCAGACCACATGGCCTTGACCTGTGGGGTGCCCCAAGGTTCAATCCTGGGACCCCTTCTGTTCCATCTTTACATGCTGCCTTTAGGCCAGTTAATACAAAGTAATTATGTGTCCTACCACAACTATGCAGACAACACTCAGATCTATGTCTCTCTGTGACAGCAGGTGAATATGGACCAGTGGATTCACTCTGTCACTGCATCCAACAGGTCAGTGTGTGGATGCAAAACAACTTTCTCCAGCTAAATTCAGACAAGACTGAAGTCATTGTATTTGGTCCACAGAAACAAAGGGAAAGTGTCAGCAGTCACCTCCAGTCTCTCTCTCTAAAACCTACAAATCAGGTTTGAAATCTCGGGGTAATAATGGACTCAGACTTGAACTTTAACAGCCCCATCAAATCGATAACATCAGCAGCCTTTTACCATCTAAAAAACATTGCCAAAATCAAAGGTATGGTGTCTAAACCTGACCTGGAGAGACTTATCCATGCATTTGTCTCCAGTAGGTTAGACTACTGTAACGGCCTACTCACTGGCCTCTCCAAACGAGCTGTAAGACAGCTGCAGTACATCCAGAATGCTACTGCTCGGGTCCTGACCAGAACCAGGAAGTACGAGCACATTAGTCCTGTGCTCAGGTCCCTACACTGGCTTCCTGTGGCTCAGAGAATAGACTTTAAAGCAGCTCTGCTTGTGTACAAGTCTCTCCACGGCCTAGCACCAAAGTACATCTCTGACATGTTAGTGCCATATGAACCATCTCGGAGTCTGAGGACCTCAGGGACCGGCCTCCTGCTGGTGCCCAGAGTCAGGACTAAACATGGGGAATCAGGGTTCCAGTTTTACGCAGCTAAAATCTGGAACAGTCTTTCTGAAAATGTGAGACAGGCCTCCACACTGACAATGTTCAAATCTAGGCTCAAAACAGCTCTATTTAATTGTGCATATGACTGAAAGGATCTTATCTGCACTCTTCTCTTTTAAAGTTCATTTTATAATGATTATTTTTGTTTTTATTTTGTATTGTGATTTTAATGCATTTTTCTTGTGCTGTAAAGCACTTTGAATTACCTTGTTAGGAATTGTGCTCTACAAATAAACTTGCCTTGCCTTGCCTTGCCTTGCCTTGGTTCACACTCAGTGTTTTATATTAAAGGGTAAGTCATCACACACAACTGCTGTAACTTTATATTTATTGTTGTCTTTAGTTCACAGCTAGCTACAGATTAAAGTGGACGTGTTTTTACTAATATGTCAGAAAATGTTAGTTTAGAGGTGAGCAACACATTAACTTGATACTGTTGTTAAAATTGAACAAAACAGCTGTTGAATCTTCTCCTGCATTAATTGAGGTGCATGGGGAATAATGCATGTCACAAGCTCATAAGTTTGAACAGGATACAAGATTTTGTGAAGGCATGGAGGATGTCTAAGATGACTGATGTCCTGGGAGTCCAGGCACATTAAAAACTTACAGGAATATTCAACAAACTAATTCAGTCATTAGAAATTTATCATTAACTCAGTAAAAAAGATAGTAGAAATGGTCTCCATTGATAAAGTGACAGTTTAGCAATTTTTGCATGAAAATTTGAACATGACAAAAGTTTGTGCCAAAGCTGTCCCAAAACAGGACAACACAAAAAGGAAACCATTTCTTTTTTTGGAGGGAGTGATTACATTTGATGAAACTTGGACCTTTAAATATGACTAAATGTCCTTTAGTGCTGTTAGACTGTTCGATTTGGAAGGAAGCACAAGTCCAGATTAGATCAGTTAGCCAATCATTTATTGACAATATGTAAAGAAATACACAAATATAAAAATCACCCAGCTGCTGAGGTCTCTGATCTGCTTGCCCCCCAGGATGATCAGAAAAGAGCCCAGGAAAAAGGATGTTTCAATATCTTATACACTTTGGGGCAGTGTCTTCATCATAACACATAATTTGGAGCAAAGTGTACAGAACAGGAAATCTACCCTCGTGTTTGGTTTCATAATCTATGTCTGTAAGGAAAGGGAAAAACACAAGGCAGGAGGTTAACAGTAGGTACTTTCAGTTCAGCTTAATTAGCATAATCAACAGGAACTAAAAATAAGAAGCAAGTCTGGAAGTATCAGACAGGAAACAGGAGTACGCTTTATTTTGCAGATGATATGACATCCTGAACTTGAACAATAATAACATGAAATCTTTAAGTAAATTTTAGCATAAAATCATAAAATACATCACAGTGCATTGGAAAACACAATCATCCTCAAGGCTGAAGAAATCACGGAATTGTAAGAGAAACAGCGCTGTCACAACACACGTACGAAGAAGAAAAACTTTTCACAAACAACAATGGCAAGTGGACACTCGAAGACGCAGGAGTTTCTTGTCTGGACAACAAATCTGTCGGGACAACAAATCTGTCTGGATAGTTTTGTCTGGATTACAAACCGAGCACAGTAAGCATCACATATGTTACTCAGTAGATGGCCGAAGCTGTTGTTGTTCCTGGTATGCGTGCGCAGTCTTCATGTGGAAGAGTACTGCGCATGTGTAGACATCAGCGTTTCCCCCTGAAACGATGAATCCTGTTTACATGAGGCCGGGTGGCAATGCGTTTTGAAAACTCTCCGTCTTGGACCCTGGTTTCAAAAGTTTGCGGATTCAAGCACTCCGGGCACTGGTCTCATGTAAACGGGAGGCTAAAATGCAATCAAAACTCTTTGGATATGGCCGAAAACTGAGTTGTGTAAACAGGGCCTAAAAGGGGTGGCGCCTCCCCCCATTTCTTCAGAAGGTGCGTTCGAATAGTCCTTTTTTGGTAAGGAACCTTCCTTACTTAAGAAATGATCCGGAAGCATTTCAGTGCCGGCCATAATAAGGGCTGTTCGAATTCTCCAAAAGTTAAGGAAAGGAGGGTCGTTGCTTCCTTTATCATGTCCTTAGCTTAGGAAACACTGGACCATCCTTTACAAAAGGAAAAGAGAAAGGAGTGCCCCATAATGCCTTGTGTAGGGTGACGTTTATTATAAAAAACGGCACCCGTCTAACATTTATGGAAACTTACGAAGGAGAAACGACGAGTTTTGTGGGACTATGAGATATGTATATAATACTGTGTAAACGTTTTTGGCAGGTATAGAGGAAGAGATTCTTCAAAGTCAGTGCTTTCAAAAATATAACCTTTAGTTCATTTCTTTTTAATCATTTTGAAATTGGTGGACAAATAAACAATTACATGTTATAATTTATAAAGCACTTACTTTATAGCATTTCTTTTTCTCCAAACCACCTACAATGTGGATGAATATTAAACATACAACTGAGGTACCACCTTTTGATGGACATGAGAAATGAACAATTGAATGAACACTTTATGCCTCCAATTGAAACTGGTAGAAGGGGAATAAAATCATTGACAAAAGACGTCAACATCTATGCATGAGAGCCTAGAGTGACAAAAGAAATCACTGAAATACATGAAGAAAGCATTGCGTGTTCAAATTAAATGGATGGTGACCAGCAAGTCTGATAAAGTGCAAAGGGCAAAGTTTATGCTTAAGTATCAGAAGTATCAGAGCTTGTCTACATGCCTATATGCATATGTTACTGTCATGTGATTAGCCAATAAGAAACACCTGTTTATAAGCAATTAGTGGATCTGATAAAATGGTCAGTGGATGCAGAATGTCTTCTCAAGGGTTTCTCCTCTGGGGTTGGTGTTATTTGTGTAACATGAGCGCCCTCTGCTGGAGTCCCTGTGGACATACATCAATGCAACCCAGAAGTCATTCCCAGAAGTGTCTTGTCTCTGTGCCTGAGACATGGAAACCTTGATGTTTATGAGCTTTTATTGTGCTTTTTAGTAACTAAACCATAACATATGTGAAAACGTGATGTAAAGAAGAAATACAAGTTTTAATAATTCGTTTTTGTTAAGTGATAAAGTCAATGTGAATGAACAGAAGAAAAATCCAAATCCAAGTATTTGGTGTGACCACCCTTTGCCTTTCAAATAGCATTATATCTTTTAGGTACACTTTAGCTCAAGTTCTAAAGGGCCACTGCAGGTAGGTTGTTCCAAACATCTTATTGAACTAACCATTGACCTTGTGTGAATGTTGTCTGGCTCACATTCTTCTGTCTCTCCGTGTAATCACAGACACAATCTCTTGTGAAGATGATAGTCCTTAATGACATGGCTATATGTTTTGGTCATTGTCCTGCTGCACAATGAATTATGGGCCAATGGTGGATGCAGACTGTTATTAATGGGTAGGCCTAGTATTATTGAGACAGGCCTATGTTTTGTTGTTAGTTAGTTTTAAACTCTGGCTATGAATCACCACAGTTTCATTAATGAAACTGTGGTGACTATGATAAAGACATTTTTCAGGAACCTGGGCTATCAGAGTATCAACACTGTACTGTCAGATTGATGTATTAAAAGTTAAAGATAAAAGATAAAAACAAATTCAAACTGGTATTTAAATCACAGAATTTTTGCAAACTACACTGATCAATGATGGCAAAGCCTTTTTCACTTCTGAATGTGGTTCAATCAAGTCTTGTTGTTACGACCTTTGACCAAGTTGCTAGGGGAATAAAGAAAAGGAGTAACATAAAGGTTTCTAGTAATATCGAAGAAAAACAGTCCAGGACTAATAGGCACAATTCAAGAGTTTATTAACAATAACCGAAACAATCAGGAAAAAAACAGTCCTTTTAACACAAACAAAAAGCCTTTAACAAATAAACTAAAAATGGGAGAATAACTTTGGGGTGCTCCAAGGCCAAAACAACAAACAAAACCCCCAACTACCTAAAACCAAAATGAAGATCTTACCTCTAAACAACAATTACAAAGGCTGGACTCCCTGGCTGGCAAAAAAAAAATGAGAAAAGAAGGTAATAAAAGATAAAGGCAGAGCACCCCTACAGTTCCCACTACACAGCATGGAGGAATGAAGCCTGGGTTCACAGGTTGGAGGCTGAGGTCTGAAGAGAAAGAGAACTGGTCACACTCTGCCCTTTGTTCCCCTGCTCCTGATGAGGGGGATCTGCTTCAGGTGTTGCAGCACAGAGAAGCAGGGGCACAGCAGCAGACGAGCCCTGCAGCAGATCACAGATTGAGACCACAGAGGAGACAGCCCACTTTGAGATTCAGATTCATTTGTTGTCATTGCACATGTCACAGGTACAGAGCAACAAAATTTCATTTCAGTTCAGCCCGTCCAAGAACATACAAAAGACAGTGGCTACATTTATATGCAGTCAATATTCGGGTTAAGATCAACATTCCGGTTTCTGAAACATTCGGAATAACCCAGTTTACATGCGTGAGCAAACGGGGTTACTCCTCTATGCATAGTATCCCGAACAAAACAGCGACGCACGGAGAATGTCATCACGCACGGAGAACATCATGACACAATGCGCGTCATTTCCGCTTCTTCTTCCAGTATCCAATAGCAACGAGAACAACAGCAGCAGCACGGCAGATAATGAACAGCCCGGAGCAGCTAAAAGTCAGCTTCGTTTGCGCTTTGGTGCTGGTACTGACCCACCACCAGTACTTGACACTAATCTTTGTCAGTTTCTTCATTAATGGATGATGAGAACATGAAGAAATAGGAAATCGAGCCAGAGCTGTGCCATGTTACAACAAGTACTTCCTGTACTCAAAAGACCAAGATTCCTTGCGAAAGAACATGCGCAGTATACAACTTAATGTTCCTTTCGATGAGGATATCCCGATCGGCGTATACATGACCACATATTCGGGTTAGAAAAGGAGTAACCCAGGGGTGATTTTCGGGTTTTTAAAAACCGGAATATGAGCATATTCCAGTTTTTAAAAAGGTTTATTGGTGTTTACATGGCTGCACGCAACCAGGTTTTTGCTAATATTCCGGTTATGAAAAGTTTTATGACTGCATGTAAACGTAGCCAGTGACACATACAAGGGGGACAGGAACAGGAAGACTGTCGAGTCGCCACCAAGAGCGTCGCCTGTTTTCTTAGATGAGAAAAGGGAGGACAGGAGGGAGGAAGAGGGAAAAAAAGTCAACTCCAAACTGAGCTCCAGCAGAGGGGCAGAGTGTGGGATTAAAACACCTCAGCGCATGAGCAACATAATAAAAACATTACAACAAAACTTGAAGACGAGCACATTATGATGCGGGGCAAGGCCAGGGAGGGGGGTGTCGCGGCACAGAAACAAGGGGGAGCTCGCAGCCACACTAGGTGGATCGCATCAGCCTGCAGCAGCTGCACCACAGCGTTGGAAGGAGGGGGGGATGGGTGCCAAGAAAGGTGTTGAGTTAAAAGGGGAGTATGTGTTATGTGTGCCTTTGTGTGTGTGTATGCATAAGCACGTGTCCTTCGTCTCAACTTCAGTCCCAAATGTCTCTGCCATCCAATAA
Source organism: Cetoscarus ocellatus (assembly GCA_037902135.1). Classification (NCBI taxonomy): domain Eukaryota; kingdom Metazoa; phylum Chordata; class Actinopteri; order Labriformes; family Labridae; genus Cetoscarus; species Cetoscarus ocellatus. The sequence continues at coordinate 153,019 of JBAMNC010001023.1, forward strand.
GGTGACTATGGAGACGGCCTCGGAGGGTTCTGATCCAAAGTTTACAGGATTGAGCTTCTGTCTACATAAACATCAAGGATAGTGAGGAGATACCAGCTCAAGGCCAGTGCTGGGAGCCAATGAAGATAAGAATTGTTTGGGGTTCAGGCCGACTGTAATTTTCCATCAGCCTTTAGTCTCTCTGGTTCTCTGATGGCGTTTCCAAATGTACAAATCTGTGTGGCCCATTCAGCCGAGCCGAGCTGTCAACTTCTCCATGTATGTTACAGGGTCTGCGTAAATGAAGATGGAACACGGCATAAATGAAAGATTTCATCCACCTTAATAAACCTTACACTTTTGTAGGGGATATCCCTTTGGAATGATGCAGTTGCAGCTTTAAATCTCTAAAAATGAATAAGAAAATATGTGAACATTACCTCTGCCAAGATTTGTTCTGATACAGTGAAGCAGAGCAAAATTAGAGAGGTTTTATTACAGACTAGTCAGGAAAAACCATTGAAAACAAGATTGAATTTTGAATCAAGGTCCAAAAATACCTTTTTAAAAAAAAAAATAAATAAATAAAAGAAAAATTTGAAAATGTAATCTCTAAAATGCATATGCAGCACTTCCTACATGGAATAGCCTCTTTTTGGATCATTGTCCTTATGGAAGCCTTTTTTGCTCTCAAATTCTATGTTTTGTCACAAAACAGCAAAGGTAAGACTGACTGTTTGTGTGTCGCCGTACACAAGTGATTGTTTACTGTCTTATATGGCTGCTGGTTTCCTGAGTTTTGGTTGTAGAGCGACGTAGGTGGGCCCGAGGGATATGGATTTTTTGAGGCTGATGCCAATGTCGATATATGGCAGAAAAAAATACTGATCACCGATTAACTGGCCAATTAATGTCATAAAATATAAAATGAATTTAAAAACAATTGGTCTCCTAACACTTACAACAATGAATATATGAATTACAAGCAGAACACTTTACTGCTTTACAACACTTTCTCCTTAAGTATTTGTTTAACTTTACAACAGAGAGGAATTTTCAACTACAAAAACATGCAAAAAAGCATTAAACCTCTGGGAAATTAATTATGTAACCTTGAAAAAGAGTTAATCTATATCTTGTATTTCTTGTTGATGAAAATTGGGGTTAGGTTGTTGTACAGGTAGAACAACTTTTTAAAAAGTTTTAAACAGGTTATTGTGAGAGAAAAGCAACAAAAACACTAAGGTAACATTTTTTTCATAGGCATCTTTTATTTTTCTACTCTGCAACTTTCAAAACAAAGAACTATCAAGTACAAAATAATATGATGTGCAAAACTGCAGTAAATTCCTGAAAATTAAATAAATAACCTTATTTAAAATGTACATTTATAGATTAATTATGAACTCTGTTGTGTCACATCTACCTTTCAGTCCCAGAGTCCTCATTAGTGCAATCAGAAGAAGGTTATAGTGCAGGTAGAACCACTTTTTATTGTAAACATGAGGTAATATGTGTGAAGAAATCAAAATATTTTGTGGGACACTGCACATATTGCACAAACTTCTTTAAACAGGCCTAATAAAAGTTCCCGGCTGATGAAGTTGTGGACCTCTGAGAGAGCTATGCCAACGCTATGTACAAATGGAGCAGCTAGTTAGTTTAACTGTAGCGTCTGGGACAAGCGGGTAAATCAGGTTTCCGTAATAATCATCACAGAACAGTCACGAATAAACCGATCCCCTGACATCAGAAGGTCCAATTCGTCAGTTTTGTGAACGACAGATGTTGCATTGGTCAGGAAAATGCTGGTCTGTGAGGCTGCTTCTGTAGCCGAGCAGAGTGCCCGGTGCTCTCGCTATGTCCAGCAGCAGCGGTATATTGTGCGCTGAAAGTTGCTCGTTATGTTGGACCTGCAGGCAAAAACAACATTCGGCAACTCTGCGTGATTGTTTGCGACTTTTGCCCCACACACTCCATCATCCATACATACAGCAACAGTAGAGCTCAGAGCTGCTTCAACAATTCACGCCACCATCTTTCGCAACATCATCATTCTGCGCAGTGCTGTGGAAATTTACTATATCATGAGTGCTTGATATATTTAGCTCATTTAGGTAATGTGTTTTAAGGTAACTTAATCACATATATAGCCACATGTGGCCTTTCAGGTATCAGCCTTAGGTTCACAACTCACCTATGACCTAAAGTCATAAGTGTCAGCACTAGATGTTCTTCATAGAGCTACAATGCCTATAATACAGGGGGACACACAGCTACACAGAGGTCCAGGTGTCTGACCTTGGCTGAATCCTAACCTTTTGGGGATCTGTTGTTCGGTATCAACTGTTTATGTCTAATGTTGCTGAGATGTCTGCAACTCTTAGTTTGTTATGTTTCTCAGACGCACATTCCCATGAGAACTCATACATGGCACACATAGGTCTTACCTTGTAGGCGCACACACACTCATGCACACACACCCACACATAGGTCTTACCACATGGATGCACACACACACACATAGGTCTGACCTTGTAGACACACACACACACACACAAACACACAGCACTCCCGGGTCTTTAAAATAATTTAATTCTATGTTGAGTGTCAGACTTTCTTCTTCTAAGCTGATGGACCGCCCGTCGCTGATCATTCGATTGTCTCCATTCTTGCAAGATTGTAATTTTTTCTGTTTTGTAATAAAGACTCACAAAAGGAAGATTTTGGTTCAAGATCCTTCATTTCACCTTTTTGGGGAACATAGACAAGTTGTTTTCCACAACAGCAGCTTGGACACCGAACAGCGTTTCCTGTTTTATGAGAAATTAAGAATGCATCGTATGGAGCCACAACACTGACAGTAAGATTTGGTATTGAAAAAGAAACTTGGCATTGAAGAAAAACGTGCATTGGCACTGAAACAAGTATTGGCATTGTAAAATGTTGAATTGAAAAATTAAATACAGACATTAAAAAAAACTTGTTTTTTTTTCAGGTTTTTTTTTGTTTTATGATGTGTTTTTCAATGCCAATCTTCTGATTTTTTTTACACTCTCTTTTTACAGCGTCACAGATTTTCATTTTCAACCTTATGGTTTTCAGTTACAGTTTTCTTTTTTTTTCAGTTTCAACTTACTGGCAGTGTTTTGACGTGAAGGGGAGGGGTGGGGCTTGGAGTGCGAGGATGCACCTCCAGGCTTTGAGGAGAGGAGAGAGGAGAGTGGCCTCTGTCGGCGATAAACAATATTGTGCTCCCTGTGGCTGTGATCAACACTGAGACCAATGGATGCAAGTTCACCTGAGCTCACAAACTGCCAGTAAGCCTGTTTCTTTCTGTTGGTGTTTTTCACATAGAACCTTGTGGCTTTAAAATCACTTTATGCTTCATGTCTTGCTAATTTAGCATTCGTGCTAACGTTCGCCAAGCTAGCTGATGTAAAGTGCTTTGAGTCTTTACTACAGACACATAAACACTGACAGGAGGGATTCTTTTGGAGTTTGGAGGCATAAGTCCTTAATTTCTCTCACTCTCTCTGTCTTCTTGCTTTGGTGATCAGCTGATTAATACATTCACTCTCTGAAGCACTGAACCAAAAATTGTACTCTCATCTAATCCTATTTACCCTCATCAACACTACCAGTGTCTCCACAAGGGGGCATCCTACCCTGCCAAAAGTCTCACTACATTGTTAAGTATGTGAAAGACATTACAATGGACTTTAACTGCCAAAGATATATTAATCACAAAAAGGCATTACATATTTATTCTTCATCCAAACTGGTGAAATAAATCATTGTTCAGTCATCTGTACATCTCTCCTGATTGAAATTTCTTTGTGCAAATAGTTCTAAAGTTAGACAAAGTGACCATCGGTGTTGAGCGGGTGTGTATAAAAAAAAGTCAGAATGACTGCTCAGAAATTTGCTTTATTGAATTACTTCTTAGTTCATCAGAGATGTAATCAAGTTTTAAAGTATGATCTGGACTGTGATTAGATGCAGGATGATGGTACTTCATCAGAACCTTCAGTCATCCCTGTATCCCTGCTACACAGGAAAGATCTGCTTATTCTGCAGATGGAGTCTTTGGCTGCTTGGTCTTCTGTACAAAGCCAGAAACAAGACAAAAAAAATTAGTGCATTTTTTCTGATTGGTCTATGCTATTATTATAACAATTTCTTCTTCAGCTTCATCAGAGATGTCATCAAGTTTTAAAGTATGGTCTGGACTGTAATAAGATGTAGGATGATGGAGGAGTCATACTTGTTCAGAACCATGCTAATTTTTTTCTTCAATCAACTCCATATCCCTGCTACACAGGAAAGATTTGCCCAGGTCGCATGGGGAGTCGTTGATGAGATGGCCCGCTGTACAACACCAGAAGCAAGACAAAAAAATTAGTGATTTTTTTCCAATTTGCCTATGCTATTATTATAACAAGTTATTCTGCAGCTGAAAGACATTTTATTAACTTGTAAAGCCCTTTTAATGTTCATTCAATGTTTCGCTCACATACATGAAACTTGGACAACAGGTATTGATGACCACAAAATAAAATTTGCCAACCATTTTGATATTCAACCTTATGTAAACGTCCTCTGAAAGTAAAAAAGTGACTGCTAGTACATCAGTCAATCAATCAATCAATCAATATTTATTTGTACAGTGCCAATTCATGTTATCTTAAGGCACTTTACAATAGAGCAGGCTGCATATAATGATCATTACAGTACAGTGACTGAATGAGAAAGCCATTGACCCCATTCTTTTGTCTGGCTTTTGTCCAGTCACTAACACTTATAAACATCTTAATCTTATCTGTTACTGTCTTCTTCCTACTTTTAGTCGAAGTCATTGTTCACCAACACCACCTCAGATGGGCTGACTGGCTTCTTTGTAGCTCTCTGGAGAAGACTACAGTAGAGTTACAAGGTGAGGAAGGCCAGTGACTGGGGCCGTACTCCCTTTTGAAAGTTATTGTGCTTTTCAACTTTGAAACTGTTTTATGGTGATTTAGTTTCATATTGTTGCTTTAATTACCTACAAATGGATTTTCATAAATTGAATTAGGATTATAAAGGGTAGATTGGAACCTTCTCCTCTCATCTCCATGCAGTGTTCTCCTCCACCATAGTTGTTTGGCTCTTCTTCAGCCCATTCTTTATGCTCAAATTTTGAGCCATCAGCCCACTGCCAAACACCTTCCTGTTTAAAAAGAAGATAATTCAGAGAATACATGACAACCTCAATTACTAAATAACACTCAACTCAACTTTATTTTTATAGCACTTTAAATACAAAACAGAGTTTGAGCCTAAGTGCTGTACAGCAAGACAACTCAAATGGAAGTAAAAGTAATAAAAACAAAACCACACCAAATTAAAGATAATGACATGGCTGAGAATCTAAGACAAATAATAAAATAGTATCCATGCCCTAGCACATTTGTGTCTGGACACCACAAACACATTATACTCAGGCTTACTGAGGCACCAGCATGCAAGTAGCTGCAGCAGCCAAAAAGAATTACCTCAAGATGATTAATAAAGTATCTATGTATGATTCTGTATACAATATGTATATGATAATATATATATGAAAGTATATAATCTATCTATCTATCTATCTATCTAATACATGCTCATTAGCTGACACAGGCACACACATATTCATACACAAATGACAGGTTTGTAGAAAATAGGTTAAAGTATACTTCACACTTAAAATCTGTAATGGTATTCAAATCTGAAGTGGGAGCCAGTGTAATGAAGCTAGAACAGATGATATACACTGCCTGGCCCCAAAAAAATGTTGCCACCAAAAATAAAGCTTAAATATTCTAAATTTTGGTTGGACCGCCTGAAGCTTTGACTACAGCACACATTTGCTGTAGCATAATTTCGATAAGCTTCTGCAGTGTCACGAGATTTATTTCCATCCTGTGTTGCATTAATTTTTCCCCAAGATCTTGTATCAATGATGGGAGAGTCTGACCACTGCGCAAAGCCTTCTCGAGCACATCCCAGTGATCTTAATGGGGTTAAGGTCTGGACTCTGTGGTGGCCAATTCATGTGTGAAAATGTTGCCCCATGCTCCCTGAACCACTTTTTTCACAATTTGAGCCCGATGAATTCTGGCATTGTCATCTTGGAATATGTCTGTGTCATTAGGGAAGAAAAAATCCATTGATGGAATAACCTGTTCATTCAGAAAGTTTAGGTAGTCAGCTGATCTCATTCTTTGGGCACATAATGTTGCTGAACCTTGACCTGACCAACTGCAGCAACCCCAGATCATAGCACTGCCCCCACAGGCTTGTACAGTAGGCACTAGGCATGATGGGTGCATAACTTCACCTGCCTCTCTTCTTACCCTGATGAGCCCATCACTCTGGAACAGGGTAAATCTGGACTCATCAGACCACATGACCTTCTTCCAGTCCTCCAGAGTCCAATCTTAATGCTCCCTAGCAAACTGAAGCCTTTTTTCTGGTTACCCTTACAGATTTGTAGTTTTCTTAAGGCTACACAGCTGTTCAGTCCCAATCCCTTGAGTTTCCCTCTCCCTGTGTGTGTGGAAATGCTCCTACTTTCACTATTAAAACAAAGCCCTGAGTTCTACTGTTGTTTTTCTTCGATTTGATTTGCCAAATGTTTATGTGTTTGCCAATCATGATCATTCAGGATTTTTTCCAACCAGATGTCTTCCTCAAAGACGATGGTTCCCCATACTATCCTTTCAGTTTTTAGTCATGCGTTGGACAGTTCTTAACCCCATTTCAGTAGTTTCTCCTTAGATGTTTTCTCTGCTTGATCCATGCCACTGATTTGACTCTTCTTAGACTAACAACTTTTCCACGACCAAAGGATGTGTCTTTTGACATGGTTGTTTAAGAAACGAAGAAGCTACTCATTGCATCAGCTGGGGTTAAATAACTTGTTGCCAGCTGAAAGATAATCATCCATGAAGTAATTATCCAATTGGAGGCTCGTACCTGTTTGCTTAGTTAAATCCAGGTGGCAACTTTTTTTTTGGCCAGGCAGTGTATAGTCCGTTTTTTACAAATGCAGAGCAGTCATGCAGCCATTTTAGCCAGTTGTAAGTGTTGTATATATGCTTGGTTGATACCGAGATGCAAAGAATTACAGAAGTCAAGCCTGGAGGATCTCAAGGCATGGATTTTTCTATATCTGTATTTGAAAGAAATCATTTTTGAATTGATCCTAAGTTAAAAAAAAGGATTTGATTATGGAACTAATTTGTTTGTCAAATTTTATGTTGTTGTTAATACTACTCCAAGGTTCTCTGCATGGGGTGTTATGTACTCTGATAGGTGACGGAGAGACTGGAGAATGGTATTAGTGGAGTTTGTGGCATGGAATACTTGAGCTCAGTTTTAACATCATTTAATTTTGGATAGTTTTTATCAAAAGGAAGAATGTAGATTGAGAACAAGAGGTCTAGAATGTTAGCTATGGGCTTCACCAGCTCTGCTTTAACCCTCCCAACTCCATGGGATTGCCACCACATCCAAGTAGTAACATTAATATTGTTTATTATTATTTCTTTTTTATCTCTCTGGAACTGTATAACTGATCTGTATGGTAAAAAATGTGTTTGGAAAATCACACTTTTGTTATTTAAAAAACATCTTCAGTTCTAATGTGTCCCTTCCAAAAAGTTTTTGATTTAGCCATAAAAAGCATTTCTTGTTTGAGAAATTTTCCATTTGTGGATTCACAGGGGAAAATCTATAATTAGTGATACTTTTACAACATTTTCTTTGATAGAAATAATACAGTGACGTTATTACCATAGATGTCTTTTTTGACCCTTAGAGAAAATAATAACTTTCTGTTTGTCTTACTGTCCAATAAGATGTTCTTCTCTTGTATTATTGGCAGTGGTGTTCAGTCAAGAATGGCAATAATACTTCTCAGAGGCAAAAAACTCTGGAGGAATTATTGTAAATATGTGACTAGTCTTTGCTATCAGACTCTTAGCAAACTTTTTTTTTTTCCCAAAACACCAAAGGCTTTAGTGAACTATATACAGATGCAAAACGCTTGTTCATAATAAATCCTTATGCCATTTGTATGAAGTTCTGTGATATTTAAATTATGTTTTGAATTATTGTTTTACCTATTTGGTCAAACAAGTTTTAATACATAATTCTGATATCAATGAAGCATACATTTTCTGATAGCCTAGGTTGTCTTGAAAAAATAGATGTCTTTAGAATAATTGTCATTGAGAGGGTTGAGGTTTTACATGCATTATTACAAAACAGGCCAGGCAGACCTCCCAAAAAATAGAAAATAGCTTAGAATTGCAAGGGTTTGACTTAGAATATGCTTTAGTGTCATCCATCCATCCATTATCAATACCACTTATTCCTTTGGGGACACAGGGGCTGGAGCCTATCCCAGCTGACATTGAGCGAGAGGCAGGGTACAACCTGAACTGGTCACCAGCCAACTGCAGGGCCACATAGAGAGACAGACAACCATCACTGCTCACACTCATACCTAAGGTATACCTAGGTACCTGGGTACCTGACCCCCCCTAATACCTAAGGTATTGCTAAGGGCAATTTGGAGACACCAGTTAAGCTAATGAGCATGTTTTTTGGTTGGTGGGAGGAAGCTAGGATGCCTGGAGAGTACCCATGGATGCAAGGGGAGAACATGCAATCTCCATACAGAAAGGCCCTGATCGACACGGGGGTCAAACCAGCAACCTTCTTGTGAGGCATGCAAACTACCTACTGCACCACTGTGCCCCCCTGCTTAAGTATCACTTCTAACTTCAAATGGAGTTCAGCTGTTCTAACATATAAGGCACTGAACTAGCTTAAAGTACTTCAATGAAAGATTACAGGCTTTTACACACCAGACTAGATTTTTTATAAAAATCCATAGCCAGTCAATGTAAGCTGTAACACCAGTGACATAATGTCTGCTGTGAAGCATAGTTAAGTCACTAATTTTCTGGTATCAACCAGGTGGCAACCTCTGGGGGTGTAAAAGGAGGTCGATGCAGAGGTGCCTAAAGCTACAGTACCCTATGTGTCCACTTGGGGCTAGCTGCAGTAGCCTGACACCTGAATGATTGTATGGGTGGAGAATATGTTTTTTTACGGCCTTAATATACATATTTACAGCCTGGTTCAACACAGGGTTTGTAAGTGATTGAATTCATTTTAACCTCTAATGGACGTCCTCAGGAAATTCCTGTTGTCTGAAGTGGCCTTTATACCTTTTAAATGTTACTAATTAAACATATTTATCACTCACCTCGATTCCATCATGGCCTCCAAACCAAATACGCGAATCCGCTCTTGCTGTGTTAGTCATAAGATCTCGGAGAGCTTTAAGCTCCTTAGGGCTATGGATTGAAGCAAGATTCCCTCCCTCAGAAATGCAATGCTTCTAATGCAGGCAAACAAAATGAGAAAAATTATAAATATATCACATAAGAATGCATGAATCAAAGGTGAAGTTCAAAAGATAACACCTATGAGAGGCTACTGTTAATGATGGCAAAAAGGTTTTAAATTATTGACCAAGGTATTTTGTCAATATTGTATAAAGTACCTCAGCGTTAATCCAGCTCTTTTCAGTGGCGTGAAACTTGAAACAGCGTTCATTCAATTTAATCCAACCTTCAGGGCAGCAGTAGTTGCAACCTTTTATAACACAAATTCCATGTTAGACTGACTTCAAATAATTATCCTCAGATTGAAAAAATATACAGTTACAAAAGTGTGGGAGCATTTTCTAACTCAGAGATATTTTTCATAAATTGGTTAAAGACATTTTGTGGCTCACTGTCTCTCTCAATGTGCAAAGTAGTGTTAAATTTATCCTTGTCTTCACCACAAGTTTAATTTTATCTCACAACTGCAAATATGCCCTGGGATAATATTTGGTGTAACAAGAGCAAAATATTTCAAAAAGAGTTGTGTTGTGTTAATTAATGTAGATGTCAGATGAAGCAGACAAATGGAGTGGTCAGCCACTGGGAAAACGTCTCCCCCATGAAAGAGGTCAAGTTGATCAGTTACTCATGTACAGCAAAGGTTGACATCAAGAAAAATGAGCCAACAAATGGATTTTGTTAAGGAATCAAAAAAAAGAGATACTTGACACTGTTGAAATTGTTCAATCGTACAAATACTTGGAACACATATTGATGATCAGCTAAAGTTTGATGTCAACACAGGCTGTTGTAAAGAGGAGGCAGCAGGGAATTTACCTATAATGGAAACTAAATTCCTTTGCACTTCCTCTGGAATTCTCTCTTTTTTGAGATTCTTCCTTGCTTTTCTTTTATCTGCTGGTTTTGCAGCCTCTCTGTCAAGAACAGAAACAACCTAAACAATATTGTTACTTTCTGCTCCAAAATCAGTGGTGTATGACAGAGACACATGACTTCCTTTTGTAACCAGGAGATCCTTTGTTAGGCTGATTCTGTTTTAGCATGTTCTGATCATGTGTTCTCGTGGGAATTTTCTGTGGACATTGAGATGTTTAATCTGTCTGTAAAAGTAACCGCTATTTTAAATCAGTCATCCACTCTGCAGTCAGATTACTCCATGCTCCTTCAGTTTTATAGACTTTAATACTTTGTACTGACTTTTATCCTCTCCATTGTACATTTTCTATCATCCTTTATCAAGTCTTATTACTTATGAATTAATTATTTATATCAGGGTTCGGTGTAGGCCTTGTTTTTTCCTCAGTTTCATCTGTTGTCTGTATGTACTGTGGGATTGTTTGGTGTCTTTCAGTCCACTACCAAAATTGTATATATTTTGTCGGGGTCAGGCACTCCCCAGCTACGGTCCTTTGACCTGCTGTGTAAGAGTATTTTAAACAATCAGAGGATTAGGAAAGTAATGTACAAACTCAGTTCCATTCACCAAGTTCATTTACTTAAAAAAGAATCAAGCACCAACCTTTCTTGCAACATTTTGCCTGTAAATAAACAGAGAACAATAATAGCTACAATATATCAATTTGCTTCAGTGAGTACATATTAAAAGAAAAGACCAGGGCCTTGAGGCTCCTGAGAAAGAAAGTGATATTTATAAAAAAGATAAATAATCTACCCCCATCAAACCCCAGCAGAGAGACAGAGAGTCAGTTTGGCTTTGTTTGAGTACCAACTTTTGACTCAAATTTAAACTTGTAAAATGTGATTGTTTTACTTTATAAAAAAACAACCAAGTCAAAATGATTTGTCTTCTGCAAAAAGGAGAAATGTCAATCAATGAGGAAATTACTCTTATTAATAACAGGCACTGTAATTATTTAAGCACATACATCAATGTATGACATGGATTGAAGCATCTCTCTGTCTCTAGCTGGTAGACAATTAAGTTTGATTTATTATTTTTGACAGAACTACTAAAAAGCTATAACTGTTTATTTCTTATCACAGAAAGCAAATGTAAATTTGTCAACCTTAAAAGGGTGATCTATTTTTTTCTCAAAATGCAGAAAAAAATGTTAAAAGTTACATTTGCTCCAATCAGGAGTCCAGTGCTCAGCCCAAGGATCAGGAGAAGAGAGAATTTCATCTGTGCAAAGAGAAGTGGTTGTTAATGAGCTTAATTATTCTTAAACAAAAAGACGTGTAATTTAGTTATATTTACCTTGCTCTTAATTATCTAAAAATAGTTACTTCGAGTTTCCTTTTCAATATGTTGACATACAGTCAATACTGCTTTTATTGAGACCAGAAATTTGATGAAACACTTTGAAATACTGTTAAAACGGTCATATAATGTTTTTTATGTATATTTGCCCTTTAGTTTGCTTAACTTGTCTCGTCATCATGATGGAGCACCTCTATGAAAAAGAAAAAGTCAACAAAATAAAGATTTCTCCCCTCTCCTCCCATTACAGTCCCAGTAGCTTTCTGAAATGGCTCGCTCTCCTGGCAACCTCAGATAGACCCACCAGTGTGATGTCCAACCAAGTGACATAGACTTGCAGTCATCAAAAATGAATATATGAACCTGATTTAAGGCAAAATATGACCTCTTTAGTGTAAGATGTCTGAAAGGTACAAGTGTATCCATTCGTTCAGCCATTATTGAAACTGCATATCCCTCTTGGGTTCTAAGGGGCTGGAGCCTATCCCAACTGACACTGGGTGAGTAATGGGCTGACCCTGGACTACTCACCAGCTGATCATAGGGCTGACATGAACAGACAGATACCCATTCACGAACACATTCACACGTAGGGATAATATGTAGTCACCAATTAATCTAAAGAGCATATTTTTGGTTTGTGGGAAGAAACCGGAGTATTTGGAGAAAACCCAGGCATGCTTGAGAAGAACCTTCTTGCTGTGAGGCACAAGCACTGACCTGCTTCACCAGCCTGCAGCGCAGTTACAAAATAAAACTGATGAAAAATAATGTTATTCCAATGAGGACATGGTCCGGATTTGAAATAAGAACTGCACAGAGAGTATCAGCAAGGATGCGTGATATTTAGTGATGCACTGTATTTGATTTTTGTTGATATCCAATATGTCAATATTTCATTGCAGATACCAGTATTTTTGTCAAATGCACAAAGCCTCTACTTAAGTCAAAATGACTTGGTCCTTTCATGGTTAAAGTCTATTTGTGTTAGAAACAGACATCAAGCAAGGACACAACATTTTTTTTCTCCCCTTTGATTTGTAAATGCAGACATTCATAATAGTTATGAGGGAAACTATGATCGTAAATTTGGACAATCTGCCAACATTACTGGGTACACTGGGTACAATACCCATTACATGGGTATTCTCCTCAAAAACAGTTTGGAAATGTTAACTTAGTTGAATATTTCTCCGCTTTCATGATACCAATTGGTTCTGTATTTTATATTGTTGGAACGCCTTATTAGTCACCTTTACAACAAGGATCATTCATTGGTAGAATGAGCAACACAGTGAACCGTGTGGGTAGCGGCCAGAAAATGTGCCAAAATCCTGCTCATCCCCTGTCAAAGGCTTCAGCTCCTCAGTGAAGCAAGAGAGAGGAACTGGTCCTCTTAGGGTTCTGTCTCCTGGGATGCCCACTTCAAGGTCTATCTTTGACTTCATCAGTCTCACAGCACTTGGTCCTAAGTTTAGAAATGTTGCCAGGGCTGACACAAAATAATGCTGCCACTCTGCATACCTGAACACCAGCTTCCTGGTGCAGAAGATTTTGGCACAAGGGCAAGGTACATGTTTAGCTGTGTTGCTCATGCCGCAAATGTAAGATCCTTATAAATTGTACCTCATTGTAAAGTTGATTAATTTTTTCATTTCAGCTGTATGAGAAAAATCCGTTTAGTATCATTAACTGTAGAAGCAAACACTGTTCTTATTGTCTCACATCTGTAACACAAAAAGACTGGCATATACTGAGTAGAAGAGTTTCATTCTGGCACAGGGGAGACTCTGTGGTCTTCACAAAGTAAAGTGTACATACTGAAATTGGTATCAGCCGAAGTTAAGTCGAAAATATCAGCATACTGGATATTAGCAAAAAAGCCAGCATTCTGCATCCCTTACTATCATGTTGGCCTTTTCACCTGCTTAAACATAACAATGGTTTTATTCCTGCATTTTTTCTATTGTCAATAATGGTTGGCTGTAATCTTGCATTAAATCAGTCACATCATTACAATTCTCATGCTATCCATATTGAGAAGGAAACTGGAACTTAATATCGTGAGAATAATTACCAAAAAGAACTCACCTTGCTCATCAGATGAATCTTGCTGCAAGCATGCGACACCCTGATGGAACAGACTCTTGTTATATATATTCTACTGCTGCCGAGGCCCAGAGATTTGCATATTGCAAAAAGATCTAAGGACAATATTGATATTGGAATCAACGCCTAATTTGATGGACGCCTTTGTCCAAACACTCTTAATAACCACGTACTGTATCATGATTAAATATTATACCCAACAAGCTAAATGTCAGGAGACCATGACATTGATCTGCTTATCAAGAGTCTTTGCCACGCACAATGGTGATGGGTAATTTTAATTTGACATACAGTCAATAATAACCATGAAACTGAGAATTTAGAAAACTATAGGAGATAGGTGACTTCAACAACATGTAGAAAAGACCCGTCATCAGTCGTTGTGCCTTTCTTACTTTGTATTGATTTTAATAAAAATATCAGATGGCCTTACAGACCAATTTAGTGCTGAATACATTGAAGGTGTAAGATTAGGGGGCAACACATTGCACACTACAAGATAACCTGCCCATTATTTGGTCCAAATCCCCCCTTAGGAGCAAAGTCAGCAAAGGCCTGATTATCTGATGGGTGTAGTGATGATCTTACCCACATCTCCTGTGTTTTAAGATGTGTTTAGAGCAATTTATCCCACCTGATCATCTCAGAAGAGAATCAGGCTTCCCCTGACATCAAAAAGTGAATACCAAACATGTTCAGTGTTTATGATCAGAAATTCTGTTTTGTGAGGATGAAGACAGAGGATAGCGGAGCACATCCTTGGTGTGGCACAGTTTATTAGCCCATCAGTAAGAAGCTGGCTGAGACAGGAAGCATAATATAGACATAGCAACGATGATGATAGTAAACACAAAGCATTAAGATGGATGTGAGAAGAGCCATAAAAGACAATCAGAGGAGTCAAACTTCTGTCAAAAATATACCAAGGTTTTCTAGAGGTTACTAAGGGAAAATGGGAAATGATACCAAAGAAGACACTGACATGGAAGAGTGATCACAAATCTGTTTTAATATTCATTCTGGATCATATAATTGGAGACACAAACTCTAACATTTTAAAGTTCTCCATAATTCATTTTATACTCCAATTAAATTGAATGCTATGCACCCAGAAATGTATTTTTTTTGTGCTAGAGGTGCAAAAAACAGAAAGGGTCCTGTATTCATATGCTTAGGTGTTGCTGTAAACGTGCCCCCTTCTGGGGGAAAATCAAATCTATTGTCTTATTATTTCCAAAAAACAATTTCACACCCTCTCCAAGTGGGTCTCTCCACTTGGGAGTTTCAACTTTGGAGATTGCTATTAAGGAAAGTACTGCAGTCTTCTTTTTCTTTCTGCTAAAAAATGTATTTCTGCAACTTGGATGGAGTCCTCCACCCAAATGTCTCAATGGAGAGCCCAGATTGTCAAGTTATGTCCCTCTTGATTACTTTGTATAACAAAATGAGAGGAAAAATGTTAACACATGACAAAATGTGGTCACCCTTTGTGTGTTTCATGGAGGGCAATATATGAATTTACTCTTTGTTAGTGAGATGTTTTACTGTGGTTTATAACTGGGGACATTTGATGGGGAAATGACACTTTCAGTCCTGAGAGTTGATTGTAAGCACATGTAAACTTATCCATTGCTGCATTTTTTTTTCATTTACCTTATTTTTTGTTAGTTTTTTTGCTAGTACTCCTATCATTGCTTTGTGTTTTGTCTGGCATGTTTGTCTGCTCTGTTTTTGAAAAAGAAAAAAAAAAACTTTGACTTTGTCTCTTCAAAGCAGATGTTTTCATAACCAGAACATCTTAGGAAAGAGGAGATACTATTGTTTGTAATGCTGTTTAGAAAGTAAAGAACAAGAAATCCTTTGCCATCATTTATCAATAAGTACTTAAGCTAGCATTGGCTTGTTAACGTTATTTAATTATATCGTCAGGATCACTATCAACAGTCACTTCAGTGTTTTGTCCCTTTAAAGGGACACTTCAGTTTTGTTGAAGTGGGGTTATATGAGCTCCATATAGCCACTAAGTACATTAGATGCAGTAGAACGTTCTCTCCTCTCCCTCAGTAAGCCACAGTCTGTAAGAGTCTGTTGCGCAGACTAGCCGCAAACAGGGAAGTAATGTACCAAGCACAAAGTGTATTTTGTCTGCCTACAAGAATTCCCATCAAAAGATAATACCACAGTTTAAGAGTACACTACCTAGAAATGTTTTTAAGTGCATTAACTTTTCGGAAATATAAAGTTTACCTGGAACTAACCGAGTCACATTACGTATTCCTCCGCACAGCCCCCCTCTCTCCCTACCCAAAAAGTCGGCCCGTTGTCTGGTGTTTATTTTACTGATTACTTGATTTTAAAAGTAACTAAGTTAGATTACAAGTTACTTTATTATTTATATTCAATTTATAATATATCAATTTATATTATATATATTGTGAGTCAACCATGTTTAAGGGCAGCATTTCCTCTACAACATACTGCCCGACCAACTTCTTCAGCTCCTCCCCCACAAACTGGTTTTGCACCGAAGTCCAGCTTTTTTTGTTTGGGTAATGGGGGTCCTCCTGCATTAGTCACAGCTTCGCACCACAAGGTGGGACATTCTCTGTAGGTTTGACTGTGCCGTGCTGCAACTCCAAATGTTTCACCTAATTTGACGTAGTGTTATTGAAGCTAGATAGCTCTTTGTGGACAGCACATAGAGAGCAACAAACCTTGATATTGTCATCTTTAGCTGACACAAACTCAAAAGAGTGATTGTATTTCCTGTTAAAAAAATGTCCATTGTTTACGTTTGTGTCGCTGGCTGCGACACAAACACAGGGGACAACTTATGCTGAAAACATGACTTGTCGCATATGTGACGTCACTCTCTGCGACGCAAGAAAAGAAGAAAGCAAATACATCTTTCTACTAGGGAAAATTACAAAGATAGTAATGCACAGTGTCTTGAATAAGTAACTTTAATCTGATTACTGGTTTGGAAATAGTAATGTGTTAGATTACTCGTTACTGGAAAAAGTAGCCAATTTAAAGTAACGGGTTACTAAATATCGCATTCCCAGCATCACTGGTTAGCACAGTCTTTTTAATTGCGTTGTAGTGAAATTGGTATCTTCATTTTGTTACTTCAGCATTTAAATTATCAAAGAAAACTTAGCATAACCCAAAGGTAAGAAAAATAAATTTAACACTGACAGTTTTTGGTGTTCTAGGAAGTTTTGGAGCATTTTGTTCGTAAAGCACTTAGTTGATGCAAACGGCCGAGGTACGATGACTCACATACTAAGGTAATTTGCCAGTTATACTTTGAATTGTCTTTCAAAACGATTTAACATTTTCCCTTCATACACCCTACAGTACTTTTTTCTTTAGTCTTTCCCATGGGCCAAGTGGTAAAGAATATCAAAATTAATTAAAAAGGATAAGATAATAAGATTTTGTCAAATCCAGCAACAATTACTAAGGAAGGTGGGGCTTGATAGAGGATCACTTCCTGCAAAGGGCAGTGCATGACAAAAGTTCAATTGAAAAACAAACCTCTTTCATTTGAAACAACAGAGAAATCATGAAAAAACGCATAGTTGACAACTCAGATCACCAACTTCCTCATAGCCTACAGCCACAACAGGGGCATTTCTAGTCCACCAGAGGTGCAATCCATACATGTTTGACATCTCATGAAAACCATTAATTTGATTCTCTGTCCCTTGATTTTTTTTTTCCGCGCAGTTTTTTTTTTTGCACACAATGTCGAGATGATTAGACTTTATTTTGTTAGTGCTTATGATTCCACAATGTCCGTTGGTCAAGCATGCAAAAATTGTGACTACACTTACTTGTGTCATGATTATTTGCAACCAATATGTTTCCGGCATGTAACAAGCTAGGCAAAGCAGATTGATCTGCACTGAAAACAATAAAGAAGAACTAAAAGGGCATGCAAAGCTGCATACAGACACCGCTGGCCCCCTGGAAAACTCCCAAAGTGGACCCCAGTTTGCACATATGGCCATTACTGGGCCAACGATTAAGTTCTACTAAGTGGTGTCATATTTGTAAGATTTTTTTTTTCGCCACGTGAGGGTGCCTGTAAGCATCATCATCAACATACCAACAGTTTATCTCTTGTCTCTGATGTACCCATGCGTCTTTTTTTCCTTAATGTACACATCGGTTTGGAAGACTGCTTGCTTGATGGCATAAGGAAATTGTCTGATTCTGATTCCTTAGGCCCCCCAACAATATCAATATTATGTCCACTAAAAAGAGGGGGCTTATGTTTTTAAACAGACAGCAATATAAATGTCTATATTTGTTGCTTCATTAAGTGATGCCAAGTGTTTGTTTTCCACAGGTGAATAATACTTGAATTCAGACTGTCCCTTTTTTGCTTTCTCTTTGTGGGCCCCTCTGTGACTCTGCGCCCCAAGCTTTACCCTTTATCCCCATAATGGGCAGCCTTGAGGGCATTTAGTCAATTCTAGAAAAATTTTTTTAGTACAATTTCATATGACCACCAGTGTTTCCCACACAAACAAGACTTGGGCGGGCCACCCAGGTAGGCTTAAAGGCATCCAAATATATTTTGCTTGTCATTTACTCTTTTTAAAAATTCACATACCATCTGATACAACGGGCAAGAAAATGCACCAACTGAGGTGCACTGTTGCAAATAAAAACTGAAGCCTGGAATGCTATTGTTTCCCTGCAGCTTTTTGCTCTTGATATCATCCTGCACTCCTGCACTTTAGGGTTGATGGTTACAAAACATAACCACAACAATAATTTACATGTGCAGCTTACCTGCTTTGGTCATAGGATCTCAAATAAAGCATTTGGAGACATACATACATTGTATCTGAGGGTCATTTTGCAATGCATGCAGATGATTTACTGTCAAAAGAAACAATTAACAAATAAATATGCAGAATAAAATCAAATGGGATGACCCAGTCTGCTTCCTCAGGGACCACCACAATAACATTATTTTGTCAAAAAAAAAAAAAATAATAAGAATAAAGATGACAAATAATTCATCCTCAGACAGCAAGGTCACATGTTTTTAGTAAGTTCTCTTTATCCCTGGGTGAACTCATTTACTTTGATCATGCTGCTCATAGCTGCATCTCCACCTATTTGCCCATAATAGAAGAGAAAAGAACTTCAAAGACAATTTTATGCACCATTTACTGTGAAAGTCTGTCAGGAGATGATTGATTTATTAGGTGCAAAAGGATCCAGAGAACCAGGACACACAGTTCAATCCAAAGTCTGACGATAAAGGTACAAAGAAATGCTGCCAGTTTGTTTTGTCAGACTCACATGCAGCCAGAAAAGACACGCCACACATTTACAGAGAGAACACCATGTGACTGTTATGTGTTCAACACTGACAAATATCACATGAGAAATGAAAAACTTTCCAGTTTATTTAAGCAAACTGATGGTTTACAGAAAAAGTTTGAACAACTTAATCATTAAAAAAAAGTTAAATAAAATGTATTTCATTCAGAAAATGGCAAGCTTTCACCAAAAGACTGAATATATGAATAAATAACCAAAAACTAATATTCATCAGGGGCACAGCCAAAAATTTTGGGCCCCATTAAAAATATCACATAGGGTCTTTTCCCCTGTTTCTCAAACCATATTCAAGCAAATAAAGACAAAAATATGTAATAACATAAAAACAATGGACTGCTTATAATTTTTTTGGCCAGGTTCCTCTATTTAAAGACACAAATAAGCTTCAAATGTTGGAAAAGAAAAAACACTTTTTAGATTTAGAAAACTATGCAATAAAATAGTAAATCTGACATTGCAGTACACATTGATCAGACATCCTGATCAACTGCCTCCCTGAATGGTCTGCTGCTCTCTGGCCCTGTACACAGTGGCGCAAAAAGGGGGCATGCACTATATGCGGCGCATAGGGGCGCCGCGCTAGAAGGGCCGCCAAAGTGATGCGGAAGAAATTATTGTAAATCTGTATTTACTGTAATGAACGGCAGTTTGTGCATTTGTCAATAGTATGATAAAGAACAGGCCATCGGTGACTGATAGGGTGCCCCTTCGCTTCCTCTTCACCCCCTCTCTCTTTTACCCCCCCATCCCCCACAGCGCATGCTCCAGAGGGCGCGCCCCCTGGAGCGTGCGCTGGAGTAAGAGTATTTTCGTTTGAATTGTGTTGACAGATTACAGAAAGCTAAAGATGCAGAGGCAAAAAAGAAAGCTATCAGGGGCACAAAACAGAAAAAGGAAGAGGGAGAGGGAGAAAGATTTAAAAGGAATGAAAAAAAACTTTTACATTTTTCTTTTTTCACCGTGCTGTGTTTCACGTGGACCGGTGGACGGTTATTTGAGTGGCTCAATGTCCAAGTTTTTACTGTTACTTAAGATGTACTTCTCTGTGTTAAAATCATGAGGCGTAAAAGAAGCTGACTGATGCATTCAGACGTTTATAAACCTCACTTATTGACCCGACAGTTTTGCAGAAGAGAGACATGCTTCATGCCGGCTCCTTCGGGTGCTTTGTCCCCCTGTCTCTCTCTCTCTCTCTCTCTCTCTCTGGGATGTAATAGTCCAGCTTTCAGATATCGTCATACCATTGTGTGGATAATGAAGAATTATAGAGGGGGAAATGTTGCAATAATAATTAAAGTAGAGGACGTTATAATAGTTGTGTCTTATTACCTAATGATAAAGAGAAAATAAATGTTAACTGCAGTGTAAAAAATAAAGAATAAGCAGACAGAATTTCCTGAGAGATTATTCTTAAACCTCAGTTATGGCATGATCTAATAGTATTATTTCACTTTCCTTACGTACAAGTAGTCCATGAGTACAAACTGTTCAGATGTCATGACTTAAAGTGGGGGTATTATGCTTTTTTCAAGGCTTCACACCATTGATCATCAACTGGCAGCCCGGGGGCCAAGTCAGGCCCCTCAGAGCTTCCTGTCTGGCCCCTGGTAGATAGTTAGGAGAAGAAAAGAAGATGTGGTTATTGTTATACATTCTTTTTTGTTTTTGACTGAGCTAATCACCAGCTGTAATATGTTACTTATAATAAAAGTCTAAATCAAAATCTTATGGTTAGTTTTTACACACAAAAACAGGCCGGCGGGGGGGGGGGGGGGGGGGGGGGGCGCCTGTGTTGGGTCTGCATACCCTTCAAAAAATAGGTAGTTGCACCACTGCCTGTACACAACATACCGTGATGCACTGTATATTCTGACATCTTTCTATCAGAACCAGCATTAACTTCTTCAGCAATCTGAGAAACAGTAGCTTGTCTGTTGGATCGGTCCTGATCTTCTAATGCAGTCAAAGATTTAAAATATCTGCAGATTAAACATTTGCCTTTCTCTATAACTTGTTATTCACAATACCAAAATATATCTACCAGCAGTTCAGATATTTGGATATACATCAAAAGGCTGAATAACTGAAGTAATACCTTCGTATAATTGCTCAAAGGGGCCTTGTTTTTGGAAAAATGTCCTTTTATGGGAATTAATCAATACTGAAGATCTGTTTGCTCCTGTACTCGTCTCTGGCTCTTGTCTTTTAGGTTGCCTGGGATCCTTGGTGGAGACTGCCTGCTGCTGTGGAGTCACGAAGCCTCAATAACTACAATTACAGACATAACACATATTTGGCCATCTCACTCCAGTTCATAATCATTATAGCTGTTAATGTTGATATTAACATGATCTTTCTATCCATGGTTGATACATCATAGTAACTATCTCTAGCTCCACATGGACATGAGATCCCTCCTGAAAATGAGGTGTCACATCTCAAGAGGTCTACCATTAATACATTTATACTTAACGGAGACAAATATGGTAGGGATGCACTTGTGGTCTGGGCACCCATGAGTTCATCACTACCATAAATTCTTACTTCCAGTAAGACTTTTATTGATTATACTTCTATAAATTTTTCACCACAACCACACAGACATGAGGACCCTCCTCTAATAAATTTGTTTGCAGCAGAAACAAATTTGACGACGACAGGTCTATGATTGGTCCATTGATCTGTCACTAGCTTTAGTTCTTACTTTAGTCCACTTGTCTCCACTTACCTCCCTCCCTTTGCCCACACACCCAACACAGCATCGTGTGGATTTGCTGTTCATCATGAGACTGGGGTCCACATTCAAGATTTCCTGCTGCTTAACAGAAGGTTTTTTCTTGCCGCCATGATGGAGGGATTCATGATTGGCTATATGGATTCATGTTGGGTGTTGGATGTATATATTTGTATATATATGTATATGTGTATTTTTATATGTATATATGTATCTATGCATATATGTGTATCCATAATATGAAGAGCTTTGTGCTCTATTGTAAAGTGTCTTGAGATAACACTTGTTATGAATTGGCGCTATACAAATAAAGATTGATTGATTGATTGATTGAAGATGCCTGTGATGAGTAAGGAGAAAGGAGAGCATTAAACCTATGACAAAATGTTGCTGATGCTATGCCGTTTTCATGGACCCCAAGCAGGCACAGTCACAGGCCCTTCAAATCTTCCTAACTTTCCCCCCTTTTACGGCCTCCCCCCTGCAGACTCCAAGCTAAGTCAGCAGTGACAGCTGATGACCACCTCTATTATACGAAATATGCCTTCCTGGGTTTTTAGGTGTTGTTGAGCCAGCTTTCTCAATAAAAAAAATATCCTGGTCATGCTGAACTTTCTTCAGAGTATTCAGTGTGTAGGGATTTGCTCAGACAGGGCCCTGGATTCATATTTTCACATGGGGGAGGGGGTAATGAAACTGCCTGAAATGAATGCTGATACCTCAGTACTGTAGATGGGAAAAGAAAACCAATTCATGAAAATCCATAACAAATTGCTCAAGATATATATTTTTTCTTTTTGCACAACAATTTCTGGCATGGTGGCGTAGCAGGTAGTGCATGTGCCTCACAGCAAGAAGATCGCCAGTTCCATCCCCGGGTCGGACAGGGCCTTCTGAGTGAAGTTTGCATGTTCTTCCCATGCACACATGGGTTCTCTCTTGGCACTCCAGCTTCCTCCCACAGACCAAAAACATGCTCATTAGGTTGATTGGTGACTCCAAATTGCTCTTAGGTATGAGTATGAGCGTGACTGGTTGTCTGTCTCTCTACATGGCCCTGTGATCGGCTGGCAACCGATCCAGGGTGTGCCCAATGTCAGCTGGGATAGGCTCCAGCCCCCCTGCGACCCCAAAAGGAATAAGCAGTATAGAAAATGAATGAATGAATTTCCTTATCAGTGCAAATCAGAACATCACGCTCTCATCTGAGGCAGGAAGCAGCAACAAGATGTTGAGGAGGTTATCACGGCAAACAGGAGACAGAAGTGATGCAAACACTCATAACACAATGTCCAGTGTCTGCGTGATTTCAGGCAAGAGTAGAACCTACAGCAACTTGGAGGAGCATTTGTTTGTGAAGCATAGCACAGGAGCGCTGCTTTTTTTTAAACGTTGTTGCCATTGCTTTTTTTCAACAGATATACAGAAATTAATAAAGGAAGTGATAGAGAACCAGATCAACAAGCAGAAACAATAATGGAATGCGTATCATTAAAACCTTATCAATTCCCATCCCTGATCAATACTTTGTGATATAGTTCCATCTCGCAGGACCAACATTATCCTTCTTTGGCTTCACTAGTTGGTCAAGGATGGGAAGAAATGTGTGGAAGAAGGCAGAAAAAATAAAACATGCCGGACTTTATCAGGAAGAACTCAGCCTTCGCTCTTCGACATTGCAACACACCATATTCAATCATCTTTCTAGCCCACCCAGAGAGATGATTGGGACCCTGAAAGGCACAAGGAATGAACCCCCTGATTTTATGAGGTTGATTGAAATGAATATGTGCCAGTCCTCTTGCTGTTGGGCAGACATTTTATTGGGAACACTATCCCATGTGCTTGCTGTCTCTGTTGCTTCTTCCTCTGTTGCAGATGCACTTGTCTCCTTGCTTAATTTGTCCTGTGTGCACTGCTCAAATCAGCTTTTGAAGCTGACTGAAAAAACTCCTTCAGAAGGTTACTGTCTGGGTCAGAAGTCCTTGTGAGTTCCATCTTTTTCCTTTCTTTCCTTTTCTGGCAACCTGATTTATGTTCAGGTCCAGGCATTGTTGAAATCAGTCCAGCATTACTGGCACAACAGTTAAGTTTAAAAGGACCGTCCACAATGGTCAAAAAAACAAAACAATCAAACATGAAAATAAATGAGAAATTAAGAAACAGGCTCAAACAACTTAAATAAGAGGGGGGTTGTTAGAAGCAGTCTATCTCTTTTATAATAAGTAGTCAGTGGCATATCTACTTTTATTGGTTCAATATGTAATGCCGGGTGTTTTAGATGAAAATGTGTTTGGATTGTCGATGCCCCAATTTACTGGACTGTTGGCATGCTGACCTCCATTGGCCCCCCTCAGCAACTGGGCCCCAAAAAAGTCATTGTGACTCCACATTAGATAATGATGACATTATAGTCAATAATCAAATCCCTAACGGCATAATCTACTTTTCATTGTTGTGGCCAATAGAAAAACTCTGGGTTTGTGTTAATCATAATACAACATAGCCAACAATTGATTTGTAGAAACCAATCTGAATCTCATGTAGTCTTTGTTATTATTATTGTTGATTTGTCAACTCTTGCCCATTGCTTGAAGTCAAACATTGATTCATCTCTCCACTTCCATTAATTTTCCTGTAAGACAAAGAAAACTTAATCAGTGAATAACATAGGTTCATAAAAACTGTAATAAAATGAATAATTTCTTACCTTTTACCCACATAAGAATAAATCCAAGAATAAATGCATTATTTTCCATTTAATCAATAATTAGTCAAGCACTTATCACTCTGTCTCCATCTTAATCTTTATTTGAAGTTCTATCACCTTATTATTGCCAATTATTGTTTTAAAAAGGAAAAACAGTACACTCTTAATAAGTTAAGCTATGGATGTTTCTCTGTTTGCAGCTGTCTAATGGTTAGCCCTTACATACTGTTCGGGTCAAATTTGACCTGTTTTGACGTTTAACAGCAGAAAAAAAACCCTAAACGTCATTCTTTTAGCCTGAAATTTGATGACTTTTCCTGAAGTATCCCAAAATACATACAAATAAAATATTTTATTAATTTACTTTTTTGTAGAGGTGCTACACATTTTTGCACACTGAGGCTGTTATGGGTCAAATTTGACTCGTATCTATTTAGATGGATTTCAGATCTACCAGTGTGGGTCAAATAAAGGAACATTGTTGTTATGGAATCTTGAGAGTGTGAGAATGTATATGTCATGTTTGTGTGCATTTTATGTGTGAAAGAGGTGACAGAGTTCAAGGGGACTTCACCACTCTCATGAGCACTGTTTGTGTTCCCAAATCATTCACCCAGGTTCCCGCAGAGACAGACACCTGCTGGTCTTTAAAGGGGCAAAGGGAATCCCAAAATATTGAAATAGTAAAACAATGTAGGAGTAATCATATGTGGTGCATAAAGGGAATATAAGTCATCCAGAGGACAGACGGTGCCTTCACACAGACACAAGATGTGCATGTTGTAGTGCAGCAATCTGAGCCTGGCCCTGATCAAGAAGCAAACAAGAGAGAACAGAAGAGAAGGAGATGCAGCTTCTGCCCAGCAAAAAGACTTTGAAACAGGGACAACCTGCTGCAAATGTGACAAACACTTGTGCAAGATCCACATACAGAAAGTGTCCCACCTCTGCTTTGAATGCAGAGACTGGTTCACAATAAGCACCGAGATGCAGCATCTGTTTTTCAAGAGGATCCTCAAGTCTATATGGTTGCAGTAGTAGTTTTTATAGAAGAATAATCAATAACAATCATGAAAAGAGTAATTAATCTAATATTTACATTGACATCTATAAAGATTATAAGGTAGAGATGGCTGAAGTTGAATAATACAACAGCATGAAAATGAAAGTTTATGATAAATGTTGTGTTTTTTGCTGAAAACTGGGGGAGTCTCTGTAGATGATATAGCAGTGAGGACAGCGTTCAGTGCTTATATTATGAAGTCCAAAAGTTCCAGAATGTTCATGTAATTTTCAAGGTCTGTAACATTTATTCAATCATTGTGGCTTTTATTTTTATTTTTATTTTTTTTCTTACATATATTACATGACATTATACTGTGTAATAGATATTTTTCAGCAAAAACGAGTGGTGTACAACTTAATAAAATACACTTTCCCTGCTCTTTGAAACATCCATGAACAATTAATCATTCTTTTTTTCAGTGGCATAGGCTATTTAAACATTCAGAATAGGTTTTTAGTTAAAAATTTGGTGGAAATACTTGCTACAAGGGAGTTTTTGGTCTGGGTCAAAATTGACCCTGACCATACTGTAAAGGTACAGAATATGAACAGTATGTAAGGGTTAAAATCCATCCTTTCAACCCCTGTTGTGGCAACTGTGTAATTTTGCAGCAACACAAAATGATCAATGGGATTGTTTCTTAGCCCAAATCATGACAAGAAAAATGGCATTGTAAATGAAGGAATGCTGAACACCTTTCTGAGTTACACCAGTGACTGGCCCAGAAACCCATTTAGAGTAAAGACTCGTGTGAAAATAGACTGCTGAAGAATGTTGAGTTTTAATCAAAAGGCTGACTCCTCATTTTTTAAGTCTGTGTGTTCACTTGAATAGTGTGCATGAGCTATCAAGACACCGTTTGAATTATAAAATCACACAAAGTGACTGATGATCCCTCACCTTCCCCTGTGATGTGCGTCTATCTGCGTCACGGGCACTCGGAAGAGCGCGCACAGTGACGCTGAATGATTCAGGAGGTATTTAGATCAAATTGGCTACACTGCAAAATGACATATCTGACAGACAACAACGGTGATAGGCACACTTTAAATGGAAACTAGAAAAGCACTCAGAGAGCGCAGACCTCCGCCAAGCAGCTTCGGTCCACTTTGGCGAAAATGGTCCTATCTGGCAATGTCAAAGAATCCTTTAAAAAATTCCTGGATCCAGACGGTGATCCAGATCACCCCAAAATGTAATCAGTTCTTCCATATCCCATACCCGACAACTCCTGAAAATTTCACCCAAGTCCGTTCAGAACTTTTCAAGTTATTTTGAACACAAACAAACAAACAGACAAACAGACAGACAAACAGACAGACAGACAGATAAATGCCAGCAAAACATAACCTCCTTGGCGGAGGTAAAGATCAGGCCTGTAGACCACAGACAGTGGAGAATGCGTCCCCTTGCACAAAATGGGGCCCCCCATGGATCGTGGGGCCCTATGCACAGCACGTGTAATGTCTATAGGGAAGGGCGGTGCTGCCTGGATATGTTGACAGGCTGGGGAGCAAACCTGCACTGAGAGCCTCAGCTCACACACAGCTTCAGACTCTTTGTGTCTCTCCAAGGCTATGTGAACACATATACATTCACATAGACATATGTTTACTGAGCCTGCAGCACAAATTACTCATACATCATCTACTCTGCTTGAGTTTTGATCAGCATTTATGACAAATGGTAGAAAAAATACTGAGGATTTTGAACATCTGCAAGCAAACTGTTAATGGTTTTGTCCCTTAACACCTCACATATGAACCCAAATTTTTGGCCCTGTTGAAGTTTTCATTGCCAAACAACTATTTTTTGCTTGCAGATGTCACAGCTTGTGATTTCTTCATATTTTCTAAATCATCATATTGTCAGTTAATTCCATTTTGTGTAAGATAAAAGTAAAGCTTATCCACAAAGCTCCATGGGACAGCCTCAGCTGACTAAGGACAGACTAAGAATCACCTTAGTGGTTTGGTAGTGGGGTTAAAAGCTCAGAGCCACAAGTAACACCATATTGGCATCAAAGAAAAAAACATCAATCAAATAAGTTGGTCATTATTTTAATTATTGACAATAATCAATACTTTCAATTCATTGTTGCAGCCCTAGATTTTCTCAAAAACTATTTTGAAATACTCTAGAGACCATAATTTAATTTATTTGGTCGTGAGAAAAAACAACAAAATATTGTTTAAAACTTTAAAATTCAGAGTCAAGACAGATGTTTATTTGCAATAATGTTCAAAATGTCTTCATGTAAATAAAATATGTTGTTCAAATTAACCGTAGACCATATAAGATATACTATTAAAGGAATATTAAATGCTGAGAGGAAGAAACAAACCATACCTCGAGCTAAAGACCAGATGAGGGTAGACCTGCAAAAGGTTTGCTCCAGACTAGAGGAACGACACCCTTTTTATAACTTAAACATGTGGTAATATTACAAGATTTGCATATAAGCATGTGATCCACTTTACCGTTGCTGCAATTAATGTTCAACAACATATTGCCCCTGCTGCATATTAAGATTGAACTTGGGGAATAAAAATGTCAACACTGTCTTCTTCATGTGAAGAATATTAATTTCCTTTGTTGCCAAATCAGTCAGCCATTTGCTAATGAGCAGACGTCAAATAAGCCTTCAGTCATCACCTTGAAATAAACCTCTGATCATCCTGTTATGAGTTTAAAGCAGGCGCCTGTGTCACCTGTTATTCTGGTGGATAGATTGTATTTGACTCTTCCATCATTTAGTTTCTGTGTCCTCAGATCAGATATGAGTTATATGCTTGGTGATAAGATATTTTTCTGCCTTGTAATGTTGAACATTACAGCACGTAATGACTTCCACAGAACTGTAGAAATTACTAAGCGGGAGTTGGGTGGGAGAAGGGTTTTACAGAAAGAACTTAAAGCAGTACAGAAGGAACTTATAATGTCTATATTTGTCCACAATATTTCAAAGTAAAGTGAAGCTGCAACATCTCTGTGTGCTGAAATGACACTCAGATAGTAACAGTAAATCTTTTTCTGGTATAAATGCTTGTAGGACTGCTTGTAACTTAGACATAGTCTGACACTCTAGTCCATAGGTTCAGTATACAAACTGTCTGATAGAGAGCTCTAATGTTTATACAATTGTCAAATATTGACTCAAGCTTGATTTTGTGCTGTTATAAACAGCAGGATTTGATGTACCATTTAGTTTTGGTGGTACCTCCGTGTCATACCCCAAGCTCCTGTTCTAATGTCATAACAGGAAACAGTATTGCCTCAGAGACCCACAAGTTCTGCTCTCATTTTGACTCAATTCGATTAAAATATTCCACAACAGGACCCGAGTCACAATTAGAGGTGACTTGACTCAGGCTTGCCCCTCAAAGACTTTAGACGCATCTAAGACTTGAGGTTGAGACTCGTGCCGCTCAAAGTTAATACGAGTTGTGATGATACGTCAGCCCTCGCTTCAAAGCAACCCTCTGCATCTGGTGAGTGAATGAAAACATCAAACATGTACATGTCCTGTATGAGGCAGACAGACCGAATGTGTGGAGGGAGAGTGAAGGATGAAGTTGGAACAGGGACTGGAAAGGGTTGGAAGTTTCAGTACTACTCTGCATAAACTGCACTAGATGTGTTACAAGAGTCTGTTACCATCACTATAAGAACTACTACTAGTAGTACTAATCGTGGTATGGGTAGTATACTATTAGTACGGCAACAATACTCACTGATGGCAACCAAAGTGCAAAAACATAGCTTAAGCATATATTTATGGAGGAGACTGCGGTCGAGTGAAAGAGGGAGCAGCTACAACATACTCATTACCCACTTTAATAAGTAAGCTAGAGTGATGACAACATGTCTGCACATGCTAAGTTGTGCACATGTTAGGGCTGTCACTTTTTACTACATGACATTTGATTTAATTCAAACTTGGACGTAAAAATTCATATTCAAAATTGAAATTATGCATTGCAGCACAACAGGGCACTTGTAGCAGTGAAGTGTTTGACCCAACAGAGGCACTCTCAGCATAACTTGACCATCCATGCACTAATAGACTGTGTGCACAATCTTGATGGCTCATACCTGGTTGCTCTGAGGATCGGCATCCCAGTTTATGTCGGCTCAGTTTAAATTTATTTTAGGATGGCAATTTTCTCAAGATGCCTGCAAAATTTACTAAACCTGAACATACACTGCATCGTTGATGCCTGTTCTCCCACTCCGAAGAACAAATTGGAAAGGGGTTACAACTCTACATTTGGAGTTATAACTACCACATAATTAGCTAGCTGTTGTTAGCAATGTATTAACTTGACAGTCTCTATTTAACTTGACAGGATAGAGTTTCAAAAGCATTTAACTCAAAACTTTGTAAGTTCTGCCAGAACACACAGAAAATATAATCTGTTAAGTTATTTTCTAATATTTTTTACATGAAACACAAGCCAATCAACCTGCTCAAGGTCAAGAGACTGTCAAGTAAAATACACTGTCAACTTAGCTTGTTACTGACAACAGCTAGCTAATATGTAATTATTACCTTCGTAGTTATGGAGATAACTCAGAATTTCGAGTTTGAAACCCCTCTCCCATGTATTCTTCCAGCAAGGAACTGGACATCAATGATCCAGTGCGCATAGCACCAGGATGCAGTGTACATATGTTTTTGTTTAGTTTGAGTAAATCTTGCAGGCCATCCATAAATATAAACAGGGTAGTACATAAACAGGAAACTGGAAAGCAGACCCTCAGAGCAACCAGATGTATATCATCAAGCCTATTCTGAACTGTTTGTTCGAATAAAATGTTTGTTCTGAGTCTGAAGACAATCCCCCATGAACATAATGCCCCGTTCATTCGACCTATACCCATCACTTTAATGTCTAAGTTTATCCTTGAGACAGAGTGTACCCTAAAGCAAAGTCTAAAGAAAGCCCCTTTATAACTTTTGAGATCTCAAAATTCATGGCAAATGATGAACACAGGGTCCAGTGATATTGACCTATGGCCTCTGACCCTCCAAATATAATCTGTCCATCCTTGAATTAGAATGAAAAGTTTCACAATATTTAAAAACAGCAATGAGTTTAGTACTCGATTAAGACTAGAAGCCCCCTGAGAGTCAAAGTAAGCGTTGATTCTTTTAGGACAAGGTAAATTGAGCATAATTGAACAGACTCTTTTGCTAAATGAGGAAAAAATGTCTAAAGTCCTCAACAAATTCATTAGACCGGCTGTCATTAAAACAAGGAAACACAAAAATTTTAGAAATCTTTCAAAAACGTGTTCAAAACTAAAAATGTTGTTATTTGACATACACTTTGAACAGAAGTGAGAAATTTCAAACTGATTTAATCTATTTTTACCAAAATTTGAGCCAACTTACTGGGATCCACTGAGAAATGAGAAATTAATCAAGCATAAGATTCAACCACTTAGACTTATTTGTCCATTTAGCAGTGCAATTGAATAAATCCCCTTAATCAAGAACTAATAGTGTGTTTCACTTTTTTTTTGTTTATTAACAGTAAAATTTTAAATCCATGGATGACAATATTTTTATTTATTTATGTATTTAACCTTTATTTAACCAGATAAATCCCATTGAGATCAGGATCTCATTTACAAGGGCGACCTGGCCAAGAGGTCAGAGGCACACGCCAAATATCATTACAAAATGAAAAAAGGTTCAGGCAATAAAACTATGTTTTAGCATAAAAATATCAACCTGTTAAAGAGCTTCTACATACATGTGTATTACAGAAACATACCAATGCTGTAAATTTAGGGCAGCTGAGGCATAAACCCTAAATTGGGTGGCGGTGTAATGAATTTGCAAAGCACTGTATAATACTGACAACACACAAATATTCAACTAGACTGGTCTGTGGGGTGTAAAAATTTCAGACTTTTAGCAATAAACTTGGTGCATTTGTCAGTCCTCCCTTTGGCTGAATGCATTTTAGGAGCAGACTTGTTCAAGTTTTCAAAGACAGCAGTTTTTTGGGCAATTCAGCGATAAATGATCAAACACTTTGGACTCTTTCTGCTTTTTTTTTCCATATCTCTTCTATTTTCATCTTTTACTGTTACTTTCTTTTTCAACCAAACAATGTCATGAAATAGTTTTCTTTTATCTTTTATCTAAGACATCTATTTTTCACATACCTTGGCATGTTTTGGCAGAAACTTCCATAACACCAGCTGATAAGATGCGTCACACCTACCACCCAGTGAAAGGCGGATGTTTCAGCCAAAACATGTCAAGGTATGTGAAAAATAGATGTCTTAGATGAAAGAAAAAAGAAACTGAAGACATAATGAACACCATTCAACTCAACAACGTCATGCGTCATGTTGTGCCTCCTGTACTAAAGTGATTTTTAATACTGACTGTGACAATTTACTTGTATAAATATTTTGTCAATCCTGAACTCTTCTTCTGTTTTCTCTCTATCCCCAATTATTTGCACACTTAATGAACAGGACTACTTCAAAGATGGCACAGCATATTAATAGTGTATTAAGCTGTCATTATAGGAGATGATTGATAAACCACAGGACAAAATGGTTCTGAAGTGCAACATGTTCTTCCCTGAAGTCTTTGAGGTAGCATCTTTTTGTCTTTTTGAGGGGCCCCAGTCTTTGAGTAAATCTCCAAAAGGCTGTGTTTTGGGCAAAAAAATATTCTATCTTAATTCTGAATGTCACATTATTTCCACCTAACTGGTTGTGTGTCCATTAAATACTGTTACTTTGGTGAATTACAGGAAGTCCTAACAGTGTTGGATGAAAACATCAAAAGCAAAATAATTCATCCATTGTCTATTCCACATCCTGTTTGAGGTTGTGTGGCACTATTGCCTATCCCAGCTGACATTAAGAGAGAGGCAGGGAACAACATGGACTCTTTGCCAGTCAATCACAGAGCTGCCAAACAGCAAGACACTCTTGAGGCACACATAGGGTGAAACCCAATTGTACCCCTTAGCCCTTTCCCTTCGTCTTACTTTGTCTACCCCTTCCCCTTGGCCCTGTGTTTTCACGGCCAAGGGGAAGGGGTGAAAACATGCTCCTAAGAAACAAGACACCAAACGTGTGATGATTCAGGTTTGTGACTCTTATTTGTGATTAATAGAATTGTGAATAATAATAATCAGGTCTGTGAATAATAGAGGTTGATACTGTTTGGATGACTGAGTAAAAGTGAAAATGAGTTAAATGTATATATATATATATATATACACATATATATATACATACACACACACACACACACACACACACACACACACACACACACACATACATATATATATATATATATATATATAGAGAGAGAGAGAGAGAGAGAGAGAGGGAGAGAGAGAGAGGAGAGAGAGAGAGAGAGAGAGATGTATATATGATGACCGAGCCAAGATCCTGTGGGACTTCCAGATACAGACCGACAAAATAGTATTGGCCAACCAACCCGGACATTGTAATCGTGGATAAACAGCAGAGGAAAGCTGTTGTGATTGATGTAGCTATCCCAAGTGATAGCAACCCCCACACTGGAGAAGTGGCTCCAACAGATCCCTGGAGAAACATCAGACATCTCACTCCAGAAGAGTGCAGTCTGAGGAACAGCTAAGATACTGCGCAGGACCCCCAAGCTCCCAGGCCTCTGGTAGAGGACCCAAGCCGAAGAGGATGTACAGCCACCCACCCCACCGGGGAGAGAAGAGTTTTATATGTATATATATTTATATATATATATATATACAATATTGTCCACTGTGAATGGTGAAACTGTCTAGGTGTATGGGTGCAATGAGTGACTGTGTTAGCTGATGACTTACAGGTGGCTGTGCTGGTTGGATGGATGGATAGATGGGAAATTATGGTATTACAGCAGGCGGTTTCAGGGAAAGGAAATAAACAACGTGCAGCTTTTATCATTATTCAACAGTCAGAGTGTAACTTCTCTGCCTCACAGCAGTGAGCTGTTGAACAGGCTTATGGCTCTGGGATGGAAGGATCTCCTGTATTGGCCCTTTAGACAGCAGAGCTGCACCAGTCTGTTGGAGAAGGTGCTCCACTGTCTATCCAGCAGGTGGTCTGGATTATCCATTATGTTAAACAGTTTGTTCAGTGTCCTCCTCTCTGCCATCACCAGGAACGGGTCCAGCTGTCAACCAATCACAGAGCAGGCTTTTCTTATAAGTTTATCCAACCTGTTCATGTCCCTGGCACTGGTGCTCACTGATGGATAACGTAGTCAAAGCATCAACAAAAATAGAAGGTGTACTCCCCACTGCTTTGTTGTGATGTGTTTTATGAATTATCGTATCATAAAATATGAATCAGTGGTTTATATGTA
Organism: Cetoscarus ocellatus; assembly: GCA_037902135.1. NCBI lineage: Eukaryota > Metazoa > Chordata > Actinopteri > Labriformes > Labridae > Cetoscarus > Cetoscarus ocellatus. Next base: position 187,025 of record JBAMNC010001023.1, read on the forward strand.
AGAAAATACAGCCAAAGAAAGAAATCCAACACAACAAACTTATTTCTTTGATTTCCAAATTCAAAAGAAGAAATAATCTGTCATCAGGTGGATGAAGACATGTTTGTATCTGTAGATTCTAACACATTATATACAGTAAATGTCTGTGGCCTTAGTTTATCAGTTTGTCTTTAAAACAGTTTCTATCTGTCATCTCTTCGCTGCCTCTACACTGATCCTGCTGATCATGTTTATACTGTAGCTTGCGTCTGTGTCGTGCTAATTCTGCACAACATGCACAGCCAACGCAGAGGATACGTGGCAGTCATCATGCATCCACGCCTGGGTAATTTAAAACAAGTATATCTCCAGCTTTGGGGTCACCAGTTGACCTAACAGGTGTGCTTTTGGTCTGTCATAGGACCCCTGAGTACACCAGTGAGCCCATTCATATAATAATATCCCTGATGATAATATAACAAATTAAGTCCTTTTATGTCTTTCAGCTCTGGTACCACACTATTGTGTCATGAGACATTTGGTAATTGTTTTGACTTACTTTGCATATTACCATATTAGCATGCACTCCATCCTCCTCATCTGTCTACAGGTGACTGTACACACAGGTGTGGCCCACCTGTCCTGGCACACAGCAGCTGCTCAAACACCACACCTGTACCAATGCACTCACCATGCTCTGTCTTTCTCCCTGCTCGCCTGATACCAGTCAGCCAACCCTTCTGCAGTGTGATGGATTAGGGTTCAGAAACTTGAAATGTTTTTCAGATGGGGTGCTGGTTTGGCGGAGTGGTAAGCGACCAGGCACGATCCAAATACATACTTCTGCTGGCCCAGGTTCAGATCCAGCCTGTGGCCCGTTTGCAGTGTCCTCCCCTATTCTCACGCCCTTTCACAAGACTATCCACTGTCAGTCTCCCTCCGATCAATAAAAGCACAAAATGCCCAAAAATGATCTAAAAAAAAAGTTTTTCTAATATATCCAAGACAAAAATGTTAATATAACATGTTAATTTGGAAAGGGAGAAAGGGTGTAAGGCCTCAGGCACAGCCACAAAAATGTTTACATCAAGAACCACTTTCAGCAATATACCTATTGACCATAATAAGCATACTGGTATTTGTCTAAAAGTCTAAACTGGGAATCATTTTGTTTTGTTTTCATTAAGGTGCATCTGTTGTTTATTACAAATAAATTTGTCATGATTCTGCTGGTCCTGTTTTGTTTTGTATGCTTTTTCCTCTTGTTCTGTTATTTTACTTCTTGTCCAGTTTTATTTTGTATCATCTTGCTCTTTACTTCTGGTTTTGACCTCTTGTCCTGTCTCTCTTGAGTTTGTCTCTTGGTCCTTGTCAAGTTACCTGTTTTGTTCTCGTTTCTAGTCTTGTCCTTGTGTTTCCTGTTTTATTTTGAAAGTCCTCCTGTCTCCCTTTATTGCTGTGGGTTTTGCTTCCTGTCCCGTCCTGTCCCACCTGATCCTTGATTGTTCTTCCCCAGCTGTCTCTCGTTTACCCCAATCACCTCATGTATTTAACCCTCGTGTTTTCCCCTTGTCTTTGTGGGCTCATTACAGTTTCTTCTTCCTCGGAATCTGTCTTCAGTGTCTCTGTGTCCTCCAGTATGTTCTCCAGTGTTTTCCTGAGTCAAAAGGTATTTTCAGTAGAGTCTTTTGCTTTGTACTTTTGAGCTTTTTGTTATGGACTATTTTTGTGTTTAGACTTTTGTCAAGGATTTGTTTTTTGAGTTTTTGATCCCTTTTTAGTTTTGAATAAAGTCTGTTTTTGTTCATCTGCATTTGGGTCTTTCACCTTGTTTTTCCTGAGTACTCTGCTTACAAACTGTGATAAAATTATATCAATATGTGTTTCTGTATTATGTTCTCAAAAGTGTAAAGAGCAAGTGAAATACTCAAAGTTTAGTCCTACCATAATGCCGGCAAATGAGTGAGCATCTATGTCCAAGTAGCTGTGAACATTATTACCGAGCATTTTCTCTGATGTGAGGTTCACCATTTTCCTTCCATAGCCTTGCAACTGAAAAGTCCCGTCAAACATCACTTTAATACCCTCTTAAGCACAAGTTATGTTATGCACAATGCAAACCCCAATTCCAATGGAGTCAAGACTTTATGGAAAATTTAAATGAAACATAGTTAGATGATTTGCAAATCCCTTTAGACCCATATTCAATTCAATACACTACAAAGACAAAATATTCAATGTTCAAACTGGTAAACTTCACTGGTTAGTGCAAATATTCACTCATGGGGCAACAAAATACTGTGAAAGTTGAGGACTGCTCATAAAACACCTGGTTGGAACAGGTGAGCAGGTTAACTGTAAAACATGTGAGAGTCATATATTAAAGTCATCGGGTATAAAATGTCATTTTGAAAACGGTTCTTTGAAGCTCTAGATACTGAGCAGCTTCCTGCTATCTGTAGCTTGTGCAGGCTTTGTTCAGCAGCAACATAAAACAGCTCATGATATTGACTCAGTGTATGCAAGCAGGTAATTTGTCATAATCATAATCTTTATCCTCATGTTTCCTTTCTTCTTTTTCACCAACATCTTTCATCATCCTCATGCTTGTAGTTAGAATAGAATAGAATAGAATAGAATAAACCTTTATTCGTCCCACACAGTGTTACAGCAGCAAAGGGGACAGCGTTGATAAAGAATAAGTATAAAAATGGTATGAAAAATAGCATGAAAAATAGTAGTATTTACATTATTCTACCAGTATAAATATAAAAAGGGCTTGAATACAGAAACTAAAAAGCAAATCCTATAAGGATTATTTACACATTCACCAAGTAATTGCAGATGAATGTAAGTAGTTGGCTGTTTGTGAGCTGCTGAAATACAATCATGCATGATCCAACTTAAACACGGATGTATTGTATTACACCAAAACAGTGTGACACTTGCTCTGCCTGTCCTTCACATACATTTAAAACTTCACTTAAATGATAACAATTCACTGAAGAAATGAAACAAGTAGCCACAAAGGTATATGGGCATCACTGGAGTGTGACTGCAAAGGAAAAAATAGTTTTCTGACAACATATAATTTTCTTTATGTAATTCAAAGCAGGCAGGTTAACACTACCTGTTGACTCCCAGTGACTGAACTAAGCTAGTTAGAAGTGGGGGAGCTCTGCCTGTCTCTTCCTTATTAAGCTGCGTTCACACTGAACATGACTTTGTGACCATAATCGCGTCGCCCACTGAAGTCACGTCGCGTGTCCATAAATACCTCATTTTGGTCACCGTCGCTCAGTGACATCTTGTCCCCCTGAGTTTCAATGCAATTATATCATATATCATATAACTGGATTTATTAGCTGACATTATTCCAACTGTATCCTTTTCACTCACCCACCAACCACAAAACACTGCAGCTGATGGCCCTGCAGCATCATCGTCTGCAAGTTTTCTGCAGTCCGCCTAGGCGGAACTAATGTACTCACTAACTAATGTTTCACACAGACATGGATTTTTACTCTGTGAACTGGAATAAAAACTGTCATGGGTACCGTCACAAACCCACACAACGCTTATTGGCTGTTGCCGCACATGACATCCCCTGAAAAGATCAACTTTTTCAACTTTGGCGACGAGCAACCAGGTCACCTTGATGGTGTCGCATGACGTCGCAAGAGGGTTCACCCATCTCGGCTGTGCATTGACTTCACATGGAGAGTGGTCGCCAAGGTGGCAAAGTCGCGTTTAGTGTGTAGGCGGCTTTATTGCATGTACAGTTGGAAGAATTGTGTCTATCTGCTTGTCATGGACTTGGAGGTGAGGAGTGAAGCTAGTAAGGCAAGTCCTAAAGAGTCAGCTCAATGGCAGAAACAAGGTTAGGGCAATTAACAGCTATGCCCTGCCAGTGATCAGCTAACCAGCTGGAATAATAAGTTGGCCAAAGGAGGAAATTCAGGCCACAAATTTTAAAACTGGGAAGTTGCTCACCATGCACGGGGGGTTCCACCCCAAGTCCAGTATCCAGAGGCTATACACTAAGGGCAAAGAAGGAGGCAGAGGGTTAGTGAGCATCAGAGCCACTATCCAAGATGAAACATCCAAGCTCCATGACTACGTCAGGAAGATGGCCTCAAGAGATGAAGTGCTTAGTGAGTGTCTCAGACAATGGAAACTGACAGAGAAGGAGGGACCAGGGGAACCATCATGGGAGGAGAAACCCCTGCATGGGATGTACCACTGACAAATAGCTGAAGTGGCTGATATGAACAAATCCTACCAATGGCTAGAGAGGGCTGGACTGAAGGACAGCACAGAAGCACTAATCATGGCTGCACAGGAACAGGCCTTGAGCAACAGAGCAATAGAGGCCCAGATCTACCACACCAGGCAAGATCCCAGGTGCAGGCTGTGCAAAGAGGGCCGTGAAACAGTCCAGCACCTAACAGCAGGGTGTAGGAGGAAAAGCATACATGGAACGCCATAACCAAGTAGCCGGTATAGTGTACAGGAACATCTGTGCAGAATATGGACTGGAGCCCCCAAGGTCAAAATGGGAAGCACCTCCCAAGGTGATCGAGAATGACTGAGCCAAGATCCTGTGGGACTTCCAGATACAGACCGACAAAATGGTAATGGCCAACCAACCGGACATTGTAATCATAGATAAGCAGCAGAGGAAAGCCATTGTGATTGATGTAGCCATCCCGAGTGATAGCATACCAACATCAAGAAAAAGGAACACGAGAAACTAGATAAATACCAAGGGCTCAAAGAAGAGCTACAGAAAGCCTGGAAGGTGAAGGCAACAGTAGTGCCTGTGGTCATCGGGGCACCCGGGGCAGTGACCCCCACACTGGAGAAGTGGCTCCAACAGATCCCTTGAGAAACATCAGACATCTCACTCCAGAAGAGTGCAGTCCTAGGAACAGCTAAGATACTACGCTGGACCCTCAAGCTCCCAGGCCTCTGGTAGAGGACCCGAGCTGAAGAGGATGAAGAGCCACCCACCCCACAGGGGAGAGGGGGGTGGGTGAGAGAAGAGTTGTATATGTGTGTATATATCTATATATATCTATATATATATATATATGTATTAGAGTCTGTAGTAGTGTTTGGGCATCAGTGGTTTAATATGATGCTTCATCACAAAACCCAGATAGCAGTGATGAGCTTAACATCATTGATTCCTTTCTTCCTTTAAAAGAAATTGGTTGTGTGATATCTTGACCCAACTTTAGGGCACTGCTACTTTGAGCAGGAGTTTCGTCACCCCTGTGTTGGACAAGCAGATCAGTTCTGTCGTTAAGTCCAGCTTTTTTCAGCTGAGGCTTTTAGCCAAGGTTAAATCCTATCTGGACCGGAATAATCTTGAGAAGTTATCCATGCTTTGATCTTATCTTGTTTTGACTATAGTAACTCCCTGTATGTCAGCATTGAACAGCCTGAGCGTAGCTGACTGCAGCTTGTTCAGAATGCGGCTGCTCGTCTCCTCACTGGGACAAAGAAACGGGAGCACATAACTCTGGTGCTCTCTTCCCTTCACTGGCTTTCAGTAAGGTTCAGGATTGATTTTAATATTCTTTTTTTGTTTTGTTTTTAAGTCTCTGAATGGGCTGGGCCCAGATTACCTGTCTGACCTTATTAAAGTTTATCAGCCCTCCAGAGCACTTCGGTCAGGAAATCAGAGGGTCCTGGACGTTCCTCAATCCTGTTTAAAAACTAGAGGAGATCGAGCCTTCTCAGTTACGGCTCCCACTCTGTGGATCGCATTACCTTTAAATGTGCGGACTGCAAATAGCCTCTCTACTTTAAAACACGGCTAAAGACGCACTTGTTCACCATGGCCTTTGGCAGAGTATAGCCACTTATATCGGGCTTTTATTGGTTTTAAAGGTTACTAAGCATATTTATACTGTATTGTTTTTGTTTTATTGCTTTTATTGGTTTTTTATCACTCTTATTGGTTTTATTGTTTTTACTGTTTTTATTGTGTCTCCCTTTTCTACTGTAAAGCACTTTGGTAGGTCACTGGTTGTTTAAATGTGCTATATAAATAAAGTTGAAATTGACATTGATATTGTGTGCTGACTTACAGGCTCAAACACAGCTGAGTAAATACTAGAGAAAAGGGGAACAATGAACAAAAAGGTGTTTATAACCAAAACTAAAATATACCGCAATTCACAAATGCGTGTTATACTGTGGACATTTCATTGAATGGTTCAATATTTTATTCAGAATTATAACATCCCTTGTGGGCTACTTTCTCTACAGAAAATCCACTAGAATTTATACAGGATTGGATATTAAGCGAAGCATCAATTACGGCATAGCTATAAAAAAAAATAAAATTATATAATTCCATAACTATGAAGGATACTTCTTTCACTGCTCTTTAAGAACTCTCTGTACCTCTCTGTTGAGCAAACACTCAACCAATTGTTAAAATTATTGGTTGAGGGGGGAGTGATATCAGCAGCAAAACACCTAATAGAGCTTCCTCTCCCCTTGGGGGATCCCAAACAGCCTGTGTCCCATATACCATATGTTAACCTTGTATTTTGAAATGTGTCATACTATCTGAATCTACAGCAATTCTCTGAAATAATCATAAAGATTTTAGAAACAACACAAGGTGGATACTGACCTTCACTGTTCAGTGACAAGCAGTGTTCAAACCTCATAAAGTTGTCTGGTTGACCCTCAGCCCAGCTTGTAAAATCAGTAGGTGTGCCATCAGTCCATATCCAACAGCCCTCCTAAAAGAAAGAAATTGCACAGTTAGTGAAAAAGATTTCTCTAACAAGAAATAATAGCTTTGTCAACTTATCAGAAAATACAGGGGAGCAAGGGGATGGTTGCAACACTGGAAGGGTAGTAACACATCAGTTTTCTCCAGTTAGGAATAAGATAGGTGTCACATGATCAGTTCACTATTTTCCTACTTTAACCCTGATCACACACAGAGGTTGTTAAGATTTGAAAATTTTGCATGTGGATTTTACCCATCTTTTACACTCACCACGAACTGAATTGTGGTTTGGTTGGAAGCGAGCTGAAACAGAGTTTAGTCTTAGGTCCACATCAGAGTTCACCCTTAGGTTGTTGTCCAGACCAAATAAACTCTGGTTTGTTTTTTTGAAAGTTCACTTGATTGGGGTGATGTGAAAACTCATACAAACTCTATTGATCAAAGAAGCAAACTCTGGTCCACCTGAAAACAGGGGATCTGGATCGCTACTAAGTGGACCAGAGTTGGGTATGTGGTGGATGTGAAAGCCATCCAGACCAAATAAGTACCAAATACGGCAAGTGAATCAAAAAGCAGGAGCCTTAGAGAGCTACTACTTGCAGTAAAAACAGAGTAGACTGGCCTTCTATATACCAGCAGTCTGAAACTGTTGTGCAGTTTTCATACTCTTAAAGCAGGGGTGTCCAAACTTTTTCTCCTGAGGGCCACATACAGAAAAATATACAAAGAACTGGGCCACTCACTAGACGTGAGGTATGCTGCCTCACCTCTAACGCACTAATGTTGGTAATATCAATCAAATACAGGTCAATTATTTAAATTAGTAGATTTTCATTTATTTTTTACAAAAAGGGTGGCAGGTCATTCTTTCAGCCACAGCCTCAGATTGGTTCTTAAGATACTGATTCCCCTTCGCTGTCCTGTATGAAGGGAGAGACAAGAGGAGAAAAAGCAGATGTGGATATTTTAAGCTTGTTACACAAATAAATAATTAGAGCTTGTCAATAAACCAACTAATGTTTATTAAAAAATTGGCATCAGCTTAATTAACTATGGCCCTGGGATCGACTGGCCACCGGTCAGGGTGTACCCCGCCTCTCGCCCAATAGCAGCTGATAGGCTTGAAGCTTACCATGTCCAGTATTTAGAATTTAAAACATGTATTCAGGAATGTTGTTTTTTCAAGCGGAGCCAGCCAATCCTGTGCGTGCATGCAATTTAGCCATGTGCGCGCAAAACAGAAGAAAGACGTAACGTTGAGGAGTCATGAAGAAACAGGCTCATGGAAGTGATATTTTACAATTCATAACATTGTAACCTAACGAAATTTGTTGAATCAAATCATTTGGTGTTTTTAAAGTCATGATATTAAGCCAAAAGAGATTCTACATGCCGTTCGCGTTCAGATGTGTCTTTAGAGAGCAGTAGACGCTCCCACCGTGCGCGCTGCACTGTTCAATGATCAGCTGGATTAAATTTATGATCACTCAAAATTAAAAAGTAAAAATCTTGAAACAAGTTCTTACATCGTGTGAGATTGGAGATTTTTGCGTCTTTCTTCAGTGAGCGGCTCTTGTTGCCTGAAGGTAAACCCATCAGGTGCTGCAGTGTTTGATGTGTTTTGGATCAAGTATGAATTCAGTGTTTTTGAAACTTTGGCCAAATGTCACAACAATTTTATCCCTCCAGCTCAGCGCACAGTTTGCATTTTCCTACAAAATTTTGAAGTATTTCCACACAAAGCGATCAGATCAGAGATCGTGTTGTGTGTCTCATTCAGATGGTAAAGACACTTACTGCAGTCTGACAGATGGTTTGGGACAGCTGTGGAATGAGATATAATGATAGGCCTACATTTAGTGGAGGTGATTTTACCGCCGCCATTGAGTTTACAGGACGAGCTGCAGCAGCCACAAATACCAGAAAACGGGAGAAAGAGCTCCCGTGCAAAACATAAGACCCTCGTCACCTGCAGTGGTTGTGACCTGTGCGCTGTAGTCGCGCTGCTGATCCTGTTCATAGATCTATTTGTCAGTCATTTTCTAATTGACGAAATTGACCGAATATTGACAGGTATTTCGGACACTGTGTAATTATATGAATGCTGTCATTTAATTGGAATCAGAAAAGGAAAATTAAAAATTACGGTTAATAATATGGCATGAGAGAAAAGTGACCCTGGTTGAGACAGTTGCTCCACCTAGTGTTGAAACTAAGAAGTACAATACAGTGAAGTGCGAATATTACGTGCGGGGCATAGTCCATTATATTTTGGACTTTGATACGGGCCAATTAAAAATGTATGGCGGGCCGCAGTTGGCCCGCGGGCCGTAGTTTGGACACCCCTGTCTTAAAGCATCGCATGGTTTTTGCAGTCTAGTATGTTATGCATAATTAAAGCAATTACAAAATTTAAAACTGCTCACCTTGGTTATATCTGTGCCACCAATCCACGTTGGTTGTTCTTTGCCTGTTGACAGTCTAATCATCTCTCGGAGCCCATTATACTCCTCCGCCGTATGCACAGATGCTAGACTCCCTTTACAATCCAAACAATCGAGCTATGGGAAACAAAGAAAGAGGCGGCTGTAGGAAAAGGTTGTGATAAAATAATGTCAGAGAAGTGGTTCTGGTAAAGTCCATGAATAAAACTGTGGAATAAATACAGCATTGCTGTATTTTTGCTTTTAATGTTACTGTTATACCTCAATAACAAATAACAGTGACTGTTCAGTACTGTCCAACCATCTGGGCAGACCCTACAGATACCATCTACAACACAAATGAAAATACAATACAATGTATTATAAACATAATGACAAGAATATTAGAAATACTGATTGTTATGCCCTATCAACTCACATTTCTTACCCCTGTCTGATTACTGTGAATGCATTGCTTGTTCTTTATTTTAACAAGATATGTAAAACACATAGTTACAGAGAGTTAAAACCGAAGGTCATTTAGAAAATTAAAAACATGAGGGAAGAGACAAAACAACTTTTGTGCTGTATTAAAAACCAACAAATTAAAGAAAGTTTTGAGATTTGACTCAAAAGTGGATAATGTTTACTCCTTGGTTCATGTCTGTCAGTATGAATTAAACGTTTAAAAACATGTTAAATTCTGTATATTTTGACATATAAGTCGTACCTTACTATAAGTCTCAGGACCAGCCAAACTGCGAAAAAAAGTGTGACTTATAGTCTGGTAAATACAGTGTTAATGGAGGATGTTGCAAGAGGGGACATAGAAACCTGAGGCAAAATGTTTGCTTTAAACTTTAAACTTGAAAAATGGCAACAGTTACAATAAATCTAGAGTAAAGATGAGTTAAATGAAAAAGAATTGAACACCAGTAATCTGTGCCATCATCAACAACACCAACACCAAATATGTATTGGGTATTATTGATCAGTGGACAGACCACCCTATCAACATTGTCTGCACTCAACGATATTTTCCCTTTGCACAGTTTTAACTGCCATTGGTGTTATGGCCTTAAAGAGGCCATGTCAACTGATGACAAACAAATATGAGAGTGGTATCAGTCCTCAACTAAAACTCTAGGGGCTCTAATTTCCTGGTGCAACTCAGGGTGGCGCAGCCTGGCGCACCCCCCGCAGTGGTAATTTTTTCCGGTGCACCGCCGTGCGCAGCCAATTTGGCAATTTGGTAGACCGGCTGCGCTGAGATGGGTGTGACGGCACACCAGGGGGAGGTGTCGACGGATTCAGCTTGGCGCAGTGACAATTTCATGCCAAAAAACTGCGGAAGGTGCGCTGAAAGCTCGCCCAGCTACAACCTGGTCTATTCTTGGCACAGGACAGGCGCACCCCGTGCAGTGGTAATTTGGCTGACAGGCGCACAGTGCGCACACGTCACCAAAACCTCACAGGCAGGTATCCAGAGTGTCAGGCACATTTCAATGCAATAAACAATCACAACAACCACTGTTTAATGTAACCGTCTTAACCAGCATATACATTTGTATCTATATTAATGGTCCCGTCACGTCTGATGTCAGATCAGAGACGTTTGTCATAATGGAAACTCAACCTGACGGAAGCTGGAAGAGTGACGCAAACTAATGAGATCACATCTCTCAGCCAACGACAAACAGCCACATCATCCGATACGGAGTATTCTGCTTCTCTCACCTCATGAAATTCAAAAGAAAAGAAAAAAGAGAGAGACGCTCGCTGAATAAATGTAAGTCACTTGGTGTCTTAAGGATTTACCTGTGATTGCCCATATTTCTCTGTTTAAATCTTTGTTCTTAACATGATCTAAAAAGATAGAGTACAATATTACAAGGAGGATGAGGAGGAGATATGGGGGGGGGGGGTATTTCACCTAAGGCGCTGCTATTTGGCGATGACAGACCAGGAATGCAGGTGGATCACAAGCATGATGAATGGATTAGCCTGCTGCTGTGTTTAAATGTAATTATCACTTAATTTTGTACTCCTATTTATGACACAGGAAAAGATTACATCTGTCCCGCGAGGTTGTCCACATGGTGATGCGCATCCTGGCCTCCTATGCGCTGCCCGTTGGCCCCTGCGCTCTCCCAGTTGCTTAAAAGTAACAGCGGCTCTAACCTTCTTCACCACCGCGATGAAATTGTCACTGCGCCTCGCCCGCGGCGCATTTAAAAGTGAGGAGAGGCATTCATTTGATTGGTGAAGATTAGACTCGGCTGTGTTAAACCCACTCACGCCTACTCTCCTCCCTCTGTGCTACTCGCGCCAGTGGGAAGGACGGAGGCGTGGGTGCGCCTCCCTGCGCCAGACTGCGCCATGCACGAAACTTGCAAAATGCCCTGGACACACTCCGTTGGCGCGGCGCAGGCACCTGCCCTGGTCTACGAAATTAGAGCCCAATAACTACATTTTCATTCCCTACATTTCCATTTTTAATTTTTATTATCATTATTGTATTTTAAGGCTGTTTAAAAAGGATTTTTTAAAGAAGACAGATTGCTTTAGTGAACTTTGAGTTCCATTATGACTGTCTACAATTAGTTTTGGGGAGGAGGGACAAAATGCTATGACACTGAGACCTTCTGCATCTTAACACTACATTTTTGTTAAAAATATTAAAACTTATGACAATCATTCCATAAATAACCTTTAATTTAAGTTTGCAGTTTGTGTGTGAGCATGTTAATGCTTGTAAAATATTTACATGAATTTTACAATTCATGTAAAAATATGCTTGAAATTTCAAAAGATGCAGTATAAAACATGGCTCAGCCTCTTTTACTTTAAACTTGAAAATTCTGAGTTTGTGTTGAGTTTTTGTGACCACAAGCTTGTGACATTGGGCAAGAGGATTGCTTGACAGTCAATCACAGGGCTGACACAGAGAGACAGACAACCATTAACTCACATGTCATTAACTGAAGGCAATTTATGGTCATGAATTAAGCTAACAAGCTTGTTTTTGGTCTGTGGGAGGAAACTGGAAAACCCTGAGCCAACCTGCAGGAATCAAACTCTCTTGCTGTGGGGCAGTAGCATTACAGCTTGGCATTGTATTGGAATTTAATTGGGGTTAAAATTACTGCCCTAAACATTTATGAAAATTGAGAAATCAAGATTAAAAAATTACTGTCACATAACATTTTGAGCCATTTAATTTTTTTTTTAGTATTATCAGTATTATTTTGAGGTGTTATTACAATTATATTTCTATGTATTGTCTGCTTTTAATGTTAAAAATAATAGTGTCAGAAGCAGAGAAAGCATGTGTGGTGCATGTTTTAAAATCAGTGAATAATTGTGTTTCATAATCGTGTTCATAAATATTAAAATAATCATGATTACATTTTTATCAGGATCGTGCAGCCCTAACCAGCACCACCACCTGCTCCACTGTGCTTTCCTGTTTCATTTAATCTATGTGCAATTCTTAATTTTTCCTCAAAACAATTATACTGACGTCAGTGTTTAACTTAAACACTAATGCATGTAACTGATAATGAAGCCATTTTAGAAACTCCTTGACGTCGTATGAGTTTATCTAAACTTCATTTACTAAATAAACCTCCTTGAGATCAAGTATCTCACTGACAAGAGACAGGCAGTAGGGCATTTATCGATTTACAGACATGTAACGATAACACACACAGATGATCAGGTATGAGGGCCCGATCTAAGGTTTGCGTTTATAAAAGCATTTGCAAACTTGATAGCGTGCGCAAAGCTGATCTACTAACAGGGTGCACCGAGGATTGTGTCTGTCAAATGAGCAAAATAGCACACGCAGACCATTTAGCCTGTTGGCCTTCATGATTATGCAGAATGCATGCAGATGAACAGAACACGCAAAATGCTGGGAGAAGGGGATGCAAATGTAATCATTTAGCACCCGCAATGTGATTTATCAAACCCACAACATTATCACCTGAATGCAACAGTGTGTTGATAAAGAGGGGGAGGTTATTACAGGAGAAAGACATTGAAAAATGTTTATGTTCATTAAAATTGTATCACATCATCACTGTTTTTCATATCCATACCTTGTAAAAAAAATCTGCAACCTGCTGGATGATCCTAATGCCTTTAAAGGATAAGTTCAGTGATTTGACACCTGGACCTTATTTTTAGGATTAAATACGCTCGTAGACTCACCCAGACAATTTTGGCAGAGCTCGGAGCCGTTTTCGAGCAATTTAGATCCATCCGACGGCATTTTTCCTCATGCCGTAGTAGTAGACGGGGCCAGAAATCGAAGCCCCTAAATTAGACATTATCTGCTGCGAAACTCGCTCATTTCAGCTACATTTTATAAATGAATGGCCAGTGTTATCACCATGTCAGCTCAACTTTGTTGTTATGGTCATCCGGGGCTTTACAAGGATGGGTAACTATTGGTGACGTCATAGACAAGAACATGAGTAGAGCCGCTGTTGTTGCTAGGCTACACAGCTACACGGCTATTTTTGTGCATCATGGCGGAATATTTATCCGATGTAGAAGTGTCTGACGACGACTTTGAGTATAATGGATGCCCGTATCGTTTTGAGCCAGAATATACCGACGAGGAGCTATTTGAAAGGAGGATGCAGAGGGAAAGAGCCGAACAGCTGGCCAGAGAACAAGCAACCACTGCACGTCCACTAATGGGGGCTAACTGGTGGTGTTGTTGTGGACATTGCACGGCAAACACAACAGAGGAGGAGTGCCTTTGCTGCTCAGAGTGGGACTTGAGACCAGAGGAAACACGTATTGATGCCCCCCAAAAAAAGATTTCTGGCCCTGTCTGCTACTACGGCATGAGAGAAAAACGCCGTTGGATAGATCTAAATTGCTTGAAAATGGCTCCGAGCTCTGCCAAAATTGTCTGGGTGAGTCTACGAGTGTATTTAATCCTAAAAATAAGGTCCAGGTGTCAAAAAACCGAACTTATCCTTTAATCTACTTTTAAGATAAATTGAAAAGACCAGCTCTCAGAGACCCACATTTTCCTGCAGCAGATTGCAGTCTGTAGGAGCATCATATCCAAAGCTTCTTTTGCTAATCTCAAGACAAACTTTGGGGTACAGATAGAATTTAGTCCAGTCAGTTTCTTTTACAGTGAAGGGCATTCCTTCTCTGGTGAGCACCATGAGGGCTTCAAACAAGCCACAGAGTGGAAAAACTGGAGAAAAAATTTTCCTCAACAATAGTGAGTTGGAACAACCGATTGACAAAGAGTCATGTGCACACTTTTGGCTGTCAGTAGAGACCAAGTTCCCACATCGCTCCAGAAGTGCAATAAAAATACGAATCCCTCTCAGACAACATTCTGCACTGACCATCAAGAGCAAGCATTGGACAAGGCTGCAGGTTGAGGATGATCTATAGTTATTCCACTTCATTGTGGATACTCCATCAACTCTTTTTACACAACAAAGATGCAGACTCATTGCTAACACTAAAACAAATATGATTTAAACACATGCTGGTGAAATGCAGAGAGACTGAAGTATCAAAATATGTGAGAATGGCCTCCACACTTTACTCATGTCAGGAGCTGCACCAAAGCTCCATGTTTCTCTTACTTATGCTCCTACTGACTAATGCTGGGTCAGAAAAGGCAGTGCTGCCACCTTTTGATGGACATGAGAAATGAACGATTGAATGACCACTTTATGCCTCCAATTGAAACTGGTAGAAGGGGAATAAAATCATCGACTAAAGATGTCAACATATATGCATGAGAGCCTACAGTGACAAAAGAAATCACTGAAATACATGAAGAAAGCATTGTGTGTTCACATTAAATGGATGGTAACCAGCAAGTCTGATAAAGGGCAAAGGGCAAAGTTTATGCTGAAGTTTCAGAGCTTGTCTACATGCCTATATGCATTAGTTGCTGTCATGTGATTGGCCAATAAGATATACCTGTTTATAAGCAGTTAGTTGACCTGATAAACTGGTCAGTGGGTGCAGCATGTCTTCTCAAGGGTTTCTCCTCTGGGGTTGGTGTTATTTGTGTAACATGAGCACCCTCTGCCGGAGTCCCTGTGGACATACATCAATGCAGCCCAGAAGTCATTCGCAGAACTGTCCTGTCTCTGTGCCTGAGACATGGAAACCTTGATGTTCATGAGCTTTTTTGTGCTTTTTAGTAACTAATCCATAACATATGTGAAAACATGCTATAAAGAAGAAATACAAGCTTTAATAGTTTATTTTTGTTAAGTGATAAAGTCAAAGTGAATGAACAGAAGAAACATCCAAATCCAAGCATTTGGTGCGACCACCCTTTGCCTTCCAAACAGCATCAGTTCTTTTAGGTACACTTCTGAAGGACCACTGCAGGTAGGTTGAACTAACCACTGACCTTGTGTGAATGTTGTCTGGCTGCGATTCTTCTGTCTCTCCATGTAATCACAGACATAATCTCTGTTCTTCTTCTTCTTATGAAGGGGATAGTTCTTAATGACATGGCTGAATGTTTTGGTAGTTGTCCTGCTGCACGATGAATTATGGGCCAATGGTGGATGCAGAATGTTATTAGTGGGTGGGCCTAGTATTATTGAGACAGGGCTATGTTTTTTTTGTTTTTTTTTTGTTAGTTTTAAACTCTGGATATGAATCACCACAGTTTCATTAAGTTTATAATGAAACTGTGGTGATTATGATAAAGACATTTTTTTTCAGAAACCTGGGCTATCAGAGTATCAACACTGTCCTGTCAGATTGATGTATTAAAAGTGACATGGCCATAAAGATAAAAACAAAACTCAACATGGAGTTTTAATCACAGAATTTTTTGCAAATTACACTGACCAGTGATGGCAAAGCCTTTTTCTCTTCTGAATATGGTTCAATCAAGCCTTGTCTACAACCCCAGCTTCTTTTTAAGCCTTCTGCTCGAAAATTTCATGCCCATAAAGAAAAGAGAATATCTCTCCAACCTCAAGGTCTGTTGGAATAATTTTGGTGTCATAATAAAGGGAACACTTGTGATATTTGTTCACATGAGTAAATATCAAAATATATGTTACTGGGTCAGAGTAAATGAAGATGGAGCACAGCATAAATGAAAGATTTCCTTTCTGCCTTAAACAAATTCACTTTTATAGTGAATATCCCTTTGGAATGATGCACTTGGAGCTTTAAATCTCCAAAAATGAATAATAAAATATGTGAACATTACCTCTGCCAAGATTTATTCTGATAAAGTGAAGCACAGTAAAATTGGAGAGGTTTCATTATATTTGCAAATAATCTCTAAAATGAATATGCAGCACTTCCTCCATGGAATAACCTCTTTTGGATCATTGCCCTGATATTTTTTACTAAATGCCACCAAATAAGTAAAAAAAAAACTAGTAATTGAGGTCTGAAATCTCTATTGAGGTCTCCTGCTGTAAGATATACAGGGCAATAGGGGAGGAAATGTTCTGGGATCCAACCCACCGCTGCTGCACTAGCCTCTTATAAAAGCCCCCTGGATCTGGAAATACCTAAGGAAATGATGTTCTTTTTAGTCAAAACAAAGATGGATGCCCAGTGTTTACGGATGGAAGCCGTTAACACTTTACTGCTCTCAAATCTTGGGGATGAATGTGATCCCCCGTTGCTATCGTGAACTATTTGATGCATTGGCCCCTCTCTTTTTGTCTCCCATCTGTTTCACATCCTGGTTCAGTTGTTGCAGACTTAGAGAAGTGCCACCAGTCTGATGATGCTCAGGTCCCCAAGAGGTGCTGTGAGGGTCCGTGGGAGGCCGGCGGTGAGCATCCCTGGGGACACGATGAAACTGGCTGCGAGCACCAGTCCTGAACAGATCTCTGGACAGGGTGTACTGTTCGAGCCTCCTGAGTCCAGTCTGCCTGCTGTGCTGTTGGTCTCCACAGACCCCAAGAAGATTGAGGCTGTCTCAAACTGGCAGCGTCCTCGTCATGTTTCAGAGCTGCAATCCTTTCTGGGTTTTGCAAGTTACTATCGCTGTTTTGTTGAGGGCTTCGCCAAGCTTGCTGGCCCTCTGCATCTAAGCCTCCCTCATGCCACACTCACATTTCCTTTTTGAGTCTTTTAGAAACTGACTGAAGACAATCAGGTAAAGCTTTGGCTGCGCCTTAATGACACAAATGTCAAGAGAAGTAGACACTGGGTGCGTCTAATACGTCAATAGACTGACAGTCAGATGCTTCTTTCTCTTAGTGGTCAATAGATGTCTAATAACTACACTGCTTCATTTTTCATCAGAGACTTTGTAATTAGAAAAATACCTGTTTGGATTTATCACCCTGGATCAAGAAAAAAAAAAAATTCAGTAAAAAATCCTACACGTACTGACTGAGTTAAATACTTTTTTAGGGGATTTATTCTGAACATTGACAAAAGGGTGAGCTACAAAATAAGTTTTCCCCATAAAGATTCATTATACAGTTCTAGAGAGACAAGTAAATGTGCGAGCTGCTGCTTGGGGCGATCTCATGGAGTTTGTAGGCCTAAGTCCTTAATTTCTCTCACTCTCTCTGTCCTCTTGCTTTGGTGATCAGCTGATTAATACATTCACTCTCTGAAGCACTGAACCAAAAATGTACTCTCATCTAATCCTATTTACCCTCATCAGCACTACCAGTGTCTCCACAAGGGGGCATCCTACCCTGCCGACAGTCTCACTACCCTTTTAAGTACATGACGGATGCCAAAGATATATTAATCACAAAAAGGCATTAAATATTTATTCTTCATCCAAACCTATGAAATAAATCATTGTTCAGTCATCTGTACATCTCTCCTGATTGAAATGTCTTTGTGCAAATGGTTCTAAAGTTTAGACAAAGTGACCATCGGTGTTGAGCGGGTGTGTATCAAAGAAGTCAGAATGAATGCTCACAAATTTGCTTTATTGAATTACACTATAGTTCATCAGAGATGTCATCATATTTTAAAGTATGACCTGGACTGTGATTAGATGCAGGATGATGGTACTTTATCAGAACCTTCAGTCATCCCTGTATCCCTGCTACACAGGAAAGATCTGCTTATTCTGCAGATGGAGTCTTTGGCTGCTTGGTCTTCTGTACAAAGCCAGAAACAAGAAAAAAAAGTTAGTGCATTTTTTCTGATTTGCCTATAACAATTTCTTCTGCAGCTTCATCAGACATGTCATCAAGTTTTAAAGTATGATCTGGACTGTGATTAGATGCAGGATGATGGAGGAGTCATACTTCTTAAGAACCATGCTGATTTTTTTCTTCAATCAACTCCATACCCCTGCTACACAGGAAAGCTTTAGGGCTTTTGCAGGTGGAGTCGTTGATGGGTTGGCCCTCTGTACAAAGCCAGAAACAAGACAAAAAAATTAGTGAATTTTTTCCGATTTTCCTATGCTATTATTATAACAAGTTATTCTGCAGCTGAAAGACATTTTATTAACTTGTAAAGCCCTTTTAATGTTCATTCAGTGTTTCGCTCACAAACATGAAACTTGGACAATGCCAACCATTTTGATGTTCAACCTTATGTAATCGTCCTCTGAAAGTAAGAAAGTGGCTGCTAGTACATCAGTCAATCAATCAATATTTCTTTGTATAGCGCAAATTCATGTTGTCTTGTTGTCTTAAGGCATTTTACAATAGAGCAGGCTGCAGCCATACTCTTCATAATATATATATTTATATATATATATATATATATATGTATATATATATATATATATATATATATATATATATATATATATATATATATATATATATATATATATATATATATATATGTATATATATATATATATATATATATATATATATATATATATATATATATATATATATGAGTACTTAATCAAGTTTTAATTATTTATTGAACATTCAATTCCAACTTCACTTCAAATGCGTGGCCTCAAAAGTCCAGGGTTCTAGAATCATATTGTGGGGAACACTTGTAAGCAACAATATTGAACTTTTCCACCTTTAACACTGTCCCACAGTTCATCATTACAGTACAATAACTGAATGAGAAAGCAATTGATACTAATTTTTTGTCTGGATTTTGTCCAGTCACTAACACTTATCAACGTCTTAATCTTATCTGTTACTGTCTTCTTCCTACTTTTAGTCGAAGTCATTGTTCACCAACACCACCTCAGATGGGCTGACTGGCTTCTTTGTAGCTCTCTGGAGAAGACTACAGTAGAGTTACAAGGTGAGGAAGGCCAGTGACTGTGGCCGTACTCCCTTTTGAAAGTTATTGTGCTTTTCAACTTTGAAACTGTTTTGTGGTGATTTAGTTTCATATTGTTGCTTAAATTACCTACAAATGGATTTTCATAAATTGAATTAGGATTATAAAGAGTAGATTTGAACCTTTGCCTCTCATCTCCATGCAGTGTTCTCCTGCACCATAGTTGTTTGGCTCCCCTGGAGCCCATTCAGTATGGTTAAATTTTGAGCCATCACTCCACTGCCACTCAGCTTCCTGTTGAAAAATAAGATAGTTCAGAGAATACATGGCAACCTCAATTACTAAATAACACTCAACTCAACTTTATTTTTATAGCACTTTAAATACAAAACAGAGTTTGAGCCAAAGTGCTGTAAAGTAAGACAACTGAAATAGAAGTAAATGGAATAAAAACAAAACCACACCAAATAAGAGATAATGATATGGCTGAGAATCTAAGACAAATTAATAAAATAGTATATAGTATATGGTATAGTATTCATGCCCTAGCACATTTGTGTCTGGACAGCACAAACACATTATACACAGGCTAACTGAGGCAGCAGCATGCAAGTAGCTGCAGCAGCCAAAAAGAATTACCTCAAGGTGATTAATAAAGTATCTATGTATGACTCTGTATACAATATGTATATGATAATGTATATTAACGTACACTATCTATCTATCTATCCGTCTATCTGTCTATCTATCTATCTATCTAATGCATGCTCATTAGCTGACACAGGCACACACATATTCATACACAAATGACAGGTTTGTAGAAAACAGGTTAAAGTGTACTTCACACTTAAAATCTGGAATGGTATTCAAATCTGAAGCTAGTACAGGTGTTATATATAATCCCTTTTTAACGTCTGGAGAGCAGTCATGCAGCAATTTTAGCCAGTTGTAAGTGCTGTATATATGCCTGGTTGACACCAAGATACAAAGAATTACAGAAGTGAAGCCTGGAGGATCTCAAGGCATGGATTTTTCTAAATCTGTATTTGAAAGAAATCATTTTGAATTGATCCTAAGTTGAAAAAAAGGATTTGATGATGGAACTAATTTGTTTGTCAAATTTTATGTTGTTGTTAATACTACTCCAAGGTTCTCTGCATGGGGTGTTATGTACTCTGATAGGTGACGGAGAGACTGGAGAATGGTATTAGTGGAGTTTGTGGCATGGAATACTTTGAGCTCAGTTTTAACATCATTTAATTTTGGATAGTTTTTATCAAAAGGAAGAATGTAGATTGAGAACAAGAGGTCCAGAATGTTAGTTATAGGCTGCACCAGCTCTGCTTTAATCCTCCCAACTCCATGGGATTGCCACCACATCCAAGTAGTAACATTAATATTGTTTATTATTATTTCTTCTTTATCTCTCTGGAACTGTATAACTGATCTGTATGGTAAAAAAATTTGTTTGGAAAATCACACTTTTGTAATTTAACAAGCATCTTCAGTTCTAATGTGTCCCTTCCAAAAAATTTTTGATTTAGCCATAAAAAAAATATTTTGTTTGAGAAATTTTCCATTTGTGAATTCACAGGGGAAAATCTATAATTAGTGATACTTTTACAACATTTTCTTTGATAGAAATAATACAGTGATGTCATAACCAGAGATGTCTATTTTGATCCTTGGAGAAAATGACAACTTTCTGTTAGTCTTACTGTCCAATCAGATGTGCCCATTTTGTTCTTCTCTTGTATTATTAAGATATTCCTTTATTAGTCCCACAGGGGGAAATTCCCTGGCAGTGGTGTTCAGTCAAGAATGGCATTAATACTTCTCAGAGGCAAAAAAACTCTGGAGGAATAATTGTGAATATGTGAATAGTCTTTGCTATCAGACTCTAAGCAAACTTTTGTTTTTTCCCAAAATACCAAAGGCTTTAGTGAACTAGATGCAAAACGCTTGTTCATAATAAATCCTTATGCCATTTGTATGAAGTTCTGTGATATTTAAATTATGTTTTGAATTATTGATTTACCTATTAGGTCATACAAGTTTTAATACATAATTCTGATATCAATGAAGCATACATTTTCTGATAGCCTGGGTTGTCCTGAAAAAAAAAAGATATCTTAAGCATAATGGTCATTGAGAGGGTTGAGGTTTGACATGCATTATTCCAACAAAAAGGCTGGGAAGACCCCCCATAAAATATAGAAAATAGCTTGGAGTTGCAAGGGTTAACTCAGAATATGCTTGAATGTCATCCTTCCATCCATTATCGATACCACTTATTCCTTTGGGGACACAGGGGCTGGAGCCGATCCCAGCTGATATTGCGCGAGAGGCAGGGTAAGGCAAGGCAAGGCAAGGCAAGTTTATTTGTAGAGCACAATTCGTACACAAGGTAATTCAAAGTGCTTTACAGAACAAGAAAAATGCATTAAAATCACAATACAAAATAAAAACAAAAATAATCATTATAAAATGAGCCTTAAAAGAGAAGAGTGCAGATAAGATCCTTTCAGTCATATGCACAGTTAAATAGAGCTGTTTTGAGCCTAGATTTGAACATTGTCAGTGTAGAGGTCTGTCTCACATTTTCAGAAAGACTGTTCCAGATTTTAGCTGCATAAAACTGGAACCCTGATTCCCCATGTTTAGTCCTGACTCTGGGCACCAGCAGGATGCCGGTCCCTGAGTTCCTCAGAGTCCGAGATGGTTCATATGGCACTAACATGTCAGAGATGTACTTTGGTGCTAGGCCGTGGAGAGACTTGTACACAAGAAGAGCTGCTTTAAAGTCTATTCTCTGAGCCACAGGAAGCCAGTGTAGGGACCTGAGCACAGGACTAATGTGCTCGTACTTCCTGGTTCTGGTCAGGACCCGAGCAGCAGCATTCTGGATGTACTGCAGCTGTCTTACAGCTCGTTTGGAGAGGCCAGTGAGCAGGCCGTTACAGTAGTCCAACCTACTGGAGACAAATGCATGGATAAGTCTCTCCAAGTCAGATATAGACACTATACCTTTGATTTTGGCAATGTTTTTTAGATGGTAAAAGGCTGCTGATGTTATCGATTTGATGTGGCTGTTAAAGTTCAAGTCTGAGTCCATTATTACCCCGAGATTTCTAACCTGATTTGTAGGTTTTAGAGAGAGAGACTGGAGGCGACTGCTGACACTTTCTCTTTGTTTCTGTGGACCAAATACAATGACTTCAGTCTTGTCCAAATTTAACCTGAACAACCTGAACTGGTCACCAGCCAATTGCAGGGCCACATAGAGAGACAGACAACCATCAGCGCTCACACTCATACCTAAGGTATCATAGGTACCTGGGTACCTGACCCCCCCAATACCTAAGGTATTGCTAAGGGCAATTTGGAGACACCAGTTAAGCTAATGAGCATGTTTTTTGGTCAGTGGGAGGAAGCTAGGATGCCTGGAGAGTACCCATGGATGCAGGGGGAGAACAATCTCCACACAGAAAGGCCCTGATCGACACGGGGGTCAAACCAGTAACCTTCTTGTTGTGAGGTACGCAAACTACCTTCTGCATGACTGTGCCGCGCTGCTTGAGTATCACTTCTAGCTTCAAATGGAGTTCATGCTGTTCTAACATATAAGGCACTGAACTAGCTAAAAGTACTTCAGTGAAAGATTACAGGCTTTTACACACCAGACTAGATTTTTTGTGTGAAAAATTTGCAAGTAATCATTGTTTTAAAAATCCATAGCCAGTCAATGAATGCTATAACACCACTGACATAATGTCTATTGTGAAGCATAGTTAAGTCACTGGTCTTCTGGTATTAACCAGGCGGAAACCTCTGGGGTGTAAAAGGAGGCCCATGCAGAAGTGCCTAAAGCTACAGTACCCCATGTGTCCACTTGGGGCTAGCTGCAGTAGCCTGACACCTGAATGATTGTATTGGGGAAGTATATGTTTTTTTTTACAGTCTTAAAGGGGACATATTGTGCAAAAAACACTTTTTTAAAGCTTTTGAACACATTTTTGGGTATTAGGCCTTCCACCTGTCCCACAAAAAAGGTATGGACGGGACATGGAGGTATACCAGAGATTATCAGTGAACTGCGAACATGTGCGGGCCTGAAGGGAGCCTTGAATTCAATAAAAACATTCACTCTACAAGCGAGAGAGCACGGAAATATGAGCGCAAAAGGCTCATCTGTGTGCCGGTGAGTGTAAAGACATGCAGCTCACAGGACAGGGATCTTGAATCACTTTGTGTGTTTTTGTAATTCAAATGGTGTCTCGTTGGCTCATGTGCACGGTTTAAGTGAATACAATGATTTAAAAAATGACGAGTCAGCCTTTTGGTTAATTAAAACACAACATTCCTGAGCAGTGCAGCTCTTGTTTTCCCTTACTTTTTCAAAATGATAAATTCATCCTGAGGTACCCTGCATCACTCTTTCTCCATGACAATCTGTAAAGATCAAGCTCCCAATGCAGTCTACTAGTGCAGTGGTTCTCAAATTTGTGGGTCAAGGCCCAAAAGTGGGTCTCAGAGCTGTTTTCAGTGGACGGTGTATAAGTCAGGTAAAAATGTGGCAAACATGTCTTTAATGTACAGAGGCCCTGAGCAAACAAACTTCCATACATTTTATTTCAGTCTGTTGTGCTGTGTCAGGTATATACAGTATTAGCTGTTCTCTCAGGATCTCGGCATATCCTGTCATCATAGCATAGAAATTGGGGTTTTTCTATGATAAACTGTTGACTTGAGATATCTAGAAAACAACCAAAATATAAATGTTGTGATGGGAAACAGTGAGTCAGATTTATGGATGTATGATCTCTCAGGGCTCTCATTATTATTTAATGTTTATAACATTTTTTTTCTCCAGTCTCTTTGCGCAAAAATATGTTTTTTTCAATCTTAGGTCCAAACTGTAATGTTATTTCACTAAACAAATTAAAGTGGTAGATCTTTTTGATAATTGGGTCATGATGACTGTTAAGATGGTGATTGTTTCTCGGGATAGAGCTGTAAGAGCCATCCCTTCACTGTATGTTTTTTCTAAAAAATGAAAATATCAATGTTTCCTTCCAATTCCCAAATTAACTAATGATAAAGCTTTCATACATTTCCAGCAAAAGAACATAGTCTCCCCCAGAATTAAATAGGTACTTCATTATACATTCATACTGTCTTGTTACTCTGCTTAATTTTTCTCTCAAAATGCATCAGATTGATGCTTTTAAATATGAAATATTCAAAATTTTCTTCCGGGGGAGCATGCCCCCGGAACCCCCTGGAGGGGTTATTTCCTCCTCACATTTTTCAACCCCGACCCCTTTCCATGTCTGACATTAACTTGCAACGCATGGACATCAGCCTGTGAGTTACATTCCTGTTTTGAATAAACCTCACTGAAGTGACTTCAAAACTGAAATAAGTGTCTGATTTTTTTTCTATTGTATGTAAATGCAGTCAAAAAAAGGTAATGAATCACAAAATATTAGAATGCTAAGTATCACAATACACAACATATTGAAAATTTTAAGGCTCACAATAAATTTGGATCAGGACAAGTATCATGATAATATCATATAACTGGTATACTGGTGATTTTAATACCTGATGGACATCCTCAAAAAGTCCTCAGGAAAGTCTCTGTGGTCTGAAGTGGCCTTTATACCTTTTAAATATTACTAATTAAACATATTTATCACTCACCTCAACTGCATCACTGCCTCCAAGCCAAACACGAGAATTCCCACCTCCTGTCTTAAACACAAACTGTCGGATAGCTTTAAGCTCCGCAGGGCTATGGATTGAAGCAAGATTCCCTCCCTGATCAATACAATGCTTCTAATGCAGGCAAACAAAGTGAGAAAAAAAAAGGAATATATCACATAAGAATGCATGAATCAAAGGTGAAGTTCAAGAGATAATACCTATGAGAGGCTACTGTTAATGATGGCAAAAAGGTTTTAAATTATTGATCAAGGCATTTTGTCAATATTGTATAAAGTACCTCAGCTGTAATCCAGCTCTTTGCAGTGCCGTCAAACATGAAACAGCGTTCGTTCAATTTCGTCCAACCTTCAGGGCAGCAGTAGCTGCAACCTTTTATAACACAAATTCAGTGTTAGACTGACTTCAAATAATTATCTTCTGATTAAAAATATACAGTTGCAAAAGTGTGGGAGCATTTTCTAACTCAGAGATATTTTTCATAAATTGGTTAAAGACATTTTGTGGCTCACTGTCTCTCTCAATGTGCAAAGTAGTGTTAAATTTATCCTTGTCTTCACCACAAGTTTAATTTTATCTCACAACTGCAAATATGCCCTGGGATAATATTCGGTGTGACAAGCGCAAAATGTTTCAAAAAGAGTTGTGTTGTGTTAATTAATTTAGATTTCAGATGAAGCAGACAAATGGAGTGGTCAGCCACTGGGAAAACGTCTCCCCCATGAAAGAGGTCAAGTTGATCAGTTACTCATGTACAGCAACGGTTGATATCAAGAAAAATGAGCCAGAAATGGATTTTGTTAAGGAATCAAAAAAAAGAGATACGTGACACTGTTGAAATTGTTCAGTCGTACAAATACTTGGAACACATATTGATGATCAGCTAAAGTTTGATGTCAACACAGAGGCTGTTGTAAAGAGGAGGCAGCAGAGAATTTACATATAATGGAACTAAATTCCTTTGCACTTCCTCTGGAATTCTCTCTTTTTTGAGATTCTTCCTTGCTTTTCTTTTATCTGCTGGTTTTGCAGCCTCTCTGTCAAGAACAGAAACAACCTAAACAATATTGTTACTTTCTGCTCCAAAATCAGTGGTGTATGACAGGGACACATGACTTCCTTTTGTAACCAGGAGATCCTTTGTTAGGCTGATTCTGTTTTAGCATGTTCTGATCATGTGTTCTCGTGGGAATTTTCTGTGGACATTGAGATGTTTAATCTGTCTGTAAAAGTAACTGCTATTTTAAATCATTCATCCACTCTGCAGTCAGATTACTCCATGCTCCTTCAGTTTTATAGATTTTAATACTTTGTACTGACTTTTATCCTCTCCATTGTACATTTTCTATCATCCTTTATCAAGTCTTATTACTTAGAAATTAATTATTTATATCAGGGTTCGGTGTAGGCCTTGTTTCTTCCTCATTTTCCTGTTGTTTGTATGTACTGTGGGATTGTTTGGTGTCTTTTAGTCCACTACCAAAATTGTATATATTTTGTCGGGGTCAGGCACTCCCCAGCTACGGTCCTGTGACCTGCTGTGTAAGAGTATTTTAAACAATCAGAGGATTAGGAAAGTAATGTACAAGCTCAGTTCCCTTCACCAAGTTCATTTACTTAAAAAAGAATCAAGCACCAACCTTTCTTGCAACATTTTGCCTGTAAATAAACAGAGAACAATAATAGCTACAATATATCAATTTGCTTCAGTGAGTACATATTAAAAGAAAAGACCAGGGCCTTGAGGCTCCTAAGAAAGAAAGTGATATTTATAAAAAAGATAAATAATCTACCCCCATCAAACCCCAGCAGAGAGACAGAGAGTCAGTTTGGCTTTGTCTGAGTACCAACTTTTGACTCAAATTTAAACTTGTAAAATGTGATTGTTTTACTTTATAAAAAAACAACCAAGTCAAAATGTTTTATCTTCTGCAAAAAGAAGAAATGTCAATCAATGAGGAAATTACTCTTATTAATAACAGGCACTGTAATTATTTAAGCACATACATCAATGTATGACATGGATTGAAGCATCTCTCTGTCTCTAGCTGGTAGACAATTAAGTTTAATTTATTATTTTTGACAGAACTACTAAAAAGCTACAACTGTTTATTTCTTATCACAGAGAGCAAATGTAAATTTGTCAACCTTAAAAGGGTGATCTATTTTTTTCACAAAATGCAGAAAAAATGTTAAAAGTTACATTTGCTCCAATCAGGAGTCCAGTGCTCAGCCCAAGGATCAGGAGAAGAGAGAATTTCATCTGTGCAAAGAGAAGTGGTTGTTAATGAGCTTAATTATTCTTAAACAAAAACACATGTAATTTAGTTATATTCACTGTCCTCTTAATTATCCAGAAAGAGTTACTTCGAGTTTCCTTTTCAACATGTTGACATACAGTCAATACTGCTTTTATTCAGATCAGAAATTTGATGAAACACTTTGAAATACTGTTAAAACGGTCATATCATGTTGTTTTTTTTATATTTGGCCTTTAGTATGTTTAACTTGTCTAATCAACATGATTGAGCGCCTCTATGAAAAAACAAAAAGTCCACAAAATAAAGACCTCCCCCATTACAGTCCCAGTAGCTTTCTGAAATGGCTCGCTCTCCTGGCAACCTCAGATAGACCCACCAGTGTGATGTCCAACCAAGTGACATAGAAATACAGTCATCAAAAATAAATATATGAACCTGATTTAAGGCAAAATATGACCTCTTTAGTGTCAGATGTCTGGAAGTTACAAGTGTATCCATTCATTCATCCATTACTGAAACTGCATATCCCTCTTAGGTTCTAAGGGGCTGGAGCCTATCCCAACTGACACTGGGTGAGTAATGGGCTGACCCTGGACTACTCACCAGCTGATCATAGGGCTGACATGAACAGACAGATACCCATTCACGAACACATTCACATGTAGGGATAATATGTAGTCACCAATTAATCTAAAGAGCATGTGTTTGGTTTGTGGGAAGAAACCGGAGTATTTGGAGAAAACCCAGGCATGCTTGAGAAGAACCTTCTTGCTGTGAGGTACAAGCACTGACCTGCTTCACCAGCCTGCAGCCCAGTTACAAAATAAAACTGATGAAAAATAATGTTATTCCAATGAGGACATGGTCCTGATTTGAAATAAGAACTGCACAGAGAGTATCAGCAAGGATGCGTGATATTTAGTGTTGCATTGTATATGATTTTTGCTGATATCCAATATGTCAGTATTTCATAACAGATACCAGTATCTTTGTCAAATGCACAAAGCCTCCATTTAAGTCATAATGACTTGGTCCTTTCATGGTTAAAGTCTATTTGTGTTAGAAACAGACATGAAGCAAGGACAAAATAGTTTGTTTCCCCCTTTGATTTGTAAATGCAGACATTCATAATAGTTATGAGGGAAACTATGATAGTAAATTTGGACATTCTGCCAACATTACTGTAAATACATGGGTATTCTCCTCAAAAACAGTTTGGAAACATTGTTTTAGATTAATATTTCTCCTCTTTCATAATACCAAATGGTATTGTATTTTATATTGTTGGAACGCCTTATTAGTCACCTTTACAGCAAGGTACAATTTGCAAGGATCATTCATTGGTGGAATGAGCAACACAGTGAACCATGTAGGTAGTGGCCAAAAGATGTGCCAAAATCCTGCTCATCCCCTGTCAAAGGCTTCAGTTCCTCAGTGAAGCAAGAAAGTACTGAGGAACTGGTCCTCTTAGGGTATTGTCTTCCTGGGATGCCCACTTCAAGGTCTATCTTTGACTTCATCAGTCTCACAGCACTTGGTCTTAAGTTTAGAAATGTTGCCAGGGCTGACACCAAATAATGCTGCCACTCTGCATACCTGAACACCAGCTTCCTGGTGCAGAACGTTTTGGCACGAGGGCAAGCTACATGTTTAGCTGTGTTGCTCATGCCGCAAATGTAAGATCCTTACAAATTGTACCTCATTGTAAAGTTGATTAATTTGGCATTCCAGCTGTATGAGAAAAATCTGTTTAGTATCATTAACTGTAGAACCAAACACTGTTCTTATTGTCTCACATCTGTAACACAAAAAGACTGGCATATGAGTAGAAGAGTTTCATTCTGGCACAGGGGAGACTCTGTGGTCTTCACAAAGTAAAGTGTACATACTGAAATTGGTATCAGCCAAAGTGTACTACATGTTCAGGATTGCATACTCCACTTAACAATAACATACCTCCTCTTCCCCATTCCTGCCATTATCTGTTGTGCTTTGCTATTGTTGATTTTATTATTAATGTTGATTTTATTGTTGTTGTTTTAATCTTGTACAGCGTCCTTGAGTGTCGCGAGAGGCGCTTTTAAATAAAATGCGTTATTATTATTATTAGTAGTAGTAGTAGTAGAAAATATCAGCATATTGGATATTAGCAAAAAAGCCAACATTCTGCATCCCTTACTATCATGTTGGGCTTTTCACCTGCATAAACATAACAATGGTTTTATTCTTGCTTTTTTTTGTTGTCAATAATGGTTGGCTGTAATTTTGCATTAAATCAGTCACATGATTACAATTCTCATGCAATCCATATTTAGAAGGAAACTGGAACTTAATATCATGAGAATAATTACCAAAAAGAACTCACCTTGCTCATCAGATGAATCTTGCTGCAAGCATGCGACACCCTGATGGAACAGACTCTTGTTATATATATTCTACTGCTGCCGAGGTCCAGAGATTTGCATATTGCAAAAAGATCTAAGGACAATATTGATATTGGAATCAACGCCCAATATGATGAACGCCTTTGTCCAAACACTCTCAATAAGCACTTACTGTATCATGATTAAATATTATACCCAACAAGCTAAATGTCAGGAGACCATGACATTGATCTGCTTATCAAGAGTCTTTGCCACGCACAATGGTGATGGGTGCTTTTAATCTGACATACAGCCAATAATAACCATGAAACTGAGAATTTAGAAAACTATACGTCTGTGTAGATTCTCATTCATCCAGGTCATGGTCATTCTGAAGATTCAAAAGCAAGGCAACTGGACAAACTCTACACAGTCCAGTTGCCTTGCTTTTGAATCTTCAGAATTAGAAAACTATAGGAGATAGGTGACTTCATCAACATGTAGAAAAGACCCGTCATCAGTCATTGTGCCTTTCTTATGTTGAACTGATTTTAATAAGAATATCAGATTGCCTTACAGACCAATTTAGTGTTGAATACATTGATAATGTGTAAGATTAGGGGGCAACACATTGCACACTACAAGACATCCTGCCCATTATTTGGTCCAAATCCCCCCTTAGGAGCAAAGTCAGCAAAGGCCTGATTGTCTGATGGGTGTCGTGATGATCTTACCCACATCTCCTGTGTTTTAAGATGTGTTTGGAGCAATTTATCCCACCTGATCATCTCAGAAGAGAATCAGGCTTCCCCTGACATCAAAAAGTGAATACCAAACATGTTCAGTGTTTATGATCAGAAATTCTGTTTTGTGAGGATGAAGACAGAGGATGGAGGAGCACATCCAATTCTCTTCTCCATTTATATGCTTCCCCTCGGTGATATCATGAGGAAATACTCCGTTAATTTTCATTGCTATGCTGATGATACTCAGCTGTATGTATCGATGAAGCCAGGTGAGACAAATCAGTTATCTAAACTAGACGCGTGTCTAAAGGACATTAGGACATGGATGGCCCAAAATTTTCTTCTCCTTAACTCAGACAAGACAGAGATCATTGTGCTGGGCCCTCGACACCTTAGAGAAACCTTTTCTAATGATTTAACTGCCCTAGATGGCATAAGCCTGACGCCAAGCACAACTGTTAGAAATCTTGGGGTTCTATTCGATCAGGATCTATCCTTT
Organism: Cetoscarus ocellatus; assembly: GCA_037902135.1. Taxonomy (NCBI): domain Eukaryota; kingdom Metazoa; phylum Chordata; class Actinopteri; order Labriformes; family Labridae; genus Cetoscarus; species Cetoscarus ocellatus. The sequence continues at coordinate 217,995 of JBAMNC010001023.1, forward strand.
AACTGTCACATAAAGCAAATCTCAAAAACAGCCTTTTTTCATCTTCGTAACATCGCTAAAATTAGGCCTATCCTGTCCCAGAGCGATGCTGAAAAGCTTGTCCATGCTTTTGTTACCTCTAGACTGGACTACTGTAATTCTCTTCTTTCAGGCTGTCCCAGTAAGTCGCTTAAGACGCTTCAGCTGGTCCAAAATGCTGCAGCACGTGTGCTGACTAGAACTAGGAGAAGAGACCATATTACTCCAGTATTAGCCTCTCTGCACTGGCTTCCCATTAAATATAGAATAGAATTCAAGATTCTTCTTCTCACCTATAAAGCTCTCAGTGGACAGGCACCAGTTTACCTCAAAGAGCTTGTAGTGCCGTACAACCCCTCTAGAACATTACGCTCCCAAAATGCTGGCCTGCTCGTGGTTCCATCAGTCTCTAGAAGTAGTATGGGAGGTAGAGCCTTCAGTTATCAGGCTCCTCTTCTCTGGAACCATTTACCGACCACGGTTCGGGAGGCAGACACCCTCTCTACCTTTAAGGCTAGACTTAAAACATTCCTCTTTGATAAAGCTTTCAGTTAGGGACCAGCTCATAGTCCATAGTTTAGACATATAGTTAAGATGCAATAGGCTTAGACTGCCGGGGGGATCTGGCACATTGGGCTCTATCCCTCTCTCTCTCACACTCTCTCTCCATATCTGCCTCTGCCCCTTTCTGTTTGCTCCTGTACTCGTCTCTGGCTCTTGTCTTTTAGGTTGCCTGGGATCCTTGGTGGAGACTGCCTGCTGCTGTGGAGTCACGAAGCCTCAATAACTACAATTACAGACATAACACATATTTGGCCATCTCATTCCAGTTCATAATCATTATAGCTGTTAATGTTGATATTAACATGATCTTTCTATCCATGGTTGATACATCTATAGTAACTATCTTTAGCTCCACATGGACATGAGATCCCTCCTGAGAATGAGGTGTCACATCTCAAGAGGTCTACCATTAATACATTTATACTTAACGGAGACAAATATGGTAGGGATGCACTTGTGGCCTGGGCACCCATGAGTTCATCACTACCATAAATTCTTACTTCCAGTAAGACTTTTATTGATTATACTTCTATAAAATTTTCACCACAACCACACAGACATGAGGACCCTCCTCTAATAAATTTGTTTGCAGCAGAAACAAATTTGACGACGACAGGTCTATGATTGGTCCATTGATCTGTCACTAGCTTTAGTTCTTACTTTAGTCCACTTGTCTCCACTTACCTCCCTCCCTTTGCCCACACACCCAACACAGCATCGTGTGGATTTGCTGTTCATCATGAGACTGGGGTCCACATTCAAGATTTCCTGCTGCTTAACAGAAGGTTTTTTCTTGCCGCCATGATGGAGGGATTCATGATTGGCTATATGGATTCATGTTGGGTGTTGGATGTATATATTTGTATATATATGTATATGTGTATTTTTATATGTATATATGTATCTATGCATATATGTGTATCCATAATATGAAGAGCTTTGTGCTCTATTGTAAAGTGTCTTGAGATAACACTTGTTATGAATTGGCGCTATACAAATAAAGATAGAGATTGAGACATCCTTGGTGTGGCACGGTTCATTAGCCCATCAGTAAGAAGCTGGCTGAGACAGGAAGCATAATATAGACATAGAAACGGCGATGATAGTAAACACAAAGCAATAAGATAGATGTGAGAAGAGCCATAAAAGACAATCAGAGGAGTCAAACTTGTGTCAAAAATATACCAAGGTTTTCTAGAGGTTACTAAGGGAAAATAGGAAATGATACCAAAGAAGACACTGACATGGAAGAGTGATCACAAATCTGTTATAATATTCATTCTGGATCATGTAATTGGAGACACAAACTAACAATTTAAAGTTCTCCATAAATCATTTTATACTCCCGTTAAATTGAATGCTATGCACCCAGAAATGTATTTTTTTTGCTAGAGGTGCAAGAAACAGATAAGGTCCTGTATTCATATGTTTTTAGTTAGTTTTTTTGCTAGTACTCCGAGCATTAGTTTGTGTTTTGTATGGCATGTTTGTCTGCTCTGTTTTTGAAAAAGAAAACAAACTTTTCCTCCTTCAAAATGCACCAACTGAGATGCACTATTGCAAATAAGAACAGAAGCTTTAAATGCCATTGCTTCCCTGCCCCTTTTTGCTCTTGATATCATCCTGCACTCCTGCACTTTAGGTTGATGGTTACAAAACACCACCACAGCAACTATTTACATGTGCAGCTTACCTGCTTTGGTTTTAGGATCTCAAATAAAGCATTTGGTGACATACGTGCATGGTATCTGAGTGTTTTTTTGCAATGCATGCAGATGAATTACTGACAAAAGAAACAATTAACAATAAATATGCAGAATGAAATCCGATGGGGCAACCCAGCCTGCTTCCTCAACATTTAAAGTAGAGTATCATTCCATAGGGGCAACTGACCACAATATCATTATTTTGTCAACAAATAAGAATAAAGATGGCAAATAATTCATTCTCAGGCAGCAAGGTCACGTTATTATTAAGTTCTCTTTATCCCTGGGTGAACTCATTGACCTTTGATCCTGCTGCTCTTAGCTGCATCTCCACCTATTTGCACATAATAGAAGAGAAAATAACATCAAAGTCAATTTTATGCACCATTTACTGTGAAAGTCTGTCAATACAGGAGATAATTGATTGTTGGGTGCAAAAGGATCCAGAGAACCAGGACACAAAGTTCAATACAAAGTCTGATGGTAAAGGTACAAAGAAATGCTGCCAGTTTGTTTTGTTAGACTCACATGCAGCCAGAAAAGACACGCCACACATTAACAGAGAGAACACTGTGTGACTTTTATGTGTTCAACACTGACAAATTAAAGAAAACTGATTGTTTACAGAAACATTTTGAACAACTTAATCATTAAAACAGTTAAATAAAATGTATTTCATTCAGAAAATGGCAAGCCCAATTGAAAATGTCACATAGGGCCTTTTCCCCCTGTTTCTCAAACCATATGTTGAGCAAGTCAAGAAAAAAACGGACTGCTTGGATTTTTTTGGCCAGGTTCCTCTATTTAAAGACACAAATAAGCTTCAAATGTTGGGGAAAACACTTTTTAGGTTTTAAATAAATGCAATAAATAGTAAATTTGACTTTGCAGTACACACTGATCAGACAACATTATGATCACCTGCCTCCTGAATGGTCTGCTGCTGTATGGCCCCATACACAACATACCGTGATGCACTGTATATTCTGACACCTTCCATTCAGAACCAGCATTAACTTCTTCAGCAATTTGAGAAACAGTACCTTGTCTGTTGGATCGGTCCTGATCTTTTAATGCTGTCAAAGATTTAAATATCTGCAGACCTGTGAAGCCCCAGCCTCTTTTTAAGCCTTCTGCTCGAAAATTGCATGCCTATAAAGAAAAGAGTATATCTCTGCAACCTCAAGGTCAATTCAATAATTTTGGTGTCATTATCAAGGGAACACTTGTGAGATTTTATCAGATGTGTAAATATCAGTATAGCTGCTGGATCAGAGTAAATGAAGACTGAACATAGCATAAAAAGATTTAATTTTTGCCTTAAAAAATACACTTTTATGGTGAATATCCCTTTGGAATGATGCACTTGCAGCTTTTGATGTCTAAAAATGAATTATAAAATATGTGAACATTACCTCTGCCAAGGTTAATAGCGATAAAGAGAAGCAGAGCAAAATTAGAGAGGTTTTGAGTAGATTGGTCAGGTGAAATCAATAAATAAAAGCAAAATTTGAGAACGTAATCTGTAAAAAATGCATATGTCACACTTCCTCCACAGAATAACCTTTTTTGGATCGTTGTCCTGACATTTTTTACTCAAAAAATACCACCAAATAAGTCAAAAAGCTGTGATAACTGAGGCCTGAAATCTCTATTGAGGTCCCCTGCTCACATGGACTGTGAGATACACAGGGCAATTTCCCAGCAGTGGATTGCTCGATTTGGGTGATTGACACCTCTATCGAATCATTAGAGCCAATAGAATTGAGGGGCAGTACCCAAATCCTCACCAAAAATACTGGTAGCCAACCACAGGGGAGGAATATGCTACCTCTTAAAAACCCTCCCTGGAACCCCAAAGTGATTCATGGAAAATGTAGTCCTTAGACTCAAAACAAAATGGATGCCTAGTATTGACGGAATCTACTGTTTATCACTCTTAAATCACTTATCACTTTGTTTCTTGCTGTACACAACATATGTTTTACCATTGTCTTCTTTGGCTGCTGGTTTCCTAAGTTCCCAGCTTTCAGCTGATGCCTCGTACGTGTGTGTAGCTTGCTGTAGCCCTGAGATAGCAGTGGAAATGTGGTTGTCCAGGTGGCACAACACAGGTTTTGGTATTTAATAATTAATTTGTTTGGTGTTAGATTTGTGTTTGGTGTGTGTAAAAATGGTTTATAGGGGCGTGTAGCGGAGTTTTTCCTGAGTAATTTGATGTGCAGCATGACTATATTTCTACATGATTAGTGAACTGTATTTGGCTGACTTCTAGCCCCCCAATTGGGGGGCTCTGGGGTTCTGTTATACATTTGCTTTTCTAATATATCTACCTGTTGTTCAGATATTTAGATATACATCAATAGGCATCAACTAAACTAATACCCTCGTATTAAAAATCAAAAATCAAATTTTCCCCTTCGAAGTAATCCCCTGGAGTCCAATGCACTTTCCCATCCTTCTCTGCCATGCTTTCATGCACTCCTGGATGGATTCTTCTGGGATCCTCCGCAGCTCCATCGTCACAGCCTTTTCGATGTCGTCCACGTCTTCAAAACGGGTCCCCTTGATGACCCCCTTGAGCTTGGGGAAGAGGAAAAAAGCACATGGAGCCAGGTCGGATGAGTAGGGAGGTTGGTCCAGCACGGCGATGTTCTTCTTGGCCAGGAACTGTTGGATGCTCCGGGCATTATGAGTGTTGTCATGGTGAAGCAGCCACAACATGTCCTGCCACAACTCTCTCTTTGTAGATATGCTGGTTGATCGTCTGGCCCTGTGGCAAGAACTTGCAGTGGACGATCACGAATAAATCTTTTGTGACACCAGTCCTGGAACTTTTCTGGCACACCTCATAATTGCTCAAAAGGGCCTCTTTTTTGTATAAATGTCCTTTTATGGAAATGTATCAATACTAAAGATGCCTGAGAGTAATGAGAAAGGAGAGCTTAAACACCTATGGCAAAATGTTGCTGATGCAATACTATTTTTATGGACCCCAAGCAGTCACAGGCCCTTCGAATCTTCCTTATTTTTCCCCCTTTTACGGCCTCCCCCCCTGCAGATTGCATTGCATATGCAGTATATGAAATATGCCTTCCTGTGTTTTAAGGTGTTGTTGAGCCAGCTTTCTCAATAAAAAAATATCCTGGTCATGCTGAACTGTCTTCAGAGTAGTCAGTGAGTAGGAATTTGACAATCAGACAGGGCCTGGGATTTATATTTTTAAATTGGGGAGGGGGTAATGAAACTGCCTGAAATGAGTTGTGATGCCTCAATACTATAGATGCGAAAAGAAAAACAATTTCAGATGACCATCCCTAACAACTTGCTCAAGGTATATATATCTTTTTGCTTAACAACTTCCTTATCAGTGCAAAACAGAACATCACGCACTCATCAAAGGCAGGCAGTAGCAGCAACAAAGATGTTGAGGAAGTTATCATGGCAGACAGGAGGCAGAAGTGATGCAAATGCTCATAACACCATGGGCCTGATCTACTAAAGGTTTGCGTGTATAAAAACACATGCAAACTTGATAATGCGCAAAGCTGATCTACTAACAGGGTGCACCGAGGATTACATCTGTCAAATGAGCAAAATAGCACGTGCAGACCATTTAGCGTGTTTTCCTTTATGAATATGTTAATTCCATGCAGATTATCAGAATCTGCAAGATATTGGGAGGAGGAGATGCAAATGTCATTATTTAGCACCCACAATGTGATTTATCAAACCCGCAACTGACTGACTGTTTTTGCGTCTAAATTTAGCATATTTGAAAGCCAGGTGCAAAACAGGCACAGCGTTATGCACAGATCACTGCGGTCATTGTGGAAGAAACAGTGGTCACATTAACCTAATAATTTCCATCACTGACTGAATTTTTTGATGAATGACAAAAAGGTTTGGAGGCTGTCTGTCATTATGATGGACTGGAAAAAGAGGGACGATCCAGACACACACATAAAGTAAACCCTCTCTGTTTTGTGCTCTACATCGCGGAGGAGGTCATTTAACCGAAGTAGAAAAGATCTCCATAGCTGGCTATGAAGGAGAATCACTCCAGAGAGTGTGATGCAGTCACTCAGAGCTGACTGCATCACACTCTCCACACACAACAGCGAGTTAAGGAGCTGTCAGTGCGTAAAAAGATCTTAGTACATCAGGTCCTATGTCCAGTGTTTGCGCCTGCTTGATTTCAGGCAAGAGTAGAACCACCAGCATCTTGGAGGAGCATTTGTCAGTACAGCATAGCACAGGAGCACTGCTTTTTTTAATATAATTTTTTTTTTACATTATTGCTGTTTTTTGTTTTTTTTTCAAACAGATCTACTTTCAATAAAGGAAGTGATTGAGAACCAGATCAATAAGCAGAAACAATAACAGAATAAGTATCATTACAATCTTCTCAATTCCAATCCCTGATCAATACTTTGTGATATAGTTCCATCTCACAGCACCAACGTTATCACAAAGTATTGATCAGGGATGGGAATTGATAAGATTTTCCTAATTTGGCTTCACCATGTTGGTCAAGGATGGGAAGAAATGCGTGGAAGAAGGAAGAAAAATATAAAACATGCCGGACTTTATCAGGAAGAACTCAGCCTTTGCTCTTCTTCATTGCAACACACTATATTAGATACAGGCCCACCCAGAGAGATGGTTGTGACCCTGAAAGGCACAAGGAATGAACCCCCTCATTTTCCTTGCTTAATTGGCCTGTGTGCACTGCTCAAATCAGCTTTTGAAGCTGACTGAAAAAACTCCTTCAGAGGTCACTGTCTCTGGCCCCCTACCAAATCTGATCAGTGATGACATGTATAGCCGCATGTCATCATTCAACCGCTGGCTATCAAGGTGGTGTCCAGCAAATGATGTGGGCTTCATTGATAATTGGACATCCTTCTGGGGAAAACCTGGTCTGATAGGAAGAGATGGCATCCATCCTACTTTGGCTGGAGCATCTCTCCTATCTAAAAACATGGCAGAGTCGTACTTATGACCTCTCAGAGATGAGACCATGTTGCAGAGCTGCAGTCCTCCACGCTGCTCTGCGCTTGCTTTAGGACAGTTTTCCACCCATTACTGTTATGACAGTTGTGTTCATCACTATGATAACTGCTATGACAGTTGTAGTAGTGATGAATATCATTCTATAGAGACTGTGTCTGTCCCCCGACCCAAATGCCACATAGATGTTAGCACAAAAACAAGTAAAAAAGGTGTCAATCATAGAAATCTGGTTAAAATCAAAACCTCAAATGTAGAAGCTTCAAAACATCAGATAATTAGATGTGGTCTCTTAAATATTAGATCACTGAGATCCAAATCTTTACTAGTGAATGACCTTATATCAGAAAATCACATTGATTTACTCTGTCTAACAGAAACGTGGCTGTGCCAGGAGGAATATGTCAGTTTAAATGAATCCACTCCTCCCAGTCACTCAAATACTCATATACCCCGCGACACAGGCCGTGGTGGTGGTGTAGCAGCTATTTATCATTCTTGTCTCCAAATCAATCAGAGACCAAAGGCTAATTACTCCTCTTTTGAAAGCCTTGTTCTAAATTTATCTCATACTGATTCAAAAACCTGCCAGCCTGTCCTATTTGTGATAATTTACCGTCCTCCAGGCCCTTATTCTGAATTCTTATCAGAATTTTCTGAGTTCGTATCAAACTTGGTTCTTAGCTCTGATAAAATACTTATTGTAGGTGATTTTAATATTCATGTTGACAAAGAAAGTGATAGCCTTAGCTCAGCTTTTATGTCCTTAATAGACTCTGTTGGTTTTATTCAGGCTGTTCGTGAAGCTACTCATCATTTCAATCACACTCTTGATTTAGTTCTAGCATATGGCCTTGATGTTGATAGACTAAAAGTTTTTCCTGAGAATCCTTTATTATCCGATCACTTCTTAGTAACTTTTAGCATCTTCTTAGAGGATTTTGTGTTTTGTAACAAAATTGTGAAGAGTAGAAATCTGTCCAATGGTGCCGTGGCTAAATTTAAAGAAGCGATTCCTGCTGCCTTAAACTCAATAACTTGGCCAACTGATAACTGTGATATTAGCTATAGCCCCTCTCAGCTGGATCAGCTTGTTGACGACTCTGCCAGTCTACTAAGATCCACTTTGGACTCAATTGCGCCACTGAGACAAAAAACTATTAAACGTCAGAGGGCAGCTCCTTGGTTTACTCCTGAAACTCGTGAACTTAAACAAGCATCCCGTAAATTAGAGAGAATATGGCGCTCCAATAAGAGGGAGGAGTCACGTATACTTTGGCGGGAAAGTCACAATAACTACATGACAGCCTTACGACATGCTCGAGCTGCCTACTACTCCTCACTAATTGAAGAAAATAAAAACAACCCTAGGTACCTTTTCAGCACTGTAGCCAGGCTGACACAGAGTCAGAGCTCTGTGGAGACTGTGATTCCTCTAGCTCTTAGCTGTGAGGACTTTATGAGCTTTTTTAATGATAAAATTCTTAAAATTAGAGATAAAATTAGCAACTCCCTGCTTTCACCTGAACCTACCGTACCATTACTTGTAGTCAGACCTGCGTTAGATCATTTTTCTACAATTAGCCTTCAGGAGCTAAATTCTCTTGTCTCCTCCTCCAAACCATCTACCTGCCTTTTAGACCCGATCCCAACTAAACTGTTCAAGGAGGTCTTTCCCCTAGTCTGTCCATCCCTGCTGGAGACAATAAATATATCTCTATCAACAGGCTACATGCCACAGTCTTTTAAAGTAGCTGTAATCAAACCTCTCCTTAAAAAACCTAACCTCGATTCGGGAACATTGGCTAACTACAGGCCTATATCAAACCTTCCATTTACTTCAAAGATCCTGGAGAAAGTAGTGGCTACTCAGCTATGTGACTTCCTTCAAGACAACAGCCTTTTTGAGGACTTTCAGTCAGGATTTAGAGCTCATCACAGCACAGAGACTGCTCTAGTTAAAGTAACTAACGACCTACTCTCAGCTTCAGATGAGGGACTTCTCTCAGTACTTGTTTTATTAGATCTTAGTGCGGCTTTTGACACCATTGATCATGATGTTCTTATACAGAGATTAGAGGTATTACTCGGGTTTACAGGGACTGCCTTAAATTGGTTTAAGTCCTACTTATCTGATAGATACCAGTTTGTACACGTGAACAACAAGTCCTCTGTGTACACTAAAGTAAGTTACGGAGTTCCTCAAGGCTCTGTGCTAGGTCCAATTCTCTTCTCCATTTATATGCTTCCCCTCGGTGATATCATGAGGAAATACTCCATTAATTTTCATTGCTATGCTGATGATACTCAGCTGTATGTATCGATGAAGCCAGGTGAGACAAATCAGTTATCTAAACTAGATGCGTGTCTAAAGGACATTAGGACATGGATGGCCCAAAATTTTCTTCTCCTTAACTCAGACAAGACAGAGATCATTGTGCTGGGCCCTCGACACCTTAGAGAAACCTTTTCTAATGATTTAACTGCCCTAGATGGCATAAGCCTGACGCCAAGCACAACTGTTAGAAATCTTGGGGTTCTATTCGATCAGGATCTATCCTTTAACTGTCACATAAAGCAAATCTCAAAAACAGCCTTTTTTCATCTTCGTAACATCGCTAAAATTAGGCCTATCCTGTCCCAGAGCGATGCTGAAAAGCTTGTCCATGCTTTTGTTACCTCTAGACTGGACTACTGTAATTCTCTTCTTTCAGGCTGTCCCAGTAAGTCGCTTAAGACGCTTCAGCTGGTCCAAAATGCTGCAGCACGTGTGCTGACTAGAACTAGGAGAAGAGACCATATTACTCCAGTATTAGCCTCTCTGCACTGGCTTCCCATTAAATATAGAATAGAATTCAAGATTCTTCTTCTCACCTATAAAGCTCTCAGTGGACAGGCACCAGTTTACCTCAAAGAGCTTGTAGTGCCGTACAACCCCTCTAGAACATTACGCTCCCAAAATGCTGGCCTGCTCGTGGTTCCATCAGTCTCTAGAAGTAGTATGGGAGGTAGAGCCTTCAGTTATCAGGCTCCTCTTCTCTGGAACCATTTACCGACCACGGTTCGGGAGGCAGACACCCTCTCTACCTTTAAGGCTAGACTTAAAACATTCCTCTTTGATAAAGCTTTCAGTTAGGGACCAGCCCATAGTCCATAGTTTAGACATATAGTTAAGATGCAATAGGCTTAGACTGCCGGGGGGATCTGGCACATTGGGCTCTATCCCTCTCTCTCTCACACTCTCTCTCCATATCTGCCTCTGCCCCTTTCTGTTTGCTCCTGTACTCGTCTCTGGCTCTTGTCTTTTAGGTTGCCTGGGATCCTTGGTGGAGACTGCCTGCTGCTGTGGAGTCACGAAGCCTCAATAACTACAATTACAGACATAACACATATTTGGCCATCTCACTCCAGTTCATAATCATTATAGCTGTTAATGTTGATATTAACATGATCTTTCTATCCATGGTTGATACATCTATAGTAACTATCTCTAGCTCCACATGGACATGAGATCCCTCCTGAGAATGAGGTGTCACATCTCAAGAGGTCTACCATTAATACATTTATACTTAACGGAGACAAATATGGTAGGGATGCACTTGTGGTCTGGGCACCCATGAGTTCATCACTACCATAAATTCTTACTTCCAGTAAGACTTTTATTGATTATACTTCTATAAAATTTTCACCACAACCACACAGACATGAGGACCCTCCTCTAATAAATTTGTTTGCAGCAGAAACAAATTTGACGACAGGTCTATGATTGGTCCATTGATCTGTCACTAGCTTTAGTTCTTACTTTAGTCCGCTTGTCTCCACTTACCTCCCTCCCTTTGCCCACACACCCAACACAGCATCGTGTGGATTTGCTGTTCATCATGAGACTGGGGTCCACATTCAAGATTTCCTGCTGCTTAACAGAAGGTTTTTTCTTGCCGCCATGATGGAGGGATTCATGATTGGCTATATGGATTCATGTTGGGTGTTGGATGTATATATTTGTATATATATGTATATGTGTATTTTTATATGTATATATGTATCTATGCATATATGTGTATCCATAATATGAAGAGCTTTGTGCTCTATTGTAAAGTGTCTTGAGATAACACTTGTTATGAATTGGCGCTATACAAATAAAGATTGATTGATTGATTGATTGATTGAAAAGTCCTTGTGAGTTCCATCTTTTTCCTTTCTTTTCTTTTTTGGCAACCTGATTTATGTTCAGGTCCAGGCATTGTTGAAATCAGTCCAGCATTACTGGCACAACAGTTAAGTTTAAAAGGACTGTCCACAATGGTCAAAAAAACAAAACAATCAAACATGAAAATTAATGAGAAATTAAGAAACAGGCTTAAACAACTTAAATAAGAGGGGGGTTGTTAGAAGCAGTCTATCTCTTTTATAATAAGTAGTCAGTGGCATATCTACTTTTATTGGTTCAATATGTAATGTTGGGTATTTTAGATGAAAATGTGTTTGGATTGTCGATGCCCTAATCTACTGGACTGTTGGCATGCTGACCTCCATTGGCCCCCCTCAGCAACTGGGCCCCAAAAAGTCATTGTGACTCCACATTAGATAATGATGACATTATAGTCAATAATCAAATCCCTAATGGCATAATCTACTTTTTATTGTTGTGGCCAATAGAAAAACTCTGGGTTTGTGTTAATCATAATACAACAAAGCCAACAACTGATTTGTATAAACTAATCTGAATCTCATGTAGTCTTTGTTATTATTATTTTTGATTTGTTAACTCTTGCCCATTGCTTGAAGTCAAACATTGATTCATCACTCCACTTCCAATAATTTTCCTGTAAGACAAAGAAAACTTAATCAGTGAATAACATTATGTTCATAAAAATTGTGATAAAATCAATGGTTTCTTACCTTTTACCCACATAAGAATAAATACAGGTGTAACTGATTGTTTTACACTTAATCAATAATTACTCAAGCACTTATCACTCTGTCTCCATCTTAATCTTTATTTGAAATTCTATCACCTTATTACTGCCAATTATTGTTTTAAAAGTAAAAACAGCACACTGTTAATAAGTTAAGCTATAAATGTTTCTCTATTAGCAGCTGTCTAATGGTTAAAATCCATCCTTTCAACCCCTGTTGTGGCAACTGTGCAATTTTGCAGCATAACAAAATTCAATAGGATTGTTGCTTAGCCAAATCATGACAAGAAAAATGACATTGTAAATGAATGATACTTACATTTACTTCCATCCACAGTCTTTTGATCAAACCAGTGGGGCACAATCATCTGCCAAAAGAACACCGCCTGTGCAAAGATCAGATTTGGTTAAACAATCTGAGGAAAATATTTCAGAAAAAAAATAAAACATCTGAAAAATAAATGCTACTATAATATGTAAATGAGTTGTGGATCCAGGTTGTATTTCATGGATTTTTGTAGGGCTGCAACTAACAATTATAATTCCAGTATATAAATCATTGTTCACTTATTTTGCCGGTTCATCAATGAACTTGATAAATTAAGAAAAAAAAATGAATTGTCAAAACCAGAAATCAGCATTCTTGATAACACCTTAAGTGTTCCAATAATATACAATTACACTCTGAAATGAATTAAAACCCTCAATATCTGAAAGCATTGTTACGATAATGCCTTTAAGAGCAAGCCATGCACAAACAGACACCTAAAGCAAATATTATATGCAACAGGTTTTTGCTTCAGCCTTCCTCACGCACATACAAATTCTTTCTGATGACCATGATGATGAATGAGTGCTCCATGTAAGAGGGATTGACTACAGTCAGTATGTTTGGTAATACAATCAATAACCTTGTTGTGAAGAGAGTTTAGAAGAGACGGCAGGAATGTTGAACAACTTTTTGAGTCACACCAATGACTGGCCCAGAAACCAATTTAGAGTAAAAGACTCGTGTCAAAACGCAGTTAGTGCCATCACTGAATACAACAGTTTGGGCTTTCACTATGAAACACAACTATCAAGTCATACCACCTTATGTTAAAGTCCTGGATATGTTGACAGGCTGGGGGGGAGCAAACCTGCACTGAGAGCCTCAGCTCACACACAGCTTCAGACTCTTTGTGTCTCTCCAAGGCTATGTGAACACATATACATTCACAAAGACATACATTTACTGAGCCTGCAGCACAAATTACTCAAACGTTGTCTATTCTGCTTGAGTTTTGATCAGCATTTAAGACAAATGGTAGAAAAAATATTGAGGATTTTGAACATCTGCAAGCAAACTGTTAATGGATTTGTCCCTGAACACCTCACATATGAACCCAAACTTTTGGCCCTGTTGAAGTTTTCATTGCCAAACATCTATTTTTTGCTTGCAGATGTCACAGCTTGTGATTTTTTCACATTTTCTAAATCATCATTTTATCTATTAATTCCATTTTGTCTAAGATAAAAGTAAAGCTTATCCACAAAGCCCCATTGGACAGCTCCAGCTGACTAGGGCAGACTAACAATCACCTTAGGGGTCTGGTAGTGGGGTTAAAAGCTCAGAGCCACAAGTAACACCACATTAGCATCAAACAAAAAAACATCAATCAAATAAGTTGGTCATTATTTTAATTATTGACAATAATCAATACTATCAATTCATTGTTGCAACCATAGATTTTTCTCAAAAAACTATTTTTTAATATTCTAGAGACCATAATTTAATTTTTTTGGTCATGAGAAAAAACAATGAAATATTGTTTAAAACTTTAAAATTCAGAGTCAAGACAGATGTTTATTTGCAATAATGTTCAAAATGTCTTCATGTTGTCCAAATTGACCCTAGACCGTATAACGTATATACTTTTAAAGGAATATTAAATGCTGAGAGGAAGAAACAAACCATACCTCGAGCTAAAGACCGGATGAGGGTAGACCTGCAAAAGGTTTGCTCCAGACTAGAGGAACGACACCCTTTTTATAACTTAAACATGTGGTTATAGTACAAGATTTGCATATAAGCATGTGATCCACTTTACCGTTGCTGCAATTAATTTTCAACAACATATTGCCCCTGCTGCATATTAAGATTGAACTTGGGGAATAAAAATGTCAACACCGTCTTCTTCATGTGAAGAATATTAATTTCCTTTGTTGTCAAATCAGTCAGCCATTTGCTAATGAGCAGACGTCAAATAAGCCTTCAGTCATCACCTTGAAATAAACCTCTGATCATCCTGTTATGAGTTTAAAGCAGGCGCCTGTGTCACCTGTTATTCTGGTGGATAGATTGTATTTGACTCTTCCATCATTTAGTTTCTGTGTCCTCAGATCAGATATGAGTTATATGCTTGGTGATAAGATATTTTTCTGCCTTGTAATGTTGAACATTACAGCACGTAATGACTTCCACAGAACTGTAGAAATTACTAAGCGGGAGTTGGGTGGGAGAAGGGTTTTACAGAAAGAACTTAAAGCAGTACAGAAGGAACTTATAATGTCTATATTTGTCCACAATATTGCAAAGTAAAGTGAAGCTGCAACATCTCTGTGTGCTGAAATGACACTCAGATAGTAACAGTAAATCTTTTTCTGGTATAAATGCTTGTAGGACTGCTTGTAACTTAGACCTAGTCTGACACTCTAGTCCATAGGTTCAGTATACAAACTGTCTGATAGAGAGCTCTAATGTTTATACAATTGTCAAATATTGACTCAAGCTTGATTTTGTGCTGTTATAAACAGCAGGATTTGATGTACCATTTAGTTTTGGTGGTACCTCCGTGTCATACCCCAAGCTCCTGTTCTAATGTCATAACAGGAAACAGTATTGCCTCAGAGACCCACAAGTTCTGCTCTCATTTTGACTCAATTCGATTAAAATATTCCACAACAGGACCCGAGTCACAATTAGAGGTGACTTGACTCAGGCTTGCCCCTCAAAGACTTTAGACGCATCTAAGACTTGAGGTTTGAGACTCGTGCCACTCAAAGTTAATACGAGTTGTGATGATACGTCAGCCCTCGCTTCAAAGCAACCCTCTGCATCTGGTGAGTGAATGAAAACATCAAACATGTACATGTCCTGTATGAGGCAGACAGACCGAATGTGTGGAGGGAGAGTGAAGGATGAAGTTGGAACAGGGACTGGAAAGGGTTGGAAGTTTCAGTACTACTCTGCATAAACTGCACTAGATGTGTTACAAGAGTCTGTTACCATCACTATAAGAACTACTACTAGTAGTACTAATCGTGGTATGGGTAGTATACTATTAGTACGGCAACAATACTCACTGATGGCAACCAAAGTGCAAAAACATAGCTTAAGCATATGGAGGAGACTGCAGGCGAGTGAAAGAGGGAGCAGCTACAACATACTCATTATCCACTTTAATAAGTAAGCTAGAGTGATGACAACATGTCTGCACATGCTAAGTTGTGCACATATTAGGGCTGTCACTTTTTACTCCATGACATTTGATTTAATTCAAACTTGGACGTAAAAATTCATATTCAAAATTGAAATTATGCATTTCAGCAGCACAATAGGGCACTTGTAGCAGTGAAGTGTTGGATCCAACAGAGGCACTCTCAGCATAACTTGACCGTCCATGCACTAATATCAATCAATCAATCAATCAATCAATCAATCTAGAGTGCGTGCACAATCTTGATGGCTCACACCTGGTTGCAATGAGGATCTGCATCCCAGTTTATGTCTGGCTCAATTTACATTTATTTTAGGATGGCAAGTGTTTCAAGATGCCTGCAAAATTTACTAAAACTGAACATACACTGCATCGTTGATGCCCGTTCCCCCAAGAACAAATGGGAGAGGGGTTACAAACTCTACATTTCAACTTATTGCTATAACTACCACATAGTTAGCTAGCTGTTGTTACCAATGTGTTAATTTGACAGTCTATATTTAACACACAGAAAATATAGACTGTCAAGTTATTTTCTAATATTTTTTGCATGAACCACAAGCCTATCAACCTGCTCAAGGTCAAGAGACTGTCAAGTAAAATAGACTGTCAACTTAGCTTGTTACTGACAACAGCTAGCTACTATGTGATTCTTACCTTTGTAGTGATGGAGTTAACTCAGAATTTCGAGTTTGAAACCCCTCTCACATGTATTCTTCCAGCAGGGAAGGATCAATGGAGGCATCAATGATGCAGTGTACGTATTTTTTTTTTAGTTTGAGTAAATGCAGGCACCTAACCATCCATAAATATAAACAGAGTTGTACATAAACAGGAATCTGGACAGCAGACCCTCAGAGCAACCAGATGTATATCGTTAAGCCTATTCTGAACTGTTTGTTTTTATTAAATGTTTAAAATAAAGACGTCAGTCATTGAATAAGGCCTTTGTTAACAAAGCACAGCATTTAATGTGAGTATCAGTAGTTACAGAGCTGAACACTGTGCACACTTTATGACTATGAAAGCAAACAAGCTACGGTCAACACTGCTGCTGCTGTAATAGATGCACCAAAGCCAAGACACTTCGAGTAAAACTCGAATTGTGTCAACAAGAACTACCATTTGGCCTGCACATGATGTACTAGCCCTGGTATTGTCAGACAGTGAAGTTTTGTGGTTTGTCAAGAAGTGCTGGGGTGGTCTTGAAGTTATTAACATTATGCCAATGACCTCAACCTTTGTCTTCTGAAATCAAGTAGGTTTATTCTTTAAGTGAGAATAGGATTTTGTTCTGAGTCTGAAGACAATCCCCCACAAATGTAATGCCTTGTTCATTCGACCTTAACCCATCACTTCAATGTCTAAGTTTATCCTTGAGACAGAGTGTACCCTAAAGCAAAGTCTAAAGAAAGCCTCTTCATAACTTTTGAGATGTCAAAATTCAAAAGCAAATGATGAACACAGGGTCAAGTGATATTGAACTATGGCCTCTGACCTTCCAGATATATTCTGTTCATCCTTGAATTAGAATGAAAATGTACACAATATTTAAAGAAAATCCTCCCAAGAACTGATAGATTGTGTTCAAAAGCGAGGGATAAACACATGGCGAATTGACCTCGGACCAGTGGCCCCCAAGACATCAGTTTACCCCTAGGAAGACAAGGTCTGAAGAAAATCCCTCAAAGCAGAAACATGAAGCTTAAGCCCTTTTCACACCGCCAAGCGGCAAATCACTGGTATGAGGAAAATTAAAAATTTAATGTTAACCTGGCTCTCAGGTTAAGCAACAGAGCCTTTGTCTTGCTGTTCACATGTGAGTTCCTGATTAAATCACTGACAAGCAGCAGAGCTGTCTTTCTGTCCACATGCAAGTATCTGATTAAAACACTGATAGAAGCAACTGAGCCCTCTTGTCTTGATACATGTCAGGGCAGGGTAAAGGATAAAAGTCTGCAACACATCACTGCTTGTCATCCTGTATAATAAGCCTGTGTTATTCTTAAATACACTAAGAGAGCTGACAGACCCAGGCACTGGTTTGCCATCTCGTCCTTCTCTCTCTTTGATCAAAGACATAGGCTGGGACCACAACAAATATGTGGGCTAGGCCTACACAGGAAGTATTATTGCAATCACCACCTCCAGTCATTTTAATGAGGGACGGGAGGAGGACGGGAAGTGGTTTTAACCACAGTGGTAGGACCCAAAAGCAGTTGCCGCCCACGTGAACGCGCTCAGCTTTTACCCTGCTGCTCGGAGTACAGTGTGTTGAACTTTCTGGCAGCAGCCGCCTGGCAGCAGCCAATCACATAGAAGGAGGGAGAGAACCTGTAGCAGGCTCAAAGCAAACAACGGAGGAGCTCATAATGTTGGTGTTGGAGTATCCAGAGCTCTACAAAACGGCTCTACCTTCGTACACATAACCAGAGGAAAAACTGGGCATAGGACAACATTTCTACTAAGTGTTTTTGGGGAGGGAGTGTTGTGAAGGACTTTTGGGTGGGCCCTGTTGTGACGTTTGCCGAATCACTTGCGTGACTGCCGCCGGCAAGGAAGCGGTTTTCAGGGTAGTTGCGGCGTGGTGGTGTGACAAAGGCTTTAGAGTTTTGACCTTTATCTATGACTTTGAAAATCTACAACATTCACCCTTGAATTAGAGTGGACATTTGAGCTGAGTTTGAAAAAAATCCCTACAAGACATTTGAGGTATTACATTCAAAAGAAAAAAATATATATCTTGACCTATGACCTATGATTCAAAAATGTACTTTGAGTTGACATCCGTGCAAAGTTCATAGGAAATTCCTTAAAAAAATCTTGTGGTAATGTTTCCAAAAGCAAAGAACGAACATGTGGTTCTGTCAAATTGACCTTTGATTTATGGCCTTAAAAAATTGTCTCAGTTCATCTTTGAGTTGGAGAGGACAATTGCGCAAATAAAAAACAAATTCCCTCGTGGTATTCTAAGATATAGTGTTGACTAGAATGGTCCATTGTGGCAGGTGAAGAAATACTCATTAGACATGTCTTTCATGGAAACACAAATGAGGAGGCTTTCTTTGTGACCAATAAATCTTTACCTTTCTCACAGTTTGATTAAATCTCAATTCTGAAGGTGTTGACTTGATTTAGAAATTTTGTTTCAGAAGCTGCTTACAAGAGGATTTATTCATTCATCGACTTTTAGCGATAAACTTGGTGCATTTGTCAGTCCTCCCTTTGGCTGGATGCATTTTAGGAGCAGACTAGTTCAATTTTTCAAAGACTGCAGTTTTTTGGGCAATTCAGCGATAAATGATCAAACACTTTGGACTCTTTCTGCCTTTTTTTTACTCTTGTCATGTCTCTTCTATTTTCATCTTTTACTGTTACTTTCTATTTTAACCAAACAATATCATGAAATTGTTTTCTTTCTCTTTCATCTCAGACATCCATTTTTCACATACCTTGACATGTTTTGGCAGAAACTTCCATAACACCAGCTGAGAAGACGCGTCACACCTACCACCGAGTCACACTTCTGAGAAAGGCGGAAGTTTCTGCCAAAACATGGCAGCATATGTGAAAAATAGATGTCTAGGATAAGATAAAAAAGAAAATTATTTCTAAGAAACTGAAGACATAATGAACACCATTCAACTCAACAATGTCATGTGTTATGTTGTGCCACCTGTACTAAAGTGATTTTTAATACTGACTGTGAATATTTACTTATATAAATATTTTGTCAATCCTGAACTCTTCCTCTGTTTTCCCTCCATCCCCACCTATTTGCACACTAAATGAACATGACTACTTCAAAGATGGCACAGCATATTAATAGTGTATTAAGCTGTCATTATAGGAGATGATTGATAAACCACAGAACAAAATGGTCCTGAAGTGCAGCATGATCTTCCCTGAAGTCTTTGAGGTAGCATCTTTTTGTCTTTTTGAGGGGCCCCAGTCTTTGAGTAAATCTCCAAAAGGCCGTGTTTTGGGCAAAAAAAATTTCTATCTTAATTCTGAATGTCACATTATTCCCACCTAACTGGTTGCGTGTCCACTAAATATTGTTATTTTGTTGAATTACAGAAAGTTCTAACAGTGTAGGATGAAAACATCAAAAGCAAAATAATTCATCCATTGTCTATTCCACATCCTGTTTGAGGTTGTGTGGCACTATTGCCTATCCCAGCTGACATTAAGAGAGAGGCAGGGAACAACATGGACTCTTTGCCAGTCAATCACAGAGCTGACAAACAGCAAGACACTCTTGAGGCACACTTAGGGTGAAACCCAATTTTACCCCTTAGCTTTTACCCCTTCATCTTACCTCTTTGTCTACCCCTTCCCCTTTGCCCTCCGTTTTGAGGGCCAAGGGGACAAACATGCTCCATAATGAATGCCTGCCAGTCCTCCTGGTACATCATCGACCAGACCCCCTCGCTGGCTGTGTCGTAGGCAGATGCGACAAAAGCTTTAACAGCTGTGAAAGGTAGCTCCTTATAACGAGAAATTTTAAAATATGACCAACAGTTCAAAACATGATTGATATTTACTTGATGATTTAATAATTACTTATAATAATGTACTTCCTTTGGTCTCCGCTCTGCCTCCTTGTCAGCGGGTGTGGTGTATTATGGGAAATTCTCATACCCCTTCCTTTCAAGTGAGGTCCCTTCGTCTTAGCACTTCCCCTCAGCCCTATAGAGAATTCGGGCACCCCTTCACCAGATGTTAATGCACAAAACCAAGGGGTAAGGGGTAAGACAAGGGCTAAGGGGTAGAATTGGGATTCACCCTTTCACTAGCCATTCCATGCCATTCTGTAGTGCAATTTCCCTCTAAAGTCAGGGTTGTGTGAGTAATGTGAGTGCTCCATAGTGTGCTTAGGCATGGATCACTTCCCTCACCCTGGCCTGCTTAGAGGAGGTGGGCTTTAGTGCAGCACCTGCATGAGCACAGGCACCAGTGAGATCGCGCTTTGCAGTGACAGATCATCAGTGGACCTCTGATCATTACCTCCGCCAAGGAGGTTATGTTTTTGCCAGTGTTTGTTTGTCTATTTGTTTGCTGGAATTTTCCGGAGACGTTGCACTTCAAAAACTCAAATCTAGGCAAGTGTGTTTATCTATTGCCAAGTCAAAAATATTAAAAACACTTATTATAATCCACATTCACTTAACCAGTCGAGATAAATATCTTACTTGAACCAATGAAAGTAGGAGAAGGTGCTCTGCTGTCTATCCAACAGGTGGTCTGTATTATCCAATATGTTTAACAGTTTGTTCATTGTCCTCCTCTCTGCCACCACCAGGAACGGGTCCAGCTGTCAACCAGTCACAGAGCAGGCTTTTCTTATAAGTTTATCCAACTTGATCATGTCTCTGGCACTGGTGCTCACTGATGGATAATGTAGACAAAGCATCAGCAAAAATAGAGGGTGTACTCCCCACTGCTTTGTTGTGATGTGTTTTATGAATCATCGTATCATAAAACATGAATCAGTGGTTTATATGTAAGAAAATACAGCCAAAGAAAGAAATCCAACACAACAAACTTATTTCTTTGATTTCCAAATTCAAAAGAAGAAAAAATCTGTCATCAGGTGGATGAAGACATGTCTGTATCTGTAGAGTCTAACACATTATATACAGTAAATGTCTGTGGCCTTAGTTTGTCAGTTAGTCTTTAAAACAGTTTCTATCTGTCATCTCTTCGCTGCCTCTACACTGATCCTGCTGATCATGTGTATACTGTGGCTTGTGTCTGTGTCGTGCTAATTCTGCACGACATGCACAACCAATGCAGAGGACACGTGGCAGTCATCATGCATCCATGCCTAGGTAATTTAAAACAAGTGTATATCCAGCTTTGGGGTCACCAGTTGACCTAACAGGTGTGCTTTTGGTCTGTTATAGGACCCCTGAGTACACCAGTGAGCCCATGCATATAATAATATCCCTGATGATAATATAATGAATTAAGTCCTTTTATGACTTTCAGCTCTGGTACCACACTATTGTGTCATGAGACATTTGGTAACTCTTTTGACTTACTTTGCATATTATCATATTAGCATGCACTCCATCCTCCTCATCTGTCTACAGGTGCCTGTACACACAGGTGTGGCCCACCTGTCCTGGCACACAGCAGCTGCTCAAACACCACACCTGTACCAATGCACTCACCATGCTCTGTCTTTCTCCCTGCTCGCCTGATACCAGTCAGCCAACCCTTCTGCAGTGTGATGGATTAGGTTTCAGAAACTTTAATGTTTGTCAGATGGGGTGCTGGTTTGGCGGAGTGATAAGCAACCAAGTATACATACTTCTGCCAGCATGGGTTCAGATTCAGCCTGTAGCCCGTTTGCAGTGTCCTCCCCTACTCTCTCTCACCCCTTTCACAAGACTATCCACTGTCAGTCTCCCTCCTATCAATAAAAGCACAAAATGACCAAAAAATAATCTAAAAAAAATGTTTTTCAGATAAATCCAAGACAAAAACGTTAATATAACATGCCAATTTGGAAAGTGAGAAAGGGTGTTAGGCCTCAGGCACAGCTACAAAAGTGTTTACATCAAGAACCACTTTCAGCAATATACCTATTGACCACAATAAGCATATTGGTATTTGAAATGTCAAGTCTAAACTGGGAATCATTTTGTTTTTGTTTTCATTAAGGTGCATCTGTTGTTTATTACAAGTAAATTATATCAATTTCTGTTTTTGTATTGTGTTCTCAAAAGTGTAAAGAGCCAGTGAAATGCTAAAAGTTTAGTCCTACCATAATGCAGGGAAATTAATGAGCATCTATGGTGAAGTAGCTGTGAACATTATTACAGAACAGTTTCTCTTATGCGAAGCTCACCATCTTCCTTTCATAGCTTTGCAGCTGATAAGTCCCATCAAACATCAGTTTAATATATTACCCTCTTAAGTATAAGTAATGTTGTGCAAAATGCAAACCCCAATTCCAGTGGAGTCAGGACTTTGTGGAAAATTTTATTAAAAAATAATAAAATGATTGGCAAATCCCTTTAGACCCATATTCAATTCAATACACTACAAAGACTAGATTTTCAATGTTAAACTGATAAACTTCACTGGTTAGTGCAAATATTCTTGGGGCAACAAAATACTGCGAAAGTTGAGGACTGCTCATAAAACACCTGTTTGGAACAGGTGAGCAGGTTAACTGTAAAACATGTGAGAGTCATATATTAAAGTCATCGGGTATGTCTACTTGTGACCCACAAAACGGTTCTTTGAAGCTCTAGATACTGAGCAGCTTCCTGCTGTCTGTAGCTTGTGCAGGCTTTGTTACAGCAGCTACATAAAACAGCTCATGATATTGCTAGAACACAGCTACATAGGACATTTTAAAATGCTCACTTACAGTATTTATGCAGCTTGTTCAGCTGAAGACAGTCCTTTTAATATTCACCCTCATCATTTTCTTGTTAGCATTCTTCTTCAATCACCTTTTAGCCACATTAACACATCAGTGTATAATAGCTGACGTTGACTAGTGTTGAGGAATTGTCACAATTTTGGTGAAAGTACATTCCTGGTGTCAGTTTTGGCTTTGTTCAAGGCAGTGTAATTGACAAATTGAGTGTAGAAGAATGATGTGCTTGTGGAGTATGACCCTTCCCAACAGCCCGAACAAATACTTCAATATACAAATTGAAATAAATTTTTCCTGAGACTCAGACAAACAGTCCTACATATAAACCTTACATAAAAAAAATCTTACAAGGAAATTACTGAGAAATTACTCAGTTAAAATAGATTATCTTAGCTGCTTAGCTAACTGATAGCACACTAATAAATCTGTTGAAAAGCGATTTGCTTACCAAATGCTTTTTAATCTTTCAGTCGTCTTACTTTGAAAAAAAAAAGTTAGAATATAATTTATTAAAGTAAGACAGAAAAATATCCTTGAGTTTGGTTTGGTTTGTTCCTGAATCCTCCCTTTTCCTCTCAATAATTCTTTATCTTCTCCATTTCTTTTTTCACTATTTTTTTACAGAATGTTGTACTCAGGTCAAGTGATGCTACACTCAAACTGTTTTAAGGCTGAAAGAACCATGATTTCTTAACAACGAAAATTGTATTATTTAGTATGACTTGTGTTTGTTAGAAGGCTTTAAGGGGATTTTATTTCATTTTTATTTCCCAAAGGGACTGCATGATATTGAAATCAAAATTATTTCAAATAGTCTATTTTACCTGTTAATCTTGTGGATTTTTTTTTTTTTTTTTTTAATGTTTAGGGGAATTTTACACCTCCCTATTTATTCTAAATTTGATCAAATATTGTTCCTCGCTTTTGCAGAGTGAGATCGCATGTAAATATGAGAAAAGACTACAATTAATAAAAAAATTAAAATCCCATTCCTTTTTTTTTTTTAAATTAATATCACTTATTTAGTTTCATGATAGGTTAGTACACTTAGAAAAGAAGAAGACAAATCTTGAATGGATCAACTTTATCCTGGTGCAGATTACAAAAGCAGGAATTGAATAAACATTACCGAAGATCAATTAATGCAAGTCTTTCAAAAAGCTTCATCCAATAACCATGCATCCAGGTGCTAAATCCTTATTCCCAGATCTTTAAAGGGTCAACAAATTACAAGTTTTGTCCACCTGGGTGCATCGTAATCCACCCAATGTATCATGTAGGGGAACTAAATGTTATGAGACATTGTCAACTTTGTAGTTCTCTTACACATGTATTTATCTTCTGTTGATACTGCAGTTTGATTCTTACATGATACAAACTATGCATTTTTATTGATTGCTTGCCTACTTGATTGGTTGATTGATTTATTACCTCATTGGGAGTTAATGACTGACAGAAGTTGGAGAGTCATTCAAGATTAAAACCAGATTTAGTTGATTTACACTTTCAGTTAATCGTTTTTTATTTCAAATATCACAATACCATGATTTTTTGCAGTTAGGTTACTATGAACAGCTGTGTCTAGTGGGACTCTATAATATATTTTGTCCACAGGGAGGAGACAAGAGCCACACAAACTGAAAGTTCCACATTTTTACAGTCCTATTTCTGACTTTATCTGCTTAGTCACTGCAAAGAATCAGCAAAAGTAACAAAAGTAATTTCTAAAGAATCATCATCATTGCATAATAGTGTGGCACAAGTCTCCAATTGAACATAAATTATAAAGTCACAATCTTCATGTCTACTTATGACCCACAAAACTGCAAGAAATACAGTCTGGTGTTTGTATTCAGTATTTTCTTTACTTACAGAATTAATGATAAGACACTATAAATGGCAAAAAAAAATCACAAAACAAGATGTGATTTTGCTGTTCCTTTATTATTAACTATACTTTACATACAAAAATGAAACTCCCTGTCAGGCTTTCCAGAAAACTGTTAGTCATGAGTTCTACTTTTCATAAATCAGTACCATCAGTCATCCTTCATGTCTCTCTGTGGTCCGATAACAATTATCATCTCAACATCTCAAATCAATAATTACAATTCAGTAATTATTGATTTGAGATGTATTTCTTTTGTTTTTAATGTATTTGAAACCTAGTGATCATGGTCTTTCATAATTACCTCCGCCAATGAGGTTATGTTTTTACCAGCGTATGTTAGTCTGTTGTCTTTGTTTGTTTGTTTGTTTGTTTGTTTGTTAGCAAGATTACACAAAAACTACTGGACAGATTCTGCTGAAATTTTCAGGAGATGTTGGTAATGGCCCAGCTTAGAAATGGTTAGATTTTGGTGGTGATCCAGATGACTGCCATTAGTAAACAATCATTTTTGCTCAATAACTGTCTAAATAATAATGACATCAACACGATTTCCGAGTGCTAGTTGTGGGTTTTCAGCGTCAAGGAATCATATTATGATGATAACTTTATCATGGAACTACTGCTTATAGATGTAACAGCAATTTGTGAGCTACCTTGGCGGAGGTTTGCACTCTCCAAGTGCTTTCTAGTTAGTTCATGTATTTTTGAATGTTTTTTGGGATCTGTTGTCAGATAAAAATGTCACATACACAATGCGTTTGTTCTATATATATATATGTATATACAGTATATATATACATTTATTTATGACTTCTCAAATTCAGAGTTGGAGCTGGCCAGTTACGGAGTCATTAAGCAGCAAAGATTATTTTGTTGTTCTTTTCACTCCTGACAGAAACATAAAATAAATCAACCAGTTATCTTCTCTTACAATCAGTGCCGCCCCTCCCTAAACGCAAAACATGCACTGTGCGTAGGGCCCCGCGATCCATGGGAGGCCTCCCATGTGCACAAGGGGACGCATTCTTCGCTGTCTGATGCAGCCACAATCCACTCTGTGGACTACAGGCCTAATATTTTCCATTTAAATTGTGGCTGTTACCGTTGTTGTCTGTCAGTAACGTCATTTTGCAGTGCAGCCAACGCACATGTGAACATTTGATCTAAATACCACCTAAATTGCACAGCATCTGTGTGCACGCACTCCTCCACCTGTGAGCGTAAAGACACAGATAAGCGCGCATCGCAGGGACAGTAAGGGATCATCAGTCACTCTATGTGATTTTATAATTCAAACGGTGTCTTGATAGCTCATGTGCACTGTTTAAGTGAACACAAAGACTTAAAAAATGATGAGTCAGCCTTTAGATGAATCAAAACTCAACATTCTCCTGCAGTCCAGCTCTCGTTTTCACTCACTCACTGTTTTCAAAATGATAAATTCATCCTGAGGTATCCTGGATCACTTATTCTCCATGATATAATAACAATCTTTGAAAGATCAAGCTTCTAATACAATATACTAGTGCAGCGGTTCTCAACCTGTGGGTGGAGGCCCATAAGTGGGTCTCAGAGCTGTTTTCAGTGGAAGGTGTATAAATCAGGTAAAACTGTGGCAAAAATGTCTTCAGTGTACAGAGGCCCTAAGAGAACAAATATCCATCAGAGTATGTCAGAGTATACCCACTGGAATAAACCAGACTACACCACTGTGTACAAGACTGAACTTGGTGAGTGAATTGATTAATTTAGATAGATAGATAGATAGATAGATAGATAGATAGATAGATGAATAAAAAATGATTAACATAGATAGATAGATGAATGAACAAACAAACAAGCTGAATAATATAGATGAACCCGCTCATTCTGGCCCAGGCACCCCCCTTCCCAAAGCATAAAAGCTGGGGGAAACACTGGCCTTTGCCTTTTCTGCTTTTCTGCTTTTCTGTTTCAAAAGAACAGATGAAGAGGGCCCCTGGCTATGTTCGCCCTAGGCCCCCTGATTGCTAAGTCCGCCATTGCTCCAAACCAATCACTAACTCTTTCTGGCTGCTAATCTTGTAGGAGAAATAGACCCAAAGAGCTTTTTTTATCTGCTGTCGTAACAGTTGTCAGTTGATTGGCCGACAAATGGCAGCCATGTTCACTCTGAACGTGGAGCTGAGCTGGCTGGTCTGTGGGAGACTCAGCTCAGAGAACAAGGTTAATAAGGACGCCTCATCTGTACAGGAGAGACAGCGCAGACACTTTGGCAGCGAGGGAGCCATGAACAGGCCTCTACCACATGCAGCGCAGGAATAATTTAGAATATTAATTGCACACTTATTATGCTGTTGTCATATGGCTTTTATTAGTATTCCATCAACCCAATGAGGTGTAAAAGGGCCAGATGCTGCAATCTCATACACCCAACACACACCCATGTCTTTTTAAGTGTCAGTCTGCTCGTCACTTTAGCAATACTCTGTCATGTTTTTATTAATTGGACCAGTGGGTTTTTAAATGGATTCATAACACTCTGGTCTTTATAATCAGGAAAGGGGTTCCATCATATGTGGAATAAAGTCTCCAAAAATCACAGCTTTAAACTCACATTTGTACTTTGTGCATGAAAAGTATTAAGGGGACAGTTGTACCAGTTTTGATAAAGATCGCCTAAACCTTTTCTATGGTGTTAAATTTTCAAGCAAAAGATGTCCAGAAGACTCCTTGGCCATGGAACTTTGACCTTTAACCTCCAAACTGTGGTTGGATAATTCTTGACTTGGAGTGAATATTTATGGAAGGTTAGAAGAAAATCACAGAAAGGATTGTTGAAATATCTCACAGAGGGTGCCACAAGTGAATGAGACCAACACACTTCATGACATTGATCTTCACCTTTCACCTCTCATCTACTTAGTTCATCCCTGAGTCAGAGTGGACACTTATTCAACGTTTCATGAGATCCCCTTAAAGTTTTTTTTGGAGATATTGTGT
Source organism: Cetoscarus ocellatus (assembly GCA_037902135.1). Lineage (NCBI taxonomy): Eukaryota > Metazoa > Chordata > Actinopteri > Labriformes > Labridae > Cetoscarus > Cetoscarus ocellatus. The sequence goes on from JBAMNC010001023.1 coordinate 245,966, forward strand.
TTCCATGAATAGGCAGCACAAAAACATAAAATCACTGGCTTCTGTCACTAGTGTGGATTCATAACAATGGCTGGCAAGGTTCAGTTAACAGTCACATAAAATGCTCTTCTCAAACAAGTTTGCATTGGTTCTAGAAGATCTCTTAAACATTCCTTGCCTAATAGAGGGATTATTTGTTTTTATTGGTGGATGCGTGCACAACCTGACCGCAGAAAGTGCCAGTCCTTTAAATAATTTGACCGGTTGTCAAGGCAACAGCATTGTTGACACTATCTAGCAATGTTGTCAGCGTAGCCACTACAACAGTTGATCACCGAGTGATAAAATAAGGGTTCATCCCAATACTACCCCTTAGCCCTCGTCTTATCCCTTACCCCTTGGTTTTGCGCGTTCACGAGGGTGTCCTAATTCTCCGTAGGGCTAAGGGGAAGGGCTAAGACGAAGGGCTACACAGTCCTTGAAAGGAAGACAGACCGGGACCTCACTTTAAGGGAAGGGATATGAGAATTTCCCATATTACACCGTGACCGCTGACAAGAAGGCAGAGCGAATACCAAAGGAAGCGTATAATTATAAGTAATTATTAAATCATCAAGTAAATATTAATCATGTTTTTAATTGTTGTTCATAATTTAAAATTTCTCGTTATAAGAGCTAGCTTTTGCAGCTGTAGCTACGGCTATTGTCGCATCTGCCTACGACACAGCCAGCGAGTGGCTCTGGGTGATGACTTAACGGGAATCGAGTGGTGTCTCGTTTATTAAGAGTGTGTTTTCACCCCTTCCCCTTGGCCCTCAAAACAGAGGGCCAAGGGGAAGGGGTAGATGAAGGGGTAAAACGAAGGGGAACGGCAAAGGGGTACAATCGGGATTCATCCTAAGTCATGCTGCTAAATTGACATTGGTGAATGGGATACGCCTTAATGACCCATACGTCATAGATGCAGGTGAGTGGATTAATGACGAGAAAAAATGGCCCGGACTTCAGTGACCGGACATCCATTCTTACCTGATTGAGACACCGAGTCTCTATTCCTGGGAGAGCCTGAAATCTTACAAGACACTGGATGCCTACAGCTACATAACAGACAGTCATGTTCAGGACATAAGATTACACGTTTACAACACTGAAAACTTCGTGGCTCTGAAGACTGAGGTGCTGCCTGGTCAAAGACAAGGGAAGAGGATGGAGAGGTATAAAGTCTGGGTAATTGTGAACAAGAGGAACGACTGCATCCTGACCGCGAACTCTGCCTGCATGGCTGGGTATGTAATTTAGGATAATATTACATTAGAAATTAATATTAGCTTGTTTCCATCACTATGACTTTGTCATTAATCACTGTTGTTATTGTAAACAATTATACAACAGGGCATGTGGGCATATCTAGTTTCACCACCATTTAAACCAATGTCTTTATTGCTAGACCATTTGCTACCAATGTTCTTTTTTCTCTCAGCTTGGGGTCACACTGTAGGCACTGATGCTGAAAGTTGGGCTATGGATATGTATCCTGTAAAACTTGCGCGTTTTGTTGTTTTTATCAAAACGGTCTGGACAACCAATAGCACTACAAGACATGGTCGCGGTTCTTCCTGCTCTCTTTCTGCAGTTGACATGCACAGATCGCAGCCACATATACACAGCCAAAAGAGAGGAATAGTCCTATTTGAGATAAGTTGCTCTAAAGTAATAATACGCATTAATATTATTGTTTGCTTCTACAGCTAAAATATCAGTATAGACTACCTGTGATGGATATTTTTGAAGTTATTTGACGTTTTCAGTATGTCGTGAATTAGCGACATTAAGCCATGATGTTTATGTTGCTACAGGTACTGAAAGCCACACACACTCACACACCCACACACAAACACACACTCTTTTCAAATTGCAATGTTCAAAGTGCAATGTTCATAAATGAGATTGCTAAGATAGCTGAATTGTTTTTTGTTTGTTGCAATAAATCATATACCTCAGATGAGAAAATGTCTTATTACTAGCTTGCTATCTGTTTAACATTACTGTCCGTTAATGCCTGTTGTCGCTAGTTTGCATCCCACCTAAATTTCTATCTATTCTGTGTGCTAAACTCAAATTAATAATCTCCACTTAATTTAGCATCTGCTTGAAAACAAAACACAAATTATTTATTTTTTAATATAATTGTATATAAATTCCAGTGTCAAGGGTTTAAGAGATATGTCATTTCCATGGAACAATGTCAATGTGCTGGAGGTGAGTCAGTGAAGCACATGAGTGGAGGTCCTAAATAACATGATCACTTTTTCTTACAGCACTCCAGACTTTGGCTGCTGGATGAAAGCCAACCAGGCAGGAGGTGCAACAACACTGTTTCTGCTCAACACATTGAGTGTGCAAGACTGTTCACTCTTTTTTGGTAGGACAGATTTAACTGATGGTTTCTGTATTTAAGAATGTTGACACTAGGATTCTGTAAGTTTAATTTTCTCACTTAAAAACAAGAAGGCTACATGTGACCTCCAAGCCTGGTCCAGACCTTCTCTCACAGGCATACATAAGGTAACCTACACATGGACAAAAAAATATCACAAACAAACAAAGCAAACCTGACAAAGACAACAAAGGACACCTTTATTATGCAAGCATGGTGGTGTTGCCAGTTTAACGTCTTTGCGTTTAAGTTTCACCAATCAAGACATCTTACCACTTAACCTTAGGGTAAATGGGAAATACTTTTCATTGTTGAATCACAGTTTTAAGACTGAATTTTTAATCAGTAAGTTGATGTTCTGGTTTTCCAGGAATTGTTTCATCCCTCTAATAACTTTCCACAAACTCAAGATTGGATCTGTGCAGGTTCTGGATGTAGCTGCTATCTTCTCTCCCATTTGTAGAGGGGGGCTATTGAAACCACAACCTTTGGAAGAGCAGATATTTAAGGTCTTGTCTTGTCAGAGTAAGATAAAGCTCCATGGCTCTGCCAAACTCTGACAGCTGACTCTAACCATCTCAGTGTCCTCCCTTGTTCTCACAGGAGACTCTTAGTGTTCTTAGACCCGCGGTGGTAAGGTCAAACTGAAATTATAGTTTTTCTGCTGAAGAAAATCAATGATATTGAAGCATAACAAAAATGATCTGATATGTGAACTTCTGTTGGTTGTAATAAGCAAAAAGACAGTTAAAAAAAAAGTTATTTTTAAGAGCGCCTGATCCTTGCATATCCATTTGTGTAGCTTGACTGTAAAGAATTTCCACAGGCTCTTTGCTCTTGTCACCGCTGTGATGAACAAAAAAGTACAACCTGAGATAAATTCACTGCCTGTTCTATGAAGGTGGCTATAAATATGTTTGACAATGCATTAAGGGTGTATGGATGACAGTCAAGGCACATGAGAGCACTTGACTTCCTGATGTGGAGGAATAAAACTCAGAGGTAACAACTAATAAAACATCCATCAGTAATAAATAGAAACATCAGATCAACTAAAATTGATGACCAATGAATGAAACAAACACCATCAGCATTGTGTAGCAGTTTATTTGGTTGCTGTTAGCTGCTGACTGCATTCCTTAATGTTATTGTTAAGCAGCTAATAAAAGCTGAGTGGGTCCTTTTGAATTTGTCTTTATTTTGTCTCCCTCTGATCCCGCATAATTATGAGTAATGCTATGCATGACGTGTGTATAGTATTGACATTTAGACGAAACTGGACTTCATAAAATTTTTGTATGTCTTCTTGGAATATTCTTCTGATGCAAACATTCAGACCAACCACATAGAAAAAACACAAAATGTTTCATATTGTTGTTTGGTAGACAGTTTCCATGTATAACTCCATCTCTAGCTCAGAGGGAGGGATCCAATCTTTATTTGTATTCCTTATTGTGGGGTCAGTGACATTTTCATGCAGCCTGCAGGCTATTTCCATCAGTGTCACTGTAATGAAATAAACCAGTGGGATTGCCGTGAGTAAATCCACATTACTGAGCATAATTATTTACCGTCCTGACATCCTGATCCCAGCATGCTCTCCTGTTGTTGTCCTGCATGAACTCACAGAAATGAGATAGTAAACAGCATGAGATGAATTGATACCTCGGATGAGCTCAGTCTTCACCTGGAGGGAACCCAATCTGAATGACATGCAGTGAGGATGACCACAGAAAGGTTAGATCTTCACCCACAATAATCTGATGCATGGTGAGATTAAGGTTATAAAACAGCAACACAAAACAACAAAGTTTCTTATCCTACAAACACTGTGGAAATGCTACATCACAGAAAATAAGTTTCAGTGATATAAAGTTAGAGAAATATTGTCATGATCATGCTCCTGCTTTAGTTAAGTTACCTGGTTTGTTTTCATGTTTTATGTACTTCTTGTTTTATTTTGAAAAGTCATCTGTCTCTCCTTGTCTTCATAGGTTTTGTTTCCTGTCTGGCGTTGTCACACCTGATCCCTGATTGGTTTCCCCAGCTGTGTCTCTTCAACCCCAATCACCTCATGTATTTAACCCTCATGTCTTCCCCTGTCCTGTTGCCAGATTCTTTAAGTTCTTTAAGGAGGTCAAGACAAACTACATCTAAAATGTTACTAATGTTACACATGTTTCTTTTGAATGGGGTGGGATTGACACCTCTGAAATCCAAGGTGGCTTGTGAGTTCGGTACTAAATGACAAATGTCCAATTTGAATGACTTCTGCAAAGGTTGCAAAGGCCAGCTGTCCTGCATGACAACGAAGTCAGATAGCCAACCAGGGTTCAATTAAGCCTGTACTAGGGTAACCAAAATTTACACTGTTTGAATATCAGGCAGGGGGTGACTTAACTAGATGTAAAATTCAAATGAGACTTCATGGAAATGTCAGAAATATGATCATTAACTGCAACAGACTATTAGTGTTAACTCATTAGTCAGAATGGTTTGTGGGGAGTAAGAATTAAAGCCTGTACCTGTCACCTGTTAGCCTCAAGCTTAGCATATTTCAATATAACAGTTTGATTAATGTCCGTGTGTTGAGTCCAGGGGAATCTCCCTCTGTAATCTAACAGGGACACCCCGTCTGTGCAGGCCCCAGCTCCTGCTCGACATTTGTGATAATTACATTTTTCAGAGAGCAGATTTTGTCTCTCTGACACGTCCAGGGGAAGCTGTGAAAAAGACCATTTTCCCCTTGGGGACGGCAGAGCAGGGAAAGCAGCAGAAACAAATGTGTTTCATCAGGGGACAGACAGGCTGGAAAGTCTTCTCAAAACAATTCCATTTGCCAAAGGTTTTCCATTATCACATCAGAGATGGAGGACGGCGTGAGGGGAGGAGAGATCACTCAATAAATCTCTAAGGCAAAACTGCATGAAGCAAAGAAGATATTCTTAAATATTCTTGGCATTTAAAGAAATAATATATTGAATTTTGGCACTAAGATTTTTACATGTACCCAAAGTTATCAGTGAACCTATGTCATTATTTTAAATATTTCCAACAGTTTTTTAAGTCGAAGAAATCGTTTATTTTTTGACTGTAATGGTCAAAGTAAATTGGGCAGCAGCTATGAAAGAGTCGCCATGGCTGACGTAAATGTTGCCATGGGAATAGTAAATGTTTTAAAGACTGCTACATAAGCAGCAGGGACTCATCTCATTCATGGTTTTGCTGCTTACCTGTGATGGACCACCACTATTCTCTGACATACTAAGCTTCATGTTCTGTCACCCAAATTTCCTCTGACATGAAAGTCTATCCCCTATCCCTGTAATTATATATCTCAGTTTCGATGAAGTTGGAACACAAGTGGCCAGGCTGAAAACCAATCATGAATATTAGTGACCTTCGATCCCTCAGGTGGCACTGCATTTAAAACCAATATCATTCTGTGAAGGATATTACCACCTGGGCTGAAGAACACTTTGGAAGATCATTGACAGTTAACGCAGTCCATTACTACATCTACAAGTGCAAGTTTAAACTTTACCATGACAAGCAAAAGGCGCATGTCAACACCCAGAAATGCCACTGACTTCTCTGGGCCTGAGTTCATCTCAGATGGACTGACATAAAGGGGAAAAGTGTACTGTGGTCTGATGAGTCCACATTTCAGATTATTTTGGAACTCGTGGATGTCTCGTCGTCCAGACTAAAGAGGAAAAGGACCGTCCACATTGTTATAAGTGTGTTAAAAAGCCAGCATCTGTGCTGGTATGGGGGTGGTATTGCCCATGGCATGGGTAACCTGCACATCTATGAAGGCACCATTGATGCTGGAAGGTAACATAGAGCATCCACATGCTGCCATCCAAGCAACATATTTTTTTTTACCTCCGCCAAGGAGGTTATGTTTTCGCCAGGGTCTGTCTGTTTGTTTGTTTGTCCATTTGTCTGTTGTCTGTTTGCCTGTTAGCAAGATTACACAAAAACTACTGGATGGATTTACATGAAAATTTTACCAGAGGTGTGGTTTGGTCCAAGGAAGAAGCCAGAAATTGTAATAAACATCCCAGTTTGTAAAATTTGCTCAACACAGTAAAAATAGGGCTCGTTGTTGAGTAACAGCATAGAGTTACATGTATTAACAAATTAAACAGCAGAGCAAAAGAAGGATCAAGTTGATACTGTGAGACAGGGAAAGTTTGAGGAGCTCTAACAACAACATCTGACCCTATATGATCAGTTGTAGAGGGAGCACCACTAAAGAGAAATGTGGGAGGGAAACAGCAGATGCAGACTTCCATGAGCATTAGCATCAAGCTGCAATATTGTCTCTACTGATATTTTGAAAAACATGTAAGTACAGCATATTTGCTCACCTATTACCTGGGTTTCATCTAGTCCAACACCTCTTCCCTCATGATTAGTAGGGTGCAGCCCTGTAGTCTAATAGGCCTCAAAATTGATCGTAACTGATAGAAGGACTGTACTGTTACTGCCCAAAGTCAACAGGGCACATCAAACTGATCTGAGCATTTCTCATACAAATTCAGATGTTGATGAAATGGGTTGTTGTGAGGATACCCCTCTGGCACATTTTTGGACCCAGCAGGAGATATGAAATGGACCGTTTAAAGATTCATGGCTGCTGAAGACCCAGAGTGACTCTGCTGATTGGGCTGAGGGAGGTATCCTTGGTGTCCAGTGGACTGAAGGAGAGAGCGAGAGGGGAATGCATTAGTGTGGTATCGATCAGAGCGACATTACTATCAGCTGAGACAGACAGAAAGGTCGCAGTCAACCACTCTGACCATCACACTGATTCTGAGAGAGAAACATGCACATTTAAACTCTTTATAAGCAGAAAAAAACAGGTGAAGGATTTAATGTTTTCCTCTGATGAAACTAAAGTTATTAGCTAGAGTAGCTGCTCTGGTTTGAAGTCAAATCATCAGACGATATTTTATAAAAATGGGAGTTGCTAGATAACCGATAATATATATTGCATGATGTGAATTTATTGCCTATTGAAACAAAACATCCCAATACAGCAATAACTAGCCATGAAATACGGATGCAGCGACTCCAATTTTGAGGTGAAATTTATTTTGAGGGATGTTTCAAGACATGATGAGGTATACAATAATATAATTCCAGATAGAAAAAAATACAATGTGATACAGTGATTTAGTCCCCCTGAGGAAATTTGATTTTTCTTTGTCATCAAGTGCCACATTATTACATGCACCCTGATTGTATTGGATAGTCCAGAGCTGCCTTGACTCTTCATGGCATAGATTCAGCAAGGTTCTGGAAACACTCCTCGTAGATTTTGGTCCATGTTGACATGATAGCGTCAAATAGTTGCTGCAGACTTGACAGCCATACATTTATGATGTGAATCCATGTCTGTATGCTCACTAGTAATGTAAAGATAAACTGATCTGAATCAGTAATTGGGTCATGACTTCAAAGATCAATACAAATCTAGCACAAACTGGTCGATGGAGTGGTTATAAAGTCAGATACTGATTGAGGCTTGTCTGCTTGTTGTCATGCAGCCTGCCCTGCATCCTTTCTCACTTCATTGCTCAGAGTCACGTAGCTAGCAAATACTTGGTGCCCTTTCACCTTTACATAAAAGTCATGTTAGGGATGGCAAACACAATAGTTGCCAGGTAGGTAGCACCTCTCCATTGAGCATTCTCATATACCCAGGAATATCATATGATTCTCAACTTTTGGAAATCAAGTCATATGAGCTTCATAAGACTGAGGGATAATTTTCCAATTGTTCTCTTCTCTGTATGCTTTGGAGAAAAGTTACGCAGTGAAACAGCAGCACACAAATCTTGCCTGTTGAGCTGAAGCTTGAGATGTTAATGCTATGGAGCAGCACTAACAGACCAAAATATAGAATTCTTTTAGCAAGGTTGACCACTACCCCTGACCCTGCAGCCTGTTTTGTTTAAGGGAACCAGTGCTGTTGAGAGTAATTGATTTTGTGTTAAAATAACGAGACTTGAGCCAAATTACATATCAAGTGGACAACATTTCACATTATTAATTTAGGTTTAAAAAAAAAGTATGATAGAGCAAGTACAGTTGATGATGTCTGATGGATATGCAGACTAAATATTCGTGATCGTAGGGAAGTTATCAATCAAAAAGAGAAAAAAGGGTTTTAGTAATTTATTATTGTTTTCATTGTTTTATTTTGTAACATTCTTTTTCAAAACAAGCAGACATAGACATTTCAGATTTCCAAATCTCTAATAGATACATTTAAATTAGGCTATGGTGTCTATTTGGGTAAATTAGATTATATTACTGTTATCATTAGATCATATTAAGCAGAATTTTATGAAGCCACTAAAGTGTACAGAGGGTAAACTATTTGTACCAGTAAAATCATTTTTTTCAAGTTTGGCCTTTTTTATAAAGAAACTTAAAGATGTTTTTGCATGTGAAATGATAGCCCTTCCATTGTTCCCTCCTCTTTTCTCTAAGTTTCATTGAATAAGCAAAAAGAGCTTAATAATAAATCAACTAATACCAAATCATTTTATATTGTTATAAATCCTCAGTGAATGGAATTGTAGATTATATCATCTTGGAAAGCGGAGATTCACACCTCTAATCTCCACATGGGTAGAATATGTCACAAACAAGATAAACACAGTATGGCAATACTTGCTGTTAAGATTTTCAAAGTAAAAGCCAGGTTTGCATTTCTGTGCAGACACTCTCTTAGTTTTTTCAGAAAGATTTTATTTTGAAGGTTTTTTAAGTATTTTATGCAATAAATTAAGTCACTTATTGGGAGATTTATTGTGATTCTTCCTGAGGAGTGACAAGAAGAGAAATGGAAGGATAAAGCTGCCAAACTGCAGCACGTGTGTCTGTAAGGAAAGGAAAACTGTGGTATTGCAAGTAAGAAGTCAGTAAACATGCAGCTATAGCCCTGCTTGTTTCCTCTTGTCTATTACACCCTCTGGTTACTTTTTGACCTTGTGTTGTCTTTTGTGACATCTTCCCAAAACAGTTTAGTCCCTGACGGCACATTTTCCTCTTGCCATTGACCTGTGCAGTACGTCATTTTTGCTCTTGAGCTCCATGGAATTATAATCGCTCATGCAGAGGAGTAAATTCACAAACTGTCGCTGCTGCAGATCAGATTATTAAAATTAGACCATTAGGATCATTAGTCGTGCTGTGGGGGACTCCCTGTGCCAGATGTGCTGTGCCTCCGGTCTAGCTGTGGGACAGACCTATCCTAACATTATCCTACACTCTGACAGCTTCTCCTCAGCACTCGTCTCTGGAACTAATTAGCTCTGCCGTTCTGAAAACCCTCTGGGATTTTTCAGGAGGAAAGGTGAATCCCCATTAACGTTCTTAGATTTAACTGTTTGAACAAAGACAGCACATTTTCTTTGACCAGCAGAGATAAAGGATCCCTACATCAAACTGAACTGAAACTGACTAATGATCTCTGCCTGGTTTGCAAGCTGTCACTCTTCAGTTCATTAGATAGATAGATAGATAGATAGATAGATAGATAGATAGATGGATAGACACTTTATTCCAGACTTAAAATCCATATCATTACAGTATAAAAGTATAAATATTAGTAATAAAATAAAATGATTAAAATTCAAAGTGACATTTGCTCCAGTGTTTCCAGTAACATGAGAAATATCGAGTATCACTTAATGAGGGTTAAGCCAGTGACATCAAAATTTCATTTTCTGAAGCAGTTAATCAGCATATAAATCTATACATTACATTTCTGCGCACAGCCTGAAAAGTGGGGACATTACAAGTAACAAACAACTCACTCGCACTTGTCCAGCTTGGCAATTTGAGAACTATTCTGAAAGCATCATTGTAAGCCACCAGCTGTTAGCAGCTTCCTTTAAGTCCAGAAATACATAACTCTGCTCTAAGGTTATCAAAAATAATTAAATAAATACTTGGATACTTTTCAATACCATGCTTTCAAAATCATATGATAATATTAAATCATTAGTTCAGACAAGACAGAGTTCCGAGGTCAGAGCAGTATCCCGAGAAGAATGCAAAGACCCAAGCTAGTCAGACATAAGAAGTCTGGCTCTGGAAAAAGCTTAAAAAGAGAAAATTAGAAGTGTTTATAATATTTTGCATATGAGGCGGAAGGAGAGGAAACAAATTATCATGGGTCTGTGTGCAAAAGGTGGCACATTTTTTGGGGGACCACACACATGTTTAGCTGTGTTGCTCTCCACGAATGCAAAATCCTTACAAGTTGTACCTTGTAAGTTGACTAATTGGGCTTTCCAACAATATGTATAAAATACAATACCAATTGGTGTTATGAAAAGGGAGAAATTCTCAAGAAATTCTCTGTTCTTTCTATTTGTCATGAATCTCTTTCGAGAAAATACCATTAAAACAATGACTGTGGAAGTTACTCCAGATTGTTTATCTCTAGGTAGACATCCAGTGTTAACAAAGACTCTGAGGAACTAACTGTGTTACTGAGAACAGGAAAAAAACAAGCACATTATAATTCATGTAAACATCCTCCTGGCTGTTTTATTCAACAGTATCTTTTTGGTGTGTTTGTGCATTTCACTGCTCAAATTAGTGAGCACCCTTCTCTGCAAACATGAGATATCTTACACAGTGACCCTTTGACTTACAGACTGAAGAAGATGACATGGATTTGATAGAGGGCTCTCAAAATACATCAAGCCAATTTCATTTCATTGGTGGAAAATCAATATTCCTGGAGTCTTATGTAGCTGCAGAATATCCAGAGAGAACGAGGAGCAGATGAAGGTTGACCTGTCCCTGACATGATTAAACACACAGATCCTCACAGTGATGCAAGAAGTCACAAGACACATGACTGCTTATCAAACAAAGACTGGAGGAGTTATTTACCAAAAAGTCTGGTGAGCTTCAGCAACTTACTTTGCCGTGAAGTATTAATGTCAGTGATCGTCCATCAAGATACCTTCTGTTTATCTTATTCCATACTCAGAGCCAATCACGTGGCAATATCTCACTGCATTTAGGCATGTAGACATGGTCAAGACAACCTGCTGAAATTCAAACCAAGCATCAGAATTGATAAGAAAGGTAATTTAAGTGACTTTGGGCCTTATCTACTAAAGGTTTGCACATATATAAATGTGCAAACTTGATATCGTGTGCAAAGCTAATCTACTAACTGGGTGCAGCAAGGATTACATCCGTCAAATGCGTGCAATCCATTAAGCATGTTTGCCTTCATGAATATGCAGAATACATGCGGATTATCAGAACGTGCAAAATCCTGGGAGGCGGGGATGCAAATGCAATCAATTAGCACCCACAGTGCAATTTATCAAAACCTAAATTGATTGCAGTCGGTGTTTTTGCGCCTATATTTAGCAAATTTGAAAGGCAGGTGCACAGAGGGCTGCAATCATGGTGGCAGGAAACAGGGGCTCACATTAACCAAATACTTTCTGTCACTGACTGAATTTTTTGATGAATGACGTAATGTTTTGGAGACTGTCTGTCACTATGATGGACTGGAAAAAGAGGTATGATCCAGTGTGTCACACAGTGTGCGTGTGTCATACTCATGCAGACACACGCTTAAAGTAAATCTCTCTCTTTTGTGCGCTTAAGATATCACGGAGGAGGTCATTTAACCTATTTAAAAAAGATCCCCTTCACAGCCAGAATCACTTTGTTTGTCACTCAGCGCTGACTGCATCACACTTTCCACACACTGACAGCGGGTGTAGGAGCTGTCAGTGCGAAGAGAGTGCGCCACTGTCAGTGTGGAAGAAGGATGTCATAGATAAACGCTCAGTCTATGTGTGCGTAACTGTAAAATTGCTCTTCATATGAGAGTTTAATGGTGATGAAGCTGTCTAACTATGTGACTGCTGTCATTTGGATTATGTTTAATTGGAATCAGAAAAGGAAAGTTAGAAATGACAGGGCAAGTACAGGAAAATTGATGGCCTTGCCTGTCAAAATGACAGGTAACAAGAAAGGTTACCGCAACCTCTGGTCAGAAATAAAAATAGTAGAGACATATAGTCTATCCAGTAATGCCAGTTTTGAGCTGTGTGCTTTTCACAAATGGCCTCCCAAATTGTTTTTTTTTTTCTGGCAACGCTGAGATGTCTTTGCTGGAGTGTGTTTACTTGTCTCCAACGCCATGGCTTCAAATTTTATTTTTTTGTTTACGGCCACTCTGCTCTCCCAAACTCTCCATGGTGACAGCTGGTAGCACATGCAAAATCCTTATTTAAAATCCTTATTCAAATAGGGCAGTCTGCAACGTTGTTGCACCTGTCATCAATCACAGTAGATCACCTGCAACACTCCCACAAATAGCACGCACAATATTTTAGTTAGCACACACAATTTAGCACTTGTTATTTGGGATCTTAGTAGATCAGGCCCTTTGAACGTGACATGGTTGTTATGGGGTGATCTGAATATTTCACAATCTGCTAATCTACTGGGGTTTTAACATGCAACCACCTCAAGGGATTCAGGAGAATGGTCAGAAAAATGGTCAGCAGTGAGCTAAACCATGTAGAAAATTTACAGGTGCAGCCACTTTAATTTTCCCCTTCCAATTGAATGCCCACCAAATTCTAACCAATTACCAGCCAACCTCCAGCCACTAGGGGTATGCCTAACCCACCATAAACATTCATGCAATGTGTCCTCATAAAATGATGCTTCCCTCACCCAGTGGGGTAGCATCAATTTGTCACTATGTGTTTGTAACACCATCTTATTACAGCCAAGTCCAAGCAGGTTCCAGTAACAGACAGGTCATGAATCAGTCAAGGAAAGAGGGGGACATTTAAACGGGTCTAACTTAACGCTTAAATCTGCAACAACCTTGGCAACAATATTGACTTACATACATACAGACAAATCAGTGTCAAAGTAGGGGCAGGGACTGACCAAAATTGGGACATATTAGAGTTTTCAGGATATTTGTGAGGACACAGGACACAAAGCCTAAGACAGGATGGTTGGGTGTTATTGACAAGAATGTGGGGCACTATTGCCATCATCAAAAATATTCATCAATGCTATATTTCTTCAAAAATAAAACAATAAAATAAAAATACAAATTAAAAATATTTAAAACTTGAAGTGTTATGAGAGCACAGACATCCGCAAAGCCTTTTCCAAAATTGTTGTCTGAGTTTTTGCCAAAAATGTGGAAAACTGCCCTATCTCACTCTTTTAACAAATCCTTAAAAAAAATCCTGGATCCACAATCAGATGCAGATCCAATTAAAAAAAAAAAAAAAACTTCTTCCTTGTGCCATGACCAGCATTCCCTGAAAATTTCATCCCAATCTGTTCATTTGTTTTTGAGTTATTGTGTTCACAAACCAACAAACAAAAATTAGTAGAATTGTGACAGTAAAGGTGTCTATAATCTCACTGTTTTGCATTCCTCCCAGTAAATATGGGATTTTCTGAATATTGCTTCTTCATTCAAACTCTGAGTGTGTGTGTTATTTGGGGATAGTACTCCTCTATCACTGCCTGATATTTAGTGAAGAATGTGAGGAAGTGGAGCTCTGTCTCTACCTGTTGGGTGTCAGAGTGGGGGCAGGGTCTGTCCTCTTCTGGGAGCCAGTTCTTTTTGTGATGACCTGCCTCTATAGCTAATATATATGATCACTGAGTCTGGACCTCATCGGGACTTGTCTCAGTGAAGGATCTTTTGATTTTTTCTTTGCAGAAACTGAAAAGTTGCCACTGAAATGCTCAAATGTACCTCCACCCGCTGACAGAGAGTTAAAATTGTGATTATGAAGACACACACCAAAAGTAAATGTTCTGAGAAAGGCTGTTTTAGAGATGGTTTATACTGGATTTCCTCTAATATTGATCAGTCATATATTCTGATCAGAGCACAGCATATATTTCATTTAGACCACAGGGGGCTGTGTCAAAAAGCAAAACCAACAATTTATCACTTTTTAGGGTTTGGGGGGTTGTTGAGATGCAAATTGAGCATTGAAATTTATTTGAGTTGAAAGTAAACAAGCCAAAAAGCATAGATCTGCTGCCAAGAGGCCTAAACTGATTAAACTAAACAAACAAGACAACAGGAGAAGTAGTCAAGTTCAGCTAAAACTAACATGAAATAGTTGCACAGTTATCCCTCTGTACTGAGCAGCCTCTGCCACCTTCACAAACTCTCAGTCTTTAAGCACAGGTCATGAAAATTAATGAGTGGAAGTCTCTTGTGTGGTCAAATGAACCAAAAGAGTTTCATGAAGCCTCTATTTAAAGATAATCAACTCCTGGTTTTATCCACGTCTGTAAAATTCAAACATAAAAATGCATAAAGCTGCCCCCATGTCCCTCCATCTGAGACATTAGTTTTGGAATGAAATGTCAGAGAAAAGTGTAAAAGGTCGAGGAGGAGGATCAAGGAGAGTGTGTGCTGAAAGCGAATCCACTTCTTGGGACTGAGCACACCAAATTGTTTTGGAGGATCAGGACCTGGCATGAGGAGGGAGGGGGGCTGACCTTGATGGTTTTAGGGAGAGAAAATGACTTTTTATCTGTGCTGCCTGTGACGAGGAGGAGAATGGAGCTTAAATCACCCTGCATGATGAAGAGAGAGGAGGTGGAATGAGCATTTGTCTGTCCCAGGTCATATCTGATTAGAGTCTACGAGTCCAGTGTGAGGGGTAATTTTCATCAGGCAGTCAGATAAGCCGGAGCAGCACAGACAGCTGACTTGATCACAGACGCGCGTGTCATCACTGTCGTTACAATCCTGCTGATTAACATGAGAACACAGAGGATGATGTGCTTCAGATTTCCCTCATGTACCCCTCCTCTGCCTTCGCCCTCTCTTCAGTCTCACCTGTGTGTCTTACTGTTGTATGCAGTAGGTGTCAAGTGGACAAAAATGCATATCTTGGTCACTTGAAATACTTTGTGTTCTCAGTGCGTTGATTGTCATGTTACATTTAAGAAGTCCCACCGTCGATTAATCTTTTATATATTCCACAGATTAATCTGAAAGGTTTATACAGTGCTTTTGCATTCATCTAGTATATGCTGTGCCCAGGATGGTTCCATTAAGCCAGCAGAGACTTTCTTTAGACAAAGGATAATACAGCATAAGAGCAAGAGTTAGCAATTTATAACAAACCCACGAAGATCAGAGTTCAAAGAAAACAGACGGTTTTAAAATGTAACTCCCGTTACATTTGTTATTTTTTGTATTGATGCAAGTATGATTTACAAAACCCAAAACCAGTGAAGTTGGCACGTTGTGTAAATCGTAAATAAAAACAGAATACAATGATTTGCAAATCCCTTTCAACCTATATTCAATTGAATACACAGCAAAGACAAGATACTTAACGTTCAAACTGGTAAACTGTGTTATTTTTTGCAAATATTAGCTCATTTTGAATTTGATGCCTGCAACATGTTTCAAAAAAGCTGGCACAAGTGGCAAAAAAGACTGAGAAAGTTGAGGAATTGTTGAACAGTTTAAGAACAACATTTCTCAACGAGCTATTGCAAGGAATTTAGGGATTTCATCATCTACGGTCCAAAATATCATCAAAAGGTTCAGAGAATCTGGAGAAATTACTGCAGGCAAGGCCGAAAACCAACATTGAATGCCCATGACCTTCGATCCCTCAGGCGGTATTGCATCAAAAACCGGCATCACTGTGTAAAGGATATCACCACATGGGCTCAGGAACACTTCAGAAAACCACTGTCAGTAACTACAGTTCGTCGCTACATCTGTAAGTGCACGTTAAAACTCTACTATGCAAAGCAAAAGCCATTTATCAACAACACCCAGAAACGCCGCCGGCTTCGCTGGGCCCAAGCTCATCTAAGATGGACTGATGCAAAGTGGAAAAGTGTTCTGTGCTCTGACGAGTCCACATTTCAAATTGTTTTTGGAAAGTGTGGTCGTCGTGTCCTCCGGACCAAAGAGGAAAAGAACCAGCCGGACTGTTATAGGCGCAAAGTTCAAAAGCCAGCATCTGTGATGGTATGGGGGTGTATTAGTGGCCAAGGCATGGGTAACTTACACATCTGTGAAGGCACCATTAATGCTGAAAGGTACATACAGGTTTTGGAGCAACATATGTTGCCATCCAAGCAACGTCTTTTTCATGGACGCCCCTGCTTATTTCAGCAAGACAATGCCAAGCCACATTCTGCACGTGTTACAACAGCGTGGCTTCATAGTAAAAGAGTGCGGGTACTAGACTGGCCTGCCTGTAGTCCAGACCTGTCCCCCATTGAAAATGTGTGGTGCATTATGAAGCGTAAAATACAACAACGGAGACCCTGGACTGTTGAACAACTTAAGCTGTACATCAAGCAAGAATGGGAAAGAATTCCACCCGAAAAGCTTCAAAAATTGGTCTCCTCAGTTCCCAAACGTTTACTGAGTGTTGTTTAAAGGAAAGGCGATGTAACACAGTGGTAGAAATGCCCCTGTGCCAACTTTTTTGCAATGTGTTGCTGCCATTAAATTCTAAGTTGATGATTATTTGCTAAAGAAAATAAAGTTTCTCAGTTCGAACATTTAATATCTTGTCTTTGCAGTGTATTCAATTGAATATAACATAAAAATTACAATTATAAAACGGCTCAAGGTCTGTGGTGGTAAATTATGCTATTTTTATGATGTCCCTTCAGGAACATCAGAGACTCCCAATGAACCACCAGGTGCACAGAAAATCTAGAGAATAGGATGCCCTCTTATATTTAACATGAGCCAGGGGCATATTTTGTTCAAAAAGCTCAGTTTGCCTCTTACGTGAAGGAACTGTCAGAATGCTTTTATTACCTCCGCCAAGGAGGTCATGTTTTTGCCAGTGTTTGTTTGTTTGTATGTTTGTTAGCAAGATTACGCAAAAAACTACTGGACAGATTTTGCTTAAATTTTCGGGAGATGTTGGTAATGGCCCAACTTAAAAATGACTAATTGTCATACAGAATAAGTCCTCTCCACTGACCTCTAAACACATCTGAGTGATAATAATGTGCATTCTTTCTGTTTTATTGGACCTCTATTTCTTAAATTTGTGGTGGAAGGTCAAAGGATCCTAAAAGTCTGATTAAGTCCTGATCCATGTTTAAAACCACAATCTGTCTCATCGAAGTCCCCCCAGTGGTTATTGACGGGTGAACAAATACTAGGGCTTTTATATCAAGTGATTAATAAATGACTCCAGCACTGAACCTAAACAAAAAGGAGCTTTTTTCTTCCATGTTACATATTTGGTCTGTTTATAAATGCTCCAATGTGAACATGGACTAAACCTGAGCTAACTGTGAAAAATGTAACACCTCATTCGGAACCAAAGAACCTGATTTAATCTCACAAAATGTAAGCTCACATATATAACCTGGAATTTGCACGGTTTTTAAGCCCATATTCATTTTTTTCAACTGTCTTATATATTTTTGAGCTGCCCTGGTGAAGGTGACAGCCACTTTGAGGCTGCTGATGGATATAATTGAACGTATTTTTAAGAAAATCCCCTTCAGCAGTGACAGCTGAAGCTCTGAAGGCCACATTGTCGTCTATGTCGGTGACTCACTGGATGCCATGATTGATTTAAGGGTCACTGAGTCTAATACATTTCCTCTGAGCGGCTGATGTGATCTTAATTGAGTCGAGTTCATCTTCTCAGGAAAGGGGGACAAAGGAGAGAGACACAAAGTCCACAGACTCACAAAAGTACAAGGATATATGAATGAGACAAATCATAGAAGAAAGAAAAACATTAGGTATGTTTGGATACTTTTCATCTGCTGTGAGTGAGACAACGAAAGAAGCATAACATATATATTTTTCAACTCTTTTACCTGAACACAGCTTTGTGATTGTCACTTGTTTGACACATAAATCTACAAATAGGATGGTAGTTGAAAATAGTTGTATAAATAAACTTTATTAAGTGTTAAAATAACGTGTTTCTTCTGTGATTATCTACCTATTGGTGCAAGTAGTGTTGTAAGAATTAATTCAACATTCAGAGCCAGGTAGAACTAAAAACCCCGTGGAGTTGTCTAAAATGTAAACAAAACAAAATACAATGATTTGCAAACTGATTCTGTATTCAATAGAATCCATGGCAATGACAAGATCTTTAATGTGCAAAATGATAACCTTCATTGCTTTTCGCACATATTTACTCATTTTGAATTTGATGCCATGTTCAAAAAAAAACTGGGGCGTGCAACAAAAGACCGGGAGCATTGATTGAAATGATTGATTGAATTTTTTAAAAACTCCTGTTTGGAACATTCAGCAGGTAAAAAGGTTAATGAGAAGCAGGCGAGTGTATAATAGTGTATAAAAGAAGCATCCCCGAAAGGCTAAGTCATTCACAAGCAAGGATGGGGTGAGGTTCACCACTTAGTGAACAACTGCTTGAGCAAAAGCCAAACAGTTTAAGGACAACATGTATCAACCTATGACTGCATGGGATTTGGGGGTTTCATCATCTACAGCCCATAATATCATCTAAAGATTCAGAGAATCCAGAGAAAAATCTACTTGAACGCAACAAGGCTAAAAACCAACACTGAATGAACATGACCTTCCGTTCCTCAGGCAGCTCTGCATTAAAAACTGAAATCATTCTGTGAAGGATGTTACCATGAGGGCTCAGGACCACTTTTGAACACCGTTGTGAGTTTGCACAGTTTGTTGCTACATCTGCAAGTTCACATTAAAAACACTATGCAGAGAGAAAGCTTTAAGTCCACCTTCTGACTTTTAAATCAGAAATATGACTTTTTTTCAGACTTGAGAAAAATCGACCTCTAAAAAATGTATTTCAGTGGCCCCAATCCTCCTTTTACCATGCCTTGTAATTAAGAACAAAAAAATCGGTTGATGTCCAAGCCCTTAAACAGTGGCTGCATGATTCCTTACTTTCTGAGCGCAGACATCAGCCACTGAGATCTTGAGCGGCAGACCGGTCTGTGTAAAAAAAAAAAAAACACATGAAGAGTCTGAGGAACGAGAGAGACGAGGAGGCTCCCGCAGCATCCCTGCGAGGATGCGGATGCTGTGTCCCCTGTAGGTCCACTGGACAGACCGAGGCTCGTGTATTTGTGAGTGATTATAATTAACAATGCATGTGGCATCTACGAGGCTCAGATTCATGGCGCAATAACGCAACATTTACTATTTTTTGTTAAGTCCGAGAGAATGATGCTGACACATTCTCTAGCAAATTAATCTGGATGATAATATGAGTTGGTTTTTTAATGTTATGTTTTTATCTCACTTTTGGATGTAAACCGACGATTTGACTCACAGAACCTCTTTCTTTACCCGTGCGTAAAAGCGCTGATGCTGACGCTTTGTGCGTGCTGAATCAAAGCTGGGTAAGTTTTCAGATGAGCTGCTGGACGGACAGGCAAACTGAACATCTTGGGGTGACTGTTGGATTATAAAAGAACATATAATCTGTTTGTCTTGGGGTTTTGGGGGGTCTTGAGGTTTCTCGTTCTGGTGTGGATATTTTGCGCACAGGTGACCCTACATGTTTTGGAGATTACACACTTCAAATGATGTTTTTATGCAACGCGAGCGCCATAAAGGACTGGAGCTATTTTCTGTCGCAGATTTTGCCTCTGGTGAATAAAACAACGGGCTTTGTGAACATGGACAAAGCGGAGGACGTGACAACCACCATGGTGACTTCTCTGCAGCCGGACAGCTCAATGAGTGCCAGTAACCCTCCTCTGAACTCCAACCATACCTCTGGCATGGAGCATGTCTTTCAATACTCTTACTCTGAAAGTGACCTGCTGTTTACGGACTACAGGACGCCCGCACGAGACTCCATCCCTCTGCCCAAAGCCGTGCTGTACCTGGTCATGGCTGCGCTCGTGGTGGTGGCGGTGGCGTATGCGATAGTTGGACAAATGGTCAAAGATGTGGTCAATGAGTTTGTTGGTATGTGATCTCCTAATCTCATGTATATGTGAGACAATGTTGATGTAATTCAGTTGACACATTTATATTTAAAAAGCATTCACTAAACTAGAAAGCACTCGGAGAGCGCAAACCTCCGCCAAAGTAGCTCAAATATTGCTGTTACATGTATAATCAATAGTTCCATGAGAAAGTTAGCATCATAATATGATCCCTTGCCCCTGAAAACCCACACCTAGCACTTGGAATCATGTTACCATCATTATTAGTTAGACAGTTATTGAGTAAAAACGATTGTTCGCTAATGGTGGTTATCTGGATCACCACCAAAATCTAATCACTCTGAGGGTCCTGACTAGTGCAGGTATGGCTTGAGGTACAGTAGGTTATATTTATGTGCTTACAGTACAACATCAAATGTTTATACTCTCACCGCCCACTTCATTGGGTACGCTGATTTAACTGTTTGTTAATGCAAATAGCAAATCAGACAATCACATGACAAAAACTCAGTGCATTAAGGCATGTTGACATACTCAAGGTGACCTGCTGAAGTTCAAACTGAGCATCAAAATGGAGAAGGAAGGTTATTTAAGAGACTTTAATCATTGTGTGGTTGTTCATGCCAGATGTGCTGAACTGAGTATTTCAGAAACTACTGATCTACTGAGATTTTCTCGCTCAACCATTTCTAAGGTTTACAGAGAATGGTCTGAAATAGATAAAATAACAATTTTTCAGCTAAAAATGCCTTCTTGATGTCAGAGGACAGAGGAGAATGGCCAGAGTGGTTGGAGATAATAGAAAGGAAACAGTCACTTAATAGAGCTGGTGCCCCAGGCAAGATTTCAGCTGGTGCCATTTCTATCGACAACCTTGCAGAGACACGAGATCTGCCAGATATCACTTGTGTGATCTGGCCGATCCATCTTCTGTGGATTGCAGCTGGTACATTTGTTCTCAGTCAGAAAGAGACTGAACCAATCAGCATCCGAGGCATGGTTTAGATGTGCATAAAACAAGAAGCAACTGCAGGATTGTAAATATTGACTGCTGTGAAAAGATTAGACGGTTAGTGCCATAGTAGTTGTTTTATTTAAGCTGGACAATATTTCTTCTTTAACAAAGGAGCACAGAGTGACACTATAAGCTTTTCTTGATGAAAAATATATTTTTGCTCCTCTCTTGACTGATTTCAGCCAAGGTTTCATTAACAAATTGGGTCATACTTCTTACTCAAGCTTTCTCCAAGTCATGAATGGTCTATGAATGAGACAGTGGGAATGTTCCTTTTTTTAACCCTGCAAGTTCTTTTGTTGAAGGTTTCTGCCATTCCTGGTCATTGAATATATCTTATGGTTATGTGAAACAATCCAATGAGAGTTTCAGATTATTGCATACCACCCAAAATTAAAGATGCAGTGGATGTAAATAACAGTTTTAAGCGAAATTTGGAAATATGGACATGGTGATCATCCATCCAATGTTTTAGTAACACATAAATTATAAAATAATATCTATTTATAGAAAACATTTTTTTATTCAACTTACTTCTGCTTCAGTTTTGTCTTTAGCTTTCCTCTTCACTCATCTGGGATGTCAGAGGTGCACTCTGTTGATGACTACTTCATCCCTCTATTTCGGAACCACTAACCTCTGCCATAAAGAATTCAAGCAGCTCTTAAGGCAAGAGAGGGCACAATGTGGTACAAGCAAGGTGTACATGATAAAGTGGCAAGTGACTGTATCTAACACTCATCGGCTGGGATATAGTAAATTGCATAGTAAATAAATAGTTTCTCAGTGTTGCCAAGGTGATGAGCACAGATGATTGTTTTGGTGACTCATAATTAGAGGCTTTAAATTCAATTTACCAATCAAAGATTTTCATAAAAATCAGCCAATGATGATCACTTGTCAATCATTGAAAGGGAAAGAAAAATTGAAAAACAATTCCAGTCAAAGAATTTTGAGTATTCCTAGATTTGACTGATCATACCTGTGCTGGATCCAACCTTAAGAGCCCCTGTTTGAAGGAAAGTGCTCCTTCTAAAGGCTTAAAAAATGACTCCTTGAAAGTGACAACATAATATTCAGACATGGTGAGTCGTAGATGTGAGCAGTGATTCTAGGACTCTCTTAACCAGCAACAGCAGATTCTTTAATTATTCAACATGTGAATTAATATTCTTTAAAAAAAAAACTGCAATCTAAAAACTGATGATTTAATTGCAACATTCCCAAAGAATCTCACGACAAGACAGCTGCTCTACTTTCACAGAAGTCAGTGACCTTGACAAATAGAGTGAGAGTTTATTCAGTGTCTGCATGAGGGATGATGACGATGAGGAGATGTGCTGCTGTTTCTCTATTTTTGAAGAGTTCTACATAATGAATGATGGAATGAAACGATGAGTCTATTCTGAGGACACGTGTTATCTAGAAGTGCTGACTGGACGCGACTGTTGGCTCATTACATCAGGAGATCAGAGCAGAAGAGACGATCTGTCTTTACACTTAAATCAGGAGCTGGTCAGGACAAGGGATCATAAGGGGATCAGCAGAGTGCCCCCAAACTACCAAACCCTTCCACTGAGTGGATAAATAACACCGTCTGGATATGGTTTCAAAGAATAACAGTCAACTTCATCCAGCTGTCACTTATTGTTCATGTGTTGTAACCAAAATCAGATAAAACTGGATCCCAACATCACCAAATATTTTGTGTCAGTTATTTTCAAATCATCCAACCCTTATAAAGATGCAAACTTGGAATTAGAAGCAGAAAGAAGATATGAAGGCACTACAACACATTTTAACACACATTTATTTATTTATTGTGAATGATTTGCATTTGAAGTCAATTTTGCACACTTTGGGATTTGGGTAAGATATTGTAAACATCAGTCATCATCAGTCAATGAAGATTCTAAGGGCTTATGACTAACAGAGGCCCCAAATAATATAATGATATCAGCAACATTTGGCCATTAATGTTGTAAGATTGCTTTCATTTCACTTGTAAAACAAACAAAAAACAAAAACGTTTTTCTTATTTTCCCTTGCAAGAAATTTAAAATTTAGTCATTTTTGTGTCACCAATTCCCCACAGCCTTTCTTAAAGGATAGTAGTATTTTCTATGCATTTTTGCATATACCTGAATGTCTGAATGGTATGCTACAATAACAAATTAACAGGGATTTCAAGTATTTAATCTGCAAAAGTTTTAAATCTTTTACAAGATCAAACAATATAAAATTCACAAGGACGAAAAGCATATTACATCT
This sequence comes from Cetoscarus ocellatus, assembly GCA_037902135.1. Lineage (NCBI taxonomy): Eukaryota > Metazoa > Chordata > Actinopteri > Labriformes > Labridae > Cetoscarus > Cetoscarus ocellatus. The sequence goes on from JBAMNC010001023.1 coordinate 269,647, forward strand.
AAGAAAAACAAAGGAAAATATAAACTACTGAATGCTTAAAAGAATCCAAAAGCCTGAGCGTTTTGTATCTAACATAGTTAAATGGCAATATTATGACAACAAAGTTAAATGAATAAAAATAAATTAAATAATAAATATTTACAGTAAATACATTTTAAAATAAATACATTGACATGTATTGTATAATTTTTAGACAAAGGGCATTTTAAACAGAACTACATCTCTGCTTTTCTAAACAGAACTACTTGGCCTTAATAACTTAATGCTGTAAATTTTACTTGATCATCTTTATGCATTTGCTTGGCAGGTGCTTGGTTCAAGCAACTTTGCGGAGTTGCTTTGGGATAGTTTCCAATGTGACATCTTTTTATAGGGCCCTACTTTTCTGGCAGCACTCTTGCCTCACAGCGTCATACTTTAATTTCACTAAACACTGGGATTTTATAGCTATGCATGTTTAGATTACGGTCAAATTACATGAAAGTTTTGTAAAGTCACAGCATATTGTTGTTATTTCAAAGTAATCCGTAAACAACACTTTACTCGAAGTTTACTGTAATATGTCTTGATAACTGATGACAAAATGTTATCATAACAGTATTAAACTTCTAAAATGCTTGTTTATTACTTGAATTCACAGTAACTTCTGTGATTTTACAACATTGTACAGCAATTTTAAAGAATTTTAGAGTCAGGGTTGCTATGAAAATAAACTCTAACTTGCATCTATGTTGCTGTGAACAACTTACATCACTATATTGTAAAATCACCACAGTTATTAGCCAGCAATTTATTGTGAAATTTAGGTTATATTTTTAACAGTGCAGTAGGGTGTTTTTTCATTTCCTTAAAAATGAGCTATTTTGGAGATATGTTTGTGCCCAACAACAACAGTGTATAAACCAGTATGAAGACAAAATATGGTCCCTTTTAGATTGTCAATAAAAGTCAGAAAGGAAAAAAGTTCTCTCTGCAAGAGAGTGAAAAAATAATAAGAAAAAGAAGTCAGATCAAACTATGTGATCTATCAATATGGAAAGTTGAAGAATCCTTTGATAGCAGAGAAGGTGCCTGCCTCTTATTAAAAATGGCAGACAGCTGCACCACAGTGGGGCTTTGTATTTTAGGGTTTCACCCCACGTACTACCTCTACAAACTATAGAGACTGCAAACAGGCCTAAAGCTTTGGAGCATGATGTTCTAGAGGGGTTAATCCAGCACAAAGAGCTCTTTAAGATATGATGGTGTCTGATCATTAAGAGCCTTTTGATGAGAATACTGCATTAACTCTAAGAAGGACTCTTCTTCTTCTGGGTCTCAGCTTTTTGCCTCTCAATTAACTTTTAGCCTCGTCCACTGGTGTTTAAAGGACCTCTTCTGCCTTTTTGCTTTGTCTTTATAATTTTAAAAGAAACACAGAGTCTGTTTTCAGAGCCACTAACATCCTCCTTCTTTCTGCATGAAGGTGGAGGCAGACCAATCGTCGCTGAAGGTGATGGAGGTGAAGCCAGTGAGCCAGGTAAAAAAATGAAAGACAGCTCACACAAGTCACAGTGTGCAGCACTTAGCTTTGCCACAGAGACATGCTGACCTCCTTCTGCTGAGAGAGCTTTTCTGACTGATGGTCTGCTCCTCACATGATCCTCTCACCTTCTCACAAAACCTCACACGGACATGTTGACACAAACACATCCACACAAACACACATGGAAACACACACAGGCGAAACGGTGTCGTCCCTCTCGAGGATTTTTCTGAGGTGTAAATGTGAAGGACGTGTGTACTGGAGCTGTTTATTTGTTCACCACATGGAGTTGTATAGATGCTGTCAGGACTTGTCTGCAGCAAGATGCTTCATGCTTCTGACATGGTGCAACATCATGGAAGAAGAACAGGCTGTTTTAGACATGATTCTGTCGACAGAGAACGAGAGACTAAAATTTGTTGTAGAACAGTTAGAGTGATGTTTTTTATCATCATCTCATTATGTAGAGTGAGTACAATGAGTACATATCCATCTAAATTCTTATGTTGGTTTGCATGAATTACAAACTACTCCTACAGGCCTCTTTATTAGGTACATCCATTGAACTCCTCATTAACACAAATCACTATTCAGACAATCAGATGGCAGTAACTCTGTGCATTCGGGCATGTGGACATGGGCAAGAGGACCTGCTGAAGTTCAAACTGAAAGAAAGAAAGAAACAGAAAAGTGGTTTAAGTGGCTTTTAATGTGGCACAGGTGGTGATGGTACCAGAGGGGCTGGAGGCACCATCACAGAAAATGATTCAAAAAAGAGAAAATATCCAGTTATCTGGGTGAAAATGCTTTTTGATGCTAGATGTTAGAGGAGAATGGCCAGAGTGGTTTGAAATGGGATGAGATGGGAGAAAGTAACTCTAATAATCACTCATTACAACCAAGGTATGAAGAAGACCATTTCTGAATGCCATCACATGGACACGCCAACATGTCAAACATTAAAGCAGAAGGGCCACAGATGCAGTGTCACTCCTGTTAGTTAAGAACAGGAAACTGAGGCTAGAGGTCTGGCTCCCTTCAAATATCTGTGCACATCTCATGGTGTGTGCACTTGACCACAGTAAATGTAGTAAAGAATACCAGGCTGATCTGTTCACATCCAGTCTGATGACCAGCCAGTTCAGATCTGTGTTTTACAGAACACCCCTCCACTCTCAGTTTTTTTCTCACTCTCCACTGTCATGCATAATCTGAGTAATTCATCTGACAGAACAATGATTGATGTGTCCCCGTTCAGAGAGGCTTCACCACACACCACGGGGCTGCTACGTCTTCCCCAGAAACAATTTTATGGAGCTCTGCCTCTAATGGAATTACACAGGCTGAACCCATCAGAACTTCCACTTGTCAGATGAAGTTTGCAGCACTGTTTTACAGATAATTTAAGTATTAAATTGATATTTCATCCATAGGAAACAGGATGTATCAGCATTCGAGTGACTGTTTTTTATGTCCTCATACTTCATGCATTTTAATAGCATCTATGGTGGGTGAAGACCCCTTTAGTTAGAGGCAAGTTATACTCCTGAACTCTATGCAGTGTTTCTTTTTGTCACTGCATCAGTTTTTATGAACAAGTTCTGTTTAAAGTTTAGAATTAGCTCATTACCTCACACAGAAGCAATTAGATTTGGACTTGAGGTTTGAATAGAAGGAGTGGATCCTGTGGCAAATACTAAATTCATCATGATAATGTATTCTTTATAGTGACTGACATAAATTATCGTTTCAAATGCACAGACTTCTTCCACCAGAGAGCTCTCAACCAAACAAAACAACTGCCAAGGAGTCAAGACCAAAGAGTGTAAAAAGATAAAGAGTGACCTGCAGTCACCTCCCACCTTCGCTGTTTACTGTTGTTTAAATTGAGAACTACATTCAATAAAAACTGCACTCCAGGAGGTTTAATACTGAACAGAAAACCAGGCTTTCTGTTTTGTGGAAAAACTTTTTCAATCAAGTAGACAGGCACTGCTGTCTCAGTGTAAAGGACAGAGAATAAGCCACTTCATTAAACAAACTCAGCAAAACTCAACAAAAAATATATTTTCTGCTTTCACTCTGCTTTCCCTTTTTACCTCCACCAAGGAGGTTATGTTTTTGCTGGTGTATGTTTGTCTGTTTATTTGTTTGTTAGCAAGATTACACAAAAACCACTGGACTGATTGTGCTAAAATGTTCAGGAGATGTTGGTAATGGCCCAACTTAGAAATGATTGGATTTGGTGGTGATCCAGATAACCACCATGACCAAATGATTGTTTATGCTCAATAACTGTCTAACTAACAATGATATCAACATGGTTGCGAGTGCTAAGTGTTGGTTTTCAGGGTCAAGGAATCATATTATGATGGTAACGTTATCATGGAACTATTGCTTATAGATGTAACAGCGATATGTGAGCTTCCTTGGCAGAGGTCTGCGTTCCCGAATGCTTTCTAGTTGAGGAATCATTTTATCAGATTTTTCATGTTTTTGGGCCAACGTGATGATCGAAAGACAACTTTGTTTGCAGCATTGTTTCCAACCAAATCTAAAATGGGGCTTGTGTAAGTTAAATGTTCATCTGTTTAGCCATAGTCTCCCTTTGTTAAACTAAACCTAACCCCAGTCATCACTGAATGTAAGATTAACGTCACTATCTCCTTTTCCCACCTCCTCAGACTGGGCTTTTAGCTCTCGTCGTATTCCCAACTCCACCAAAACCGAGATAAATTGCATCACCAACAGCATGAACGAGATGACTGAATTAGCTGAGCGGCCTCGGCTCTTAGAGATGAAGCACATATCTCTGAACCACACCAACTGTCTAAGCTCAAACAGAGCTGAGGACGTTGTGATCAGCGTAGATGAGATCCTGCAGCAGAGACCTCCTGACACTCACTCTGGGACATAAACATGACCGAATGAGATCTCCTGAGAGAATAAAGAGGAGGATTTACTTACATTTCTTGTTGGAATGGATTCACAGGAATGGCCTGGGTTTGTGCTGAAGTGATGGGCCAAGAGAGACTTCAAAATGTCAACCTGTGCTGGAACGTTGGAGCACTTGTTCTGATGCTTGAACCAGATTGGAATCCTTCTTTGTGGAGTCAAGAGAGATGGCTTTAGCTGTTATTGAATACACAGACGAACAAAATAAATGGGTCTCATCTGTTTTTTGTTTGATATTAGTGTTGTCACTCATTAAAAATTGTGAAAATGCTTCTTTGTTCAACACAGACACATAAAATACATTCTAAATACACACAACACACTAATCGGTGCTTATTGTAAAACTGCTGCCATAGCAAACACGTTACTTTGAAAACATAATCCACATTTTTTCACTTCCAATTGATTGTGAGCTCTTCCCAGAGTAGCCATGGTCTTTGTAGCAGTCGTAGGAAACATGCACCTTCATCGTCTTGTCTAGGAAGTGTTACAGAGTATTTTGTCACCTTAAAGAGCCAAATTTACACCTACTGGCAGAGATAAGAAAAAAATGACCAACTATCAGAGCTTTTAACTTAAACAACTGGATAAAATATGCTGTTGTCTAAGGTCATGGGACTTCTGTTTTCTCGTATTAATATTTCATTGTCTTTATAAGAATCACCTGTTCTTCTTTTAAGCATATAGCCTCTGTTAACCATTTTTACCTCATGTTTAAGGGCTGATTATTGTTATTAAGTCTGTGACACCGAGAGCTAAGACTTAAGTCCATACTGTGATCTCTATACTGTGAGGTCTAAACAGACTTGCATGCTTTTGGGACAGAGATATTCTGAATTAGTCATGAAGTTCATATTCTTACTGTTTCAGTGCTGTTTAACTCTGCAGCAGTAACATTTTTCCAGACATCAAGCAAAAATAATGACATTGCAAATTAATCTAATTTTAATTTAAATACGTTTGTATGAGTATCACGGCATTTCTTTGAAGCTGTCAATAAATATGTGAGAGAAAATTGGGATACTGCCTTTTTAATCATTTTCATATCCATTAACTTTTAATGCCTCTGTATATATTTTTAAGTATACTTTTTCATTTATTTGTCAGGGATGGATACAGTTAACATGGACAAACTGAAAATAGCCATCCCATGCAAGTAATAGGGACTTGGGGACTTATAGTGAATCCTTGTGTCCAACACCTGTTCTTAAGAGGATTTTGTGAGAATAATGACATATATATATATATATGTGTGTGTATATATATATGTGTGTATGTGTATATATATATATATATATATACATATATATATATATATATATATATATATATATATATATATATATATATATATATATATATATATATATACATATATACACACAAGTTTTAAAGCGTGAGAAGAAGGTAAATAACCCAGACATGTACTCAACAATAAAAATTTTGATAGCATTATTTGGCATATATACCCCTCAAAAAGTTTGGAAAACGTTACTTCAGTCAATTATTTGTCCACTTTATTAAGCCAATTGGTATTATACTCTATATTGTTGGAAAGCCTGAGTAGTCATCTTTACACAGGGTACAAATTGTAAGGATCAAGCATTTATGGAACAAGCAACACAGCTAAATGTGTGGGTAGCACCCACAAAAAATGTACCAAAATCCCCTGCTACTGGAAGCTGGTATTCCGGTCCGCAGATTTGCAGCATTATTTGGTCTCATCCCTGTTACCATTTCCAAACTTCGAGATACTGGTGAAGTCAAAGACAGACCGCAATCCCAGGGAGACAACACCCCACGAAGACCAGCTCCTCATCATTGATTCACTAAGGAACCACAGAGAACTGTGGCTGAGAAGTGCTTTGATAATGAGATTAATATGTTGATGTACACATTTTATGAATATATACATTATTTCTCAAAATGATCCTTCAGTTTTTTATGTTTGCAATTAAAAAATGTGTAAAATGTCTCCTGCCAACAGCAAATGAGTTATGTTTTACTTTCCTTTTATCTGCTGCATTTATTTATGACTTCATAAGTGACTAGTCGAAGTCGCCTTGACTTTCATTTCTTAACAGTCACCTTTAAAAATTCTGAGGTTATGTAACCCCTAACACATAAATCAAATAAAAGCTGCAGGGGCAGAGTTGAGCATTTTATGTGGTTTGTTCAGCGAGCACTCTGAAGTACAGGGGTCGCAGGTGCATGTCATCTGTCTTTCCATGCATGAGCAGGATTTAGATTTTTTTCTCTAACATTAATTGTTAGATTGTAGGTAACCAAAGTATTCCTTTACGGTCACTGCAGCTTCTTCAGTATCAGTGGCCTTCTAGCCCCTCATAGTGGAGGGAATTTTTACCGTCATGCTATCAGGAGATGGTGGTGATTTCATCTCAAGACCTTAAATCAACACTAAAAGTCTGAGGGAGTCTAAAACACTCAAGCTCTGTGACGTTTCAGGGACAACAGAATCATGAAGTTATTTCACTGGTGTCCTCCTGAAACACTGAAGCATTAAAATGACATCTTCTTACAGTTCATAAAAAAAGCCAAGGAAAAATGCACATATTCACAGCTTGAGGGTTTTTAATCATTAAACCAACAAATCCATTAATGTCCCTGGTGAAATATGACCTTGAAAAAGCACTGCAGTATGTGTTTCCTTCAGCCTCTCCTCCCTTAACAACTTCCCTTCTCTGAGGTCTTTCAGCACGGTGACCAACTGCTGCGAGGATGAGGAGTAAATACTAATGAGACCGGCACGCGTCTCATATGTGTTGGACCATATCAGAGGTAAAAGGACATCTGGGTCAGGAAATTTTACTCAGAGCTATCAAACATCATGTGCTGAACCTGCAAGAAGTCTTATCATGTTCTTTATTTACAGCTCTTCTACTTTTATATTTTCTACAGGGTAAAATATTTCAACAACTAGTGGGTGAATTGATGTGATTATGAACAAAATAAAAACAAGAAGCACTGCCTGGAGGTTTTTATGCCTCAGCTGAACTTACAAACAGAGGACAATGGAAAGATATGATGAGGAATAAGAAAGGATGGGGTTGTGATGGTGTAAATGATAGAGATATTTTAAATAAGAAAACAACATATAAGGCCCACAGACCTCAACCATTCAGGTACAAAATGTTGTCAATCCATCCTTTAAACAGTATCACACTCATGAGCAAGGGTTAATCATGAGTCCTTGTGACCTTGACTTTTGGCACATAGCCATTAAAACTGAATCACTTTATCATTTATTTCAAATGACAATATTGATAGTGATGAACATGCAGAGCCATGACTTTGACCTTTGACATATGCCTCCGTAATGTAATTTCTTCATTCTTGATTCAATTCCTGTGAAGTGTGAAGGAAATCCTTGAGGTGTTCATGAAAAATCAATTTGTCATGATGATCACAAGGCCTGGCCATCTTTACTTTTGACATATGACCCTGAAAATTAAATTACTTCATCTTTCATTTTAAGTAACAATTTCTATAAAGTTTGAGGGAAACACACTGATGGCATATTTTCTTTGAAGGTCATTGCTTAAGAAGCCCAAGGTTGAAAGTCCATTTTATCTGGATTTTTTCAATGAAAACAATCAAATCTGTGATTACTCTGCACAGCAGAGTATTAAATTCTTTTCCCTGTATGTCCAAGGGGGCTCGACTCTGCTTAAGTACAAGTTGAGGGCAACCATGCAAAACAGCTTTAGCTTCTATTGGCTGAGCTATATGTGGCTGCACATGACATGGTCAAATCTTGAACCTGTTTAACTTTTTTGATTTTTTCCATTTCAAACCTACCCTACTTAAGTGATGTTTGTAATATAACTCTGATGACCCTGATGGAGGCCACAACCCAAACGCATCAATCTAATGAAGTTGTTTCCTGAATGCCAGTGTTGCTCAAGCTCTTTTGATTTCCCAAAGCAGCTTTAGCTGACAGAATTGTTACCAGGCAGAAAATGAACAGAATTTTCAGCATCCTTTTACAAATAAGGAAGCAGTTGCTGTGAGTGAGTCATTTGTTCTGAAAGAGAGAAGTGATTGCAAACCTCTGACCAACCTATAATGGATTGTTTTACATTTGTTCAATCACTGTCCAGTTTTTCTCAAACTGTTCTGCCCTGTCCTATCACCTTCTAATGTCCTATGGGTTGGTGCCTCGACCCAAAACATATCCCACGGATATATGAAACAGTCCACCTGCTGTGTCAGGCTAACTCTGAGGGCTTTGAGGAAAACTACTCAGAGACCGCTGATCTAAGGGCTTCTGTAATTTTGCCTGTTTGGCAGTCCAAAATCTCAAGTCGCCAGCTTCATCAAGGAATTGAGCAGAAAAGCCAAATGTGTCATGTCGGTCAAGTTTCCTTTTACTTTTGCACATTCGTGTTCCATGCCTTGTCTTTCCTGTTTTATTTTGAAATCACTGACCCTTGTCTCTGTCGTAGAGGTGTTCTCGTCTGCCCCGCCACAGTGTCGTCATACCTGCATGCTGAGTGTTCCTTTACCACCTTACTTCTTGTATTTATCCTCATGTCTCTCCCTGTCTCGTCGCCAGTTCGTTGTACCTCTCAGTCCTTGTCCCAGCACTCTTCATAGTTTGTCTTGCCATGTATTACCTTGCCTGTTTCCCTGACCTCCCTTTCCACCTCACATTTCTTGGATTTTTTCTGCCTGATCTGATTCCCTTTTTGGGTACTGACTCCTGCCTGCTCTTCATTCCTAATTTTTTGTCTCACGTTTTTGGACACTGTTGCCTCGCTGACCGTTTACCTGTGAACCAAACTAAGCCTACCAATACATCTTTTGCCTTATTGACTCTGGTTTTAGTGTTGTGCATTTGTGTCCAACCCATCTGTGCTACATTCATGATAAAATGATTATGATTGATTGGATTTGCTTGATCTTTAATAAAGATACTTATGTCTTTATTAAAAGTCACCACTTGTTTTTGATATTTCATTTGGATGACAGTGTACTTTTTTTTTAACTTATGGCCCATTTGTAACTGAGTTATATTTTATGTTTAGCTGTCCTTAGTGTTTTGTGTGATCTTACAATCACAACTTGAATCTTAAGTAAAGACATTTTTAAGACAAAAAATTAGATCAGATTCCGTCAAGTCTGCTCTGAAAAATCTGTGTCTCAGAAGTAATTTCCTGGTTCTTTCACCTCTACATCACCTTGAATAAGCGGACAGAATCAACGTCCCATCTTCAAAAGGTAAATGTCAATACACAGACGTATTTAATTTGACAGCACGCACATCACAGCCATCCCTTGTCTAAATATTTAAGCACTTTAAAGCATCGTCTGTCTGCAGTATATCCTCAGGCCTACACTCCTGCGGGTGTAACCTGTCAGCATGTTCTCCCATTAGAGAAGTTCATGACACAGGAGCTAATGAAAGGACAGAGAGCGACCCTGCCCACCCCAGTTACCATCTGTTCAGAAATATAAAAACTCTCCACTCTCTGCTCACTCTGTGGGACCTCATGTGACCTCAGCAGCTCTGTCCAGAGAGCCTCGACTGACTGTCATGATCCTCAGAACCTCAGAGACTGCAGACATCAGACACTGCAGCTCTAGACAAGCTTTTTTATACAAGCTTAAAGTGAGCATGCTGCCCTCCTCTGAGTTACGAGTGCCCAAAGTTTTTCTATCAAGGACTACATATAAAAATGTAGGCATGTTTCGACAACTTTAATAAACCTTCCTTTGGCGTATTAGTTAGCAAAACCAATCCAGTGTAGTTTCAGATATGCTTAGTCATCAGATTCTTTAAAGAGGCAGTATTTTGCCTTAAATCAGGTTAAATTCATTATTTGATGACTGCTAAGGTATGTTCACAGTCACTGTTAAAAAAAACTTCTAGTTTTTATATATTGACTGCCCCTGATCCAGCTGTATTCTCAAGCCCAATTTACAGTGCCACAAAGAGGCTTTGAGTCATTCACAAGACATTCCCTCTACATAGACTCAAAGGCAGAGACACTGGACTGCAGCGCTCCTGTCTCTCTGTTGTTGAGTCCTTGGCCACCCTCTCTATAATATCACACATCTGTTAAGACCTCTGGGGAAGGAATAAATATTCCATTCTGCCCCCAGACTGCACAGTCAGGTGAAACGTCATATTAGCTTGATATTAAGCCTTGAAACAGCAGTGTGATTCACGCTTCAGTCTAGAAGAGACAGCTCTATGACCCCATGGGCCCAGTTCGCTCTGGTTGGTTTACCAGTCTGCTTTGTGGTTACTGCTCACTTCAGCGCTGCTTGGTGCCAAGACTCGGAGTTCACTCTACTGTCTCTGCTCTGCACGGGGCTTGCCAACCCCAGCCAATGGGCTTGAGCTGCTGATGAAATAATGGTAGGACATAACACTGGTAGGTCTATTTAGAAAGATACTCCTGATAAAGTGCAGCTTTTGTTTGAAAAGACTCATAAATTCAAATAAGAAAGTTGGAGCCAACATGGACAGACCTAAGGGGTGTGTCGAGGCACGCCCTGGGAGACATGTAATGGAGTTGTACTATTAGACAGCAAAAAGTGTCTTGCACAGAAGTTCTCACATATCTGTGACATGTTAAACACACTAAAGGGCATACAAAAACTCAAAAAGCTGAATATGGACTCTTGAAAGAGCCTACAGTGCCCATTAACCCTTTATTGCATAAACTTTTAAATCACAAAGGAATGCTCTTTAAAATATTTATTATATTGAAACAAGTTAAAAATAATGGGAAGGGTTTTTTTCAATATGTTATATTTTGAGGGAGCAATACTTCTGTTCACTAGTGGACACCATGCATGAACATAATAAATATTGATTCAGTGGAGCCTGATATAGATCCTTAAACAAATATTTGTTACAAACATTTATTAAGAATAATTAAAATAAAATGCAAAATCTGAAGTATACTTTAATGTTTCTGTTTAATTAAACTATTAACATCAGACTTTCAACAAAATTTTAAATTAAAAATACAAAATTAGGTGAAATCTGAATACAGGTATAATACACAAAATCTTTCCTGCCTAACATCCTCTGGAGTGGACAGATTGATTTTTGGTGAAAAAAAAAAAAACCAGAAACGTATTTTTAAAATCTTCATAAAAGTGTTCCTTACATCTCTATAAATGAGAGTATATTTTTTTTACTTTACTGATTCTCTGAGAATAGAAGGATTTAACTCTTATTTCTGAAGGGTGTGGTGCAAATCCCTCTTTGTTTGACATTTTGGAATTATGATGCTATATCTCAATATGACAAAAAGATACAAAGTCATATTTTATGGAACTTTAGACAATGGTTTTGGTGTTCACCACCTGGTAGTTGGGACATGGTTCTGCAACCTAATGGTATAAAATGTACTTAAATGTCTGCCCACCGTAGTTAACATTGTGTGTGAAAGGGTTAAATACTCATATTACATATAATAACTCACACACATACACTGTAACCCTGAGATTAAGCATGCCCCCAAAATAATAGGCTTTATTCTGATTTTTTTTTTTAATCTTTATTATTTCATCAGTTTAGCTCAAGTCACTCCAAATTTCTTAACAATTCCACTTGGAAATGAACATTATTTTTTAAAACTAGTCCATATTTCTTGAATGTTATGTTGTAACAGTATAAGCAGGTTGAACCTTCGCAGTGAGTGATACAGTATTTACTGATTTAAAAAGGGAATAAGCGTCCTCTAGTGGTCTGACAGAAAATACACAGGAGGAGCTCAAGGCCTTCAAATATTGTGAGGACATGTTTCAGTCTTTAGAAGCCGTTTTTGGAAACTTTGTAACTTTCTGCAGAAACCAGTCTCTTTGTTTGTTTTTTGCCCGCAAATACATAATGATGAATAATATTTATAAAGCACTTTTAAAAACAAATGTTTGCAAAGTGCTTTAACAGAGACTCAGGGCGAAGAGGAGGTAAAGAAAAAGTTGAACGAAAGAACAAAAAAAAAAAAAAAAAAAAAGAGAAACAGTGGAACAAACACAGGGATTGAACAAAGTACAGCTGCTGAAAGGAAAATCTGTGATGCAGGCAGATCAAGACAGAAAAGTTAAAATACTAAAGGAATAGATTAACAATTTATTTATCAGAAAGATAACAGTTGAGCATTGCAAAAATAAACTTAAGTCTATGGCCATCTATTTGTCCTTAGGTTATTTCTTTCATCACACACTGAATACAATTCAAGATTGTTATAGGGACACATATAGGTATCAAACTGTGGTCCTTTACTCGTATTTTTTGATCCAATCAAACAATTACTCCCATCTGCATCCTCAAATTCAGCTCCTGATAGTCTCTGCACATGGACCTCTGTCAAAACACAAACCCTGCAGGTGATCCGGACTTAGAGTTCAAGGTTACAGCCTGCAAGTTTAATGATGGATTACAGTTAATCTGTAAGTAATAATAATCCAATAATAAAGTGAGTGACTTGGAAAGGAGTGTTTAAAATAACGTATACTCATAATATAACAAAAACAACCGTTTGGTGGGACAATGACCTTTATATTTTTAATGCAGGATTTTTGCTTTTAATGAAACTGATTTATTGATATTTATAAAAAAAAAAAAAAAAAGTGAAGTACAGTCCATCCAGTTTTTTAAAGGACTATTTGTTAAATTATTTTTCAGTAGCTTGGAGTCATAGTCAATGCTTTCTTGACTTTGATTTATTGAAAAAAAAAACAATAAGCTTTTGCAAGACACATTTAGCAACATCTTAACCTCTGCCATGATTTTCTATTCTATTATTCATATATCATCTTCAGTCTCTTTCATTTGTTACTTTTTATCTCATTTCTTCTATTTCAAATGTGAAAATCTATTTAACTGTTTTCTTGATAATTCAGACTTTACATGCTATTGTGACTATTTCTTATCTCTACTTTCTCTCATGCCTGACCCTCAAAAGAAATGAAAATAAATAAAATAAAATTTTAAAAAATCTTTCGAAATCTAAGCTTTACTGTCACTTTATTTGTTTTAAACAAAAAACAAAAAACCCCCAAAACAGCTCTGTACAGTTTCTTAAATCAAACATACATGTAAAATGATGACTGACAAATCTTTAGTCTTTTAACCCTGTAAAAAATCCAAACTTGCGCAGTCATTGTACACTTGTCTTGAGCTATAATCTAATTTTTTATTTTGAAAAAATTATAAGATGCCATATGTAACAGAACTAACACCCCAAATAAATATATAAAAGGGTTTTTTTAAGATATTTTAAGGCCGATGGCAAAAAGGAAATAAATTGATATTTTAAAAATACTGATGATGTTGTAGTTTTAGAGGCCCCTGTTAGTCATGGGCCCTTGGATACTTTCTAACTTTATCTGCCTTTACAGCCCCCCTGACCATAATCAAGAGATGTCCAAACTATGGTCTGGGTTCTACGATGGAACATGATTCAGTTTAATTCAGCCCACAGCAGACTGTAAAGTTACTACAAAATATTGTCCAAATCAAAACATGAAGCTCACGCTTGTCTGATGGATCAATACAAACGGTTTAAGCTTGCTGATATCACAGTCATTGTCTTCACCATCTGCTTTTTGTTAATTATCTTTATTCTTCTAAAGCTTCAACACTCCCACACAGTTTGTCTGTCTTGGGATAAACTGTGTCTCTGATTTCTGCTGCACAGTGTCTTTTCTATTCCAACCAGGGGCCAAACTAGTGGTCCTCAGGTCAGACAAGTTCCCCTGAAATCTGTTTGGCCACCCCAAAATCCTGCACTTCCATATGTTAATGTTAAGGTCTTGCAGCGGCCCAGTCATCCTTGTATTTTTGGTATGTGGCCCTTGGTCAAAACAGTTTAGACTCCCCTGCCATTGACCAAGAGTTGTAATGTTATTACTTAAATATTTTTTGCATGAACATTTAAACTCATCACACAATGCAAACTAAATAATAAGAAAAAGAATAACTTTATTTGTATAGCACTTTTAAAAACAAAGGTTTACAAAGTGCCTTGACAAATAGGCAGGAACATACAGACAGCAAAGCACAAGAGACTTGTTGGTAAAACTAAGACTAAGTGAAATTGTGTACACCGTTAATTCCATCTGTGTGAAATTAAAGTAAATCAGTCAGCTGAAAATTTTGTCTACTTGACTCAAGTCCCTGTCAAAGGACCTCTGGTACAGTAATGGTTTATGGATTTTAAGCATTATGCTTAATATGACAGTCCATATACAAGAAGGAACAGTAGTGCTGGGGAATTACTCCACTTCAATCACGATTTTGGCTTTCCAAATCAAAACAAGATCACTGTGTTTAACAAATTACTACGTCACATGCTGTGAAGTGTTTGTTTTGTTCATTGGTTTTGTCATGTGCTTAACTTCCCTCAGCACAGTATGTGCTCTGATTGTTACACAAAAATAGCTCTCACTTAAATTCAAGTGAGAAGCAGAGCTACAGCCATGATATTTCCTCTAGTTAGTTTGAAAAAGAGAAAGCCAACAAAACTGAACGATAACAAACGAACAGTGCTTGTTGTTGTTGTTGATGTTGTTAACCCTCAAAACAAAAAGTCAAATGTATCAAACCATTTGAAAGTCATACATGGAGCGGTATTAAAAACAATCTGAATCTTAAGATCAATCTAAATGATCATGTAAGAGATTTTTGGCATGACTGAGCAGTGCTAAGGTGTAGGTTGTACTCAATAAAAAACTCACACTATTTTTTCTGAATTGTAGCACTTTAAAAGATAATTTAGTTCATGACTTTTCTTGATTTAAAGATTGAATTGATGTTGATTTGATTTAATCAAATGCTGCTTAATCTTCCTACATGTGACCTATATCCTTTAAATCCCTGCAGGTGAGCTCAGATTAAAGTTTAAGGTTGCAACCAAAATGTCTCACAGTGAAAAGTTACACCTGACTGTCTGCCTGTACATGTGGACACAATTACTGATTTCTTGGAAAATGCTCTGATTACCTGGTTTACCAGGGATGAAGCACCTGCCATACAGAGAAATGTACAGATAAATTAAGAAGGGAGGAGGAGGTGAAACATAGACGTCTCCCTGACAGACACAACACAAAGACACCATGCCAGGCTAATTCATTGTGCCAATACCAGTCAGAAATGTTCTAGTGCATCCAAGTAAATACAGTGAATGAGGATGAAGGTATCCTAAATCATAAAAAAAAAAAACATTCAGTATACATTTGAAAGGGTTTATATGTTTTCAGGCTGTGCAGAGTTGACCTTTTCAGTCCAAAAGTAAGAAAAAAAACACAGAAAAACTTTTTATATCATAATAAAGCTTTAAACTAAACACAACAATTCTCAACATAATCAAAATATTGTTCTGAAACCCAATGACAACAAAGGCTATTCTATTCTTCTGTTCTATTCTATATAGCCCATTTGAATAATTTTTAAATCAAACTCTAATGGTTGGAAGATGCATGTCAGACATGTAGGCTATTTTTTGTCTATTAACCACCAGCAGAAAAAATTAGTCTTTTGTAAAGAAAACCAAAAAATATATCATCATTATAACTAAATTGTTGTTGTTGTTGTTGTTGTTGTTATTATTATTAATATTATTACATTATATTATCAGTACTAATAATAATAATCATAATAATAATAATAATAATAAAGATAAATAAAGCATAAAAAACAGATGCTCCTTAAAAAAATACATTGAAACTCTGATTTGTGAAAGCAAGCAAAGCATTTCAAATAAATCATCTAATGGCTTATAAGTATATTATTGTTAGTGGTGCTAACTGGGAACTGTCATTTATCTGAGTATTGCTCTCTACAGTATGCCTTAAATGACCAAATGGTGTGAAATTAATAGAGATACAGAAGTTGTTGATGCATTCCTTTTTTTAAAAAAAACTTTCTATATCTTTTTATTCCCTTTCTTTTATTTTTTTTTTCTAAATGAGGCTACACCATATTTAGCCCAGCTTGAATTTACTATTATTTTTAAAGTCAAATCCATAGGGGCCAAACAACATATGTCACACAGATAGGCCTTTTTTAATGTCCAGCAAAAAAAAAAAGAAAAGAAAAGAAAAAAGGAAAAAAAAAATCTCTATCTCAACACAAACAAACAAACAAAAAAACATAATTATAACTACAGTATATTGATGATACTACTGCTTCTTCTACTACAACTACATTATAACTGATAATAACAATAATTGGGGAGAATAAACATAGCATTTAATAACAATACTCTTTAGAAACAAAAAAAAGTTAATGATTTATAAATGTAACCAAGGCATTTCAAATAAGTCATTCAATGGCCCATAAGCACATTACTGTCAGTGGTGCCAACTGTGACCTTTTCTTTCTTTTTTTAAGAATATGTACAGACAATTACTCATCTCATCTAGTTTAAATTAATGCAATGTAAATGTGAATTTCCTTGTGTCACTGACAATATCTTACTCTTTATCTTTTTATGAAATATCCTGATGTAATCTTAAAAAAAATGTGTGTATTGCCTTGCCTTTTATGAAATGCTGACAAAATTGCAAATAATTGTTAATTAGTCTGCCTAACCACTTTAGAGCTGTCTCTTGCATGTATGGACATTTTCAGCTACTTTTTATGTGAAAGAATAATAATATTTTATTAAATTTTCAAACACGAAAATACGGTGGTAAATATACACTATGGGTGTATATGGGTTCAACTATTCCAGCGTAACGTGTCCCTTATCAGTTATAGCATTCTGTAGTCCAACGGAAAAGAAGAAGTATATTTAAGAAAAAAAGACCTCAAACTTTCTTACTACAGAATAAAAAACTAAAATAATTTACATTCATGTTTTCAGTCCCTCGCGGAGGAGGAGCCTGGGCTCTCCTTTTGAAGCCCACACACAAGCCACAGCCCTGACGTTACCCTGGCAACGGCCCGCGGAGTAGGGGGACGCCGAGAGCAACTTGTGATTGGTCAGGTGTGGCCGTCGTGTTGTCCTAATCTTCCCTCTGATTTGCTACATTTACTGTCGCTCTTAAAACCTCCAACATGATTGGCTAGCTGTTGCTTGCACGGCCCGCCTCGGCGGATAAGCTTTGGCAGCTGCACTCAAGTCAGAAAAGGCGAGCAGAGGAGGAGGTATCATAATAATACAAGTGGAGAACTGCCCGTTTTTTTGGTGAAGAAGTTTTTTTTAATTTGATATACTGTTGGATTACAGTGTCGACTTGGATTCATTCAAAGATGGGAGAGATGTAGGAGCTTTTAGTCCGCTTTTGTCGCTGTTTTACGATGGAGGAACCTGCGACAAGGCAAGTGGTAAAAACTCGACTCATAAACGCCTGTTTCTGAGCCAAATTCTGTCGACGTAGGAACACTTTGTTTAGTTTTTTGATTGTTTCGTTTGATCTTTAGGCTCTTTGTGGTTAATGTTACCAAATAGCAAGTTGAAATTTTCTGTCATTACCCTTTAGAGAGTCGGAGATGTCCATGTCAGACGGAGCCTCAGACGACGACCTGCCGTTAACTTTACCCACAGATGGCTGCCACAGTGGGAGCATCCGAAAGGTGAGACTCAGACACGGAGACACCTGTAAACACAAACATAACAAAGGGGTTTACAGGGGTATTGGATAAATATCTGTTAACTCTAATGGAGATCCCAGTATTCACCATTTGTCTCCTTTAAATCATTGGTAAGGAAATACAGTCATATGGACCAGATTCAAAGCCTCAACCTTTCATGGGACACCTATGGTTGCAAATATGAGTTCTGAAATTATAAATATTGGAGAATTTATGTTACCCTCTTCATTGTAAAAGGAAACTGGCATTATCATAGATCTGAAATAATGCTCTCTACCCATATTGCTGGAAAAAGGGAAGGACGTATGATAGTGGATTTTTGCAGGTATCAGATATGCTGATATTTCTAAACTCATTTTTGCCAATACCAATATGTTTGGTCAAAAGTTTGCAACAGCCCGTTAACTTTAATTAACCGGTTTCTATCATTGAAACAGTCTATTTGTGTAAGAAACTAGGGCTGGGTAATATATGGACTAAATTGATTAATTCAAATTATTTTGTGCAGAAGATTAAAATAATTAAAAATCGATGTTTGAAAAAATAAATGCTAAAAATGTACAGTTTTTCCTGATGGTGGGCCCTATCAAGTTTTGCACAAGCACAGGTTTAGGCTTGTATTTGTTTCTTATATTAGATTAAATGTTGATCAAATGTTAATACTGTGAAAATAGTTCAGCTTTCAGTGTTTATGTAGACAACCCTGCCTACATTTGAACTACATAATCAACATTTTATGACATGCACTTTATATTTTAAAAGGGAAATTCTGTTTAGTTTGTGAACATATTCTGATAACATAAAGGCAAAATTTCATTCATATAATTTTCATGTCACTTGGAGTTTTTTTTTTATTTTTTAGAGGGAAAAAAACAATTGAAATCATAAATCGAGTGTTGTGGAAAAACATCGGGGATTTTATTTTTAGGCCATATTTCCCAGCCCTATTAGAAACAGATGTTAAACAAGAAAAATTTAATTCTCTACACCCGATATTGCTGATATTTTTAATGTAGACATTCAACAATATTAAGCAGATGCTATATAGTAATAATAGTAATAAATATAAAGTATAATTTTATAGTAAGAATGCATTCTGCCAATACTTCAGCTGATTTAAAGGGCATATATGACTGATATGTTTGTCTGATGAATTGGCTGTAAATATCAGTGGAAATTTAACATCTGGAGAAACTGATATTGACCTTTATAAGCTTTTGTCTGCCATACAGATAGCTGACTGATAATATTGTGCATCCCTTTAAAAAAGGGCATTTTCTGACCACACTGAACCAGCATGCCTTGGATTGTATTGACTTGTGTACTAGTGAGGGTTTGTGTTGCAATACAGTGGTGACAGTTAGATATATCAAGATATATAGTGATACAATCAGCACTAATATAAGTTATAATTTAAGCATCAATGTGTCAAGAATTTTTTTCAACTAAATACTCTACTTTCACTACTCAGTACTATTTCTTATTAACTTATTTGTATAACATATGATCCCTGCGACATTTCTAATCTTCATTGTATATTTTAAACCCCATTCACACCTGCCGAAAAAAACCCTGAAATTTTCCTGAGTATAAGTGAATGAGCTACATGTGTGAACCCAAACAGCCGGGTTTCTTACCCTGAACCCCCCCGACATGCAAACTTCGGGAAATCTTCCTACTGTGCTTGCCATGTGTGAACGAGCAGGTGGGATTTCAAGGACATTTCAGGGTTCTATGTGTGAAATTGTCTCCAGTGGCAGAGATGAAAACAAATAACGGAGAAATGGCATATGGGTTGTGCTCTAAGGTCCTTATCAGGGCAATTGACAGCAGTTGATAAGTCAGCTGGCAATTGCAATTAGACAAAGCCAAAGTATATCAGGGGTCAGAATAGGGACTGTAGAGAATAAAATAGGCCTTTTCACTGACGACATTGTTTTATTCCTGTCTGAGCTAAAGTATTCTATTCCAATTGTCCTCGGGCTAATAAAGAAATTTGGGTCAATTTCAGGATACAAAGTGAATAAATCTAAGTCAAATATTGTTTTTCTTAAAAATCTGAAAGATGCCATCCCCCAATTCAAATCGCATTTAATAACACGACAACTTTTACTTATTTGGGGATCAAAATTACTCACTCAACAGAGGACCTTGTACCCATTAACTACACCCCAGTGATATCAGGAGTGAATAGCCTTATTAACAGATGGTCAGCAAGGCCAATCTCAATGATTGGCAGGTTTAATAATCTTAAAATGAACATCCTATTCAAATCTATTTACTTATTCCAGTGTATCGCACTCCCACCATCAGCAAACTTCTTCCAAAATATGACTAAACTCTTTAGAAATTTTATACGGAGTAACAGGCGAGCCTACTCTATTTGCCGTATGACAGTATGACAGGGGAGGATTGAAGGTCCCAAATCTCAAGTGGTACTGGGCCCAGCTTTTCTTCCTCTTAGGTGACCATGGAAAGAGAAACCTCATCTGACATTGCTCTCCATTTATACCTATACTTAGATAAACGTGATAAACTGAAGAAATCCACAGATAACCCATTTGTTTTCAGCTCCATTCATGTCTGGCATGAAGTTCATGACTATCTAAATGTTTACCTTAACCTATTACAGCTCACCCCTACTTGGGGCAACAGTTGATAAGTGAGCCACCACTGACAGTGCCCCTGATGAAGATCAGTCACTTCTGCTCAGGCTTTCTTCCAGGGAAGAGGGAATTTTGGCACATTTTTCGGGGGGTTACCCACACGGGTAGCTGCGTTGATTATTTCACAAATGTGCGATTCTTACAAGGTTGTATAGGTGGCTAATCAGGCTTTCTAACAATATGAAATAAAATACCAACTGTCATTATTGAAGGGGGAATAATCTACCGAAATTACATGTCTAAACTTATTTTGAGGAGTTTACTGTTTATAAATGAGTTGTGAGCCTCGGGCTGGGAATACATTGTTTTAATCAATTGATTCAAATTATTTTTTGCAGAAGGTTTAAAAATGTAATATCCAGATTTGTTCTTGACTTCCTTCAATTGTAAGTTGTTGCAATGTTTGAAAATATAAATACTGAAAATTAACATTTTTTATGATGGTCGGCCCTATCAGGTTTTGCACAAGCACTTGTTTCGGCTTATATTTGCTTTTTAAATGAGATTAAATATTGATCAGAGAGTTTCATGTTAATATTCAGTGAAAATAGCTCAGCTGTCAGTGTTTATGCAGACAAACCTGCCTAAGTTTGAACTGCCTAATCAGCATTTTATGACATTCACTTTTTTTCTTAGATAGAGAAAAAAATTGATTAAAATCTTAAATGTTGTGGAAAAAAATCAGGGATTTTATCTTTAGGCCATATCGCCAAGCCCTACATGAGGCATAACTTCTCATCATCAAAATATTTATTAATTTTTACACGAGTAACTATTGTCTCATGTTAAACAAAAAAAAAAATTGAAATGTTTCTCCTGTGCCTGGTTGTGCTGCTGCACGTATTTAGAATCCAGTGACTGTACATTGGAAAAAAATAATATCAGTAATTATTTTTTATGTACATTTCTGAACAGTAATTGTTTAGAAAATTACTGTTTTTCATTGACTGCTTCATTTATTAAAAAAAGTAAACAACGGCATTGGAAAAAAAATCAGTGGACTGTAAAAGGCTGTGGATTGTAGTTCATGAATATCAGAGTAAAAAAACACAGTGCTTATGAATAGTAATAAACCAACCAATAACATTTTATGAGTAACAAAAGTATATCATCAGCAATAAGACCAACAATTTCTGTCAGTTTTTTCATAATGCTGGTCGCACCTGCCAGGGTGCTTGTAGGTGTGTTCAGTGTTTGAGTAGGGGTAAAATATCATCATTGAGGTCACTCTGCTCTATGTGTCCACATGTTTGTGTCTGTGTGCCTGAACAATTAGATTTGTGTGTGGAGAAAAAAAGAAGCTTTAACAGTAAGATTTAGAAGGTGAAGGAGGGAGATGGATGAGGAGTAGGAGTGTTTTTAATGTTTACAGTGCAGCTGTTTTATCTGTCCTGTACTGTGCTTGTGTCTAACTTTTAACTGTAAAGTGGTACTTTGTGTGATAGAGTGTGGAATTCAGCAAACATTCAGCTGTTATTTAGCTGCCGTGGTGTTATGGCTAAATCCCCACTGATAGGAAATTAAGAGACCTTTAAATCTTCACACGGAAACACTTATCTGACATTTTTCAAGATTCGTTGTGTATTAATATTATCCCTCAGTTAGTAAAACTTCCCTCCTGCTGCGCCAACAAAGTTGGTTATTACCATGTTTAGCGACTTCAAGGCTATCTGTTTTACTTTTCATCAGTTTCATCACGAGTGAACACACTCTTTGACACACCCATCATCTTTGGCATGCCTTCCTTTATGTCCTGAAGTAAGCCTCTAAAGACGCTATTTGCCCAGGTCAAGTGTGAGGCCACCAATGAGATGAACTTTTATAATGCCATAGTTCTCTGATTGAGGATTAAAGGGAACCTCAACCGTATTGTACTCAGGTGCTCAATCAATGTGACGATGAACTTATCAGCTCATGGCGCACTGAGTGAGAAAGTTCAGTGATTTTGTAATTTAAGCAAAATTGTTATTGCCTACATATAGCATAGTCTGCATGTAAGTAGCTGTAGCGGTGCTCTGCAACCTGTAATTGACCATGCTCTTTGGCAAATACTTCCAGTGGAAGTTGGAAGTCAGCCAAGACACCATGACATGCATCTTCACCCTCAACTGGTTTCACACAACCTGTATCCATAGTCAATCAATCAATCGATCTATCAATCTTTGTATAGCACTTTTCTTACAAAATCTTGTAGCACAAAATGCTTTACATAAAAAAAGATTTAAAAATATAATAAAATAAAATAAAATATAATAAAAAGTAGAAAAATGAATACAATAAATACAAGGCCCCACCCACCCTTGCAATCTGCATACAGCACACACACTCACTGACGCACACACACAAAGACATTAAGAGGAGATTCTGACAGAAAAAACAGAATTAGTGGACTGAGGAAACGGCATCTTGAATTAAAAATGAGGAAACACAGGAGCTAAGACTTAAATGACAAAAAAAATCATGATAAGAAATTAGACTACACAGAAAAATAAATAGATAAATAAAATAAAACTTAAAATAATTAATATGGTAAGGTGAAGTATCTGCAAGTAAACCTGTTGTTGCACTAATCTGATACATTTTTAGACATGTAGGCTTATATTTCTTCATCCTGCTGGAGTTAAAATAGGGAAATAACACTGAATCAGGCACTACTCAACTCAAAATCACCTTGATAACATAAAACTATCCAAAGTGTCTTAGCTGTCTGCAAGTGACACAACACGAAGCAGCACGATGCAGCGGCCCTGTTCCTCTGTGACTTGAGCGTATGTGATGCTTTTCTAGTCTTTCTGGCTACTCAATACAGGTCACACCCATCCAGTCACATCTATTCACTCTCACTCTCACTTACTGATGCTTATGAGCGTCTATGGAAGTTGTCCATCAGTAAAAGCATAACCATTTACACACCACTGACGCAACAGTGGGAACAACTTGGGGT
The DNA here is from genome assembly GCA_037902135.1 of Cetoscarus ocellatus. NCBI lineage: Eukaryota > Metazoa > Chordata > Actinopteri > Labriformes > Labridae > Cetoscarus > Cetoscarus ocellatus. The sequence goes on from JBAMNC010001023.1 coordinate 293,319, forward strand.
AAAGAGTCTTGTCCAATTACATAATGACATCTGTTGACCAGAGCTGGGTTGGAACCCTCATACTTAGTTTTTATTTCTGCTAGATCTGTCAGCTGCTTTTCACAATGAATCAGCAAATTCTTTTCTTCATTGAGTTTGGTTTGTTAGGATCTATTCTCCACTGTTTCATGCTCCATCTTTAAGGGACATATTTTAAAGAATCTTGGAAGGAAAGAGTGTCTTATCCCTAGGGGTGCCTCAAGGGTCAGTGCTAGGTCCCTGTCTCTATTTAGTATACACCAGCTCATTTATTCATTTTCCCCCATGGTTCTAATAGCATTGCCACTCAGGTGATACCCTGCTCTTCCTGTCATTTCTGCCAGGTGACCCTTACAGTTTAAACATATATTTCATGATACCTCTATAATGTCTGTGAACTGGATGAAGAAAACCACCTTCATCATAGACCGTATTCCTTGTCCTTACAGCCAATATCTCCATGTTACCAGATTGGTATTCAGCTTTTGTTCTCTGATTTTGTTTCTTCCTTTTATATCCTCACTGATGTAGCACACCTCTCACAGTACTTGTGTTGTTTTGACCTCTGCTTATTTAGTTTTTTAAACAGTGAAGTAGACAATAGGTAGATTTTAGATTTAGAACAGACCAGTAAACTTCACTGTGACATAGAGGCTTCGCGAGAGTCACGTTTTATCTCTCTAATTAAATGGACCTGATCCTCTGATTGTCTTTTAATCTGCTGTCTCTGTCAGAGGAGATTTTTTTGGTGAGGGAGTCTGGGAGAATGTCAGTAACCTGGCTGTAGCTTGCTGGATGCCAGTTTGTGGATTTATTCATTAACCCTCTGATGGTTAACACTGTCTGTCTGTGAGACAGTAAAATAGAATAGAAATATAACAAGGCCATAGTTTGTCATTTGTACTGTATTTAACTTTTTAGCTCTGTCAACTTGCGGCTGCTGCAGTGCAGTCATCCGCTTGAATCAGCAGCTGTTAACTCCCCCAAATGTATTTTTAGTTCTGTAAATTAGAATTAGCAATCCTTTGCTAAAATCTGTGTTAAAGTTTACAGGGTAAAAGATACATGTCTGATTAAACAACATAACACAACACTCCATTTCTCCAAGCACGCTCCATACCTAATGTTAATAACCAAAGGCAGCTGACAATGCAACTCTGCCACAGCTAGTAATTGTGCTACTTCCTGGTCAGATTTGGAGCAGACACTTTGGAGTATACGCAGAGAACAACAAGCCAGCTATCACTTTAACTGTAGAACACCCTGGATTGGTGACTGTGATCTGTGTCAGCCAATCTTACACAAAGGTGTTCAGTTATTAGTAGTATTTGCAGCAAAAATTCCAATTGAGGCATCCAATCATTTATTGTTTTACACAACCATTGAAGAAGATACTGTATTGCCCCCATGTCACTTTGAATAACCAGATTCACAAACTTAAACACATTTCTTTACTTAATATCTTTTGATTCTGTATTCTCTTTGCAGGGTTGTGATCCGTTTGCTCAGACTCAGCGCAGTAAACTGCAGCACCGCCGAGCTCGAATCAACCAGCAGATCAACAAAGAGATGCGCATGAGGGCCGGGGCAGAGAACCTGTTCAGGTGAGGTGCTAAGTTTTTACAGTAAGGGATGTTCCCAGGCAACTAATGTCAGATCTGATTAAATGCAAATATTAACTTCAACCAACTAGTTTAATCTTAAGAAAAGACTTGAACGACGTTTATACTTTGTACTTTGCTTCTAAAACAACAAAAGTTGAAAATGTTTTAAAAAGTTCATATAAAAGGGTTTGGACGGACCTCAGCATATCGACCTTTATGTTTTGTTGAGAGTGTGTCAGCCTTTCCAAGAGGCAAACAAGCTCAGCAGGGGAAGAAATCCAGGAAGGCTATCTTATTTACTAATCCCTTTTTTGGCACATGTTTTCAGAAAGTTAACCAACATTTTAATCATTCAGATGAAACGGATAATGCAGCCAGACAGTGTATCTACATCCTTTAAAAGTTTTCAAAGGTCTTAAATTAATGAAGGAAATTTAGGGCTGTGAAACATCATTAACAGTCTTATTTTTACTTGTGAGAGGTACAGGTTGTTAAATTACATGTTTATTTAGCCTCTGCAGGATCTACAATATTTTGCCTTCTTTAAAGGGCTGGAAAAATATTCATTTAAAACCTGTTCTATATCCTGCTGTGTCTCTGCCTTTTCGTTTCATTATAAGATTAATATTTAGCCCCCTGATTTCTTGTATTTATTGAAATAATTGTCTTAAACAAGTGAACATTTTAGGATGTTTTATCAAGACAAATTTAGTGTACGCCTCACCTGTCCTAATTGCCCTTTTCTCTGGAGTGAAAAAATAGTATCAATACTTCTGCCAAAGAGGTTATGTTTGTGCTGGCATTTGTCTGTTTGTCCATGTGTCTGCTTGTCTTAGCAAGATAACTCAAAAGGTTTCGAACAAATTTTTAGGAAATTTTCAGGAAATGTTGGTCATAACACCGTAAAAAGAGCTTACATTTCAGTGGTGATCAGAATCTGGATTCAGATCCAGAATTGTTTTTAAGTATTTGTTGGAATTGTGAGATAGGGTGATTTTCCACATTTTTGCAAAAAACTGGACAAGTCTTCAATACATTTTTAGACATTTTGAGGGAATTATGGTCATGGTACAAGGGAGAAGTGAATAGATTTTGGTGTTGACCCAAATCTGGATTTTGATTCAGGATTTTTTTCAAGGATTTTGTTTACAGTGCAAGATAAGTCAATTTTCTACATTTATGACAGTAACTTATCCCACAATATTGGAAAAGCCTTTGCAGAGGTTTGTGCTCTTGGAGCAGTGCTAGTTTTATCTAAAATGTACCAAAAGGCCTGAATTTGTTTTTCAAAAGTGTTTAGCAAACAGTGTTGAAAAGTACAGGAGCTTTATCGTTAGTTTTCAAGAGAAAGAGAGGGTAGCTGTGGTTCATTTAAATTTACAGTTTCACAAACCTAAGTGTTTCTTAAGTTCATATGGACATTTCCTGACTTAGTTTATCAAGCTGTCGTATTTCTCAGTACTCACAGACACGACTAAAAGACACAAGCATAGAAATTTGTCTGATGAATTGGAGGTAACATGGGGTGTTCTCTTGATTATTCAATCGTTGACTTTTAGGGAAGTCTTAGATGTGATGAATGCTTTTCAGGTCTATTCGGTGTTGGCTTCTCTTTGTTTGTTTGCTGGCTCTGTCACTTCTGTGTTTTTGTCTTCTGATGGGAAAAGGTCAGAGATCACTGCCCTCCAAACTGCACACAGACAGCAGCACCCAGCCAGTTTTATGGCTCTGTTTGTGTGCACATGCACTTTTATTTGTTTCTCTGCTTGGGTGTCCTCTCCCACCATGTTCTCCATTTCTCATGTTTCCCCTTCTTATTTATGTGCACAGGGTTCATGCAGACCCCCGCAGAGTCTTCAACAGTCTTGTATTACAGTTCCAAGATTTAAGGCCATATGCTTTGCTTAAAAAGCTGGTTTTGTAATTATGTGACATCTTAGTTTATGAAGTTGTACAATGAGACATGTTCCAAAACCTTATTAAAGTTTTACAGGGTTAAGCTTGTAGGTGCTGGTGCCTAAGTGGCAACTAAAGCAATTAGGGGTGTCCCAATCCGACATTGATATCGGATATCGGTCCGATATCAGCAAAAAAACAAATATCGGATTATATCGGCCTGCATCTAAAATCTCCAATATAAGCACTCCGATACAAGCAGTCCATTCTAATTTATTTTTTATTTATTTAATTCAGTTGTAGATATGCTTATGTTTAAGTTAAACACAGTGGTTATTTTGCAATTTAAAAATATATGAATATATGTTTTTGTTTTTACTGGATTTATTGAGGTTACTTTTCAGGGTCTTCTAATTTATTTTTAATTTATTTTATTTAATTGTAGTATATTCTTATGTTTAAGGTTAAAATTTATTCAACCTATTGGTTAATAACAAATGGGTCAGTTTTTCTCATACCTGCTATTGCTGACTACTGTTCTCTGTTTGAGTAATCTCACTTGATCAAGCATTTTCTTACAGTCCATATTACAAAATAAGTAATAAAAGTATGTAGGATTCCTGCTGATATCGTATTGATTGATATCGGTATCGGCCAATACTCAAGGCTGCAATATCGGTATTGTATCGGAGGTGAAAAAGTTGTATCGGGACACCCCTAAAAGCAATACTTTTGAGAGAAAAAGATTGCATAAATAAAAATTTACTCTTGTCGGCTCATATGTGGAGAATCTTCTCTACATCAGCAGTTATGGGTTATGGGTGCCAGATTGATTACAGCCTCAGATTGGTCTGATATAAAAAGAATTCATCGGAAACTGAAATCTGTTCACCCCACATGCATTTGCTGATGGCCGTTTTTGTAAAAAGTGCCAATACTGCCAAATACTGACGACAAACCGATGCCAATGTGCATCCCTAGAAATTTGCCTTCAGAACACAAAACAAAACAAACCAAAAAAGAGAATGAATGTCAGTTTCAAACAATTTTTTTGAGGCTACTTGTAAAATTTGTCAAATATTGTACAGTTTTAGGCAGTTTTCACCTGTAGTTCTGTTACTTTGTCCCTATTCAGGTGGATAAAAACACTACAGATTTGCACATTTCTGTGGATCATTTCATGTTAACAAGGCAGCATTTTGAAGCAGGCTGAGTACAGGCCCAGTCCCTCAAACTCTGATGAAGATGAGGGGCTCTAAATCCTCACCGGTGTGCATGGTAGACTATAGAGGGCACCGAATATCATGAGAACTTAGTACCAAGTGCATATGTGTCTACAGAGAAACTTTCAGTGATGTGGAAAAGTGGAGAGCAGCTTTAAAAAGCAAACATTTTACAGCTTGAAAGAGATGTACTGCATCTTCATCTCTGGGCCTTTAATTTCTCTCTCTCTGTTTCTCCTTAAATTTTCACTCAGAGTTAGATTACTACACATGCTTTAAGTGTGTGTTTAATATATGTGCATACATCAGGTCTATACTTTTGTTGTGGTAGCTTTGAGAACATTAGTAACATGAATCGACCACTGTGTAAAACTCACTTAGAGTGAACTTGCTGCCACTCCTTGTACTCATAAAATTCATCCTGGGAGTAGAAAGAGGAGGAGGAGCAACTTTATTAAACCAGGGAGCTGCTTTCTTCCTCCTCTGTGGTGTTGTGTTAGAATCTAATTAGATCAACACAAAAAAACAACTCTGTGTTTAATTAATGAACAACAAGGGCAGCCCCTCAGTCCTATCCCAGGACTCATTCTACCGCAACTGATAAGATTTCACATTCAAGGATGGATGAGTAATAGGGCTAAAAGATGCTAAAAAAAAAGATGATATTGCATTAATTTTAAATCCTGTCATATACACTCACCAGTCACTTAATAAAGTACACATTGCTTGTACTGGGTTGGATCTGTATTTGCACTCAGAACTGCTTTTATTTTTGTAGCACATACAAGGTGCTGCAAACACTCCTCCAAGACTTTGCTCCATATTGACACGATAGAATTGCACAATTACTGCAGATTTGTTGGCTGCACATCCATGATCTATCTCTGTGTCTCTTTTACCACTGTAATGAACAAAAATGGACAAACTGAGATAAATTCAGTGATAAATCTTGTGCACATGTACTCTTCCACTTGTGCTCTGGACGTAGTTGTAAATATATTACAACTGTATGTTAGATCGATCTCTCTATCCATGGTAGTATTGATAATACATCCATGGTAACTTTCTTTACAGCCATATGGACATGAGGTCCCTCTTGAAAATGAGATGCCACATCTCAAGGGGTCTACCTCTAATAAATTTATATTCAACAAATACAGTGCTGTATTAGGATTGATTGATTAAGTCTATATGTAGCAGAGAAAAATGTGATTTTAGCCTTTTTTTTTCCTCACTGATGGATACATCTCTGGATGTATGTATGTATATACAAATATGTTTATTATATGTATTTGTATATATGTGTATCTATAAGATGAAGAGTTTGTCTTCAGCCTGCGCTATTGTAAAGTGCCTTGAGATAACACTTGTTATGAACTGGCGCTATACAAATCAAGATTGACTGATATATTTGACTCTGCACAATGTGTGTAAATTGAGCAAAGCTGATTCAAGCAAGAGTGCTCAACTTTCTGACAGTGGCACAAAAATACCCATCAGTAATCAATGGCATCATCAGATCAACTCAGACTGATAACAGATGGATAAAACACACGCTGTTGGCACTTTACGAACACTAATTTTACAGCATTTTCCTCTGTGCTCAAAAAGTGTAGTGGTTTAAGTAGTCTCTGTGTCAACTGGTGACTTTCAGTCGGCTGTGCTCCTAAATGTTATTGTTAATCAGCTGATAAGCACAGTAAGTCCTCATGAAAGTCTCTTTATTGGAGTTCTGTAACAAGCCCATGACACCCTCTGCTCCAGCTTTTTGGTGAGTAATACTGTGGACAAAATTTGTCATTGTTTGTCTTTGTCGCAGCCCCCACCTACCCACCCCCTGCTTCCCTGCAAGGGCCAATCCATGACTGTATTGTATCACATAAAACGGGGTCATGGTACAATAAAGGTTTGGGACCACTGCTTCATAAGACACATTTTTATCTGAAGATAAAGTTCCAGCCATCACAGCCTGTCTCATAGAACTGGAGAATTGCACAAGAGCACTTCTAAAAGTTCCAGATCTTATGATACATTCCATTTTTCTATTTCTTTTTCTTTTTCACACATTCGATTTTCAACAGGACTCAGCCTGTTGTTGTAAAAGCTGATGACTCAGTTCAGGGGAAATAAAACAAGCGCTCCTGCCCTCTCTATTGGAACGATGGGTCACAGAGACAAAGAGGACCCCCTCCACAGCCTGCCGGCCTGTAATCAGCCGGCTTTGTGTCCGCCTCCCGTCCTGTTCCCATGCAGAGATTCCCAACGGAGCAGGCTCATCCCCCACTTATTTGTCTGGCACGGTCAGACCTTTTTTTTTCTTCTGTCCTCCCTCTTTTCCGGTCAACTGGAATCATCCACACATGGACAAAAGTTCTGTCTTTCATTTTCACTTCACTCACTCTGAAACAGTGGTAGAAATGGGTCATGGGATGAGTGATGGGGGGTGTGGGTTTGAGGGGTAAAGGAGGGTTAAGATGCTAACTAGAGACACAAGAACGGTGTGGTAACTCAGGATTTGTGATTGGATGATGGAGACGTCATGATTTGGACTGCAGGGTGGCAGCCTTGCTGAGACAAGGTTTAATTCTGTTACTTCACATCTTTTGGGTCAAATAATCCAATAATTTCACTTTTCTCTCATATATAAAATGTGAATTCATGCACTTATGATAGAATAAATTCATTTTTCTCCATCCAAAAGGTGCAGAGTTGTGTGCGTGCAAATGGCTTTGTGTGTAAAGGGGATATTTGGCAGCTCATTTAAAGCTGACTAATCAGATTGCCCTTGGCTTGATCCTAGATGTAGGTGTGTGTGTTACTTTGTGTGTCAGTGTGTGTGACTAGGGGAGTGAGGCGGAGACAGTTGAGGAGAGAAGTGAAGGTAGAGTGGTCTAACTGGACAGATTAACATCGTTTTACGGGAGCTCAAAGGTGAGCCTTAGCTCTGTGTTTGAGCTGTGCTTAGTCATGCTTAAAAAGATCACAACTTTCAGTTTACGCAGAGGTCACCGACTGTCATGGCTAGAGTTGTCACGATACTAGAATTTCAATTCCGTGTTAAACTAACTACAATCAAATGATATCTCAACCTGTTTCAAGACCACAGCAACAATAAACATCACGTGGGCTACCATTTTTTGGGCACTTTCTTACGATTAAATCTATATTTGTGTTTATAATAGAAGGAAATAAGGCCTGTTGTCTCTAAATGAACCTGTGGAGCATCCATCAGGACTCTGCTTGGTCTGGACCCTTCCCTCCTGTGCTCTGCCCCTGCTCTCCTCCCTGCAACGCTTTGATATGCAGACACGCACACAGAATAGGAGAACAGGAGGAGGCATGAATCTTTGTGGATTAATTCGTACAAATAATCAATCATCTGTAAAGTTGTAACTTGAACGATGCAGAGCTCACAAGGCCTCACGGACCAGCACACACATACAGCTGGTTAATAAATGATCTTGAGTGGCTTTATAGTGCTTTTAACAGACTCTATACTCATTCAGAGCATTGATCAGCAGTGGGACAATAAACTGCTCCAACCAGGAAACTTTCTGAAACACACCTTACCTGACAGAATGCCATTTTAGGCATCAGGATGTTGTGTCTCTCCAACAGTATCTAAAACATGCATACCAGTGTTAATTTTGACAGCACTTTTTAGTGTAGTTTTAGTTTTAGTCTTTTGCCTAAATGTCTTATAGTTTAAGTCATAATTTAGTCATCTCAATTGTTTTAATTTTAGTCTAGTTTTAGTTGATGAAATTTCACAACATTTTAGTCAACGAATCTACTGTAAATTTAGTCGACTAAACTATGAAGTGCAGAGTGTAAGGCATTTTTTATATTTCCTTGAATTTCTGAAGTCATGTTTTACACTTGGATAAAATGAAACATCTAGTAACCCTTTACTGAATGCTAGTAAAGTTTGGATGTATAAATTAACATTCTTCATTTCCACCAGTCACAGGGCTCCTCTCTTTTCTCAGTGTTTACAAAAATAAGCAAAACTGGAATTGTTGACTTGGTAACACTTAAGCTCGATGGTAGCTTAGCTGAAGTGAAGTCGTTTTGATAATATGAACAGTCTTTGCTGACAAGTTCTTTACTTTTAAAGTGCCCAGTCACTATGCCACTGAAGTGCCTTAATTTTGCACTACCAGGAAATTAGATGTTTTAAGCCATTGTAACTTAACCAAACTCTATGGCAGGCTGGTAAAAGAAGATAATTTTGAGTTTCATTGTGTGTGCTGGCTCTGCTTGCCCCATGTCCTTATGTTTCCTTTGGACATCTTATGTGCAGCACTGTTTCTGCCGCGATGGACAGCACACAGTCAAAAGTTTGAGGATCCAGATATTTAAAAAAGACGTATAAGGACCAGGTGACATCAAGGTCTGTCTCTTTCTGGTCCCTGTCAGTCTGCAGTTTGCAAAATGTAAAAGTCACTTTACAAAACGTGTTTGCCAGGTGTTGTTCTTGGCAGTCTGCATTTTCCTGCACATTTGCGTGGAAGTGTCAACTTGTTTCAAGGTTACATACAGTGTAACCCTTTAGAAACAATCAGAAAATGTCGTTGAAGTCATGCAGCAGTCTTGAGCTTTCATTCAAGAGTGTGTGCATCGATCAAAGGGAATAAACATCACCGACTCAGGGTGAGTTCTCCCAATTATGACCTACTGCATCCAGCATTAGCTCGTTCCAAACTGAAGCGGAAAGTCTGCCGGGGTGCTGGCAAGAACAACTTTGAATGAGTCTGAGAGAAAAACAGCTGTTTGCTCCTAAATGTGTTACATCTCCTGAAAAAAGGTTTTTTTTTGCAGATGTGAGAGCAGCTGTAATGATGCAGTGCAGGGGACAGTGTTTACATTGCACAAATACACTGGCAACTTTTCAGTACCAAATGAAACAGTGTTTAGAAATGTATTCAATGTTTGTCATTAAAATTAATCAATTACCCAAATCAAGTGCATAGGTCTTTTTTGTTGTGTTATCAAAAAATATATTGACACCATTTGATATTTCCCAGCATCATTTTAAACTCTGAAATTCTTGCAAGACAACCCCTTTCTTAACAGCAACTTTTATACAGTAAATATAGTGTATATATTCATGTTCAACTCTTGGGCAGTTGATCAGAGAGTGGATTTTTAACTAAAGTGTTTTGAACTTGGCCACATTGCTCCCTCTGTCCTTGAGGCTCTACTCCTCAGACCTCCCACCTGCTGATAGATCTAATGACTCACTCATTGAGACTCCAATCTTCTTTTTACCCGAACTGAAAACACCTCTTCTCCCCTCTTTCAACTACATTTATTCGGGCTTATCCTTTAGTTCAAACTTGACACACACCTTCTTTGTGTTGCATTGAGTAAGTAAAACTCACTCATTGCTTAATTAAGGGGATTTCTTGTGCTTCATTTCTGAGACAGCGTGCATCATCAGTTACCACGGCATCCCACTGATGCCTCAGATTTACAGGAACATTGTGTGCTTTAAACCTCAGAAACCCCCCTCCCTGTAGCGTGAGCTGGCTTTACTCAGCACTAAGACCCTCCCTCTGTGATGAGAGGGCAGGCGGAGTCTTAGAAGATAAAGAGAAGAGGAGGGGGAGATCAAGACTTTTTTATCGAAAAGAAGTGACACTATTGAGTAAGTTTATGATGTCTAGTCCTATTTTAGGTGCAGTAAAACCTGCAGGTCACTTTTAATGTGGACTAAAGATACAGTATTTCATCCAAAATGCCAAGAGTTTTATTTATTTTTTTATAAAGCTGTTAATCATGACAATCTTATAGAAACTTGAGTTTCTACCTCTTTGATATATCACAACATAGTAAAAACACATTAATCAACTGAAAGTAAAGTGCATAACTTTTTTACTTTGTCTATAATCCAAAGATTTTTTGTCATGCCAGAGACTAAACAGGGATTATAAGACAAACAAAAAAGGGTTAATGTATTTTGTTTAATTTTAAGTATTAATGATAACTTCATGAATTTTTTTGATTCTTTATTACTTTTATTTTTTTAGATTCATTTTTTCATCTCATTGTTTTAGTTTAATAAAATTCATTTTTGCATATATTTGCCCAAACAATGCATAGGATGGGGTAGGATCAAGTTATTTTGACCATTTTAATGCCTTTAAAATTGTTATACAGATCAACATAATAACTAAACTAAACAAATCAACAAAGTTACAGAAAATGTAATAGGGACCAATTGATTCCTTATTTGTTACATTTCTAAACCTGAACTTTCTGTGTGTTTTACAAACCCAGTACTAGGACTAAATGATACTTGCAAAAAAAACATAATGGCAACATTTGTTTCTGTAAGATAGTTATGGCATATTAATGGAGGTTTGACTAATGCAGACAAAAAAAAAAAAAGAAATTGCTTCTTTGAAAATAAAGTTTGTGAATAATGTTTGTCTTTTAATTTTTTACAGAGCAACGAGCAACAACAAGGTGAAGGAGACAGTCGCTCTGGAGCTCAGCTTCGTCAACTCCAACCTGCAGCTGCTCAAAGAGGAGCTGGAGGAGCTCAACAGCAACATGGAGGCGTACCAGACAGACAGGTAAACAGCACCCATACACAGATACATGAGTACACACATCATGCTGTTACTATTTACATCACATATTCCAGGTCACATGTTGTAGTCTAATTAGTCCCTCAAGGAAATCACAAGTCCATGATCGCAACATTAAATGCAAATTCAACCAATCTTTGCAATTTCTACATGGCCCTGCAATTTCGTCCAATCACTGCAGCTTTCCTGAAACTTCCATCAATCAGCCTCGCTGTTTTCCCCTCCGCATCAGCAGATTTTAGACTAACTTCCCTGTTCACATCTGTGAGGAAGTTAGTCACAAAAAGCTCAAAATAACACCCAAAGTCAATGCTTAAGTTTCTACACTACAGGCAGCCTCCTGATGCCTTCATCATTTCAAACTGGTTTAATGGAAATGACAATGAGTTCACTGTACTCCAGTGGCCTCCAGTGAAAAGGGATATCATCATCATGGATGTGCTGCTGATAAATCTGCATCAACTGCATGATTCCTTCATGTCAACATGGACCAAAATCTCTGAGGCAGAAGGGGTTCCAACATGGGACAAGCAAGTTGTACCTAATAAAGTGGCTGGTGAGTGTATTTCCTGATACAAGGGGAGGACGCGACAGATAGGCATGCTTGCTTTTTTTTTTTTCACTTTTATTGTCAGAAACAGACTATGTACATCATAACAACAGTTGTCCTGAGACTGGGCCCTCACACACAATTAGTGATTAATAATTACGATACAGAGAGAGGGAAAAATAAATAAAAAAATAAATATATTGAATTCAATTAAAAAAAAAATCCATGCATAATTATCCTATCCAACAAGGCCTTAGACTGGTCTCCATCTTCTTTCAAAGACAGGAGTCTTCAGCTGTAGTTGTGCTGTCAACTGTTCAATGAGTATAATTGTCTGATTTTTTTGTATCTATTGTGCAGTTGTAGGTGGTTCAGGTTTCAACCAGCCAATTGTTATCATTTTTCTTGCAGTCATTAGAAGGAGATGTAACAAAAATTCCTGATCGCGGAACAGACCATCAGGAAGTATGTCCAGTAAGAAAATCAAAAGGTCCAGAGAGAGGTCCACTTTCAGTAGATTTTCTAATATGCCTTTAACATCAGTGCATGCTTACTTTTAACATGGTTATTTAAAAATCTGCCTGACAGTGTCTAAAAGGAAAAACATTGGACAGTCAACTCATTGTTGCTTTTACTGTGTGAGTAACTTCAAGTATATGATCAAAATATCAAACATGTCAAAAGCCTCTTTTGGCACGTTTGATATTTTGGCTTTAAACGTGGGTCAGAATTTCATTTAAATTATAATATAATTATAATATACTGTAAGTATATACTATACTGTCTACACTATTATACTAATACTACTATAATATAAGTTACTTATTTCTATTGCAATCAGGACACCATTTACAGCAGAGTATAGGTGTATTATGACAAAGTATTAGGGCCATATAAGAGCGTATATTTGTAATAAGATTTTGTGATATAAGTTTTAATTCTACATTACAGTTGTAATTTTACAAGATAAGTCGTGAAGTTCACATGTTGAAAATTTTATTAAATGACATTCAAATTGTATTTTCTTTTCTTTTGCCTTCATTCTTGTAATTTCTATCAGATAAAATAATTTCCTGAATATTAAGACTTTAATCTTAAAATACTGTAATATTATCTCAGTTATATCAATCTTATTCCTTTGACACGGTCAGATCTAGTACCCCGTTATGACACTTGACTATTTTTTCAGTTTTTATGAGCAAAAAGGCCATTTAAACAAATGACATCGCAGTGTTCAGTTTATAATCAGTGAGTTATTTTTCTGATTGTAAAAGGTGAGCAGTTATTATCAAACTAAACAAGACCTCCTCTGTGTTCATAATAAAGAAATTCTTTAATTTATACATTGAATGTAATTTAGTGGTGGCATTTCAGCATTTTCTTCGGCTTGTTGATTGTGTCTCAGGACATTCAATCTGGTGCTGAGCCCTCCAAACAGTTATTTGGGGGTTAAAACTAAAATTACCTTGAAATGGGGTTCTTAGTCAGTGTTTTTATAAGGGGATAGGGAATTAGATGAAATAGAGTTCACACAAATGTAGTTATATAAATGCTTGTGTGTGTTCTGAAGCCTTTAACAGGCAGGAGATTTTTTTCCAGTGCTGCCCGGGTCATGGGAGGGATAAATCCCTGATTAGACTGTCATTTAGGACCCCGTGTTGTGCGTGTGTTTGAGTTCATTGTGAATGGGATGGGGTGAACATGGAGGGGTTGTGGGGAGGTAAAGAGTTAATTATTGGCTTTAGCTTTGCTTATTAGCAGGATAAAGCATCGAGCAGGGTGCATGCTGGGATTATAAGCAATTAGATAGCAATACAGTCTTGACAGTGGACCGTGTGTGTGTTTACATGTTTGTGTTTCCACTGTGTAATCTGTGAAATACTACACACACGCAAGCTGTACGGACTCGCATGCTACACATGGTTTTAATACAGTATTAAAGAAGAGTGGTAGATTTCAAATGGGTCATGAGAGCAGAGAGTTTTAAGGTATTTGGAGCAGGAAGTCAGCACATTATCAATTGCTTGAGCCAAAGGTTTTCATCTCTGTGTAAAGGAAAATGTCCTTTCCTCTGGATCACCACTTTGTCTGTGGCGGTGCTCTCTCTCCTCTATCTCTGCACACTCAGCAGCTTTGAACTGAAAATATTACTGTATATTGTTTTCTTTTTCACAGCTTTAAAGCTTGTCATGATTATCCAACCTTAAAATAGTGAAAATTGTAAGATTTAAAGCACATGGTATCAAAGTAATAATATTTTTACAGCCCTAGTTTACACTTTGCCAGAGAATCCTTCACTTTGGTACTCTTTACTATTCTGACTGTTTTTGTCCTTTACAGTGAGGCCATCAACGTGCCCATGATCCCACTCGGATTAAAGGAAACCAAAGAGGTGGACTTCACACTGTCTGTCAAGGTAAAGCTGCGTCCATACAGGGCTTTCCACAAGAGCCAGCTGCCAGCCAAACAACTGACTTCTTACTGTCTTTTACAGCCACCTACTCTTTTCCTTTATCTTGACCTCTAAGTAGGCATGAGTGTATAAATATTTTGGAAATGAACTCAGTGCTATTTTCTTAGCATCTAAGCGAAGAAAACCATACTAATTTATTTATCCTAGGCATGACATTTATTTGAAATTTAGTCTCTATCTCCCTGGATTTGTTGCCAATATCGGCTATGAATTTCTTATTTTTTATCTATTTATTGGTAATTGTATACCAGCTTTAAAAACATGAATAATTCATGTTCTTCTTTTATTAATGTTTTTACACAATGTTGAAAACAATATTTGAAAGAAAGACATCCTTTATTTGTCCCTCATGGGGAAATTCCATTCTTTACACTCTGTTGAAACATACTACACAAACACAGGCTGAAATACACATGCACATGCAAACAGGTCCTACGATCACACATTAATGGAAGATGGAAAGGGGTTAAGTGCCTTGCTCAAGGGCACTTCGACAGTGCCCAGGAAGTCAGCTGGCACCTCTCCAGCTACCAAACCAACTTCCAAATATGATCCGGTCGGGACTTTAACCGGCCATCCTTTGGTCCCCAGACCAAGTCCTAACGGACTGAGCTACTGCCGCCTATGTATGATAAAAAATAAAATAAAGTAAAAATAAAAGTTCAAATTTGCTTTGAATGCAATATAATTTTAGAGTTGAATTAAAAACAACATATAAATGATTAAAAAGCAAATCTCTATTTTTATTTTCAGAAATTCAGTCTCTGTGGTGACCCTTGATAAGCATTTAGTAATCATTTTGACCAGTGTCGGTGCAAAGCCTCAGTTTGCACTTCAGACTAATGACAGAGCTCTGCCCATTAAACGTGTGAATTAATCAACTTGACCTGTTTGGTTTCATCGAGGAGACAGCTGGACTCTCTGACTGGCTACATTTTTCTACTGACTGACTATTCCATATATCTGTGGCAAGCCTTATCCATCTTCTTACAAACCGTTATTCTATACTACATTTTAATAAAAACAGTGTATAATTGTGTTTACTGCTTCAGAGGTATCTGACTTTCAATCTTCCTTAAAGCATTATCATTACTACCAGTAAGATGAAACAAAAACTGAGAATTCACTACGGCTATCGGCTCTTTGTACTTTTGTCATTCATTAGCAAATATTGTAGGATGAACATGTTTCAGTCACAAATGTTTGTCTGTTGTGTCAGATTAATTAAATGCTGACATCAAGATCACAGAGATCCTGGTCCAGAGAAGACTTTTGTTTTAATTGGACAAAAAAGTGACCTGTTTGACAAGCTATGATGTGTTTCATGATCAGACATGAAAGAACATGTTTGTATTTTGGGAGAACTACGACAAAGACGTTACCGAAAAACACCTCCATTGGTTATGGCTGACTTGGTATTTTGAACATTGTTTATGGCACTTCTTAAGGGCCGCTACGACAAAGAAGCGGATTTTTAGTCTTGTTACATCATTGCAGCAGACATAAACAATTTATCTGTATTTATTTGCAACAAAAGTTAAATTCAATCAAACAATAGACTATAAGCTTAAAATCTTGAACAAAGCATGATTTTTAACTGTTAAGAAAACTCAGAAAAAGGAGAGATTTGATGACTTTAGAGACTATAAAGAAAGATTCATACCCTCCAGGTTTATCTGTAAATGGTCAAGATGAGTTGATATAAGTTTTTATCCTTGTTTGACCCTTTATGACAGTTACTGCTCAGTGAAATCCTCAGAAGCATCTTAAAAAACATCAAAATGCCTCACTTCTAACTTCTGTTCTTTCTCGTAGGACTTCATCTGTGAGCACTATGGAGAGGACAGCTCGCTCTACGACAAGGAGATCAAGGAGCTTATGGAGCTCAGACAGGTTAACAAATCCACTCATATTACTTTATTAAAAAGGAGGCAAGAAATAGATGGTATAAAGTCTGCCTCACAAATTAAATAAACAAGTACTTTCAGTCTCGGGTAGCTGTGGGAGGATTGAAAAGGGCTTTGGAATATTTTTAAAGCACCTGAAATTAATATATTGGGAAGCTGTGGTTTCCTCTATTTTCCTCTGATGCAGTTAATTTCAGGGCATATTTTATTTTATTTTATTTTTTTGCTAGGCCATGCGCACACCCAGTCGTAACCAGGCCGGCCTGGAGCTGCTGATGGAGTATTACAACCAGCTGTATTACCTGGACCAGCGCTTCTTCCCTCTACACAGAAACCTGGGTGTGCACTTCCACTGGTAAGACATTGCTCTTTATAATAATCAATTCTGGATTGTATTTAACCTTGTATTAAAATTTAAAACCCTTAATGGGTGGGGAGGAGTATAGCATATGTAACTTAATGTCTTGATAGAAATAGCATAGGCAATGAAATTAGCAATGTATTTAAAACATCTTGCACTCTCTGCTGGCCCTATTGTGCAGTTGGCAGTTATCCTTAACCTGCCATTGAGTTTTGCCTCACAAATACTGTGATGATCCTACTTCAGAAGTCTGTGTTTAGTTTAGGAGCAATTTTTTTGACATTTTCTGATGTTTCCCCCAATAATTCAACATTGTTGAAGAGTTCAAACAAACAAATCAAAGAAAATCTGATTTCTGTATCCAGAAAATACCTGTTCTTAGTCTTTCAAAGAGTTTGGTTTTGGCTAATTTTTGCTATCATATAACGCATTACCTGATGCACCATTAGCATGCTTTTTTCTTTTATGACCTGGATCAACATCCACGCCAGGGACTGTTAACTATGGTTACTATGTGGGCCACGTCATTATTATCATTATTAGGTGTTTTTATTTTTCAAATGTATTTATTTTACACAATGTGTCAGTGTTGATATTGTATTTTGTTTTCAAATGTCTGTAATTCCTTCCAAATACAGAATTAAAGCAATTAAAGGTTCTTTTCTAATCCAGTTAATAGTTTATATTATTTTTTTCTTAATTAGTTAATTAATATTAACCTAATTTTACCAGTAAGTCCCACTTAGCATTACTTTCCTTTTACAAAAGTAAAATCTTTGTCATTGACAGTTATATTAGTTTGTTCTTTCGTCACTTAACAACCCTTCTCAAAAGACCTTTACAGGAGCCATTACAGAAAATTCCATCTACTAGTTCATTTAAAAAATGAAATAAAACATTTTTTAAGTATAATGATTACTAATTTTCCATTGTTTCATATTGAATTGTATCTTGCCTTTGGTTTCAATGTGACAAATGAGACTTCAGTATCCCATGGCAGGTTGTTATCTTTATAGTTGCAGTTTGTGGAAATTTGAAATTAACCGGCAGGCAGCACTGAGTTAGCAGGAGGGCTGCATATGGCCCCCGAGCCGCCTGTTGCTCACCCCTGATCTATGCAGATATTGTTCATTTTGATATGACTGAATGGAAGTTCAAAAACTGTGTCTTTATCTTTATCTGTTACAGAGGCAGAGAAGTAAAGATTAATGTAAATGAAGCAGATTTTTTAGAAAACACTCAGGTGTTAAAGGGTGTTTTTTGTGCCCAGTGTTAGAAATGGGTTTCCTTGCTCATTCTAATTTTCCAATTTAATTTAAAAACAGTGCAAACACAAAAAATAATATGTAACTTTCATAGCTACACATACAAATGATGAGTTAATTTAATTTATTCCCTCTGTTTTGTCTCTCAGGTACGACTCTCTGACAGGCGTCCCGTCATGTCAGCGCACGCTTGCCTTTGAGAAAGGAAGTGTTTTGTTCAACATCGGCGCTCTGTACACACAGATTGGGGCTCGGCAGGACCGCTCTGCAACAGCCGGCATAGACAAAGCTGTAGATGCTTTTCAGAGGGCTGCAGGTACTGAAACAGCACATACTAACTGAATGTTCTAGCAGCATCATAGCTTTGTTTTGCACACAGAGGAGGATTGTTTTCACAAAAAAACCTGAGTCAGTCCATATCTTTTCTTATTATAGCTGTCATTCTTAGCTAATATTTGCTTATAAATGCCACAATGCAACTTTTTTGCTTATTTTCTTTGTTGCATAGTCATTGTTCTCATCATTAATAGCAAAAAAAGATGTGTCTGTAAAAGGGGTCTAGGACGTTTCATATTTTTTGTCACACTGACAGCATAACACATTAACATATTTAATCAGGAAGAGTCATTTGAGTGGAAAAATAATTTTTTTTTTATAAAAGTTTGGAACATTTTGATAGTGTTGAGCACTGCCTGTCAGCACGTGCAAAGTCAGGTATAGCTGAGTGTTCTCTCTTTGTTACCTCTTGTCATTGTTCTTGCTTGTTGTTCTACATTTTCTCCGTCCCAGGCTGTTTTAGACAAAAGCATCTGCTTTATGGAATTTTGACCCTGTAACACTTCATTTTTCTTTGTGTGTGCCTTTTTAGGTGCATTTAATTACCTGAAAGAGAATTTTTCCAACGCTCCCAGTCTGGACATGAGCTGCCCATCTCTCTGCATGCTGGTCCGTCTCATGGTCGCTCAGGTGCAGGAGTGTGTGTTTGAGCGAATCACACTCACCACACAGGACACACACTTCACCTCCCAGCTCCGCCTGGCACAAGAAGCAGCACGGGTGAATACACATGCCTCTGATTGTGTTATGTTGCTACTTTTGTTTGGTGTGAATCTAATAGTATATTAATGTGCGTTTGTCCTGTAGGTGTCAGACGTCTATCTGTTAGTGCAGCAGAGCATGACGCAGCCTCTGATGAAGGACTATGTGCCATTTTCTTGGGCGTCAATGGTTCAGGTCAAAGCTGAGCATTTCCGTGCCCTCTCACATTATTATGCTGCTGTTGCCCTCTGTGATCATACATGTAAGTCACACTCACAGGTTTTTATTTTATTTCATTTATTTCATATAACTAACATCATGGTGGAACATAAATCAATCTATTTGCTACTCAGTAATCACAGAATCTTGTGTCATTACATAAGATTTCCTGACTTTAAGGCCCTTAGAAATCTAATGTAGCCATGTGATGGTTAAAAAAGGTTAATTTCAGATGTTTCAGTAGGCTTTTCTAATAATAATAATAAAAATAACAATAATAGTCTTTCCTTTTTTGTGAAGACTTTTTTTATTGATTTATTATTAATATGTTTAACCTAATTAATGTGTTGAATACTGCATTCAGGCAGGTTTCTTTGTGAGGTGTACAATATATTGCCATGTTTTTTGATCACAGCAGATATTACAGAATCAATATGGCTGCAAATATGGTGGAGTTCACAGTAAAGCCAGAAAGTGGAAGTAGAGGCCCAACTACATGATGTAGTGCTTCTTTTAAATCAAAACTATTAATCATCCATTACCTGTAAAAAAAAAAAAAAAAAGCTATTTAGTCCTAGCTCTTAATTTAATAACAGAAACTGTGGTGCCTACATTGCAGGTGCAAAGCAGAAAGATATTCATGCGAATACTAGTAAAAGCAATATGTACCGACATAAATAGTGTATCATGTGATACATGTATTGTAGGGGTGTGTGAAATGCATAGCTATGTTACCTTTTTGTCTGTTTTGTTCTGTAGTGTCTGCTGGAGAGGAGGGTAATGAGGAAGCAGAGAGGGCTTTTCTTCAGTTCTATGTCAATGTTCCTGCAGAACCAACACTCATTCAGGTTTTACAAGACCCTGAAAAAAGAAGGAAGCTTGGTGAGTTTCAGGATTACATGACTTTGTTTTAGACTTGTTTGTAGTCAAGGGTCACAGCAGAGGAGCCATCTTTCATTAAAGAGGAGGACTAACACCAATTGGATGCTTAAAGTAGCAGTTATATTCAGGTAAAGGTGAGGGAAGAAGTTTATGAAATATGGTTTGTTGCTACAAAAGGTCCTAAGAATCCTGTAAATCCATTTGCCCCTCATACTATTCTGGGTTCTGCTCTCACTTTTTAAAGTTAACAAGTTAATGTATTTGCAGGTAAAGCTCACCTGCGCCGTGCTGTAATTAGACACGAGGAGGCCATGCGTGTCCACGGTTTATGTAAGATCTTGAGGAAAATGGACATCCTGCAGGACGTGCTGTCTCTCACACACAAACGCTCTTTAGACAAATACTCTGAGCTGGATAGAGAGGACGACTTTGATGAAACTGCAGAGGCTCCTGAGATACAATGTGAGTACAAAATCAGTTTTCAATCATATTAGGAAGGTCATTGTGTTTGAAAAATAAGTGATTTTTGTTTTTATCTTCTGACAGCTCAAACACATCACAAACCAGATGTCATTCCACCCAACTTCTCTACAGTCCAAGTGTCTGATATTTTCCAAAGACTGGTGAGATATTGTTGTTTATGAAGTCCAATGAAAAAAACACATAAAAGAGTGCTATTTATTAATAATCAGAATCACCATTTAAGATGGCTCTTCTTTGTGCTGCAGGGGCCTCTGTCTGTGTTTTGTGCTCGGGCTCGCTGGGGTCCAGTGCGTGTGATCTGTCTGCAGAAAGGAGAAGGAGGACTGGGTCTCACCCTCAGAGGAGACTCCCCCGTCCTGGTGGCTGGAGTGGTGCCTGGAGGCTGTGCAGCTGTGAGACAAACTAAGATTTACACTCCTCAGCCCCAATAGTGCTTTGTGTCATAGCATAGAATAGTAAAGAATACATGAAGTATTGAAGCTTATGTTTGTAATTTTTTTTTTGTCATGTGTGAAAATGTCATTCTACTCAGGAGGCTGGACTGAGGGAGGGAGACTACATCGTAGCTGTGGACGGAGTGGACTGTAAATGGTCCAAACACAGTGAGGTGGTTCAGATGCTGAAGAGCTGCAGTGAAAGAGGCGTGGAGCTCAGCGTGATCACATTACACTCACATGATACCCAGGTAAGAAACACTTTATGATAGCTACTTTGGTATGATTTCTCAGCTTTGTTCCCACCACAACTTCACCTGTGTTGTGTGTCTTTAGGTGGACAGAAGGGCCCTCATGCTGTCCCACAGCTTGGATAAAGAAAACACACGGCAGCAGCGTCTCCTGGGAGCAGGAAAGGGCCAGAGCTCTGCCTCTTTACTGAACTGGAACAGGAAGAAGAAGAGGGAAGGCAGCGGCCTTACCAAGAGACTAGGAAGCACTTTCAGCTTGTCGTTTGGGAGTCTGAGAGACACTGAGGCGATGTACTGAAAGCAGACTGCAGAAAAAACACTCAGGGAGTCACAGCGTGGAGCACGAGGTACGATGAGGTCTGTATTCAGACTGATGGGAGCTGCACTGAGACACATCATTAGAGGGCGCTGCTGCACAGAGCTCTGAAAAAAAAGCACAGTGTTGCAAACTTTTGTGGCAGAATATGGAGGCATATTGGAAGATCGTGTATTTTTTAGCTCGTTTTACTTCTAACAAAATAAGGAGCCTAATGTCCTGCCATGATAATTTTAATACTAACCCTCACAGGAGCAGCTGAACCACACTGCCTTGGAGCCTAAAGTTTTGTTGAGACAGAATGCATAAAAAGTCATGACAAGAGTTTGCATGAATAGATGAACGTGTCCACAGTGTGGTGCAAACAGAGGTAAGGACTTGTTTGCATCTGTTTCAACTTGAACCTTACTCTTCAGAATATTGTCACACCTTCCGCTTTGAAAGTACCGTAAAATCTGGGGTATAAGACACGCTTTTAATCCCTGATGTTTTACTAAAAAAAGTTGGCTGCTATCTACAAGTGTGATAAATATATCAGTATGAAGTGCTGAGATGTAAACTGTCATGACCATAAGTGCAGCAGCCACCATTACATGAGGCTGAGGCTAATAAAATACTTACCCCTGGGCAGTGTTTCCATGCATCGGCAATGCATGGGTGGGCCACCCAGTTATAATTACCATCTAAATTGCAAAAGATGTTTGGATCCTATCCCAACATCTATTGGGTGAGAGGCAGGATAATCATCAGCTTTTCATTCAGGGCCGACATAGAGAGACAGACAACCATTCACACTCCAACACACACACACTTTATGATAATTAATCAGAGTAAGTTCGGGTCACCAATTAACCTTACAAGCAGGTTTATGGTCTGTGGGGGAAACCAGAGTACCAGCAGAAAACTACACACCCACAGGGTGAACAGGTAAACAGAACTACCTGCTGCACCACTGTGCAGCTCCAAAAGGAGTAATATACAGATTTATAAATAAACCTTGCAGAGTGCAGATTTGATTACAAAGACTCCTCAATAATGTCAACAGGTGATGAGCTGAGGAGACCATTGTAACTCATAGGCTGTGGTTCTGTACTTCAGAACTATCACTGCAGGCTGAGAGCTCAATTATTTTACCACCGTTTGAAGATGTGCACATTTTTTCACAGGGACAGAACACTGCACTAAATGAGTGACAGCTGCAAAGAAACGGCACCATTGTAGATGATTTAGAACGCTGAAGAAGCTGTTATGCAGAGAGATGGTTAAAACATTTTTCCCTCAGGAAGACCCAAAACACAGAGTGTGACTCATATTGTGAATTTTGCGGTACTTTCTTCAAACTGTCCATCAGACCAGAGTTGTTTTTGCCTAAAGCAGTCATTTTTGGATACATCAAACCCAGGATAACTCATCGTTAACAGCCCGATATAAGCCTGAAAACTGTTGTTTCATCTTTGCTCTGTGTACAACCAGGCAGCTAAAAATGTGCAGTGATTCAACAGAAGTATTTGTTTGACTTTGACTTCTCATGAAGTCACTGACTTCGATGACACAAGCTTACAACCAGCAGTAAGAACTTCATTAGCTGATAGCTGAACCGTAGAGTTGATACATTGGACTCCTTGCAGTCCCTAATGACTAAGTATAGCTATTAATGCTGTAAGTTGAAAGTCCAACAAAAGACGGCTCATATCCCATCATTTTACAGCCTTATGCTAATTCTTTAGAAAACCAGGCTCATATTCTGCATGTCTCAGCTAACGACCACTGAGTATTAGTCTTTGTAATCTGAGTTTGTGTTAATGACATCTGTCATAAAAACATGATATGCACTGTAGCTGATGAAGTGAAAACTAAGATCATTATAGACAGCTCAATTCATCTAATCTTCATCTTTATTGTGTCTTCTATATCATCCTTAAGTGGTCTCTGAGGTTACAGATCTCTGTGCAGCTCAGTCCAGACCAAAGATTCAAGAGCAATGAGACTGTCTTTCAAAATTTTAAGGGGAAGTGGCAGCTGTGAGACATGAGCCATCCAAAATAGCAGTCAGTGCTTTGGATCTCTGAAAGGAAAATTGTTAAAATAGACACCTGTCATGGCTTACCTGTGGCCAGTAAGCACAGTGTCATCATCAACCGTTCCCCCAGTGACAATAAGCCCATGTTAATGCCCCTGTGATGTTTTTGCTTCATTATAAACATCACAGTGGCAGAATGGGGGTACCATAATTTCTAGAGGGAGTATCAAAGGCGTAATAGACATGACAGGGGAGCATGTAGAGCCAGTAGGGGAGCAAAACCTGGTGTCTCCCAAAGCTATTTCAAACTGTGAACTGACACCAATATCACGTCCTTGTGAAATCTATGTCAATGTCCCGAGTTGAGGTTACAGCAGAGCTTTGTTTTAGTGAACAAGGCTTTAGACTCTGTGTTAGTATTTGAGTTGCTTATTCAAAAAAAACAGGAACCTGCATTTCTAGATAGACTAGATCTGCAATGTTATTGGGAACTTTACGATGTCACGATCAGCACAATGTTCACAAAAGATGGGGTAACTTTGGTCTCAAGCTGGCGTCATATATCGATGTAGCCCCGTTGGGTATTCATCGGATACCTTTCCTCAAGGTACTGGATATAAGACAAACCAGTACAAGTACAGATGTGGACAAACTTGGAACTATGTCTGTAGATTGGTGATATTTTTACAAAGATTAATAAGATTTATGATCTGCAATGGTATCATGCTTTCATACTTGTCCTCAGCATTGGGTGCATACTCATATGCTCATACTCTTACTTGTCCTGAAGCCCTTTACACACCAGACTTGATTTTTTGGCATAAATAATTTGCATGTAGATTTGTTCTTTTAAGAACATATAGCCAGTCAATGTAAGCTTACACACCAGAGATGTTTTATCACAAAGTAAAATTGCAGCTTGAATTTTTTTCTGACCACTCATTGTTGGAACATACGTACCAGTCAGTCAAAGCATTCAACATGGCTGTCTGCTCAATTTGGTTTGTTTCAGAGATGCTCTTTTCATTTGCAAAATGACATAAAAATCACAAGGATACCGAATTTTAAAGGTAATGTAGGGGTGAAGATAGCGTTGAAGCTGCAGTATGATAAGTTTCAACAGGTGCGGACAATTCGTCCTGGAGAAGCTGTGGTACAGTTTCAGCTTAAACGCTGGTGAACGTGAACTCACCAATAGAGTCAGATTGACCCTTTTAGCTCCTGTTTCGTTAAAAGGAGCACCAGGTCATTGCCACTTGATATCAAGCTCATTTTGAATGCTTTTTTAGGATGAACCCAGTATATGGTAACACGTGTTGCTTTTAATGTTCATAGAAATATTTGCTATATATTTCCATTTATTTGTAGTGCCCTTGGTGTGTAAAGGCCTTTAGGCTGAAAAAAATGATTGTTGTGCACTCTTAGTTTCTGCTTCTTTGATAAGCACAGAATTGCAGCTATAGCAAGTAACTCTCCTTTCACTGTCCTGACTTGTATTGTATGCTACAAGTTGAATGATGTTTAGAAGCAGGCATATAAAGCTCAGTGGAACCAGTAGCATAAGACTACTTGACAGTGCATTTCTGCAAAAATGGCATAAAAAACGCTTACATTACTGCTAAAGAACTTCATATTGGTTCTGAGATGCCTTGCCAGGGATTTTTATGTCAATTTGAAGTGCACAGCATGAGCTTACACATAAATACAAACAGCTCTGTGCTCCCCTGCTGGCTCCATGTGCTCCTGTGTCACCTCTGTAATTACTACCCCATTATGCCTCAACGATGGTCACATTGAGGAGAAATGTTAAAGGATGCCTTGACACTGCACGCAGAATGAGCCCACTGAGAGATGATGCAGTGGTGTGAACTGCGGCCTGTTGTGAATCTTTGGTCTGAACTGAGCTCAAAAGTCTCCGGTTGAAGCCACTGAAGTGCTCAAAAGAACATCTAAAGCCTCATGATTTAGATCTGGATCAGTTTATCTTCCAATCCTTGCACACTACTTTAGTTTCAGGCATTAGATTAGACCTGTCATCAGATCAGAAATATTTGTTCTTCATATTAGATAATAAAGCACTTCAGAAGTTTGATCACAAATTTTTGTAGTTTTAGTATTCTTTAATGCACTGTGAATATTGAACAAGACAAATCTCTTGTTAATAATTTAGTTCATGTTTTAATACTTTAAGAGTTTGTGAGTATTTTATATTTTGTGATATCTGAAGTGTCTCTAAGAACACTAAGAGGTATGGTCCAGCTACTGCACTGTGTGTTACAGTCGGCCAATTTTAGGAATAATTAGACGAGGATGTTAGTGGAAAACATGTCCTTTAATTAACACTGTTTGAGCTTTTGTAAGCTTTTGCTATGTAGAATCAATTATGAAATTCGTAGCATTTAATTGTTAGGAGCTTAAATGTTAAATGTTTTTCCGTACAATGTTTGTGCCATGTTGGTCTGTCATCTGAGTACAGTAAGTCAGGGAGGGCAAGAATAACTTTTACACTTTTTCTCAATGCAACACAAACAAATACGGTATCAGGGCCACTGTAGCTTAAAAACTGGAGAATACGTGTGTTTAAAAACTGTAATTGTAACCATTTTGGCTTCGGTGTTGAATATTTTCTCATTCTGTTGTTCTCCCAAATTAATTTTGTATCTTACATTTAAAAGTAGGGATATACAATATTGTATTTATGCCAATATCCAGTTGGCAGATTTTTCTTAACTCATTATCCCTGATGTTGCCAGATACTAATATCTTATGTCAAGAGTACGAATTCTCCACTTAACAAAAATTGATGTGTCCTTTTCATGGTGAAAGTCCTCTTGTGTTAGATGCTAAACCAGAAAAAACAACATATTATCCTCTCAAGCATATTTATTACGATACATTTGCACCTTCTGCCAAGATTACAGCCAACACATGGGACACATAACCAATTTGTGAAGCCAAAATATTAGCTTTTTTTTATAGCTGCCTTTACCCGTACTAAACTTTTTGGTTAATATCTGCAAATTGACCCTTTGTCAAGCTTTGCTCACCTTTGTTAGTGTTACTAGGTTAGACAAAATCTGTTGTTTTAGGACTCCCTCTCATTTGAAACAATTGAAAATAACTCGCCTAACCAATTTTTGTTCAATTGAATTTGTTTTATCATTCATTGTTGTCCAACATTGGTCGTTCACGTTAAAATAATTCTTTATAATTTTCGCTTAATACTCCTAGAACACCAAATATTATAAGTATTAAATGTTGGAACATTATGTAAAATGTAAACAAAAAAGAATAAAAATAAATCTGCCAATTATTTTTAACATTTTATGTTTTACTCAACATTCCAACTTCATTGAATTTGGGTTTGGAGACATGTTTTCTTTGTGATTGCCAATGTTTAAGTATCAAAATAAAGATAACAATGCCACCATAATTAAAACATACTCTGCCAACACTGAGTGTCTGACTGTGTAACCCTAACCTCTGATTCTGATTGGTTGGTCAGTTTACCAATCAGAGAGCCAACAAAGGGTCAGTGCTGATATTGTTGTGGTAATGTCATGAATCCCTGTTTAAAAGCAAACTTAAAACTTTCTTCTCTCAAAGTTATACAAGTACCTTCAGAGTTTTCTAACAGCTCTAGAATAACCCTTAACATTTGTTGCTTAATATGTGATTTCTTTCTTAACTTTAAGTTTGGAGATCTTTTTTAAACCCAGTTGTTCTGACATTTAAAGTTTGTTCTCTAAAATGTGTTCCCTAATGGTATCAGGGAATTTTTGTCTTAAACTAGAATATTTTTCTCCAAACAAATCCCCCTGATTTTTCCGAATTTGTTTTTTTTTATTCCTCAAATATGGTTTTTACAATCTGAGCCTTTCAAGTCTTTTTTCCTTAAATCTGTGACTTTATTAACTATTCTTCAAGAACTGCAATCTAGGATATTCTGAAATTCTAACCCTTAAGCTCTTTCTACATGTGTAAGTTTTCCCTTCAATGACCCTGATACTCAACGGCACAGTACTGCTCAATAATGTGACTTTTTTAATGACAGTTCATGCATATCCTGCGGAAAAGTAGCAGCTTTTCAATCTTACCACCATGGAAATAGATTCTGATTACGAGGAAACAAGTTAATTGAGATCACATTTTGTCCGTGTCATGAGGTAAATCTCCATCAAAAACCTCTCCACTGTTCTCTGTGTGTAAGTGAACTGATTTTTGTAAGGACTGATGTAAAGAGGAATCATTCAAGTGTTTATGACCGAATATTTGGCCATCCCTTGAGCGCTGCATTTGGGGTTTTGCACAGTGTTTTTTTTTCATGTGTAAATAAAATTAAAGTGAAACTGAAATACACCTAATTTTGTGATCATTTCTTTGAAATCAGAATCCTTCAATTTTGATCCTAAACTAACAACAAAGCGCTGCATATCCACTTATTGTTAGTGCAGGCAATGTAAAGAATTCATCTATTTATACCACTTATTCCTTTCAGAGGGCTGGAGCCAATCACAGCTGACATTGAGCACCAGCCAATCAGAGGGCGAGACAGATAACCATTCACACACACTCACTCGTCAGGGCAATTTAGAGTCAGCAATTACTCTGACAAGCATGTTTTTGGTCTGTGGAAGGAAGCCAGAGTGCTGGGGAAAACCCATGCATGCAGAGCGAGATATAAATGTAAAACTAGATGTATTCCTTTATGAAAAATGGCAGTTTGTAATTTGTGAAAAACTAAAAGTATTGTTCTACTTGAGAAAGGTCACTGTGAAATATGTGCAAATATTCGATAGCTTATCATTTTCAATTTAGATATCCAAAAAAAATTATGTAGTTTTTTTATTATATCATCCTTTTTGTGTTTTGAATTTTAAGCTTAAATGCAAAGTTCTCATCCAGAGTGAAGATTACTCAAAACCAAAGGTAATCTGGTTTTAACCACTGATGTCTGCAAAGTGATGCCTTAAAGTCCCAAACATTCAGAGTAAAGTGAAAAGAGGGGCTGTCTGTAGTCTGAATTCACAGCTGTTGCAGTTTTACACTAAAGAAAACTCTCAAGGCCTCACTGTGAAGTATTTGAAAGATACAACACTTGAGCGCCCTCCAGTGGTAGAATGAGAAGTGAAAAAGAAAACAAATCCCTTCAGCTCCTCTGACAGACATCCATAAAGCATTGATGTCACCAATGGTCCTGTAAAATCAATAAAAGTTTGAAAGGCTTTGAAACACAAACCAAAAAATAAATAAGTACAATCTGCATGTGCATCTGAACCATTGCATGTCATACAAGAAGAATGCTTTTTTTAACAAATGGGGCACAGAACTGTTTTCAGATGGAAGCCAATGGGAATTTTCCAAATTTGTTTGTTGAATTTTAGCCAAATTCAAATATTTATCATTTATATATACATCCTGGAGTGATTTTTCTTAGTCAATCTCTTATTCCATCCACTTTGTCGAAACGAGCTCACTATTTATTCTGAATTAACAGATAACATGTTTCTCCAGTCCTCCAGTTCCCATAACAGATTCCATCATTTTCAATTTAGACCTGTTGACTCTCAATCTACAGAATTTTCTCCAGTGTTTACTCCAGTTCATATAAGTACTCCAAAGTAAATGGCCGTCAAATTTGTGGAAAAAAAATGTTAATTTATCCCATTTGATAGGAGCCATTTCCTCCCGTGAAGCAAACTAATCGGTACTGCTTGCAGAAGGACACGTAGGCTGTGCTGTGTCTCAAAATAGTGCCTAATCAAAGCACAGGAATTAAAGCAAAAAATAATCTTTTGACTGATTTTTTTTTTTTTTTTTGACATCAAATTATATTACACGACCATCAACCCACCATGCCACACATGTAAGAGCCTTTTTTCTGCCTATTCACTCCCAAAGGTTTTCATGTGAAAAGGACTATACCCTGTACATGCCCTTAGTCTAAGGGTACATATGTAGTATATTGTTCTCTAGTAAAGCATTCCAGCAAAGCACAACAGCACATAACTAAACACAAATGCAAATTAAAAAACACTACAGCAAATAACTAAACACAACGGCAAATTAGAAAGCACTACAGCAAATAACTAAACACAACGGCAAATTAAAAAGCACTACAGCAAATAACTAAACACAACGGCAAATTAAAAAACACTACAGCAAATAACTAAACACAACGGCAAATTAAAAAACACTACAGCAAATAACTAAACAAAACGGCAAATTAGAAAGCACTACAGCAAATAACAAAACACAACTGCAAATTAAAAAACACTACAGCAAATAACTAAACACAACGGCAAATTAAAAAACACTACAGCAAATAACTAAACACAACGGCAAATTAAAAAGCACTACAGCAAATAACTAAACACAACGGCAAATTAAAAAACACTACAGCAAATAACTAAACACAACGGCAAATTAAAAAGCACTACAGCAAATAACTAAACACAACGGCAAATTAAAAAGCACTACAGCAAATAACTTAACACAACGGCAAATGAAAAAGCACTACAGCAAATAACTAAAAACAAATGCAAATTAAAAAGCACTACAGCACATAACTAAACACAACTGCAAATGAAAAAGCACTACAGCAAATAACTAAACACAACGGCAAATTAAAAAGCACTACAGCAAATAACTAAACACAACAGCAAATTAAAAAACACAACAGCAAAGAACTAAACAAAGTGACATTAAGCTACTAGGTATTTCAACAAAAGGGAATTGAGACATCCAAGATATCCAACTAAAGCCAGGCTTGACAAAGTCCCTTCTGAGCACACTGGCTTAATGTGT
Source organism: Cetoscarus ocellatus (assembly GCA_037902135.1). Lineage (NCBI taxonomy): Eukaryota > Metazoa > Chordata > Actinopteri > Labriformes > Labridae > Cetoscarus > Cetoscarus ocellatus. Next base: position 323,662 of record JBAMNC010001023.1, read on the forward strand.
TTCACAAAGGCCAATTCAGGCTGAGAAGGAGCAGCTCAGTCAAGCTAGATGGAACAAATTCGGATAATTGCGCATTCACGGCTTTCTTCAAAAGATATATCTCTCTCTATATATATAGATTATTATACAGATTTACTGATCGTAACAGGGAAGACACATGCGCTTACTTCACTCCAAATGAAAAAACAACTTCAGATGGAAACTTATCAGGAAGTCAAACATATAATTTCGATAATTTTGATAAAAGAAAAATATCTACAGCCGTTGCAATAAAGGAGCGAGAAAGGGTGGCAGATAGTAGCGGACCGCCTGTGAGCAGCGTAAAATGTACTTTTACTAACCAGTCAAAGTGTATTTAGGCCACAGCGCAAATTCATACCTCTGAATCTTTGAAAAGAACCAATGAGAGATAAAAGAACATAAAATAGCATTACAATTAATTACAGCCTATACTGAGAAAAAGAAAGGAAGCGTCCTAAATATTACATGTAAGGAGTTTCTTGATGTTCAATATGTGTATATATATATATATATATATATATATATATATATATATATATATGTGTGTGTGTGTGTGTTGTATATATATATATATATATATATATAGTGAATAAAACTATATACTAACAAAATCTTTCTGGCATTTTGACCATTTTAGGCATTTAAAATACATTTATTATCATATAATCAGCCTTTAAAAGATTTAAAACGTTTGAAGATCATACATGAGCTTATTGTAGAACCTATTTTCTTCTAAATTGCAGAATAATTGAACATGCTGTTTGGTAAAATAAAAACATAAATTAAACGAATATCCTCTAAGAAATCTTCAAAATGACCCTCTTTTAAGATACTTGCTATTTTATGAGGCAAAAAAGATAAATATAGACTGCACTATCACGATTACCATTGGTATTAAAAATAGACTTTATTATCACATAGATTAATATCTATCCCGAAGATGTTTTACTTTGTTTGAATACTGATTGTGTGACAGGTTGATTTTTTTTTAAATGCAGTCAGTTAACAATTGACTAATAGTGATAAAAAAAAAAAAAAAAACAGTTGTAGTGACACAAGAATGTGATTTAATTGTAAAAAGGGTCATAAAAGGAACTGTAAATTCATGTAAGGTTAAAAAATGGTTAGAAGGACTTAAGTGATAAAATCAGAATCCTTCCTAGAAGGTTAAAAAACGCATTGAAACTTTTCTGGTTAAAAGTACTCTAAATGTAAGGACCTTACTGTTAATAGTAGTTTATCTGTGGTCTACCTGCTAAGCCTTTCTGAGAAATGCTACCTGTGATTGATTAGTCATGCCTGCTTAGGTCGGAAACGGGAGCTCTGGCCATGATGCCTCATTCACGTTGAAGCTATTTGGGTGGAACCGTTGTGTCAGAGCATCGTCATTCATACGATCTTTTCTCAGGTAGTAACGGAATGTTTCCTTGTGTTTGTTCTGAAAAATAGTATTTAAAGATGTTATGCTGCATTTTCAAGTGTTTTCTGCTAAAGTTGTAGTGTTTTAGCCAAGTTATTTACATTTTCTGACCGTGATTTGAGACTGTTTCAAGCTAGTTAGCTTTGCTTTATCTGACGATGACGCAGCACCACCAGAGGTCAGTGTTGGTACAACTTAATGCGCTGGTGTGTGTGCAACATACAGATAAATAAGATATGCAAGAAGACAGAGAAAGAGACTGTTTTTGCTTTGTTTCATGGATATATTTACAATGTTCAGTTTGTGTAAGTAGAACTTATGCTTTAATCTTTGCCTAGAATAAAGAATATAACAAACAGGCAGTATAAAAATATAAGGAAGACATAAAGGTAGCTGTTTGACATAATACTTTTGTTTATTAGCTTGTTTTAATTTATTTGCTTGTATAAAGGGAAGTAAAAATGAAGTGAATACTTTTTTTTTTTAGAATAATCCAGTGGTAACGGAAATGCTAATGCTTCAAAACCAAAGGAAATTTTGTATCTTTGTCACATATTTTTTTATTAGAATTAAATTCACATTGAAGCTATTTGAATGGAAGTATGTGTCAGAGCATCTTCATTCATACGATCTGTCCTCAGCCTTTTGTGGACTGTGACAGCTGTACTATATCAAAGATTAAAATCTGTGCTGAAGATGTTGTACTCTGTTTATAATATAAACTGCACTATCACAAAGATTAGTGTCTGTGCTAAAGATGTTCTGCTTTGCTTAAAAATAGACTGCAGTATCTCAAAGATTAATTACTGTGCTAAAGATGTTCTGCTCTGCTTAAAAATAGACTGCACTATCAAAGATTAAAATCTGTGCTGAAGATGTTGTACTCTGTTTAAAATATAAACTGCACTATCACAAAGATAAGTGTCTGTGCTAAAGATGTTCTGCTCTGTTTAAAAATAGACTGCACTATCACAAAGATTACATCTGTGCTGAAGATGTTCTGCTCTGTTTAAAAATAGACTGTACTATCAAAAAGATTAACATCTGTGCCAAAGATGTTCTGCTCTGCTTAAAAATAGTCTGCACTATCACAAAGATTACATCTGTGCTGAAGATGTTCTACTGTCTTTTTAAAAATAGTCTGCACTATCACAAAGATTGTATGTGCTAAAGATGTTTTACTCTCTGTTCAAAATATAAACTGCACTATTACAAAGATTAACATTTGTGCTGAAGATGTGCTACTCTGTTTAAAATATAGACTGCACCATCACAAAGATTAACATCTGTGCTAAAGATGTTCTACTCTGTTTAAGAAAAACAGACTGCACTAACACAAAGATTGTCTGTGCTATAGATGTTCTACTCCGTTTAAAATATAGTCTTCACTATTACAAAGATAAGTGTCTGTGCTAAAGATATTGTGCTCTGTTTAAAAATAGACTGCACTATCACAAAGATTACATCTGTGCTGCAGATGTTCTGCTCTGCTTAAAAATTGATGGCACTATGACAAAGGTTACAACTGTGCTGAAGATAGACTACACTATCACAAAGATTACATCTGTGCTGAAGATGTTCTGCTCTCTGTTTAAAAATAGTCTGCAGTATCTCAAAGATTAACTAATGTGCTAAAGATGTTCTGCTCTGCAAAATATCAACTGCACTATCACAAAGATTAACATCTGTGCTAAAGATGTTCTCTCTGTTTAGAAATAGTCTGCACTATCACAAGATTACATCTGTGCCAAAGATGTTGTGCTCTGTTTAAAAAATAGTCTGCACTATCAAAAAGATTAACATCTGTGCTAAAGATGTTCTGCTCTGCTAAAAAATAGACTGCACTATCAAAAAGATTAACATATGCGCTAAAGATGTTCTACTCTGTTTAAAAATAGTCTGCACTATCACAAGAGATTACATCTGTGCTAAAGATGTTGTGCTCTGTTTAAAAAAATAGACTGCACTATCAAAAAGATTAACATCTGTGCTAAAGATGTTCTACTCTGTTTAAAAATAGTCTGCACTATCACAAGAGATTAACATCTGTGCTAAAGATGTTCTGCTCTGCTTAAAAATAGACTGCACTTTCAAAAAGATTAACATCTGTGTTAAAGATGGTCTACTCTCTGTTTAAAAATAGTCTGCACTATCACAAAGATTAACATCTGTGCTAAAGATGTTCTGCTGTGCTTAAAAATAGACTGCACTTTCAAAAAGATTAACATCTGTGCTAAAGATGTTCTACTCTCTGTTTTAAAAATAGTCTGCACTATCACAAAGATTAACATCTGTGCTAAAGATGTGCTAAGTTTAAAAAATAGACTGCACTATCAAAAAGATTAACATCTGTGCTAAAGATGTTGTGCTCTGTTTAAAAAAATAGACTGCACTATCAAAAAGATTAACATCTGTGCTAAAGATGTTCTACTCTGTTTAAAAATAGTCTGCACTATCACAAAGATTAACATCTGTGCTAAAGATGTTCTGCTCTGCTTAAAAATAGACTGCACTTTCAAAAAGATTAACATCTGTGTTAAAGATGGTCTACTCTCTGTTTAAAAATAGTCTGCACTATCACAAAGATTAACATCTGTGCTAAAGATGTTCTGCTGTGCTTAAAAATAGACTGCACTTTCAAAAAGATTAACATCTGTGCTAAAGATGTTCTACTCTCTGTTTAAAAATAGTCTGCACTATCACAAAGATTAACATCTGTGCTAAAGATGTGCTAAGTTTAAAAAATAGACTGCACTATCAAAAAGATTAACATCTGTGCTAAAGATGTTGTACTCTGTTTAAAAATAGTCTGCACCATCACAAAGATTGCATCTGTGCTAAAGATGTTGTGCTCTGCTTAAAAAAAAGACTGCACTTTCAAAAAGATTAACATCTGTGCTAAAGATGTTCTACTCCCTGTTCAAAATATAAACTGGACTATTACAAAGATTAACATCTGTGCTGAAGATGTGCTACTCTGTTTAAAATATAGACTGCACCATCACAAAGATTGTCTGTGCTAAAGATGTTCTACTCTGTTTCAGAAAAGCAGACTGCACTAACACAAAGATTGTCTGTGCTGAAGATGTTCTACTCTGTTTAAAATATAGTCTTCACTATTACAAAGATAAGTGTCTGTGCTAAAGATGTTCTGCTCTGTTTAAAAATAGACTGTACCATCACAAAGATTACATCTGTGCTGCAGAAGCTGGACTCTGTTTAAAAAGAACAGAATCAAACACTATTCATTCAGAATACTTTAGGCCCACTATGGATTGATATAAATTGATTTAGGGGAGACCGGGAATGGTTGTAACACTAGAAGAGTTCTTACATCACAGTTTTCTCCAGTCCGTTTAAGATAGGAGGCACATGATGATTTCATGTTTTTCCTTTTTCCTCCCTGATCACACACAGGGGTTGTCAAGGCTGGAAACTGTTGCATGTGGACTTTACAGAGAAAATAATGTTAAACAAGTAATGTTCTACATTTTGATTAGTTCTAAGACTCTACGACTTGTGACCGAAACTTTTCTCTCTCAATTTTGACTTCACTTTTTTAGAATATTTTTGGACCTGTTCAGACAAGAAAACATGCTGGTGCAGAAGGTTTGGTCAAATTTGATTGCAAAAATGAGTTATTACTATTTTTTCGTTGGGTCAGATTCTTGAAAAAAACGACATGCTAACATATGACTTTTTTGCCATTTTGGACCTTGAAAAAAAAAAATATGCTCAGAAGTGGCTTTTTGGGACCTTTTCAGAAAGGGAAACACAATGGTTCAGAAGGTTCGATCATATTTGACTTGAAAATTGACTTATGAGCATTTTTCCCCGGGCTAGATCTTTGAAAAAATCAACATGCTAACATGTGACTTTTTTGTAACTTTGGACCTTGAAAAAAAGAAAATGCTCAAAAGTGGCTTTTTGGACCTTTTCAGGCAGAAGAACATGCTGGTCCAGAAAGTTTGGTAATATTTCACCTAAAAAAAATGGACCTATGAGCATTTTCCCTCAGGTCAGAATTTTGCAAAAATGACATGCTAACATATGACTTTTTTGCCATTTCAGAGCCTGACAAAAACATGCTAAAATGTGACATTTTGGGACCTTTTCAGGCAGAAGAACATGATGGTAATTCAATTATTGGAGGTACACTTTTGTACCTTTTGCTACCAACATTTTTTGTAACTTTTAAAGAAACATAGGTCCACCTTTTTCCACTTTCAGGACCATTTCTGTACCTCACCAGGTACATTTATGATTTATGTTTCTTAAGGTACAAAAGTGAAACCCCTCTTTTTTGTGTGTAGCTCCCATATTGACGTATGACGTGAGTCGGTTAGTTCCAGATAAACTTTATTTTTCTGAAAAGTTAATGCACTCAAAATAACATTCTAGGTAGCGTACTCTTATCGTGTGGTACTTTTTTATAGGAGTTCTTGTAGGTGGAGAAAATACCCTTGTATTTTGTACAATACTTCCCTGTTTGCGGCTGGTTCTGCATCACAAACTTTTACAAATTGTGGCTTACTGATGAAGAGGAGAGAACTTTCTACTGCATCTTAAGCACTTAGTGGCCATATGGAGCCCATACAACCCCACTTGAAAAAACTGAACTATCCCTTTAAAAAGAGGGATCGGGTTTGTAACTACGGTGTTAGGTTTTTTTTATGAGTCAACAACTGCAGCCATAACCTTGAAATAAAAAAAGCGTTTCTGTTAATGTGTTTTAATTTTCAAATTTGACAATTCAGATTGAATTTTGGTAACTATTTGGTGGGGCATCTTTTGAAATTAAATCTCAAAAGATTGAAAATGATTTAAATGAATTCTTAAACGTCCTTTTTTTTTCTTTTTAATCAAGTCATAGAATGAGCAGTCTTGAAGAAGAAAATGAAATGCAGTTTGGGTTAACTTTAAGTTAATTTTATTTTTATTTTTATTTTATTTATGAGTCAAAAAATAACCTTGAAATAAAAAAAGCATCTCTGCTAGGGACCAGCTCATAGTCCATAGTTTAGACACATACAGTAGTCAAGATGCAAAAGGCATATCTGCCTTTGTCCCTTTTTGTTTGCTCCTGTACTCGTCTCTGGCTCTTGTCTTGTAGGTGGCCTGGGATCCTTGGTGGAGACTGCCTGCTGCTGTGGAGTCATGTAACTACAATTACAGACATAACATATATTTGGCCATTTCTTTAGCCCCATTCCAGTTCATCATTATAGCTGTTAATGTAGACATTAGCATGATCTCTGTCCATGGTTGACTATACATCCATAGTAACTATCTCTAGCATCATATGGCCCCTCTTTAATGAGATGCCATATCTCAAGAGGCTTACACATTTAATAAATTTATACTCAACCGAGACAAATATGGTAGGGACGCATTCATGGTCTGGGCGTCCATGAGTCTGTCACTACCATAAATTCTTATTTTCAGTCCATTATCAGCTGAAAATACATCACCTATAAATTCTCCTTTTGATGCTGTTGTATTATTCAATATTAATTGAATCTGAATTAAATGTTCATGATTACTATTGATTATACTTCTATAAAGTTATCACTACAATCATACAGACATGAGGACCCTCCTGAAAACAAGATGTAGCATCTCCAGAGGTTAACCTCTAATAAATTTGTTTTCAACAGAAACAAATTTGATGACGACAGGTCTATGATTGGTCCTTGGATCTGTCACTAGCTTTAGTTCTTACTTTAGTCCACTTGTCTCCACTTACCTCCCCTCCTTCGCCCACACACCCAACACAGCATCGTGTGGATGTGTGTTCATCATGAGACTGGGATCCACATTCAAGATTTCCTACTGCTTAACAGAAGGTTTTTTCTTGCTGCCCCAGCGAGGGATTTCTGATTGGCTACTGGATTCATGCTGGGTGTTGGATGTATATATATATGTGTATTTTATATATGTATATGCACATATATGTATCCATAAAATGAAGAGTTTGTCTGCAGCCTTCTCTACTGTAAAGTGTCTCGAGATAACACTTGTTATGAATTGGCACTATACAAATAAATATTGATTGATTTATAATGCATTTTAATTTTCAATTTTGACATTTCAGATTGAATTTTGGTAACTAATTGCTGGGGCATCTTTTAAAAATTAATTCTTAAACGTCCTTTTGTTTTCTTTTTAATCAAGTCATAGAATGAGCAGTCTCGAAGAGGAAAATGAAAATGCAGTGTAGATTATTATTAATTTTATTTATGAGTCAAAAAAATGCAGCACTATTCTGAAAATGAAAAAGCTTTTTTGTTAATCCGGCAGTTCTTTTAATCAAGCAAAGAAGGCACAGCAATGTATAGCATTAGCGTCTGTCCTGAGTTTTTCTGAACAGAGAGAAAACTGAGCTGTGACACTGTGGCACATGTTCAGGCTCTAGCATATAACTCACACAACTCCACTTGCAAAAACCCAAACTATCCCTTCAAATGATGGAAATAACAAACACTTCCTCGTGACACTTCTTCAGCTTGAGAGTTTTAAAGATGATTTATTGAATGTATTAATGTTGAGGTGGATTTACTGCAGGGATCAGTCCTTCTGGTCCATCTGGTATGGAGTGTGAGATACAGAGGGCTTCACCTATGGTACATGATTTAATAATTATACTGTGCTCACTGAATTATGTCCAGTGAAACAATGTGTGGTCCACCTCATCAGGTGACCAAGTCAATGACAGAGTCCATGACAAGCTTCTGATGCTCCTTTAAATCCTTGGGTGTAAATTATTTGAGCACGAAGAACAGCTTCATTCAAATGAAAAAACTCAACATTATATTATCAGTCTCTGAGGATCAGACAGCAGGTGAGCCGTCTGTCCTCTTCAGTCCGTCTCTATGATGTTTGTGGGGCGACTGAGGGGCCCAAACCGCTCTGCTCCAGCTCAGCGATCACCGACATGTGTTTGAAGTCTGCGGGGTAGTGGTTGAATGTCTCGACCAATCGGAACGTCTCCTGCCTTTGTGTGCCGTAGAACAGCTGGACCTGATTGGCCAAACACTGAGCCTGGTGGACGGTCTGCAGAGAGTAGGAACAGACTGATTTAGTGTGGGGGTATTTCAACCAATTATTTTGTTATTATTTCAATTAAAGGGAAATGCTGTTTCCCCAACTCAGGCAATGCATGAAGGAGGCAGAGAGGACACGGGATGAACAAAAGGAGGAACATATGACAGTTTAAAGAAACAAAAACAACAGGAACAAACAGGCCTGCTTTAAAAACTGAGTTTAACAGCAGAAAAAATGCATTAAATGCATTATAAGTGCTGATGCATTAAGTATCAGGATTTAGAGAACAAGCAGGCATTTAAGGGTTCACTTTTTTTTAAATGAGGTTGCTCAAGACTCATAGTACAAGTAAATGTAATTGCTAATAAAGTAACTTGCCAGGTTTGCCATACGTAGCTAGCCAATACTTAGCAGCACATGATGCCACAGAAAGTCTTGTAATTACCAAATTTTTTGAGTAAAACTACACAAAATAACAACACTGGCTCGACTAGACGCTACAGTCATATTCTTTGAGTTCACTGGTGACAGTGGAAGTTGGAAAACATGCACAGATGATCTTGAGCCAAGTTGATGTAACTTAATCCCAGTTAGGGGGAACAAGATGTAAAGTTGTACATTGTGCAAGCTTTCTCACTTTCATCTGATGTATGTTGTAATAGAAAACACCCAAGGAGCGCAAACCTCTGCCAAGATAGCTCACATATTACTGTTACATCTATAAGCAATAGTTCCATGATAAAGTTACTATCATAATATAATTCCTTGACCCTGAAAACCCACACCTACCACTCAGAATCATGTGGATATCATTATTAGACAGTTACTGAGCAAAAAGGATGGTTTGCTAATGGCAGTTATCTGGATCACACCAAAATCTAATCATTTTTTAGTTGGGCCTTTACCAACATCTCCTCAAAATTTCTGCAAAATCTGTCTGGCATTTCTTGCGTAATCAAGCTAACAAATAAATGCCAACAGAGACATATGCAGCTGTAACTGAGGGTGGCAAAGGGAAGCAAAGGACAAGGTGTTTACAAGAATGTTGGCTTCTTCTTTTGAATGATGGACCAATCAATGTGTCTACAATTTTTTCCATTTTGTTAGTAATTCAAACATCATGTCAAACACTCATTAAGTCCATCAATAAGTAGTTATCCAGCAGGAAGTTGAGATTATTCAGTGGAGGGAGAACTTACAATGAACTTTGGGTCCATCTCGGCCGTCATGAGGACGACGCCCTTCTCCTCCTTCAGTTCAGGGTAATGATAGAGGATCAGCTGACTGGGAGCGTTTTCACCATGCATCTATACATCAACAAGGAGACAAAGGTAACAAGCTGGTAACAAACTGAACCAACGATGCCCATGATGGGTGAAGCATTCTGGTACATTTACCCTTTTCTTTAATCCCTTTTTTAAGTTGTTATCTGCTGATGTCGATATTGTGAAAATAATTTTGTTCATCTGTTGGTGTAAAACTATTTACTCCATTCAAAGATATAAAGTATGACAGCAAATATTCCATAATTATTTGCTGATCACAAGTGAAGTTTAAAGGTTTGATCAGTTTTTGGTGCATTGACTAGCCCAATGTGTGAAGGAAGTCTGAGTCTGAAAACTCCCTCAGGTTCTTTCCTGAACATAACGCACCACTCTCCTCCCAAATTACCCACTCTCCATTTCCTACTGAATACAGACAAAAGCCCAAGTAAAAGACTTTAGCATTGAAAACTGGTTGTACCTGGACGTTGATGAGGGAGGTGAAATGAAGCTCATGTCCAGACCACTGACCCACAAAGAACTCATAACCCTCCTTCTGAGGCAGGGCGTACAGGAACTGTGAATGAAGGATAACATGAGGAGAGAGGTCAGCATGAGGACAAAGGTCAACATGGAGACAAAAATAAAGAAATGTTTCACATAAACATCAATCAAGAGTTCTGAAATAAAATTACTGATAATTTCTGTTTGAGCCTTGTTAACATGGCTGTTAGCTGTTTTTTTTGCCAAAAATTAGTTCCTGAAGTTTATTTTAAAAATGTAAAGAGTGTAAGCACTGTGATCTTACCATCTGACACGACCTTGATCTGTTGAATATCACATCATAGATCTTTGCCTAAAATACCAAAAATTTAGGTTATTAACTGAATAACAGCAATGAGTTGGTATGGCTGTGAAAATATAAACATTGTGTTCATCCATCTATAGACCTCAGTGAGAAACTCTACAATATGTCACAAAGTCGAAACAGTTGATGCCAAATGTTAAGTTTTTATTTATGTGCACTGGAATGTTTGAGGAAAAAAACAAAAATGTAAAGACCGAGTGATAAAAAGTTAAATTGCATAAAAAGTACAAAAAGGAGGAGAAGGAGATTAAAAATGTTTAACTTGGTAATCCAGTAAAACCAAAAAAGACACAAAACACAATTTAATAAATATAAAAAAGTTAATTAGATTTGGATTATTACAATGTCTTTGATTTTTTTTCTTTAGTGTGCTTTGTTTTTAAGGTGCAACATACATTTAGGATATAATCTAGACAAAAATAGCTTTTGGAGAAAACATGCACCAAAGAGCCAAATATAAAACTACAAAACAAGGGAAAAAAAGATGATAAATTGAAAAGTACGCAGGCTGTGAGCTGGCTGGCCAAAAGTAAATGTTAGTGGGCATAAATGAAACTAACTGTTGAACTAAAACTGTTAGAAAACACTTAATATCTGATGATGAACTTACAGGGATTGCTGCGCTGATTGTGTCTTTAGTTGAGTAATATTTCATCCAAAGCTGTGAGAAAAAAAAAAGTCATATCATAACACAGCTTTACTACGTCAGAAAACAATAACAATTATTAGTGAGTGATACACTGAAGAGTCCTGACAGAGGCAGACAAGAGCAAGCACAGTCTCACCTCTGAGATCTCGTCCCCCGTCTTGTCCTTGATCATCTCCAGGTTGAGGATAGAGCCTAAAGTCTAAAAGAACACATCAGAGCTCTTTAATTAGGGCTCAGCTACACATCTTTATTAGTGAATCAGCTTTTTAAGAGGGGAACCGTTCAATAAAAAAAAAAGTTACACAAAAAGATTTAATAAAAAACAGAGTGGCTTTCCTGAGATGATATAATCATATTGTTAAGATGCTTATTATAGAACAGCTTCATAGAGAAATGTACGACGGAGGATTAGAGCCACGTTAAAAAAAAAAGTAAAGTTGCGAGAATAATCTCATAAAGTTACAAGAATAAAGTCAAAACTTTACGAGAATAAAGTCATAAATCTTTTTTTAAATTAGGATGGAAAACAAACTTTATTCTGAAAGGTTGTACCAGAAGAGCGTGCATTTTCTCTTCCAAAAAGGAGACAGTTTCCTCCAAGCTGGTGTGGTTCTTTCTTCGGAAAAGCCTCAGTTTCTTGCAGTATCTTTTCAGGGTGCTAATACTTATAATGTGATGCTGATGTGCCAACAGAAGAAGTATTTCCTTATTTGTGAAACTTGTACTAAAGTATAACTTCACTAGATGCTCGACGTTCCTCATTTTTGTACAGGTGGCTGCTGCTATTCTGATAGCCTCCACACACAAATATAACAAGTTTATTCTAATAAATTTATGACTTTTTTCCTCATAACTTTATGATTTTATGCTTATAACTTTTTGTATTTTTTCTCATAACTTTTTAACTTTATTCTCGTAACTTTATGAGATTATTCTTGTAACTTTTCAACTTTATTCTCGTGACTTTACTTTTATTTTGGCCCTAATCCTACGTTGTAGAAATGACCAAAGGTTGCACAGTATTTTTAACAGTAAACTGTATTATTGGATCAGTAAATACTAAAATACGACCAAATATGAGAACAAATTCAAAGTCAAAACCAAAACCAAATCATCTCACCTTGTTCTTTGTGAAACCTCCTGATGCTCCTTCACTGGCAGCCTTCTTGTCTCTCTCCTCCAACTACAGCAACACAAAAAAAGACCAGACATATTTATCACTGCTCTGCCTCAGTTTTTCCATCATTAAGATCAAAACCAATGTCTGCTTGGGTAGTGCTTTAATAAGAGATGTCTCAACACAAATGGTCGCCATATTAAGCTACAATATCTCTGAAATGTATGAAACTGATCAAATTGCCTGGCTTCATCTCAGAGCATGTTTTCATACTTTTCTGCTTTGTAGCATGAAATAACTCAAATGCACCTCAGTCTCTCTCTGTCTGCCTTTCTGATTTTAATGTATAGAGGAGCAAGAAGTTTGTTAAACTGCGAGGGGATAAAATGGAAATTCTTTTACTGGGAGCAATTTGGAGATTAAAAATAACAGGTTAAAGATGCTGAAGTTTTAACCAATGTTTTTATCACTCACGCATCGTATTGATTATTGTAACTCCCTTTTCACTGCTCTCCCCAAAAAGTCTCTCAGAAAACTATAGCTCACTGCCAGAGTTTTAACTAAAAAACGGCACATGGTGACATTTTTTGAGCTCTATTTACTTGCCCGCTGTATATTTTAGAGCTGACTTTAAGGTTCTTTTAATTGTTTTTAAAACTCTACATGTCCTTGCTCCTCCATACAGTTTATTTTGCCTCCCGTTTGCCTCAAATGTTTCCCTTTTAACTGTTCCCAATGTCTCCACATAGGCAACAGGAAGACAGCGCTCTGTTTTTATACCACTAAATTCTGGAACTTATTGCCTCTGGATATTTTTTTAAAGATTCATCTTTGCTTTAAACTTTAAGTGCTTTATCAAAACTTTGCTGAAAACACAGCCTATAGATTTTCATTTTTGCCCTGTAATTGTGCTTTAAACCTTTTTATTGGGATTTTCCAGTTTATAATGATTTATTTCTTTTAAATTTGATTTTTTTTTACTGTACTTTTATTCATTGTTGTTTAATGTCTTTCCTGCTTGCTCGTCTGTGACAGTTTATTTACGTTTTATTTTCTGTCAGCAATTCCCCTGTGAAACACTTTTGGCTAGATTTTTATGTCTGAAAAGTGCTTTCTTTATAAAGTTAAGTTTGAGAATGATACTCCACCTCCTTCTCCATGAGCCTGACGAACTCCGCCTGCTTTGAATGCCCGAGGACTTCACTCTTTGTTTCATGCCGTTTCTCCAGCCGAGCCTTGTACTCCTGTGGTTTGGAACTAGAAACATGGCAGACAAAATGAGTGAAAAATGAACAAAAATGAGCCACTTTTGAACAACTTGATCTATTTTAATTCTCTGAGAAGGTAAAAGCAACAAAGTTAAGTTGAAAACAGAGGTTTCACTTCGACTAACACTGCTTGAGGCTGAAAATTGGGGAACCAGAATGAGCACCCACATATTTTTGATTGAACTGATGCTTTGCGGACATATATCTTGTAGTTGGTTTTAAGTTGTACTAAAATGTTCTTTACAGTGAGTACACCATGGCTTTAATATGAGCAGTGTTTTTTATTTATTTTTTTTTACCGAGGATTCTTCTTGTATTGGAGGAATATTTGACCAGGGGCACTTTACTTTGACTCCACCAGGTTAGACTCAATGGCCATTGCAATTCTGAACTATCAGTTACATTTGTGTTGACTTTTCTCGCCTTGTTGGACCTGCTAATATTATCTGATTTGCATTTTTAGGCATCTTATGGACTTAAATAATGGACTGTAGGAAATAAATCTAAGTGTAAAATAAAAAGTTGTGACAAAAATTGTACTCCAAGCCTGTCTCTCTTTTTGTTAACTTTGGCGTAAAGCCTCTACCAAGTCCTTTCCAAATCTGTTGGACAGGTTATTGTCAAAAAATTGGAAAACTGCCCTATCATACACTGGTAACCAATCCTTAAACTTATCTGAATCCCCATCAGATTCAGATCAGAATGTAATTATGTTAAATCGGTGCCTAAACAATATTCACTTTAAATGTCATCCAAATCTGCGGAGAGCTGTTTGGGTTATTGGCGAAATCTGGACATTGCCTGATCTCCTGATGTTAATAAATCATTGAAAAACTCCAGGATCCAAATTCGGTTTATCGTCCAAAATCAAATCAATTCACACTTTCTTGTACCATGACAGATATTCTGTTTCTGATTTTTCGGATATCGTTCTAAAAGTCACGCAGACAAAGGGGCAATCAAACGATCACTGGCGATATCAAAATTGTTGCTATGAAAAGGAGACAAAAACAATTCAGTTCTTCTTAATGTAGTTGTGAACACAAGAGGGTTAGTAGGCGATTAAAATATCAGCCGAATTGATTATTGGATCACCATTATTAAGATTAAGTGACACACCAGTCTGTTAAGTAAACAAACGTACTGAAAATCGAGGTACATCTGAAAATCCAGATTTTATAGAGTCGATTGTTGTTAGCATTTAGCTGTGCTAGCCTGCTGACCTGCGCAGTTTCTGGATCTTGTCCTGGTATTTGTTGTAAAACGGATTCTCCTCCAGTTCCGGATCCGACTTCTTCACGGAGAAAGCCCGAAACTGAGCTGTGACCAGCCCCGGGATCAGCGGTCTTATGCCGGTGGCTCTGACCGCCAACATCCCCTGGTACAAACATGACATTTGTACCATGGCCGCCGCCATCTTTCCATCGCTGCCGTCCAGCATCTATGACGGTCCGGTATTGAACGTCCTTCATACAAAGGTTCCGCGTGGAGAACAATTTCATTCGGTTAATTTTCAAGCGAAAAATGTTGATTTTTATAAGTAAATAAAGGAATAAATGAGAGAATAATTAGCTGCTTTTCAGCACCCTGCATTCATCCCTTTCTAGATCGTACGACAGTTTGATAAAATTACTGAGAACTGAGTAAGACGAAAAAATGAAGTTATTCAAGATACACATGGAATATCCAAACCATTAAATAAAAAAAAGAAATGTATATACAAGTATATAAAAATAATACCAACAACTGTCATTACACAAATTTTTATTGCTAGTTTTATCATTGTTTTTCTTAAAATTGTTATTATTTAATTTGATATAACAACTTCCAAGGTACAGTATGTAGGTAATTCTAAACATAAAGAAACAAAACAGAAACACACTTAATAATTGTCAATAAAATTACATCACATACAACGATTTTGTTATAAATGTAAAAAAAAAAAAAAAAAAAAAGCTTAAATGTATTTTTCAACAAGTTAGAAGAAAATCTGAAAAAAAAATAGACTAATTTATTTAGGCCTCTGTGGTCCAAAAGTGTAAAAACTTAATCTGGTGGTATTACATTTTTTTATTCATTTATTATTATTATTATTATTTTTTATCTTAACGGCTTATTGGTATAAAAAATTCCTGACTTATTAGGTCATTAGAGGACAAATCATAATTGTACCCAAATTATATAAAATAGCTTTTGTGCAAAATATTTTAACTTGTGTACACAATGAAGTTATCCAGTGTGGACAAGTAATCACTTTCTACCCACAATATAACCATCTTGCCATCTTGTGCTAAAAAAAAAAAAAAAAAACATCACCCAGATATTTCATAAGATGATGATGATAACTTGCATCCACAAGTTAAACACTTGTGCTCAAGTTATGTCAATGTGTGGACTTTACAGGCTCCATCGACTGGTGAGTGACATGCTGATATGATGCATACTTTACCATATTGTTCCAGTTAGCGTTCTTCATTGCAAGGGTTCCCAATCTTTTCAGCCTAAGACGCCCAAGATCTCCTGAAAATTGGAGACCCCTACGATATGAAACTTTACAGAACATCTGATCCCTGCATTACCTAAATCAAAACTTAATTTTTGTGTAAATCTCATCAAATGACCATGAGATTGTTAAAGACTAAACTAATTTTTTGTATATATCACAGAAAGAAAGAAAAGGTGTTGGTCCCTCAGGATTCCTTCTGTTTTGCACTCTTAACATCTTTGAAAAAGGATTCACTTCCATAGCCTGAAACAGACATGATCATGATGGAGGTATGTCTAGTGATGGTCTGCTGCTCTCCAGGAAGTACTCTCTGCAGTTAGGAAACTTCACCACTAGAGGTCACAACATCTTATGAAGAACTGACTGAGGATCTTTGTGTTCATCTGTTGTGTGCGTGTGTGCATGTGTTCAGGAGTTCATGAGATGTGTGTTTCCTCATGACCCTTTGAATGTGTCTATGCTTTCTTTACACAGCCAATAATTTTTCAGTCACTAATCAATACACATATCAGTAGGGAACCATTAACTCCCTATCTGAGCTCCTGCAGATGACAGTGATGTGTATTAATTAATGTGTGCATATTAATGTCACTTAATTTACTGACATGTAGAAAGTAACATTTATGTCAGTATTTGGGTTTTAAAAGTTAAAAAAAATAATTTGAACTTTTGGTAACTGATGACTGTAAGAGAAATGAAATATATTCTGGATCCTGAACAAAAATACTAAATGTATATTTTAACTGGAATTTTGTAAAACTGAGACAAATACACAAAATATCTGCAGCCAAATATGTTTAATCATGGCTGCCTCTGTTCAAAGTGGCACCCAAGTCAAAGATTTTAATGAGGCCCTTTGTATCACCCCACCTTCCCTTGTGGAGAATGACATGGCAGAATTCATTCATAAATTATATGAAACTACTCACAGACCTGTCTCTCTTTTAGCAGCAGTAACTTTGACATAAAACCTCCACCAAGGCATTTACAAAATTGTTGGATGGGTTATTTAAAAATGTGGAAAGCTGCCCAATCTTAACCAATCCTTGAAAAAAAATGTATTCACATCTGAATTTAGATCACCACCAAAATGTAATTTCCTTTGTGCCTTAAAAATATGCACTTAAAATATCATCCAATTCTGTGGAGAACTTTTTCAGTTATTAGCAAAACTGGGAAAATGCCCTGCTGTCTTGCAATGTGAACAAATCCTTAAAAAAAATTTCAGGATCCAAATTCCATTCATTACCCAAAATCAAATTATTTCTTTCTTGTACCATGAAAAATATTTACTGAAAATGTCTATTATCTTGCTAAAAGTCACACAGACAAATGGACAATCAAACAAACTTCAGCAATAACAGGGCCTCCATGATGGAGATGATAAACAAACTAATTTACATTATTTTAAATGATCATAATCATGGATCTGGATTTATTGTTTACTGCAAACACAAAGCAGTGCCACAGGTTAAAAGGACTGTTAAGTATTTTAGAGGAGGGGCTGTTTGACAGATATTTCAAAAGTCAAGACATCAGCCTCAGCGTTTCTGATCAGTTTTGCCACTGTAAACCTGCATGGATGAAATGGATAAACATTGTTGCAGAGGAGGCCAAGAGCTCACTCAACTGGTTACAAAGTTTTATCAGTAATAGGAAACAGTTTGTCCAACTAGGTAAGCATAAATCAATGTGTTTGAACATTACCTGTGGTGTCCCACAGGGGTCTATCTTGGGACCCAAACTTTATTTTATACATTAATGATAAATGGAAAGTGCCTAATATTTTAAAAATAATGGTTTTTGCAGATGACACAAATATTTTCTGCTCAGGGGGAGATTTGCAGCAGCTAATATTGATGGTCAACAGTGAATTGCTAAAACGAAAACAAAATGAAAATGTGGAAATCGAAAGAGTCTTGGTGTTTTAACTGATCATATGTATTGGAATACTGGATAAAATTAAACATTTTTTAGATCAGAAGTCACTTCAAATTTTGTACTATGCACTTATTGATCCATATCTGTCTTACTGTGTTGAGGTTTAGGGGAGCACATATTAAACGTTTTACAAAAGATTTGCACTTTACAAAAAAGAGTCATAAGGATGGTTTTGAGATGTTGAGATGAGGCAATTTTCAGCATTTTTGAAAACAATTTGCCTGACAATACTGGTAATGCCTTGGCAGAGGTTTGTGCTCTCTGAGCACATCTAGTATTTCACATACTTTCACTGCTTTGTGTAAGTCTGTTCTATCATACTACTTTTAGAAAGTCAGTCTGGATTCAGGGAAAAACAGATCAATAGCATGATATGGAGATCAATAGAGAACATCACCAGATCTGTGGTAAAAAAAAAAAAAAAAAAAAAGGCTATGAAGTTGTAATATTTATCTAGCTTAAGAAAGCTTTTGACACTATGACATGACCATGACATTATTACTCAGTGAATTGAAACAGTATGGTGTGGGGGAGGAGTGATCTATTTAACAGGAGGTGGTTTGTAAAAATGGGAGATCATTCCTAAATATGTGTGGACATGGCTTGCGGTGTACTCCAGGGGTCAGTGTTGGTCCCTAAACTGGTTGTCTTGTGAATAATGTGATGTGAATCAACACTTTTGATTCAAGCAGATATTGTCATCAGCAAATAACTGCTATACTGGCAGTGATTACTTTTTACTGAGGCGGGTAGTAAAACAGCACTATTGGACACCTCCCATAATGGCGAGTGGGTTTTGTAAACTTTAAACCATATCCAAGTTAAAAAAAAAAAAAAAAAATTGTAATCTGGACAAAACAATAGTCCTTCATTTAGCAGGAGAACTTTTTAATCCATTTCCTGAAAAGTAGCAAATATGAAGATAAAAGGTTTGCGTCCAACTGCAACTGATATTGAAATCATGGTTTGATCTAGATAAATTATCCTTGATCTTGGGCAAAACAAAAAGGAAGCTTATTGGAAACTGCAGAAGTAGTAAAGGCATAAATATTCAAATAGATGATGCAAAAATGAAGAGTAAATGAAACCAAATTTCCGGGGTTACCGTGAAAAAGTTGGAATCAAACATGAACAAAATAAAGCATTCAGAAGTGTTGCAGCATCAAATAAATCAAGGTGTATTTGGATAATAAATCACATGGCGTTTGCTAATTATTCCATATCTCACCTACTGTGTTGAGCCTTGGGGCAATAACTACAAACATCATAACATTTGCTAATTATTCTGCTTAAGAGAGCAGTAGTATCAGTCACAAGGCTGAATATCGGGATCAGGCAAACTCATCATTTCTACTGTCAATATTACTCAAATTTGGGTCTAGTGCAATTTCAAAAAGCAGAAGTCATACATAAAGCTAAGAGCAATCTAGTACCTGAAAACACTCAAAAATAACCATAGAAGGAGAGGAGGTTATGATTTAAGAAGAAAGTTTGATTTCAAATCAGTTTGTGCACTCAAATAGGAAAAGATTTTTATTTCTGTTTGTGGACTGAAACGATAGAACAATTCAAATCAGGAGATCAAGCAATGTCCCATCATGAATCATAAAGACATGTTTTTAACGTTACAGACATGAAGAAGGCGTTTGATGATTATTAAGCGGTTGCCATGTATTTCTTTTATCTTTGTGTTGACCCTCAGGTATATTTTTTTCATTTCTTGGGTTAAATTTGTGGGTACTATCCTCTGGTTTGTAAGCATGTTTACTTAAAGGTAAATTTAAGATAAATTTTCTTGTTTTTTAGGCCAAGGCCACCCCAATCAGGGCCTGGGCCACCTCAGTTTGAACTCACCCCTGTTGAACTTGTGGACCTGCAGGCTGGTATTTTACTTCAGCCTCAACAGGACAGGCTGTTGATGGACAGAATGGGCAAGAAAGTATTCAGGGTCATCTTTCAACCAGGCCTCATTTTCTTTCTGTTATTGTTCTGCAGAAACTGCACTTCGCAAACTGTTCAGCTTCGAATGAGACTCTTTACTTATTACATGGCAACGTTTTAATCTAAAGGTTCTTCTTTGGGCCCCTAAACGCCTGTTAAGCAACCAGAAACAGGAAGTAAGAGGATGACACCTACCTAAAATAAATAAAAAACACTGCATAATAGAGTGAATACAGAATAAAACAAGTGAATGTAATATTAAACCTGTTAAATACTAAATAAAAACAGGGACACAGGAATACAAACAGTCTGCACTTGCAGAAAGACATTGTCTTATTTTGTTCCTTTACAGAGGCACGATCTGTGGCGAGTACGTGTCAGGTCAACATGTTTGCAACCTGTTTAGTAGGTCTGGTGGTTCTCGGTGTGCTCACTTTGTGGTATCTAGTGGGGGTTTTGCGAGAATCTCCCCACAGTAAGTACCTCTCTAGGCATTATATTCCATTATAAATCCTTATGATCTATTTAAACTGTAGGAGTTGGTTGTTTTTAGCTTTTTTATAAACCTGTGGAAATTAGTGATATTTGTCATAACTAATTTTGTTTCCTCATTCCCTCAGGTACTTTTAATTGAGAATCTTAGTAATTATAAATAAACAATCCTATTTGTGAATCCAATGCACATCTCCTGCTTTTCTTGAACCTGTAAATTTGTTTTTTGTCAACACATTTGAAGAAGGGGTCTGTCCCTGAGTTTATTTAGACCTTATGTGTCTTTAATAGTAAGTCTGGCCACATATAGGAATGATCTATGTCTCTAATATTGAAATGTTTAAAGATTAAGTCGTAGTACATCAAGATATTCAAAATAATTAAAATACTTTAAAGTACATAAATAAGTAAACAAAAATGGGGTTAAGGTCAAAATACATGTTCAGGCCTCTGGGTGACAGAGCACCTATGTATGGATGTAAAAAGACTCTCCCTAAAAGGATGTTATTGATGTCACCCCCACATCTAGGCACAGTTACCTGTTCAATGCAATTGTATCTAGGTTATGTTTTACTGCATTAAAATGGACTGGAACTGGATTTTTCTGATCGTTCAATCTACTACTGCTTCTTTGTTCAGCAAAAAAATACTTTGAGACCATTTTAAGTGTCACATTGTTGCTTTAAATGCAGACTTAGGACCTTATGAAAGGATGAAAAGATGTAAAAAAGTGGAATCACCAGCCTGACTCATTATGCTATAAATAAAAACACCGTGCAGTGAAGCAGCAAGAGTGAGTTTTTAAAACTGTAGTTTTTTTGGCTGATGACACAAAGCTGTCTCTGCCCAATAAAGTGATGCGCCTTGATGAGCTGAGTTCTATGAATAATTGCCTGTCTGAGATCAAGTTATGGATGCCAAGTAACCTTTAGCAAATAAATTCCAACAAGACTGAAATAATTTAAAATGGACCACAAATAAATTGTACCCTCTGCTGGCTCTTTACTGGGGCAGATCAAACCAGCTGTCAAAAACCCGGGAATCTGGTTTGACTGAGCTATATTCCAAGCAGCACACAGCAAAGCTTTTACAGACTTGTTTTAATTATTTGAGAAATATTTTGTATGATACTGGTTAATTTCACACACCTTCATTTCATCACGCCTCAACTACTGTAACAGCCTTTTTACTTTTATATCCAAGTGGAAAAAATATAAATAAATATTTGTTTCCAGTTAATAGAGGTTTTTGTTTGCTTGTTAATACAGCGAGTAGAGGGAAACGTGACAGACGGGGATCCATAACACCTGGATAAACTTCTCTGTGGACCACACACCTCTGGAGAGGTACTACTCTGATCTTGATTTCGTTTGCTCAATTAGAGTGAAGCGACCGCTACTTCGGTACACAATTTAAATTTAAAGGTGACAGTTTATTTTTATTTCTAAATTAACGTGAGAAATTGCCTATATTTATACAGTTGCAGTGCATTTTTATTATGTTAAGGTAATCTTACAAGGTTTAAAGGTCTTAACGTGATAGTTTAAGCTAAGGACTTGGTGATTTTAAGTTTAGAGAGTTTTCTTATTTCCCAAAACTAATCATTTTACTGCGTTAATCTGAGTTACTAAAACAAATAAGGCTAAAGAACTCAGGGCCCCTTTAGACAGGCGTTACCTTCCTGAGCCATTAATCAATAGATCAAGTTCAGACAGTTCAGAACTCAGTTGCCAGGCTTTGAACCACAACTATGTGACCACCTTATTACTCTTGTTTTAGCATCTTTTCACTGCCTCCATGTCTAAGAATTGATTTGAAGCTTTTACTGATTACTTTTAAAGCCCTCCGTGGCCTTTCTCCCAGCTACATCTCTGACCTTTGTGTACCATATGAATATGCTTGCATTGAGGTCCTCAGGCAGAGGTCCTCCTGTGGTCCTTTACAGCAGACTAGAAGCTAAAGTGGACAGGACATTTTCAGTGAGAGCCCCAAAACTGTGGAAAGATCCGCCCGAAGAGCTCAGGTCAGCTGAGTCAGTGATAACTATATATTTTCTTGATTGTTTCTTTGCTTCTAATTCGTAACCTACCTGATGTGTTGTGTAATGTTATATGTTTTATACTGTTTCAAATGATTAGTGTCCTTGTGAAGCACTTTGTAACTTGAGATTGAAAGGTGCTATATAGATAAAGATTATTATTACCATTAATGTTGTTGTGGCACGGTTGTGCAGCAGGTAGTGCAAATGCGTCACAGCAGGAAGGTTGCCGGTTCGATCCCCAGGTCGGTAAGGGCCTTTATGTGTGGAGTTTGCATGTTCTCCCTGTGCATGCTTGGGTTCTCTTGGGGCACTCTGGCTTCTTCCCACAGGCCAAAAACATGCTTATTAGGTTGATTGGTTACTCCAAATTGCCCTTAGGTATGGGTGTGAGCGTGAATGGTTGTCTGTCTCTCTATGTGGCCCCACGATCAGCTAGCGACTGGTTCAGGGTGTAACCCGCCTCTTGCTCAAAGACAGCTGGGATAGGCTTCAGCCTTGTTGATGTTAGCAGCTGTACTTGGAGTGGCAACAGTGCATTTTACAGTTAAAGCTACCCGTTTAACAAAAACATTTCTGACTCTGTTCCAACTGCACGACAAAAGGGTTGTACAGCTAAAATGGGGTCAAGTTTTAGAGACAATGACTGTTTCCTCTTAATCTAAGGTCTGTGGTGTGCACAAACACATTTTTTCCCACTGTCCTCCTCTCTGCTTTTTATTTTTGCTCTCTGTTGCCCTCAATACTTACAGACAGGTTTAATTTGATTTCAGATGTATCTCTTACTGTTTTCACCACGATACAGCTGTTGAGAATCAACCTAAAACTGTAAAAAAAACTGACTGTAGCTGTGTTGAAACCGTCCACTCATTCAATGAAATAGTCAATAAAATAGTGAACTACATAGTGAACGATCAAAAGAGTTTTCAGACACTACACTGAAATTTTCTAAACGCCATAGCGTCAGTAAATGAGCCAGATATTCCTGTGATGGAGGTGGATGCGCCAAGAATCACGTAAACAAACCGGGCACTCAGGAGGATAAGGAGCAAATTTTGCAGCTGTTTACAGCCATTAAAAGACGTAAAAAAGCTACGCTACGAACATGTTAAAGATACTGTCATGTTTTTTGCATTGATAACGAAAGCAGCGCCAATTTGTGCCGTAGCAGCCTTCTTTCTCTTCTTCTTCTTCTACTTCTTCTCTGGAAAAACACGACGGCATTGTGGTATACGGGAATACAATATAGTATACATCGCATGTACACTCACATTTGCTGTGCATTGTTGGTATTTTGTAGCGCACCATATAGGGAATGAAATTACCGCTTAGAATTCAAAAAACACTACAAAATGGCAAACACGCTACGTAGTGCACTATATCCATCATAGGGAACGATTTCGAACCCAGCTTATGCCTATCAGGCTACAAAATGCAAGGTTCAACCACCTAGAGATAACACAGTGTTATAATTTCAACAACAACAGGCCAATTGATTTAAAAGAACACAGGGGCCTAAGTCCTGAAAGCCACTCAGTGTTTCTGCATGTAAAGAAAAGGATGTTCAACCTCCAAAGGAAAGGATGAAGAATACAAAGTATATGAAGAGCCAAATAACAAAAAATGTCATTGTCACTGATGTATTGAGACTTAATGTACATTAAAGTTAAAATATACCTGCTCCAGTTTTCTCTTTGAAAAAAGCAATAATTTGAACAACAATAAAAAAGATGTTTTTTTTTTCAATACCATCAATCCAAAATGTCTATTTATCCACCTACTATTAGTTAACTCAAAGGAGCCTTCAGTGAGGTACATTGTGGTCATAAGGGGAATGGACATGCTCAGCAACAATGCTCAGGTAGGCTGTAGGATTTAAACAAAGATTAAGATTGTTAATATCTCAATCAATTTTAAACTGAGAGCCCTCACATGAGGACAGATAATGACAGGTTCTGTTTTTTTTTTTTTTTTTAAACTAACTCTTGTCTCTGTTCCAGGCTCATGTTTCTGCCCTTCCCTTGTCTTGTCACATCCGCATGCTGAATGTTCCTCCCACCTGTTTTCAATCACCCCTCATTACCTCCTGTATCGAACCTCATGTCTCTCACTGTCTCATCGCCAGATTGTCGCACTTCCCAGTCTTCGTATCCAGCATTCATAGTCATAGTCATGCCATGCCATTTTTGGATCCTGTCGCCCTTTTTCTGCCTGCCTCTCTGTGTAAGACTTTGCCTGTTTTTTGACCCAGATTAGCCTCACGTTTTTTGATCCTGTTGCCTTTCTTTGACTGCCTACCCGTGTACCAAACCTTTGCTTTTTTTGGATTAAAGCCTTTTTGCCTTTTACAACCGTGCTCTGAGTTGTGCATTTGCGCCCACGTTTAATTATGTTGCTTGATCAAATGCAACTTCAGTGTAAAGTAACTGCGTCCTTTGCTGTTTCAATTTCAATCTAGCTTTTCAGTTTGTTATATAAAAATTACAAACTTCATTGTGTAGACACTCATATTTTTTCATGTATCAACAAGTTCATCACATTCCAGAGGTCGTCTATCAGAAAATAAGGCTGCAATTAAGTTTGGCCAGATCACATCGCTGATGCGAAACCTTGTATTGACTGTCCTTAGGCTTGAATAAAACATAAAAAATTATGTTTTCTGTGCAAAGGCCTTTGTAGTCGCATATGTTGTAAACCTAAACTTAAGTGTGCGTCCTCTTTGTTATGACACTTTCATTATTTAAATCTGAGGGATTCAGGCAAATTGTTCCAGACTGATGGGGCTTTGAATTGAAAAGCAGAACAACCAATTTCTGTATAAATTCTTGGAACAAATGAGAAAGGACTTGTATGACCAAGGTTGTACTGTGATCTATATGGAGTTAGATATTGCTCAAGGTAAGGAGGGCAGTTATAGAAGATACATTGGAAAAGTAACAGCAGCCAGTGAAAGTGTTGTCAGGATTAAGAGGTCAGCCAGTTCAATGAGTCATAAATTAAACAGTGATGAGTTCTGAATGGACAGTCTTAAAATAAATCTATAAAGACTGTTGTGCACAACATTAATGGATTGAAGAGTGGCTTTTGAGCTCTTTTGGTAAAGAGTATGGGCATAATCAAGTACTGGGGGATAAGTTGAGTAACAATTTTCTTTCTTACCTGTGTGATAAAACAATTGATAGAGCATAAAATATCCAAGCTGCAGTTTATTTTCTTTGTTATTGAGTCAATATGGTCTTTAAACGTCAATATGGTCTGTTTATAATTATCTTACCAAACACCCAAATACTTGAACTTTTCTACTTCCACAAGTGAAGTTTAATCAAGATATTTAATATGCCATTCCTCAGATTGTAAAACTTGATTTGGTGCCAAACAACATGTTATTTGACTTTGTATTACTGAGTACGAGTTTATTAGAAGCAAACCATTTTTGCACTTTATCAAAGTCAGTCTGTAAGGTTGACTGTATTTGCATGACATTCATTTTGGCAGTGTAAATAAGAGTATCACCTGCATACAGTTGAATTTCAGTGTTTGAACAAATTTGAGGAAGATCATTGATGTAAATGGAGAGCAATAAAGTACCTAATGATGAGCCTTGAGGTATCCCTTTTTCAATTGGTCTAAATTCAGGTTGCGTTCTCTGAAGACTGACGCTCTGATGGGTGTGACCAAAAGAGAGATTGTTGTGAGAGTTCAATTGCATGGAGTTTGTCCAACAGGAGGTAGTGATCAACCATGTCAGAAGCCTTGGTGAGATCTATGATTGTGGCCCCTGTGAGCATACTGTTGTCTGATGCAGATGTGATGTCATTGGCGAGTTTCAATAGGGCTGTGGTTGTGGAAAAGTTGGGTCTAACGCCAGACTGATATGGGGATAATATATTAAAGTCACTGATGTATTGAAAAAGTGATTAAAGATTTTTTTCAAACATTCTGGCTACACAGTTGAGTATAGAGATGGGTATATAATTGTCAATGTCTTGAGATCACCACCTTTAAGCAAGGGGGTGACCCTTGCACATTTCCAGTTTAGTGGAACTTCACCTGTCTGCAAAGATAAGTTAAATAAGTCTAACAATGGGTAAGCTAAAACATGAGATGCTATCTTTAGAAATGTAATTTTCAGACCATCTGGGCAGCACCAACATTTGGTCTGAGGCCATCTAAAACCTGCTGTACCTCAGCTGAACTGATTATGCTGAAGGAGCAAGAGTTGCTATAGTTGGGACCACTCAGTGTGGCATTGTAATGTGGAGTACCAGGAAAATTAAGCATGCTAACTTTTGAGAATGCTGACTAAAGACAACAACAATCACAGCAAGGTCATTTACAATTTCATGATTGATTTTTATATTTGTGGTGGACTTTTTTTTTTACTGTTTTTACTGATTATGCTATTAATTGTGTGCCAAAATTGTTTTGAATTTTTAAACTCATTTATTTGGGAGTCTTTCTTATAGCTGTATTTTGCATTTCGCGTTTTGGTTGTACATATATTTTTTAAATGCTTGTAAGTATTCAGGTCAGCCATTTCTTTAGTAGAGTGATATTTTTTCCAAGCGCTGAATAGCCTAATAAGGTCTGCATTTATCCATGGTAGATATCTACCTCTAACTCTTATTGTTGTCCAGGGGGCATGTCTATTAACTTTATTTAACTCTGTATAAAAGTAATCCCATGCATCATCAATATAAGGAATTAGTTGTAATCTGTCCCAATGTATAGCAATATTGTCATCAATGACTTGTTCTGGAGTCATACTCCTAGAGTCTGAGATTTTGAATCAACTCTGGTTGGTTCTGTTATTATTTGTGTAAGGTTTGTGCTGCTGAATAATTTCTTTTCTTAAAGGGATGTACGATCTAGCAAGTTTTTGTTAAAATCACCTAGTATGATCAGTTCTCCTGGAGGGTTTAGAGAGTTAATACATACTGTGGATTCTAGAGGAGCATTTGGGGGTCTGTAAATGTTTCCAATAGTTTGGTGTTTATTTTTCTTAAGATGCAATTTAACAAAGAGACTTTCAAAGTGCAGACAGTGTTCTGTTAGAGTAATAAGATCTGAGGATATATTTGTAGAGACATACGTAGCCACTCCACCTCCTCTAGTAGGCATAATTTTCAAGGTTCATTTCATCATCGCAAATATTGCTATGCAGCCAGGTCTCAGAGAGGGGGATTACACTGGGTTTATTGTATGCAACCCATGCCTTTAGGAGGTCTATTTTGGATGGAAGTCCCCTAATATTAAAATGGATAATGTGTAAGCCTTTTACTGTGGTCATAAATTAGTAGTATTCATTTTTAAACTGAACTGTTTGTATGAGTACATAGGATGATGTTCCTGGGGTGTGTAGCAGGAAGAAGTGATGGTAAGGAAAAGGGCAAGTTGGAAAGGAGAGCCATCCACACACACACACACACATATATATATATATATATATATATATATATATATATATATATATATATATATATATATATATATATATATATATATAAAAACAGATACATATACATATATATATACACAGATACATATATATATATATATATATATATATATATATATATATATATATATATATATATATATATATATATATATATATATTTATATAGGTCAGTGTATCAGGTAACATAAGTGTTTCACTGGGGCAATGATTTCAATAAAAATAAATCTAAAAATAATGTAAAATGCTCTTATTTGCATTCACTTCATTTATTTATCAATAAACTGTTTAGAATTGGTCAAATGTGTCAATATTCACTCAACCATTAAACAACACATAAAGATCAAAGTGCAAATATACCAATGTGCAATTAAATGCAATCAACTTTGAATTAACTGTACAAAGTTGGAGATTAATTGGGATTAAAAATTTTAAACTTCTGACTGCCCTAATAAAAATGTGCATAGTATGCTTGTTTTTATTCCACAAATCTTAAGTTCAACAAAGATCATTTTAAGTGATTTTAGTTTCCTATAATGAATTGGATGATTAAATGATATTTTTTAACTGATATGTAAATAATGGACAAACTGCTGTTTTATATGAGTTACCATACCACAGAAATAAACATTGATTAATTGATCAGCACTTTAGATAAACTTGTTGGAAAAATGATCAGTGAGAGGATGTGACATTTTCAAAGGTCAGATGTTCTGGCACAACTTCGCCAGTTTTAAGGTGCTTGGAGAGAAAAAGTCTTGAAGTGCTCCAGCAACATTTGTGGTTCAGGAAAC
The DNA here is from genome assembly GCA_037902135.1 of Cetoscarus ocellatus. NCBI lineage: Eukaryota > Metazoa > Chordata > Actinopteri > Labriformes > Labridae > Cetoscarus > Cetoscarus ocellatus. The sequence goes on from JBAMNC010001023.1 coordinate 352,481, forward strand.
AACTTCATTAGACCGACACGTTTCTGCTTGTGGCCTTCATCAAAGTCAGAAATTAATTACAAACATCACTTAAGTAGGGTAGGTTTATTATTAAAATATAGTAATAACAAAAAATCAAAAAAGTTTAACAGTTTCAAGATTTGACCAGTCATGTGCAGCCACATCTGGGTCAGCCAATAGAACGGCTGCAGAGGTGTGTCAGTTGGGTCATCATGTGGTTTGATGGAGAAACATCCTGCTCCCCTAGAGAGTGCATCACTGAACACAGGAGTGCAATAAAAAGAAGTCAAAACCAGCCCTGTTACAAGACATTTTAATGAGACACTCCATTTTATCCTTGTTTTTCTTTGTCATAGAAGCAAAGCATAAAACAAACTAAAAGAGGTGGTAGTATTGATCTTATCAGGAAAACAAGAGAAGCATTTAGTTTTTTTATTTAAAATCCAAGGGGAATGGATGAGGACTTTTAGGATCTGTTTTATCTAAACCTCTGCATTTCCCCTTTTTATGCCTTATGGCAGGCATCACCAAATGGCGGACCGTGGTCCGGATCCGTACCAACTGATGGTTCTGTCCAGACCCGTGACCAATCTCTGATAAATTCACAAGAATAGATTTTAACTGAGCATTTTTTCCAACAGTCGCTGATATACAGCGGGCACGCCCGCTGACAGGGGGGGACAAACGGGTATGTTGATCCAGGCCCGGGGTGGGGTGGGGGGGCAGAACTGGGCGGGAGGGGCCCGCTGCCCCGGAGCGGAGGAACAGAGCCTAGAACCGCTACTGCGGTCTGATCACAAGCCGGTCACGCCACGAGTGTTCCTAAATATATGTTCTATATATTTTCTGAGGCTATAAGGTTGTTTAATGAAGCACTAAAGAGGAACGAGACATGATTCATTTAGCGGAGGTGATTTTCCCGCCGCTATCGTGTTTACAGCACGAGCTGCAGCAGCCACAAGCAAACAGGAGGCAGAGACAAACAGTCAGTGCAAAAAAATAAGACCCTTGTCACCTTCAAGCATTGTGTCCGACCTGTGTGTGGGAAATGCTGATGAGGGCTAAAAGCTTTTGCGCTGTGGTGGCGCTGCGCTCTCCACAGGCTGATCCTGTTCTTTTTCTAATTGTTTACTAATGGAGTTGATCATTTGTTCGTGTTATTTTCATTGTTGCAGTTCTACAGTTTTTAGCACTAGTTTGCTTTCGAATGTTTCACATTTTGCAAGTTCTAGCAACACTGTTCTGTTTATTTATTTATTAGCCTATGTGAGTGTGGGTTCATGCAATGCGTGTAGCACTGTTTGTGTGAGAGACAGAGAGAGAAAGACTAAAAGACAGAGAGAGAGAGAGAGTTAAGGACAGAGAGCGAAAGAAAGAGAGAGCAAAATCTAAAACAAAATATATATCTTCCTATCACTTTCTTGTTACATTATTTTGCAACAACACAGCAGAAAAGTAGTTACAGATGACAAATGATTGCACTTTTAAGAGTCAATTTCTTGAATTATGAAGGTGTTGACTTTTTTACTGGAAGTGTAGGCCTTAATTTTTTTAGGGTGTGACCTCTCTTATTTAAGGAGAAACAAGAGGAAAAATATTTGGTCAGTGCTCTGTATGCACTGGATTTTCCCTAAAAAGAGCCACCTTTTAGTTATTGTTTTCTGAAGATGTTGACTTTTTTACTTGATGTGTAGGCCTTCAATTCTTGGCTGGGACCCCTTTCATTTATAAAAATGATTATTTGGCTTTGTTTGTACTTTTTTATTGATTTTATTTCAGGTTTTTCATTTTTAAGCTGAAATAAAGGCCTTAAATTAATTTGCCTTGGACTATTTTTATTTATGGTAAAAGAGCTAGCTGTGCACTCAATAAAACGTATCCTGCATTAAAAATTGACTATAAATATTGTTGAAACCATAAAAATGTGGACAGAGGGGAAGGCTATTAGACACAAACTTGACTTCGGTTCAGAATTTTTATTGGTGGAAATTTTGTTAACTGGACCTCGGTGACTTTTAATTGAATACCCCTACCTTATGGTTACTTATGTAATTTCTTGCTGATCCTTTGGTCAACAAGTACTTTAAAATGGCTGCTGCATTAAGTCAAATACCATCCAGTGGAAGCTGTCCTTTTGGCCTTTGACCAAAAATGGTACCACTGATGCCTCCTTTTGGACACTCCCCCTCACACCCCGTCAGTACCTCACTGGTTCAAACCACATGATGACCCAAATGACACACCTCTGCAGTCATTCTACTGGCTGCACATGACTGGTCAAAATCTTGAAAATGTTTAACTTTTTTGCATTTTGTTTTATTATTATTTTTTTCATTTTCAAACCTACCCTACCTAAGTGATGTTTGCAAAGGATGTGGCATTTTGTCAGATACTGTCTTCTGTGTCTCACACAGAACTGCTGTCCTAAAGAGGTCTTACAGTGGATTTCTTCTAAAACTGCAGTCTCCTGAAACATTTTTATTTCTTTGTTCTTTGTCCCACAGAGGCTGAACTGTTTGAACAGGGGCAGATTTTTGGCTGTATTACATCAAACATGTGCAATCTTTCAGAACAGCAGTATGAGGCTCTTTCTTCTGCTTTCATATGGATTTCTGGTGTGCCTACATGTTCCAAAACCAGCCCATATAGTTCAGCTCTGACCTTCAGCCCGGGTCTGTTCCCACTGCTGCTTGGTCTTGTTGTGCTGTCTGTCAACTAAGACCAGGACTACCCCCGGTCAGAGTGGGGCCCTATGCAGATTCTTCTCTGAGGCCCCCCACATTGTGGTTTATCAGGCACAATGAGTTTAATCAGAAAATAACTTCATTTTACTTTAACTATACATCATTTTTGTTGTGGGAACATAGTATATACATGTTTTCAGTTAGATTTTTGATGCATTCCCTGTGGTTCACACATGAACAACACAAAGCTTCTTGAGTAAAAAAAAGTGAATGTCAATTTGGAATCAGTGCCTTTATGTTTGTGTCTTAAACAATAAAGTTTAATCTGATAAACATGCATATTCTTCTTTTTATCAATGTATTTTATATTGAAAAAAATATTGCTTGTTGTAGTGAGCAAAGAAGCTTATCTAGTTTTGATAACCATATACCAATTCTTTCTATTTTAAACAACTATACCACCTGATTATCTACTTTCTATCTCTTCATGCACGCACCAGCCTGTCTAATTTCCTTCTGTTTCCTTCAAACTTCAAGTCTTGTTGTTTTTTACTTGCTGGCCACTTTATAAGGTACACCTTGCTGCATCAGGTTACTTTGCCTTCAGGACTTCCTTAATTATGCATGCCACTGATTCAATAAGATGCTGGAAACATTGCTCAGAGATTTTGCTTCACATGGACACGATTAGGATGAACATACATCCTCTGTTGCTCAGACATGTCCTCCTTTTTGGTCGTAACATTATGTCCAGAGGGATTTTCTAAAATTCCTTTTAAATGTCTGGGTTTTGCTCAGCTTGTTTTAGCTGTTGCTTACAACAGAAAAAGACATGCATGATTCAAACTTACTGTAACTCCTCAAGTATCAATGCTATCCAATAAAATTCCAACAGATTCTGAAAGCAGAGAAGCGGAGCACTCCACTGATAAACGGTACATGAATCATTTTCCTCTGAGGGATACATAAATAAATAGATAAATAAATAAATAAATAAATAAATTCTCAACTAATCTACACGATTCACGTAGGTCACCTATTTTGGTTTCAAAACGGCGAACTTTGCCAAAAGGTGAGGGATTTTCATGTCACCATATTAGCACCAGATTATCCAAACTGGTTCTGTGAGATAAAGTTTTGGCTCAATATAGATCAAAAAAGGGCACAACATTAAAGTCACTGCAACAGTAATGTTTCATCGAATTTCTTGGTCCTTATGTTCTTCTGGAGTTTAATTTAGCACGTTTTGCCTTCCAAGAGGGCACTTTGGCACACATTTTTCAACAATTGGGCCACGAGGGGGGGCGACCCACCACTGCCAAGGAGGTTACATTTTTGCTCTCATTTACTTGTTTGTCTGTAAACAAGACAACTGAAAATGTTCAACAGATCTTAATTTTCAGAGAATGTCAGTCATAGCACAAGGAGGAGGTGTTTCAATTTTTTTTTTTTTTTCTCTTGTTGGCCAACATGGACATTTGCTATTCCTAATAGCCATTGGGATTATTCACAGTGGTCTTGGATCATTGCTGATAATAAGTTCAATAGCAAACAAGAAATTGAAATTTAAACATTTTTTTCAGTGTAATATTGATGAACTAATCCAAGTTTCATGATTTTTCTAAGCTTAAATGTAATATCAAAAGCTATTATTAATCTGTTTTGAAACTACATGTTGGTTCGACTTAGAAGCAGCTACAATATTTCCAACATACAGTATAAAGTCACATTGTGACCTCTTGTTTAAGGATTTCCCATTAACCAAGTCACTTGATTAAGTCGGTGCCCATGGTTGTGGAAATAACGTATGCAGTAATGATAATTAGAAAATGCTTGCAATAGGGCCCCCAGTGATTATTGTAGTCCGTGGTGGCAATTTGTTAGCAACCATCCTTTTAAACACACAACGATGCCTTAAAATTCAAAAGTGGGCAATATCTGATGAATTTTATGATTTTGGATTAAGCATTAGAATCTCACGTGCATATGCATGTAAAATGAACATATGTTCATCAAAAACCCTATGTATTTAGACTTTCTCTGCAGATGTTGGACTGCCCATCTCTGTTCCTTTGATTGTCTCCAGACTTGCAATCCTGTAATTTCCCTTTTGTAATAAAAACTCACAAAGGCCGCATTTAGTTCAAGATCCTTCATTTTTCATCTTTTTTTCATTCTTGTGGGAAGATATACAAATTTGCCATTACAACCATAACCTGATTGGTAGAGGTGATTGCAGACAGGAGAGTGTCAGAGACCATAAATAAATAGTTAGTGCATTAGAAAAGATGCTCACTGGCACTGTCACTGTCCCATGGGCCTGTTGTCAATAAAACAAACCCTACAAAAACAGCAAATATGACACAGCAGGGTAGAAAATGACTTTGAGTTAGTTGTGACCATGTGCATAGATCTGCTAGCCACTTTTGTAATAGACCCTCGTCAATACATGTCAGAAATGAAGCAAAAAAACCTTACTCTTGAGAAGTTTGTGGTGTTACTACTTGCTTTTCATTTAATAAAGAAATGCAGTCATGATCTGGTAAAACTGCTACTGAAGCTGTGAGCTTTTATGCTAATCCCTGTATGAGCAGTTACTTCCTGCTGTCATCTCCCTCGAAGCTTGTTCCTCTTCCTGCTCCAAAGGACTCTGATTGGGCCGTGGCACTTTGGGCCGAGCAGAGTTGTTGTAGATTGGAGCTTGGCACGATGGATCTGCCTGATTACAGATAATTAATCAGGCAGATCCAGCATTGCAAGGTTAGCTGACTTCTGGGTTGTAGAAGAAGAAAAAGGAGGAGGGCCAGAGAAGGAGGAGTAGCGACTAGAGAAATGGAGATAAGGAGGAAAAGGGAGAAAGAGGATAAAAATGCCCTGATTCTCTTCCTCAGTTCATCCTCCTCCTTCCCTGCCTCTAATCTCTGTCCCTCACCCTCCTCTCCCTCTCGTCACTCTCTCCCCCTCTCTTTGTTCGGGGCCCGTGTGCGGCGGTGGATGTATATTTCATGTGCGGCTCTGGAGGCTTTTACCATTAATTATAGAGAAACACTAACCTCTCCATTTGCCGGACAGATGTTATTTTTTACTTAAGGAGAGAAAGGGGACTGTTCCATAATTCAGAGGTAATCCCGCTCACCAGAGAACAAATAAATAAATGAATAAATAAATAAAGCAAAAGCAAAAAAACACAAACATTTGGTCTACACCGCTCCTTCAGACACACGCACAGATTTCTCTCTGTTCAGCCTTTAAGTGCATTCTGTGTAATAAATATGGAACAGCTGCTTTATCATTTCATTTTTTATTCACTCATCCGCCTCTCCCAAATACTCACACACCATCGCTGGTCGGATACGCTTCAAAAATATGTCACCCTAAAGATGAAAAACTCCACATAAATCTGGATTATTTGTCCTAAAATTAAGAGATGACAACGCAAAAGACAGAGCTGAACAAGCAAAAGAAGTTTTAAGAAAACAGAGTTTAGTGCTGCAAAATCATATGTGCAATGTTATGACAGGCAGTTTACCCTTTTATATAATTCCTGTGGCTCTGAAGGCAAAAGAGAAAAATAATTCAGAAAACGCAAGGACAAACAAATAATAAAAAAATAACACAAAGAAATGTGAAACAAAAAAACTGTAAAAAGTAATATAAACATTACAAAAAATACTAACAATAAAGAAAAGCAAAGTAAAAAAAAAAAAAAAAATGCCACAGTTATTTGTTACATTCTATTAATTATTAAAAAAAATACTGGTTTATTTTTTATTGTGAAAAAAAATGCTATTTATTGTATTCTATTTTGCATTGTTAAATTTTTGTTCTCTTTTTTTACATGTTCTTTTCATGTTTTTATTAGTTATTGTTTTTACTTGCTGTTTGATTTATTTGTTGTTGTGTTTTATTTATTTTCCTTTTATTTGTTGTTTTGTTTTCTTGTTGTTTTAGTTTTTTGTTGTTTTTATCATCTTCTCATTTTGTTGTGATGTTATTTGTTGTTGTGTTCTTTATGTAAATCTTATTTTTTATTTCTATTTTACTTATGAATTACATTTCTTATTGTTTTTTGTTGGTTTGTGTGTATTTGGTATCATTTTTCTTATTGTATTTTATTTGTTTGTATTTTTATGGATTTTATTTTATTTTGGTTCTGTTTCTCAATTTTCTTTGTTGTTGTGTTTTTTTTAGTTTGTTTTCACTTTGAGGCTTCCATATATTGCTGATTAATTCACAGTTACTTGACAGAACACAATAAATCTTCTAAACTATCTATCTTACCCTGCTCCACACACACACACACCCACACACACATCTCTCTCTCTCTCTCTCTCTCTCTCTCTCTCTCTCTCTCTCTCTATATATATATATATATATATATATATATATACATATATATATATGTATATATATATATATATATATATATATATATATATATATATATGCATATATCTACATATATATATATCTACATATATATGTGTGTGTATATATATATCTATATATCTATCTATCTATCTATCTATATATATATATATATATATATATATATATATGTGTGTGTGTGTGTGTGTGTATATGTATGTATAAGTATGTGTGTGTGTGGTACAAAGTATAAACTACACCAACTTATTTAAACTGTCTGACAACAAAAACTGTATTTCATAAACCTTGGAAACTCATGTAGTTTAATGGGTGTCCGTTATATCAGATTTAGACAGGAGACCTGTCACATATTTTCTTTGACCTGGAAAAACTATTGAGTTAAAGTCTTCATGTGAAGTGGATACGTGCTCATCATGGGATTGTTTACTCAGGGAGCAAGTGTTTGGAGATGCCAAGTTATGATTTTATCAATCACCTGAAAGATTTGGGCTTTTTGAGGGCAAAAGCACCCCCATCCCCAATATGATGATCACAGTAAAAAACAATAATTTAGGCAACACTGAGGTTAAACTTTAACATCTCAAATGAAGGATAAGCACCTCATAACTGCAATATTTCTCTGCTGGAACTTCAAAATGGCCATGTTTTGTCATGTTTAAAAAATCAGAACATGAAACAGTTTTGTGTTTAATGCAGAAGCAGCTCTGTGTGTGTCTTCTCTGTGCTCCCAGCTCACTGTTCAGGATGTCTGTGTGTGAGGAGTTTTGATTTCAAGCCCTGGGGTTTGTCAGGGTCTTGGGACCACTCACCATCCCTCCCTCCGGCAAAGTGAAATCGCACCCCAGGGCCGGTGGGTGACCCTCACTCACACCCCCTGCACACACACACACACCCACACACCCACACACACACACACACACACACACATTGTTAGCACTTTCTTCTCACACGCACACTGAGTGAAGTGGCTCGTGCTCAGTGGAGGAATCCCAGTGTTTTAGAGAAGATCCCATTAAAAGTTCATGAGTGTGTCTGTCTAGGAATCAAGACACCCGCACTGCTGCTTGCCCCGATCCCTCTGAACAAGTGTGTGTGTTTGTATGTGTGTGTGTGTGTTATTTATTCATGCTCAGAGTTATTAGGGCATCTTGTGGTGGGCATCACACCCCTCACACCGGACACACTGAGTAGATACAGGAGATAAAGTCTTCTGTTATGCAGCTCTGTCTTTGGCCTCCCGGTTTTCTGAGATCTACCCAGGATGTTTGCAGTTTTGATTAGAGCAACGCTTCTGCTCCTTTTTAAAGTGATCAGTCTTTTCATGAAGTCTGGCTGCAGCAGCTTTCTGTCCTGTGCCTGAAGGTTTAAATGTTGCATCTTCCTTAAAATAAAATTCAAACTTTTAATTATCAGTACAATAAAAGTAAAGACACAGATGAAGATGTTGGGAACGCTGGGCCGAAAAAGTGGAAGTGAAGACATTTTTTCTGAATCTTTTCATCCTTGATGCAGTGACGGACACAAAACTGTGGACCTGAGAATATCTGGATGGGCCTCATTTCATTTCTTTTCCTTTTATTTAACTCCTTTTTTCTGAATAATGAATCACCACATTTTCATTATGTTGCCTTGACCGACTTTCTTATCAAAATATTATCAGACATTTTATACCCCAACTTATACACATCTACAGTTACACAAGAATAGTTGAATCAGCTTGCTTTAAAAGCTGACATATTTTTCTTTTAATATGAAAAATAACCAAAAAAAATCTCTTTTTACTTCAGGGAGGATGTTCGGAATATCAGCTATTTTAAGTAGCTGCCCTGCATTTGTCAAAATCTGTTTAAAATATAACAAATCATATACTGTTTAATTTATTTTTTCGTTTATTCATACATTATTACTTTCATGATTGGGTGGGCCTGTGTACATCCAGTCCCACCCATAGGTGCGCCTCTGCCTTAATGTTCTGTTTGATCCTACATAAGGATGGGATAAGAGTATCATTACTTGGTATCAAATTATCCATACTTTTATAAGTACTCTCTCTAGTATCGAGTACTTCAATAAAGTATCAACACACAGTCTTCATTCTCCAAGCTAAGAGAGCACCAAGTTCTGTGTCATGTAAGATCAGAGGTCAATCAGACGTATCAACCAGTGTATCAAACAGAGACACAACATAGTTCTGTAAACAACTACAGTATAAATGACAGAAAGAAAACTGTTTTATAAATCTTACTCATCACAAAAAAAATTAAATTCACTTTAAAAGTGACTTTAAATTACAATTTTTTGTTTTAAATGATTTACAAATCAGTGCAATATTTATGGAATAATTAACTTTTCATCAAAAATTACAGTAGCTACACTCTTTAATGGTATAATGTTTCTCTAAATTTATTCTCTTTGTACAAAAACTTCAAATTCAACACACCGTAAAAACAATCAAGACTATATGTTTTCTTTGTGTGCCTTTGGTCACTGAAAAACAGAACATTTTCTTAAAACTAGGTCTCCTTCTTGGGAAATGATTGTATCAGTATCAAAAAAACTATAGTAACAAGTATCCATATTGTATTTATATCAAAAACTTAGGTATTGTCCATTGCTATGACGATACCCAAGATAAAATATTTTTCATGTCCTTCAAAATAGAATTCGAATATTAAGCTTTCATTAAACACATGAGCAATGTCAAGAGAGAAGATAAAAAAACGCTGTCACATGGCAATTTGTGCTTGGGCATGACACTTAAACCCCAAGTTGCTCCAATTGCTGCGCCAGTGGCGTGTAAATGGGCATGAAAGGGCGTGAACGTGTTAGTTGATACTGATAGATAACTGACATAGAAACTCCAACATTCAGTGAGTGACTGTGAGAATGAGGGTGGGAATGGGTAGGTGTGACCTGCGGTGTAAAGCTGCTTTGAGCTGTCAAAGACTAAAAAAATCGTTATATAAAAAAAAATAGGAAAAGGGCCATTTAGGGAGGAGAAAAGAATGAGCATGCAAATCCTGCAAGAAACCCAAGTTTAAAAGTGTTTATTCTTTTCTGTGCTGTTTGCTTGGCAAAGACAGTGAGGTGGAAATCTGACATAATGCTGAGCACAAAAAGAGAAATTATGGACTCTGAAAGACAGTTTGTATGCCTTATCTTGCATTCATCTATTCATCATCAGTAAGGCCTGAGGGGTTGGAGCCTGTCCCAGCTGTGATTGGGCAAGAGATGGGTAACACCCTGAACAGGTCCCAGGCTGATCACAGGACCACATAGAGACAGACAACCATTCACGCTCACACTCACCTAAGGGCAATTTAGAGACACCAGTTGACCTCTCAAGCATGTTTTTGGTCTGTGGGAGGAAGCTGGAGTTTTCCCGCAGAAGAACCCATGCATCCACAGGGAGACCATGCAAACGCCACACAGAGAGGCCCAGACCAACAATGGGGAGTCAAACCAGCAATCTTCTTGCTGAGGCATAACCTGCTGCGCCAAGGTGCCAAGATCTGATCCTGCAATACAACTTAAAAAAGAAACTCCTCATTCTTTTTTTGCTATTTGGTTCTTCATCTAAAATTCAACATATTGCATGTTCATTAAAACAAAAATCAAACATTCAGAGTGCAGCAGAAACAGAAGCATTGATACAAAGAGGATATATCTCAGAAATAGTGAAATTAAAATAGAACAAATGCAGTCTGCATGATGAATCCTGCAAGAGATCTTCAATAAAAAATGTTCATTTCTAAGTTGCTGTTTTTTCTTGAACCTTAAAAAATGCCTATTCATTACAAAAGACCAAAACATTTATTTAGGGGCACACAAAGAAGCAAAGAAAATGAAATACAAAATCCAAAAAAAAGCAAAGCAGAAAAGATTAAATTAATGATAAAGAAAGGCAATTTGCAGACCACAGTCTGCAATAAATCATGAATAAAACTCCTCCGTCTTCATGGTCTGTTTGTCCTGCAGTTGAAATTGTGACATTTTTCCATCCATGTTGATTCAAACAGAAATCAAACATAAAAGTAGCTGCATACACAGAATCAAAGACATGAGTGAATGTATGTAGAGGAAATCATTAATAAAAACATATTTATAGTGTGCTGGCTCATCCTGCACCTCAAATTCAACGTTTTTCTCATTTATTCAAATTGAAATCCAACATTATAGAAGAAATACATGCAAAAAGAAAGAAGACAAGGCAAACATTTTTAAAAAGCAAAATAAACAAGTTAAAAAGGACACAAAGAGGCAGTTCGAATGTTTAGTCCTGAAGGAAATCTCAAATAACTCTTCCAACTTGATGTGTTAATTTGTCCTGCATCTGAAATTTTACATGTTGTATATTTATTAAAATAAAAATCAAACATTTAAGTAGAAGTATAAACAGATGTTATGACATGAGAAAAGATATGTTGCTTGAAAAGGAAAAGTAAGGACACAAAAAGACACTTTCAATCTGCTATCCTCTTTCCACTATTTTCCAAATGTTTAAAAAATGACACAAATGTTTTGACTGAGGCACGTATTCTTTTTGACTCGACTTGTGAGATACATGATAAAACTTACATAAAATCTTCACAAACTGGCAAATAGATGATCTGAAAGCAAGAAAACTCAAAGAACTTCTGCATCACATTTTTTCGGGGGCAGAATTTTGATGATTGAGAGCCTGTCCTTCTTTTGCTTCAAATGAAATTTTGCATGAATATAAGCTCTTTTTTTTTTTATCTGCCCAAACAAAATATTTAAACTTGAGTAGTAAAAGCACTGTACGCTCTCTCTGATAAGACAGGTCAAAAACTAAAATGCATTATGATCAGAAAAATATGAGTAAATAATCAGACTATTAGGAAAAATCATAAATATCAGAGGCATAATATGCATTTTTACATGTATATAAATTTTGATTTACAACACACTAAAAGTATCAATTAGAACAAATAATCACAAATAGTCATTTTTTCAAATGCACAAATCAAGCAAATGTCGGACTGAGAGAGAGCCTAAACATTAAATAAATAAATAAATACATTTTATGTTAGAATCTAACCGTCACAGCAGCTGCATCAACAATAATTATAACCTTGTGATGAAAGAAGTCCAAAATTTAGCAAACACTGAAGTTTGGATCCTGTTTCCTTTGGTTAAATCAACTCTTACTGTTTATATCTTCTTAAATTCACAAACAAATCAAATATACTAATAAAAAGTGATTTAATTTTACAATATAAATCCTCACAGTTTGGTTTTTCTCACCTAATCGTTCCTCTTCTCCCTCCTCCGGTCCCGGTGCAGACGGAGTGCTGTGATGCTCAGAGCAGACAGGAGCACTGCAGCACTCCTCTGCTGATGCTGCGTCGAGCAGCTACCCCTGCTCACACCAGCAGGCGGCGCTGCTTGCACACAAACATGATGGAGCTGCGGGGCCACGGAGGGGCCAAAACAGAGCAGCAGGTCCACAAACAGCAGAGACAAACAGCAGAGAGGTCAGACAAACAACAACAACACAGAGCGGATGGAGAGACTTAGAACACCAGACTGCTTATATTATAATGTGATCTTTTGTTATGAATATCTGACTTATTACTCTTTTAAATGTCCCTACAATATGAATGAAGAGCCATTCAAAACACAGGAGTAGAGAGAGACAAACGGCATCTCCCTGTGTTGCTGCAATTTAGTTGTTTTTGCACTTTAGTGAACTTTAATCTTTTTTTGGGTCAACTTTGAAAATCAGTCATTTCATTTTAAACATTACATCACTTCTCCACATTTTAAATAGCATCCATCTTAATTCTAATCAAAAATTTGCACCAATGATTACTATGACTCAATGATGTCTAAATAGATTTTGGAGGTCATGGGTCAAAGGTTAAGGTCATTGGGCCTAATGTTCATCTCTTGCTTGAGAATGTGATATCTTGTTTTAGCTCTGAGAGAGTTTCTGAACAAGTATCCACTTTGATTTGAGAGACTTTCAGGGAATATTGGTCATGGTCAATAAATGGTTTGTTTTTGGAGGTGTTCTGAACTCAATTGTAGATCTGGATATTTTTAAAGGACTTGTAAACAGTACGAGATATGGCAGTTTTCCATGTTTTAACTTGCTAAACAATGTTAAAAATGCCTTGGAAGAGGTTTGTGCTCTCAAAGCACTGCTACATTGTTTGAAAGTTTGTCCAAAAAATGACTCAGAAAGTGAAGAACACTGAAGTGTAATGTTGTGGTGATCCAAATATGAATGAGCTCAGGAAATATTTAAAGTGTTTGTTGACATTTTGAAATAGGGCAGTTTTCCACTGCATCACTCAGTAAGTTTTGGATGAATTCTTTTTCTTGACATTTTTAGGGAATGTTGGTGATGGCACGAGGGAGAAGTGGTTAGATTTGGGGGTGATATAAATCCAGATGCAAATCCAGGATGTTTTTTAAGTTTGTTATTGGTGCCAGAAAGCACAGTTTTCCACATTTTTGACAATAAATTGCTCAACAATGTTGGAAATGCCTTGGCAGAGGTTTGTGTTCTTGTTTTATTGTTTGTATCAACACAGTCTTGATAATAAGTTTATTTGTGTTTTACTGCTACAACTCGAATGTCATTCAAATTGGTGATCTACTTGTTTGGACCAATGTCATTCCTTTTACTTGCCTCACTCCAGCTGTTTACTTACTTTTTTCTCCTCTGTGTTTGAATTTCAGATTATCCTCACTCCAGTGTTCACTTATTATTCCTCGTGTTGATGCCTTCATTTTGTATGTTGAAAACTTTTAATCATCTGTTTTTAAAAATGTGACATAAATAGAGTTATTATCATCATAAACTGACACTTGGACTTGGACTTGAGGATGAACTGATTTGTTTTTTGGCTGCCAAAAGTCACAATGGACTCAAATGTAATAGTTACTTATTCTGTGCATCAAGTGGACCCTCATACTTCACTTGCTCCATAAACAAAGCTGATCACAAAATGACCCGACTGTACAACAAAAGAGAAATAAAAACATTTCTACTCATCATACTGACCTAAAAATTACTCCAGTCCCTTTTCTTGACACTCCACTGGACTTCCACAGTCCTGCCATCAAGAACTTGGTTCTGTTGTCTCCTCTGTTGTTTCCTCTCCCCTTGTGGCCATTCTTTGACCCTCCTCCTCTTCTATCCCCTCCTTTCCTCACTTTTTTGCCTTATTTCTTCATCACCTAAACTTCCAATTCTCTCTTCTACCTCTCTGTCATCATGTCTTAAATAATTTTCTTTGTCTTCCGGGATCTTTCAGTTCGTGTAATGTTTTGTCTTTCCTTTTTCCTTTCCATTGTTCTCTTTCCTTCACCTTGCTGTCCCCTTTCAATTCCTTGGCTTCCTTTTCCATCTTTTCTTTCCTTTTCTTTCTGTTCCCTTCCTCACCATTCCCTTCTTTTCTTTCCTTTCCTGTCCTTCCTTTTTGATTCTGTCCCATTCCTTACTTTACTATTCTATCTTTTTTTGTCCGCTCCTTTCTTTTTCAGTCATTCCGTTTCCATTCTTTTCCTTTCCCTCTTGGTCCAACCCCTTCCTTTCCTTTCTGTTGCCATCCTACTTTTCTTTTTGTCCCTTTTCTGTCCTTCCCTTTTCTTTGTTCCCTTCCTCACTTTCCTTTTCCTTCCTCTCCATTTCTCTCATTTTCTCTTTATTCCCATCCTTTAATTTGTTTTTTTTAAATTAAAATTCTTAAATTTTCTCATCATTTCCTTTTCTTTTCTGCTTTTTTCTTTAAATTTCTTTCCTCACTTGTCCTTTCCTTTTCTACTCACCTCATCTGCTTTTCTTTCCTCCTTCCATCCCTTCCTTTCCTCATTATCTCTTTTCATTTCCTCCACCTCTCCCTTTTCCTCTGTTCTTCCCTTTTTATTTCCTCTCCTATCTATTTCTCTCCATTTTCCTCTGACTTTTCCCTCATTATTTTCTTTCCTACTGTCTTATCTGCTAGTGTTCCCTTATTCTACCCTTTCCCCCTCCTCTTTTCTTTTTTCTTTTCTCTCCTTTTCTTTACTATTCGTTGTTTCTGCCTTTCTTACCTGTCTTCTACATCTTGTTTCCTTTCCTACCATCTCATCTCCTTTCTTCTACTTTCTCCCTTTTTTCTTTTCTTTTGTTTTTCCCCCTTCTGTCTTTAATTCTCTCTCTTTTTTCTTTTTTCTAATTTCCTTTCCTTATTTTTATCTCCACTTTATTTTATGTTGTTAGCCTATCTCTCATTTTCTTTTCTTGCATGTCTTTTCCTTTCCTTTCCTTTCTCCTCCTCTCTCATTTCCTCTCCTTCTTCTTTCCTCTCCTCTCCTCTTTCTTCGTCCTGGCCTGGCTCCAAGGACGGATGGAGGGGGAGCATCTGGAGCGCGCTCAGTGGCGCTGACAGCTGTCACTTTGGCTGGTGCTAATGCAGACGGGCTAACCTGAAATGAGCAGGGACAGGCCCAGAGCTCACTGACCGCCTCCTCCTCTCCTCCTGCTCTCCCCCTCCTCTGCCCTCACCCCCGCCTCTCCTCCGCCTCCTCCTTGGGGAGCGGCAGCAGTCTGTGGTGGAGGCCAAGGTGCAGGGTGCTGCGGTGGGTTGGGAGAGATAACGCAGCGGATATAAGAGGGGTCAGCAGGGTCACAGTGTGGTTAGCACTGACAGCAGGGCTCTGAAAGTGATCCAGCAGCAGCAGCTCCAGCAGAGAGAAGATCAACACAAGACACGGAGGACCAAGAGGAAGAAGACGATGGTGGACGGACCTGACGTGGAGGAAAACCTACTTTGAGGAGAGAAGCAAACGAGGAGCAGTCCATTCACATTTCAGGCCTTTAAGCACATTTATCAACATTTTTCAGCTGACATTTTTTTGTTTTTAACAAAATTCCACAACTTCTCTTTTAAAATATTGTTGGCATGTCCAGGAGTGTTGTGCATGCTTCCTGATTTCTGTTTCCCTTCTTCAGTTCTACAGGGCCATATAACAAATTCAATCTTTTATCAGGGGTCAGAGAAACACCCTATGACTGAAAGATAACTGGAATATCATCAGTGTTTTATTAAGCCAAAAGAATTCCACGATCACTGGGATTTGTTTGACTCTTCTTCTCTGAAGTCCTCAGGGGTTTCAGAGAAGAGTTGGGTTAAAGACCCAACTCTTTGTGAACAGCACAGCACAGAGTAGGAAGCTCTATATGATGTTGATGTCAATGATATGAGGACTTGATGATGATGATGAAGAAGAAAGTAAAGATGATGAAGATGATATTGGGATGATGGTACAAGGTTTTCTGTCTATGGCTTGGTTTAGAAAAAAAATAGGCCCTGCCTCTTTCACTAAATGGCAGCACCCTTGTCCAATTGAACTTGAAGCAGTTTGCTGTTCTTACTAATGTTGTCCCCTTCAGTCTAGACTCTTGCTTGTGTTGTTCTTGCTCTCAGATGTGTGTTGCTTTGGACGAAAGCATCTGCTTAATAAAACTGTGGCATCATAACATTTTTATACCTCATCTCTATAACATCAAAAGGCCTTTTTCTTGAACAACAACACCTCAGTCATAGAAAATTCCGTTTTTTAACACAACTTTAAGTATCTCCTTGAAAAGTTATGTTGTCTTTGGTGCCACTGCCATACATCCACCATCCTCCATTTAGCTGGAGCTGGTTTGCAGAGCAGCAGGCAAAGCAGCACTGAGAGCTGGACTAAATCCTAGGAACTCAATGAGTTACTGAATCAGTTGATGTTTTTGAGTTCTGTGATGATCTGCTGCAGAGACAGTGAGAGATAAACTGTTACTATTTTCATTTTATGTTGTGCCTGTGCACAGAAAGTGACTGTGAGATTTAAAACATTATTATCAGGTATAACCTTATTATCTGCCTTGTGGTCTGGGAGCCGTTATTAAACTGTTATCATGGCTGCTGCTAGTGTGCATACTGCTTTGGCAATTTAATAAGTTAACTTGTCACACTGTTTGTGTTCATTGTTGTTTCCACTGTGTTCTCAATGCAAACAAACTGCTCCAAGAGGTTAATTGGAAGAAGAAAGGTTAAGTTTAGACAGTATCATTTCTATCATTAACAGAGCAGAACAAATTTATTAGACCACCTGTTAAAAAAAAACAGAGAAAACACAAAAATTTTAGAACTCTTTACAAAAACTGTTTAAAATTGAAATGTTTTTGTTATTGGACATACTTTTTAAAGAGGAACATGGAATTTCAAACTAAATTCACCTTTTCATACCCAAATTTGAGCCCACACGCTGGTCTGCAGCGGGAAGGCAGAAATTAATTAACCACAACATCCAACCACTTAAACTTTTTTTTACTATTCAGTGCTGCAAGTAAATGACTTTGATTTGACGTCTTAATCAACAAATAATAAGGTGCTTTTCTATTTTTCTTTTTTTGGGTAAACAGTTAATATAACAATTAAGGAATCGTAGTAATAGTCATAATTTAGCATTTAAAACATATTTGCACTAAAAGAGCTTCTACATACAGACGTAACAACCATTACAGAAACATAAAAAAAAAGACTTTGTAATTACAAGTGCTGATAATTTAGGGCAGCTCTAGCATAAACCCGACATTGGATGGTGGTCTAATAAATTTGTTAAGCACTGTAGTTGTTGATGTGCTCAAAAAGCTTTAAGTGAGTCACCACTTCAAATGATAAATGGCAAATGGACTTGAGCTTATATTGCACTTTTCTACTCTTTTGACTACTCAAAGCAGCTTTACACCGCAGGTCACACCTACCCATTCACTCTCACATTCACTCACGGATGGTTGGAGTTTCTATGTCTGTTGTCCATCAGTATCACAAAAATTTTCAGGCCCTTTCATGTCCATTTACACGCCACTGATGCAGCAGAGATAGCAACGTGGGGTTAAGTGTCTTGCCCAAGGACACATCGCCATGTGCAGCCAGAGCTGGGCTTACAACTGCAACCTTCCGATTACCGACGAAGCGCACTATCAGATTGCACCACCGATGCCCCAGCAAAGGTTGAGAGTGCCAAAACAGGAAGCAAAAAAAAGCTTGAGCATGATGAATGTTTACAACATTCAACATAAGCACCACAATGTGCAATATGATGAGCTGCGGCCTGAGACCTCAAGTTTTTGTTGCCCTCTGCAGCAAAACAATCATACTATGAGCTTAATTAGCCTGTTTTTTTTAATTATTATTCATCTGGAAAGAATTTCAAGATATATATCAAACACCACCATTCAGCTAGAAACACCAACATAAATTTGGTCCATCTTGCTTCGCCATAATCAGAAGCGAGCCAAGAACACCTCTCTTGGAGCAGCTGATACCAGAGCATGGATTGATTGCTGTGTTCAGATACATTCAACCAAAATGTGCCAAACAGCAAACGCTCACTTGTATCAGAACACCTCTTTCAAATGATCGAGGTGTGGATACTACCTGAATGTCAGCTGTGGGGCAGAGACAAGGAGGTCCGCAAAAGGCTGGACCCCTCAGTGCAAATCAACAAATCAGACCTGCAAGAGTACACAGGTAGTGATGGTTGTAATGTCCAAAAGACACAGACCTATTTTTGCATGTGAAAGGAGAACAAGTTGTTAAAGGGAGAAGATTAAGTAAAAAAAAAAAAAAAAAAAAAAAAAACATACGGATGAATAAAGATGAGAAACAAAGAGGATGAAGAAATAAAGTGACTGTAGTTTGTGTTAAAGGACTGTGCTCATTAAAACTCTGCTGTCACTCTCTGTTTCTCCTCCTGAACCTCCATGAATGTCAGATTCATGCTCACTTTACCTCTGAGTGTGAGTGTGTGTGTGTGTGTATAAGCGTCCCTCTCTGAGCGTATCCGTACACTGCGTGCTGATTCAGCTCGTTATCTGATGGAGCCGTAGACAGAATGAGTTTAAATCTCAGCAGCGCCGCAAGCTGCTCCAGCACACACACACACAGACCCATGCACACAAACAATACACTGCACATATTAGGCTTCACAGGTATAAATACACTCCCAGCAAGGAACAAACTAGTAAGAGAGTAAAGCATGTTCTTCACTGAGGTGAAGGTTTGCTTAGATTAAAAATGCTTCATCAAGAAAAATGGGAGTTTCTGAAAAGTGTAACTTTCTAGCCATGGGCATAAACCAAAGACCGGGCTGGGGGAGTTTACAAGTTTGCAAGTATTAAGGAAATAAATCAGATTCAACTTTGTGGCAACTACACTGATAAAAAAAATTAGGCTAATGCAAAAAAAAACCAAAAAAACAAACAAACAAAAAAAACAGAACCTCCGCTAATGATATTCCAACATTGAGTTATTGTCACAGATGTGGAAAACTATCCTGTCTCACACATACAAATACTTGAAAAAAATCTGCATTTACTTACCAATCTCCATCAAAATTGAATCACTTGCCCCTCGTGCCATGACCAACATTCCCAGAAAATATCATCCAAATCTACTAAGGAGTTTTTGAGTGATTAGCAAAAATGTGGAAATCTTGCAATATTTACAAATCCCAACCCAATCCAAAATCTAATCAACTGGTCCTTCGCTAATTTTTGACCTTTAATGAAAACAGAATCAAATTCCGTTTGTAAGTTTTTGAGTTATCCTATTAACAAACTAGAAAGCACTCAGAGAGCACAAATCTCCGCCAAGGTAGCTCACATATTACTGTTACGTCTATAAGCAATAGTTCCATGATAAAGTTACCATCATAATATGATTCATTGACCCTGAAAATCCACACCTAGCACTCGGAACCATGTTGATATCTTTGTTGTTTGGACAGTTATTGAGCAAAAACAGTCGTTCACTAATGCTGAATATCTGGATCACCATCAAAATCTAATAATTTAAATTGGGCCTTTACCAACATCTCCTGAAAATTTTAGCAAAATCCATCCAACTTTGCATAATCTTGCTAACAAACAAACAAATAAATAGACAAACAAACAAACAAACATATGCAGCAAAAACATAACCTCCTTGGAGGAGGTAAAAACACAGTCCCTGAAGTGTCCACTGGAGGTGGTGTTCAGAGGCACTGGAAATAAAAAAAAAAAGCACCCAATGTTAAAATGCACATTTTTACATCAGAGAAAAAAACATGCTTATGAACTGGCTCATTAAAAATGTTTTTGGTCTGAATAGTTATGTCATCATTTGTTTTGATTTATCAAGTTTCCAGTTTTGTGTAATTTGTGAAACAATGAACTGATTACATGTCAGTGTGTTGAAGCCGATTTGTCAGGATATTTCTGGAGCTCAGAAGTCAGGAAATATGTGTTACACATTTGATAAGTCATCAAAAAGGCTCCCTTAGTTTGGAATTCCAACTCAGAAAGTCGGAGAATATTCAGTAATCCTGCGTTTTTGAGCTTACAAGTGAAACATGGTCAACACCGGAGTGACATCAATCCCAGCTCTGATCGAAGCTAACACTTATAACACATTATTACATATCATAATAACAGCAAATACCCTATAATGGCCCGTCTTTGTCTCAAATCTTCCCCTCTTGATTTGAACTTGTCATTGGGATTTAAATGACAGCCCTGAACTCCACATACAAGCGACCAACCAGGTCTTTAATTGAAGGATTATCTCAAACTAGAAAATGACAAATTTCAACAATCCCCTCCTTAATTTGGGCTCAGAGCCTGTTGAGCCTGTATTAATGTAATAATGGGATAATCTGACTGTAATAGGTGGATTACAGCAAGTTAGTCAGACTGTACTCTGCAGCAGGGCCCTCCTCTGGATCTAAACTCTTATTCATTAATCAAATAATTCTCATTTAAAGCCTGCTGAGAGACACAGAGGGACTCAGCTGAGCTCAGAGAGGGCGGTTAACACACCGAGGGGACTGTCACAATGGAGAGCACTGCTGAAACCCACTACCTCACTGAAAGTCCATCCACCCAGCAATTATCTATCCCAGCCTTTCTGAAGCTTCAGTACTTCAGGGTCCATTTTAAAACCATCACAGTTAATTTATTTGTTTTTATAAATGACAAAAGAACACCAAAAAAACATTTGTGTGTCCACACTGTAAAGGTTTGAAAATTATGCAGTTACATTGCATTTCTCAGATACAAACCATGCAGTCGTACAACTAAAACTTCATGCCCCATCACACGAGACTTCCAAGGGAAGTATCTACAACCTTCTCAGTCCATTCTCATATTTCAGTATGAATGCATGTTGTGCTGATTTATTTTATATTCATACTCTCTTTTTGCACAGGTTTCGAGACTCCGCAAACTCTCTCCTGGTACCTTTCATGTCTTTAAAATCATGGATAAATTCTTGAAATCAGAAATCAAGGCATGTAGTGATATATTTATTGAAATTAAATGTAATTAAAATCTCACCTTAACACTTAATTATTGGCTTTCAATTCAGCATCCGAGTTGTGTAGTCTCTGTTATATTTGTCTTTTTTATTTTCCTAACAGCTTTAATAAAGTTGGTGAAAGAGTTCTAACCCAGTTTCTTTATTTCTCTTTAAAACACAAATCAGGTGATCTTTGGGCCTTTTTAGGATGTGTGTTTATAAGACTCCAAAAGTTTTTGGTTTGCATTCAGCCTTTCTTATCGTGGCAGCAGTGGTTTGGTTTACCTTTCCAGAGTGCAATCAAATGAAAGTCTATTAGGGCCCATCCACACAGAGACAAAAACATAACAATGACATTGTCTCAAGAAATGTGTCTGTCCTCACAAAAACAATGAAAAAGCAGTAGTATTTATGCTAGGCCTGTAGGTAGCACTGTAACGCTGCTGAAGACATACACCAAAATCAGAGAAGACATGAAGCATGCAAAAAAAACTTTTGCGACATAAACAAACAAAAGAAAATGTGGTGTATGCTAGGCTCCATGTCCTCTTGTTGCTCACGGTTGTAGTAGAGGAGCAGAAGGTTTTGCCGTAAGAGTCAAAACAGGCTCAGCAGCTTCTGCAGCATGAATGCGTCACTGCATTCTGCCATTGTTTCTATTTTTGTTGAAGTTAGCGCATATTGTTTCAGGGAGAAGCAGGACTACAAGGTCATCCTTTCTGAAAATGTCTGTCTTCATTTTACAAATGGAAATGCCAGGGCACTCTTTTGAGATTTATTCCCTCTGGAATCCCAAAACATCGGATTCATATGGACCAAAAAACCATGCAACAAAAACTTTTCTGGGAACTCGTCTCCATGTGGACGGCCCCTTAGTTGTCTGTGTCTCAGATCCCTGTCCCTTTTTAATCGTTAGCAATTCTAGTAGTAACTCCTCTGGAATAACTTGAAGCCACATTCACAAATGTTTTGGCCAATTTTTGCAGAAAGGGAAATGTCTAGCCGCATCCAGCTAAGTCAGGCCATGCAGAACTAAGTTAATTTCAGCTGGACAATGCTGATATTCATTGGGTAAGACAAAAAATTCTGTTAGGCTTAAAAGTTTATGACGTTTGATCCAACATGCCTGTAAACACCAGCAAGAGTTGACCTCTGCTTCTTCGCTGCCCTCAGTTCATCTCTTTTGGTTTCAACTCCCCCTTAGGTCTGGACTCCTGTTGTTCAACTTGAGGCGTCCCTTTGGGGACAGCCATCTTTCATCCTCTAGTGTTGGAATACTGAGATCAGCTGCAGATGCATGTGGTGAAATGACTTGCAAGTGTGCTTTATATGGCATTAGTTGAGTGCCGTTGCAATATGTTTGAACAGCGTTCATCAGTGCCAAGCTAGGTTAGGCCAAAGTTCCCAAAAGGTGAGCGTGCTACTGATGTGTTATATCTACTTAACATCTAAAATCATTCAACAATTTATCAGAGGGCCTTTAGGAAATGTCATACTCCACCAGAATAACACTTCTCTTAGCCTCAGATATATGGGTTTGTGTTGGACACAGCAAATTTCACCCCAGGAACACATTTTCAGTGAAATTTTGATGATTTCCCATTGTTGGTGAATGTTAGCTAATTTGTTATTGGTGAATGGGTCTTTAAGAAAATTAGGTCTGCAGTTGTGTCACATCTTCTAACTTCCTGTCAGATAATACTGAAATAATTGAAAATGATTAAATAGAAGAAACTTGACCTCTCACAACTTAACTGACCTTGATAATAATGACTTTGCAAGAATTAAGAAATTATTAACCTAAATCTGTTGAGGGTTGTAAGTCCTGACCATAAATCTCAGTCTCAATAAAAACCATTCTGATTCTGTGACTCTCCTCCTCCTGCAGTCACCATCCCCTCTGCGGGGCCACAGGTCCGGTGTGAAATGCACGCAAACATTTAAATATTTCAGACAGCACTCTTGCTCACCGACCAGCACACACACAATCTGTTTCACACACACACACATACACTGAGAGACGGCGGTGGCGGCGACAGCTTCATAAATAGTCCATGAGGAGCGGACGGCCCCTCCTCACCACAACCTGTCAAAGGCCCACAATGATTTATTGATTTCTTTATTTGCCACATAAAAAGAGAAACTCGCTCCTCATGTTGCTCTCTTTCTTTCTCTTTCTCACCCGCTTTCTTCCTCCCTTCATCCCAGCTGCAGCAGAAAAAGGATGGAGGACAAATCGCCTCCTGACAGGCTGAGGAAGAGGGGATTCCCTCGGTGTGTGCATGTGTGCGTGTGGGTGTGTGAAGGGACTCCACCTGCACCTGTTTAACACACTTCCTCCTTTAGTTTATATTCTGTTATTGACTTTATCATATTATGTCATGCAGTGTTAAATACAGAAATATAATTGAAGGTGGGGTCTTTCTGTGTGAAGTTTGTAAATTCTCCCTGTGCATGCATGATTTTTTCTGGGTACTTCATTTTCCTCCCACAAACCATGAACATACTCATAAATTCTCATTTTGATGCTGTTGTATTACTCAACGTCAGTCATCTCTACCTAATAATCATAGTAGATGTTAATGTAAATATTAGATTATTACTCTTCATGATTATTATTAATTATACTTCTTTAAAAATTATCACCACAATCATACAGACATGAGGACTTTCCTGAAAACAAGACGCTGCATCTCAAGGGGCTAACCTAAATTTATATTCAGCAGAGACAAATATGATGAAGACAGGTCTGTGATTGGCCCATGGATCTGTAAATAGCTTTAGTTCTTACTTCAGTCCACTTGTCTCTGTCCACCTCCCTTCCTTCACCAACACACCCAACACAGCATCGTGTGGATGTCTGTTCATCATGAGACTGGGATCCACATTCAAGATTTCCTACTGCTAAACAGAGGTTTTTTTCTTGCTGTCATGATGGAGGGATTCATGATTGGCTATATGGATTCATGTTGGGTGTTGGATATATGTATTTGTATGTATATGTATGTGTATTTTATACGTAAATATGTACCTATGCATATATGTGTATCCATAAAATGGAGAGTTGTCTTCAGCCTGTTCTATCGTAAAGTGTCTTGAGATAACACTTGTTATGAATTGGCACTACATAAATAAAGATTGATTGATTGATTGATTGATTGATCGATGACTCTAAATTGCCCTCAGGGTGGGTGGTTGTCTTCCACTCTATCTCAGATCCAGCCTCTTGCACAGTATCAGCTGGCATTAGCTTCAGCGCCCCACAACCTCAAAAGGCAAAATGTGGTATACGTAGATGGACAAGTTTACTTCCACTCCCTAACCCTCAGAACCAATTGTTCTGCATCATATCCTGCTTCTTCAGAACCTCCAAAGGGGTCTGTGATATGACTGCATATTTAAAAAAATTTTTTAAAAAGATTTCAGAGGCAACCTGCTTGATTTTCTTCACGAAGTTAAAGATGTGCATGTGTTAAAATACAACTTTGCCCTGAAACCTTCCTGTGATACCATGCAGTTCACATGTGCCTCACAGCTGGAGTTCTTTCCCTGTAGAACAAGGTGGAGGAGGGGACCCAGATGTCAAGTTATACTGTAAAAAGGATGCACCAAGATAATGAAGTGGGGGCAGAGTCTGACACTAAGCTTTTTTCATGCTGTTGGCCTTTATTTCCTCCACCATAGATATTATTTTTGCCAGTACATTTATACAAGAGCCACAACAAAGCTCTGCCATCATTACATCTCAACACAGTCATTAATCTGTGAGGAAAAATGTCCATGTCTTGACTTCGATGCATGTGCTCCTCATACACACAAGGGCAGTCTTCAGCTGAGTTGGCACGGTCCCCTCTCACCGACATTTGACTCTGATACTAACACTGAAAGAGGAGCTAACAGGGGGTCAGCTTATTCCTTCATATTCCATGTCCGTGATGTGCAAAGTGGAGCCAAAATGTCACAGGGGCATATAAATATCACTGTTTAAAACAGCAGTGTGTATGGGGTTCATGTCTAAAGCCTGGACAGAGGGGGTAATCACTCCTTACTTTGGGATTCTCTGACAGTCATCCTGAAGTAAAAATGCCTCTGAAGCATCAATACCATGTCTTTAAACAGAAGTGTGATTTTTTCCACAAAACAGCTTCATTAGTTGCAGCAGTTGCTCCATGTAACATAAACTCTCCTTCACTCACTCAGGAGGGATTTTCCTTCAAATTTTCATTACCTTTCACACATTTACTCACTTTAAACTTTAGTTAAAATGTACTCTAAGACACATTTTCTCACACTTTTTAGTGTTCGAACTGAAGGCCCTCATAGTCCATCTGTTTCCTCTCTGTGACCCTGTCCATCCATCCCCGTGTGTCCCCCCTCGGTCTATCTGTCCCCTCTTTCAGAGGCTCTCACAGCGCTGGCAGCCTGTCGATGAGAAGCATTGGTTGGCGGCCGGCGCAGTCGATGACCCTGACAGTGTGCAGTTATCGTTCTAATTAAGATGCCACACTTGAGTTAAACCGCAGCATTAGGATTTGATGGGGAATTGATCAGGGTGTCAGAGGCGGAGTGAGACAGAGAGGGGGAGATGAGGAGGGGGAGATATGGTGGGAGAGGAAGCAGGGGTGGGAGGGTTTGACTTAATGTGGGGTATTAAGTGAGAGGGAGGGGTAATAAACAGGGTGATAGAGAAAAGGGAGACGAATATAAGTGAGACCGAGGAGAGCTGGAAACAAGATGACTGACAAGATCAACTGACAAGATTTTAAAGCAAAACAATGTAGGGATGCCTGGAGCTTGGTCCTAAGGTATGTATGAATGCTTGAACCTAACAAGTTACACATCATTGTAAAGGTGACTTACCAGGATTTGTAGTGACATAAATACAATATCAGTTGTTAAGGTGGAGCAATAATTGACCAAAATAATGTTTCAAAACTTCCTGTGAGGTGTATATTTACAACTACGTCCAGAGCACAGCTGGACGAGATCATGAGCACAAGGTTTAACAGTAAATTCATCTCAGGTTGTACCTATTTGTTCATCACAGCAGTGACAGAGACATGGGGCTCTAATTTCGTAGACCAGGTGCAGGGAGGCGCACCCACGCCTCCGTCCCTCCTACCTGCGCAAGTAGCAGAGAGGGAGGAGAGAAGGCGTGAGTGGGTTTAACACAGCCAAATGTAATCTTCACCAATCAAATGAACGCCTTTCCTCGCCTTTAAATGTGTCGTGGGCGAGGCGCAGTGACAATTTCACCTCGGTGGCGAAGAAGGTCAGAGCCGCTGTCACTTTTGCAGCAACTGGGAGAGCACAGGGGCCACCAGGCCGCGCATTGGAGGCCATGATGTGCGTCACCATGAGGACCACCTCGCGGGACAGATGTAATCTGTTCCTTTGCCATAAATTTAAGTTCAAAATTAAGTGATAATTACATTTAAACACAGCAGCAGGCTAATCCATTCATCATGCTTGTGATCCACCTACATTCCTGTTCTGTCATCGCCAAATAGCAGCGCCTTAGGTGAAAATATATCTCCTCCTTATCCTCCTTGAAATAATGTACTCCATATTTTTAGATCACGTTAAGAATAAAGATTAAAACAGAGAAATATGGGCAATATGAGCTGGCAAGCTTTCAGTGCACCTTCCGCGCATTTTTTTGGCACGAAATTGTCACTGCGCCAAGCTGAATCTGTTGACACCTCCTCCTGGTGCGCCGTCACACCCATCTCGGCGCAGCTGGTCTACCAAATTGCCAAATTGGCTGCGCACGGCGGTGCGCCAGGCAAAATTACTACTGCGCGGGGTGCGCCACCCTGAGTTGCGCCAGGAAATTAAAGCCCATGGAGTCTAAGTGTGTAGTCTGCACAGTCAAGCTACACAGGTGGATATGTGAGGATCTGGTCATCCTTTCAAAATAAAACACCTTCTGGCCTCAGTTATTCAGAAAAGGGCAATAACATTATTTACTTTTGTTTCACTATGACCTGGTACTAAATGATCCACGGCCTTGTACCTGTCTGTAGGCCTGTGGTTGGGGACCTCTGAGCTAGAAGACAGATCTTAATACCTACTTATTGAGCAACGTGACCAGTTTACAACAGTCCAACAGCAACACAGCCAGCCCACTGTCGGACAACCTACTTTTTTGTGAGGCTCTTGCCAACATGAAAAGGCCCATCCAACCATAACTCTAGTCTGGCCTCTTTCTATCACTGTCCTTGCTCTTCTCTTCTCCTCAGCATTCAATCAAACAGCTCTGAGGGGGGTGGCTGGCTTCCTCCTTAGCTGGCTGGTGTATGAACTTGTGCCTTCAAGTCATATATACTTCTTACCAAAGAACTGGAGCCCATCAGAGTTTTTGGGCAGTGTTTTCTAATTGTTGTTATACCCATATATTTGTCAGGTTTGGTCTCATAATTCTCATTGTGTAGGAGCATGCTGCATGTTTATGGAGTCTGAGGAGCTGCAGGGCGAAGGTTAAGATAATCCTAGATTCGACTTTATCACCACATCGATATCCTCAATGACAGGAGCTGAGATTGTGTGTTTGTGTGTGTTCTCTACACATCAGCCTGACACTGAAAGCTTTGACAGCTCCTTATTGCTTCAGTCTCTCCAGGTTTCACATGAACCTCACACATTCAAACGTTGGAGCTGCTGCTTCGCATGAACAATAAGTACACACACTTAGACTGTTTGCAAACAACTCAGGTGTAGAAAACATACACACACCAGTGGCTGCTCCTCTGGGTTGTTCCACATTAGAAGAAGCGTGATTACACGGCCTGGAACAGCTGTGTGTCCGGATGCATATATGTGCTGCAGATAAATATGAATGAGCAGCAGATAGGCTCCATGCAGTAAAGTGTGTGCGGCGATGCATATACACTCAGCTCAATGCACACATTCACATTCGCACATAGGACTTTACCAGCAACTCTGCACGCAAAACACAGTCCCTCCACCGGCCCATTAGGATTAAAGGGGCAGGTCTAGGGTCGAGCCAGATCATGGCTGAGGTCTCAAGTGTTGCAGTGCTCTGAAAAACTGTTAAATAGTAGAAATTAAAAGGTGTGTTTATTTGTCTTAGCATCGCAATATTATGTTTAAAGCTCCTCTGTTTAACTGTACATACTTTCATGGTACATCCTAAACGTACACAGGGCCATTCAAGCAGAGCTGCACTAAACTGCCTCAAATAGCCTATTGTGCTTTTTGAAGTTTTATTTGCTCTCCTGTGTGTTTAACATATCTCCCTGTGTGGTAGAGTATGTCTTTGCACAAGACAAAAAGTCTGCGATACAGTATCAGGGCTTCTCCCTCTCCTCAATCAGTGTGACATTCCTACCATTGTTTCTTCTGCAGTATAAGGCCAGTAGCTTGGGTTGACGAGCCCAGTGCAGATATTTAAAATGAGTACAAAATAACTGACAACATGACCCCCGGGAGAGCTGAACTGATCAGTTACCACAGAGAAGACAGGCTGATAATAGTAGACTGGGTCTGCATGGGGCCATAGCTGCAGTCTTTGCAGTTTTTGCCACCCACCTGATTAACAAGCTTTAATGAAAACAATGGCACCTTGAAGCAGTTTGGAGGTGTTTTGGTTGATAAAACAAAGGCAATTATGCATTTACGCTGCATCAGGTGACACTTACATATTGACAGGTATAGGGATGAGAATTGATAAGATTTTATTTAATACCAAGCCATTATCGATTCTGCTCACCGATTTGTTTCGTTATTGATTCTTTATCAGTTCTTATGGATTTTCTGAAACTATAGCCAAGACGGATCTTCAGTAACAACAATGTCAAACATCTGGCACTCTTTATATTTCATACTGTCCTAAGTACATATTGTCTTGCAATGCAGATGGATCAGCCTGATATAATGTCTGTAAGCAAACAAATCCATCTTGCCAAGCTCCAATCTACGGTTACGAGAGGCCCAAAGCTGGACAGCCTAACCATTATCCTTCAGAGCAGGAAGAGGTGAGAGAGACGACTGAGATGACAGCAGAAAGTGATGCTTGTACAGAAATTAACATAGATGATAGCAGCTTCAGTGGCAGTTTTATCAGATCTGGACTGCATTTCTTTATTATATGAAAAACAAATATCAACACTACCAACTGCTCTATAGTCCGGATATTTCCACTCCACCTTTGTAATTTTTTGCCAAATATTTGTGGGTTACGTTCTCTCTTTTACACTGCGACAGTAGCACCTGCCTACTACATTACCTATTGGCCTGTAATGAATGTGATTGACAGAATGATTGTCCAATCACTTGCCGAATATGCTTTGGAAAGGGACTGCCCACCCCAAACACTTTTTACTGGCTTTTGCCCAGATGGACTGGGGAGATATAGTGAACTGTCCATCTGGTGTGTCAGGTTAGGGGACACAAATATATCGACTTAATACCACAGTATTTATGGGGCTAGTGATGCATGATGTAAAGGCCGGAAAAAATGAGCACTAATAAAGACAGGTTTAAATTGTTTATCCACAAAAGCTTTTTATTTGAGTTACAGCTTCATCTTTTAATTGCAACTTTTCACTGAAGACTTATCGTTATGAATCAGTTGTGGCACTATCTTTAGGTTGCTTTGGTGTGGTTATGGTAGGATATGAGGAAAGATACGATGTAACTGAGACACATCTACCCTTTGCCCTTGGCTGTATGATCATGCTGCCATGCATGTGTGCATGTGTGCATGTCCGCTCACGTCACTCTCAGCGCTCGGATGCAGCTGTTAGCAGCAGACAGACGTCTCTCTGAGTTCAGCCATGTGTCGGGTGTCTTTCATGCTTCCCGTCAGTGATGATGACGAGCCCGTCCCTCAAATGTTTCTGTCACTTTGTCACTTTGTCCTTCATCATTCAGACAGCAGAGTGATCAGGACAGAAAGAAGGTAAACCCTGACACGCCACAGGACAGTTCAGATGTTGACTGCGGATCAGGACCACCTTTTATTACCCTCAGTCTGATGAAAAAACATTAACCAGTTTGTCAACACCAAGCCATATCTTCATTCCCAAAACATGCTGCCCATATAAAAGAATGCAACTAAAGCAGAATATCAAAAAAATAGTTAAAAGTTAATCCAAATGACATTTTCAGTTGGAATATTCAACACAAAGAACACAGTTAATGGATTTATGAGTTGCAGACTTGTTTGCTTTATATTTTTTATTTACTCTTCAACAACTTAAATACAATAATCTAGCCAATTGTAGAGGCAATGTTAAAAAAGATCACTTAAAAAATTACTAAATCTGCATCTGTTTTCAGTTTTCCACCAATATCTAATCACTCCTTCCTTGTGCCATATCCAACAATCCCTGATACGTCATAAAAATCCATTAAGAGCTGTTGGGATATCTTGCTCACAGACAACAAACCAAAAAATTGACAAACATTTACAAAAAAAACCTACACCTCCTTGGTGGAGGTAAACTGTAAGTGCTCAGGGGTTCACTAAGGCATTTATTAGCCAAGTTAATAATGAAAATGTCAAAAACTGCCCTATCACGCAATGTTAAAAAATCCTTTGAAAAACTCCTCCTGTTGCAAAAAATCAAATCACCTCTCCTTTGAGCCATCACCAAAATTCCCTCAAAAGTTTAATCAAACTCATGAGTCGCCTCCAGTGACTCAGGCCAGCTCTGAGATTTTCTGTATCTCTTGTGGCATGAATGCTCGATTTTTTTGTCTCCAGAGTGGACTGCACCAATGTTTTGTTCATGATTCAAAACTAAAGAGTTTAAATTATTGTTTACCAATAATATATTTCCTCAGTGTGCTCTGGCTCAACCCTGCCAAGCTGTTGAGGCTTTGTGAGAGGAGGAAGGAAGGAGGAGAAGAATTGCTAAACAGCTTGCATCAAAGTTATCATATGTTAAGTATCTAGCTTTTAAGGAAGTCATTATAGTGACTGGAACTCATTCATCAACCACAACCAGTATTCACCTCCTTATATCAAATAATTGTTTTTGCTATTTTTCTTCATTTTTTTCCAATCAGAGTCAAATTATTGTTTCCTTGGTTAAGCTGATTTTGTTGCTATGGTAGTCCCATCTTTTCTTTGTATCTTAACAAAAGTAAAATACCCTGGTCACATGACTGAATACAAACAGACATCAAAGTGGTTAATGATTTTCAGTTTATGTAAGATAAACTACAAGTCCTTGTGTTGGAGCTCCTTTAGTTCCAGCAGGACTTGGGTCAAAGTATCTGTGACTCCAGGATGAAACTCATCGATTAAAATAAGACTGATGAGACGTTAAGTGTTTAAGTGTTACTTAAAGGAGTCATATTTAACAGAACAAACCTGTTTTTAATGATCATTATGAAAGAGAAAGAAACGGTTTGGCACCAGTGTGACCCCTCCTCTTGTCTTACACAGCTGTTATAACCAACGTGACGAGGAAATGTCGTTTAAATCGAAAATGTTCTCAGTAACATCTAAGACCCTCAAGGCTATTCTATCCATTGATTACCACTGATGGCGATCATTTACATAAGTATGGGAATGTTCAAGGTTAGTTCATGCTAAAATGATTTTCTGAGACTGTTTCAGGTAATCTTCACAAAATAAATGCATTTCCCATATAACATCAAGGTCCATGCACGCCCATCTGCGCGCTCTCCTCCCTCTCTGACCGAAGAGGAGAGCTATCGACTAACCATCAAATCTGCTATCTGCACGCTGGGCCATTTCTCCTTGTCTCAGCACTCCACACCTCCTCCATTATAGCTTACAATCTCATCTGAACAGGCAAATGACCCTATGAGACATACAGAGAGAGGGAGGGAGGAGAAGAGAAAAAGCATGGTTTTAATAAGATCCACCTGCAAAACAGGAACATATCTGCAGAAATGTGAGACTGTTAACTAATCAGGGAATGTTTCCATCTTACTGGATGAAAATTTGGTTCTTAGCTGGTCTAGCCCCTGCACCCACTCCCCTACTTAATTAGAAATCTTCAACAAAACTCTTCAACCATCAGAACTGATGTAATACAAATAAGGTTTGCATTTTGCAGCTCACTGAACAAAATGTAAAAACAACAAAGGAGCATGACAAACCAAAATACTCACTGGCCACTTCATTAGGTACACCTTGCTAGTTCTTGGTTGGAACCGTTTTGGTAGAACAGCCTTAATTCTTCAATACATGAATTCATCAAGGATGCTGGAAACATTCCTCAGAGATTTTGGTCCACATTGACATGATATCATCACAGTTGCTGCAGATTTGTTGGCTGCACATCCATGATGAGAATCTCCCATTCCCCCACATC
Source organism: Cetoscarus ocellatus (assembly GCA_037902135.1). Classification (NCBI taxonomy): domain Eukaryota; kingdom Metazoa; phylum Chordata; class Actinopteri; order Labriformes; family Labridae; genus Cetoscarus; species Cetoscarus ocellatus. Next base: position 385,208 of record JBAMNC010001023.1, read on the forward strand.
CCAAAGGTGCTCTATTGGATTAAGATCTGGTGTCTGTGGAGGCCACTGGAGTACAGTGAACTCATTGTCATGTCAAAAAAAAAATTTGAGCTTTGTGACATGACACATTGTCCAGCTAGAAGGAGCCATCAGAAGATGGGAACACAAGTCACAGCAGAAATCCAGACTCACAAGACATCTAGGCAACATATTCCTCTCTCCTACAGCCCAACTAGTTAGCTAACCGGGTACCCAGTGTGACCCTCTTCTGCTGAAGCCCATCTGCCTCAAGACTGCATGTGCTATGCATCCAGAAATGGTCTTCTGAGTACCTTTGTTATATGAGTGGTGATTTGAGTTACTGCATCCTTTCTATCATCTCAAACCACTCTGGTCATTGTCCTCTGACCTCTGGGATCAACAAGGTGTTTTCACCCAGAAAATCGCTGCTCGCTGGATAGTTCCTCTTTTTTTAGACAATTCTCTGTAAATGACAGTGGTCATTGTGCATGAAAATCCCTGTAGATCAGTGGTTTCTGGAAATCACAGACCAGCCCATCTGACACTATAAACTATGTCACATTCAAAGTTGCCTCTGAATTCTGATGCTCAGTTTGAACATCAGTGGGTTGCCTTGACCATGTTTCTAAATGCATTGAGTTGCTGCCATGGGATTGGTTGATAACTATATGCAAAAACAATCGGTTGAAAAGGTTTACCTGACGTTTACGACATTTGTATGTTTAAAAAGCATATTATTACAGCAGCCATGGCAGGACCTACAAACATCTCATTTGACTCATTTTTCAGCGATAACATGTAAATTTGGTTTTGTCACACATGAGAAAACCAGGGTTGTTATCCTGAGACAAAAAGATGAAAAAGTTGAGTTCATGAAAAAGGCAAAAAATACTTTTTGTTTTTTTTTTAAATAGAAAAAAAATGAATATAAATTTCTTTAAAATATTTAGAAGTTACACAACTTTTGTCACCTTTTTTCCTCACTTAAACCAATAGAACTTAGTTGCATAGATATCATAACACACGTTTCACAGTCTGACATGGTAAACATCAAAGTATTTAAAGCACTGTAGTTATGAGCCTAATTTGTGTGTCTCAGCACATAAACAAATAGCCCTTTAATACCTTCTGCTCTTGTTGGGTGTACGGCCAGCATTAATAAAGCCCACCCAGCTTGGCTGTTCACTTGTCATAAATTGGATCCATGTACCTATTTGAGGATGTATTTATGCATTTGCAAGTGACTTTGCATCTTCATTCAACTTTTATCAAGACTCAAAGTTATGCATTATTAAAGCAAGGTCTGCGAGGCATCACCTTAACTAATTCGAGTCACTGAACTTGACCTCTTGGGAATCAGCCTGCTCATCCAAATATGGTTACTTCAAGCTAAAACATATACAGGGTGGTGACAAAACATGTCCAACAACAGGGCTTGAGGTCCTTTTCTAACCAACAATTGATAGTTTAACCCTTTAAAGCCTGAAAACACAAATTATAGCCAGAATATTTTCTTTTTTTTTTTGGAGCTGAAATGTTTATTTTACTCTCTACTGAAATCCTAAAAAAAAAAAAAATCAAAATTCACATAAAATTTAACATATATATTTTTTGTATCTCATTTGATACATTAGGTGTTTTTGGCAACTGATAATCCATTTGAGGACATTTTAATCATTTATCTGATTGTATTCAGATGTTTTTTTTAAGTAATTTGTTGATTATATTCATTAGACAGAGGTATCATAAAAGTATGAATCAAATATGATACAAAAGGTGTTAAAGGGTTAAAGGTTAGGCAAAATCAATGGATTATTCGTTTTGATCTAAATCAGATAAAATCATTACAGATGTTTCGACCTGTGAGCCTAATTGACAGTACATTTCTGATTTTTTTGTGCTTGTCATCGTTTTCTTAGTTGAAACAAACATCCTCTGTCAGTGTCTGTTGTTCCTTGGTGGTTGGCTAACTCTGCCTCCCCCTCCCTCCCCTCTCTCTCCCCCTGCTGACCGTTGATCATCAGTGACAGTGATGTCTCTTCCTCGCTCTCAGACGGCCCTGTGTCGTCCTGGCTGCTGTCCACCCAGGATCTCCCCTGACCCCGCTGGCACCCCGACCTGCCGGTTACTGTGACGACTACATCCTGAGCAGTTATTGGTCCATCTCGTCTGCCTGCCTTCCCGCTCTGACTCGCCTTCTGCTGGCAGCCATAACTCCTGGCAAATGAGGCTTATGATCCCTCGCCTCCTACGCCCTTTATGGGTGCTTGGGGAGACAATGGGGCGATGCAGACCCCCCCCCCCCCCGTCTCCCCTCTCTCAACTGTATTTCTCCTCACCCTCCCCTCTCTCTGTCCTCACATATATATTTGGCTGAAAGTGGTCCATCACACACACACACACACACCCCCACACACACACACACCCCTCTCTCTTTCAGCTGCTCAGTGATGGATGGCGAGGTGGAGGAATTAACCTTGGCTTTATGGGGACTCCTCTGACACTCTCCACTGCTGTCTAAGATCCCCGTTTGGCTCTCTGACTCTTTCCTCCTGGTGGCTCAGTGTGTGTGTGTCAGTGTGTACATGTGTGTAAAGGCTTCCTCTTGGCGATCGCTCCATGAACAGGGCAAATGATGCATGTTGAGAATTGCTTCCAAATGAGGAGCGATTTGTCTTTCAGTAACTGGAGGCAGTTAGTCAGAGATTAGAGGATCAGTTGTCATGGGGACAGGTCTTACATGTTTGACACGAGGAGACAGTAAACAAATGACTTTTGTTATATTTCTGTTGTTAAAAAAGGGCTGTGCTGAGTATCTATGATGACTTCCGTGATCGGTAAAGTTACTTCGCTGGGCAAACTATGATTGGACACTTTAGATTTACAATATTTCTCAAGCCTGGCTGCAGTGTGAAAGGGGTAATGTACTTGCCAGCGTTTGTCGATTTAATAATAATAATAATAACAATAATAATAATACATTTTATTTAAGGGAACATTTGTTTGTTTGTTTGAGGTTCTGAGCATTTCTAGTAATAATAATTATTTCACTATTTTGGTTAAATGGTAGACTAAACTATATTTATCAGAAAAAGTTTGGAAAGGTTATTTTAATTGATTATGTCTCCCCTTTTATAATATCAATTGCAATTGTATGAGCCTAGGCCATGCTGTTGTTCTTTGAGTTTAATATTTTCAGTGAATTTACACTTAGAGTTATTAAGTACGATTCTTGGCTGAAGACAATGAACATCTTTATTTCATATAACTCTCTAGGTATTTGTAGGTAAGTTTTATTCCTTTTTTTAATTAAGATTTTTTTGGTTACTGTCGCTTGAAGACAGCAGATTTCTTTTTGTAGGCAGGCTGCTAGACAGTCAAAGGAGAGCAATGTGGAGGTTGGACAAGCTGGGGAGCGGTTTTCTTACTGTGGTTGCACCTATGTATTAGAATTTTGTGAAATCTTCCTCAAGAACTTATCCTTGTGAAATGTTTAGAATAAAGTTTTGTGCGTCATAACTCAAGACGGGCTTAAATTGAATGATTAACTTGGAGACACGGGGGAAACGTGTGTAAGCCACAAGGCTACCAGCAATTCAAGTTTGTCCATACCAGCGGTTATATCGTTGGAAAGCCCGATTAGTCACCTTTACAACAAGATACAACTTGTAAGTTTCGTGCATTTGTGGAATGAGAAACCCAGCTAAATGAGAGGGTAGACCCCTCCCCCCTCCAATAAAAGTGCCAAAATAAAAGATAACATTTCCAAACTTTTTTGAAGAGTATGAAAGTGCTAACAGAACACAGACCTCAGCCAAGGCATTTCTAGAAAACTGCTATGTCTTGCAATGTTAATAAATCCTTTAAAAAATTCCCAGATCCTCATCTGGATCACCACCAAGTCAAATCACTTTTTGTTGTGCCATGTCCAACATTCCCTGAAAATTTTATCAAAATCCGATGAGAACTTTTTGAGTTTTCTTACACATAGGCAAACAAAAAGACAAAAGCCATCAAAACACAACGTCTATGGTGGATGTTATTAGACTGAGAAACCAGTACACTGTCAACTCTTTCACTTCCTCTATTGTTGTTTGGAGGTGACAGTCACTAGTTTGGCACAGCTGGGCTATGATTGACACAGCTGCACTGATGAGGTACTGTTGATGTTTATCAGGATGGACAACAAAACTTAGTGGAGCTGACTTGAGCTGTCACCACATATATACATTTTTAGAAAAGTTGATTTTCAAAGTTTTATTGTGTTTATAAAAGCATGGTTACTATAATCTGCTGACTAATACTATAAAATGGCCAGGAAACCTTATATTATCATTTCTGATTGTTTAAATAAACAATAACACATACACACAAACTCGAGGTCAGCACATTGCATTATAATTTGGGAGTATGTCATCTGCCTCTAAGTCAAACTGTCATGTTGTAGTTCCACAATTGCTTGAAAACAGATTTTTTACTCTTCCGATAACCTACAAGCCTAAAATGTTATGTTTGTTCATGAAGATGATCATTTAAATAACTTCTGTAACTCTTGTTGGCCACAGACCTCATTATCAGCAATTATGCAGGAACACAGTGAGAAGTCCCATAGGTTTTTAGTCAAGGGAACCAGCATGATGCTAACTTCCTTATTGGCTGACAAAAATACAACCTCCCTGCATCTCTGTACTATATATATACTGCATCAGGTAGAAATGTACCTTGTGCCATTGTACCATCGTACATGCAAGAGTAAATTGCTTCTCAACAACATTTTATAGGTGTAATGTTGCCAGGTGGGTTTTGGTGGCTGCACCTAAATAAAATGATCTTTAACTGAATCTTACCAACATGTTAATGATCCATGCCAAGAAATCCTAAAGAAGCGCAACATTTTTGCACACAAGCTTAATCCAGCTATGTTACTTGGCATAATTATTTGAAGTGACAGCATTGTGCCAAAATAAACATTGTGCTCTAAATTACCCTTAAAAGCCATTTTTAGCCTGCACATCATCTCTGGCATACAGGCCTCTGCCTTTGTACCATCTGAACATCTCTGATGTATCTCCACCTACAGCATGATCACTCTTCTGTATCAGCTGCTGTTTCATCCAATAACTCTGAGCACTCTGAGTCCAAGCGATCATCCCTGATGTACGTGACTATAAAACCACTGAGGTGACGCGTCACAAGAGGCCACTGACCCTGTCCCCCCACCTCCAGCCAATTCCAGGTAGTGATGGTGGAGAGGAGAGAGGGACATAGGAGAGAGTGACAGGGTGAGAGGTGAGAGAGGAGGGGGTGATGGAGGTTAATAGTCCGTCTCTCTTTACTGGCTGTAAAGGGTCCAGACAGTCTGTTAGTGCTTTAGAGTCAGGTCAATCGTACATGTCCCTTTGTATTAAAGCTCAGGGGTGACAGACAGCAGGAGACACAAGGTGAGGGAGAGCTGAGGGGGAGATAGAGCAGGAAGTGGAGGGTGGTGTAGTTTTCAGGAACTACAGGCTTGATGTAATGGTAGTACTACTTTAGTGTAAGTGAGGGTTAATAGATGACTGGGGTTGTGGTCTAAATGTAAGAAGAGATAAGAGGACGGACAGGAGGACCCCCTCCACTCACTCTGATAAGTTCAACGTGTTTGGCAGTAGTTAAAGCCCAAACTGCATTGCCCCCTTTTGTCAGATCCAGACTCCATTTGCGGAAGCTTGAATCTAAAACTTCCACACAGTCTGCCTGCATAGCGCCCCCTCTGCACCAGGGCTTTGCTTTGACCGACGATGCGTCTTCACCCACCAGAAGTGTATTTAAAGCACTGCACAGCTTGAATAATAAGACCATATGATCACCAGAGAGCTACAACTTTGCCAGGTAATTTTAAGATCACAAGAAAATAGGAAGAGCAAAATGTAACAACAGGTTAAATCACATATCAGATGTTGATGCTGTCTGCATTGATATAATTGACATTAATTAGACAGAAATATTATTTTACTTTTTCCTAAAACGGAGCAGCATGATAGCGCAGCAGGTAGTGCGCATGCCTCATAGCAAGGAGGTTGTTGGTTTGATCCCCATGTTGGTCAGGGCCTTTCTGTGGGGAGTCTGCATGTTCTCTCCGTGCATGCATGAGCTCTCTCTGGGCACTCTGGCTGCCTCTCACAGACAAAAAGCATAACATCAATTGGTGACTCTAAGTTAAATGAGTTCAAGTGTGAATTGTTGAGTATCTCTCTATGTGGCCTTGTGAACAGCTGGTGACAGGTAAGGTGTGTCCCACTTCTCGCTCAATGTCAGCTAGTATAGTCTCCAGCCCTCCACAGCCCCAGAAGGTATAAATGGTATAGATAATGAATGGAATGATGGTTGGGTTTATCTTGAAATCCAGCCCCAATGAAGTATATCAAAAAAGGAACTGGTCCTTCTACAAATGTAGCTTATGATCTCAGCCCTTCAGTGTGATTTGCATGTCTCTGCTGCGTGATGAGTTCTTCTACTGGTATGCAAAAAACAAAAAGGCAGCAGCAGTCCAGTGTCTGTATCTGAGGGAATTCAACCAAGGGTGAAAACACCAGAGACATGCTGAAACTTGACAGAGCTGCAAGGCACTTAATAATAGGAGTGCCATGTGTTTGACACTGTTGACACAGAAATACTGTAAGGGCCACCTTTTGTTTCTAAACAGAAAATCCAGAGGAGGGTGCTGGTTTAGCGGAGCGGTAAGAAACCAAACACAACCAATATATGTGCTTTTGAAGGTCCAGGGTCTAATCCAGCCTGTGGCCAGTCTTCAGAGTGTCCTGTTTGACTCTCTCTTGCCCCCTTTCACAAGCCTATTTACTTTCTCTCTCTCCAGTCAATAAAGGCCTTAGCCCAAATCTAAAATAAAGAATATTTAGTAAAAGAAAGAAAGAAAAAAAAAAAAAAGAAAATCCACAAGAATCAGTCAGGGAATCACTAGAGAATCGGATCAATATGCAGAACTGATTATGGAATTAGTATCATCATATATCATCAGTTCCATCCCCTCCCATAACCCCGAATGAGTCAAATAGAAATGTACAGTGATTGTTGCCTTTTATGCATGAAAAAGGAAATTGTTGCTCTCTCCCAAATTAAATCTTAAACTCTTCTCAGGCACCAATGCTGAATTATTGTGTGCACAATAATGACAATTCAGAGCACTGATAGTACCAACTACTGGTAAACAGAGACACCCACCAACATTATGAACTGCTCTGAGTCCGAATCAAGCCATTGTCTAAATCAGAAATATTTGAGGTCCAGACTCTCTAGTTACAGCTGTATTTGCTGTCTCACTGCAATTTTTATCAAACACGGGTGCATTAAATGACATACTGTATCTGGGTGCAAAAAAATTGGATTTTACTCACATTGCTCCCACATCATGAAAAACAGATATGTCAGCATTCAGGCCTACACTGTGAGCGGGAAACATACGTCATTTGGACAGAATCCATGCAGACAGAGAGCGAGAAATAAAATACGGGGAAGGAAATGCATAACACCAACTCTGAGGCTGGGAAAAATACAGTAATATAAATAAAACACCAGTCATCAGAGAAGTCAGAGATATATCAAGAGCATTAAGAACTACTGAGTGAAGTTTTAAACTGCTGTCCCTTTCACAGGAACTGGACGTCCTGATAACCTGCATCTTTGAATCAAACCTCCAAAATGGTCGAACATAGCTGTCAGACTTGATTGTAAACACACAAGCAAACACACATGTTGGACAGACCTCAGTGACTGTATGTGTGACGGTAAGAGAAAGTGAATGCTCGGTGTGCGGCTCTGACCATTTCAGAAGACCTCGCGTCCCCCCTACATGATCAGGTGTGGCGGCTGGAGCTTGTCTGTCCCCCCATCAGCCTGTTACCATGACGATAAGAGCTGAGGTCTGTCCCCTTTTAGTGTCAACCCCGACAACGTCCATGTCATGTCAGTCCAAACGCACGGCATAAGTGTGTGTGGGTGTGTGTCTGTGTTTTGGGAGAGCAGCTGAGTGGCTGTGGCAGTCTGTCCCTTAAGATCAGTCTTTCCTGTGTGACCTGCTGACCCCTACACACACAAACAGACACACAAACACACAATGGAGGTTGTCTTATTTATTCCACACCATATTTCATACAGACGTATAGTTTAACCAAGTCAAACTTACCATGAAAATAATATGAAGGAATAATGACACAAAAATGAATGTTTTGTGCTGCTATTCTGTCACCCAAACTCCCTCCATCAACCAGTCCCAAGACCAGGATACCCAAACTAGACATGTCTAAGTCAAGTAGAGATCTGCTGTCATCTCAGACCATCTTCACTCTTCACACCTAAAATGTTTGATCCAGACCAAATGAACTCTGTTTTGCATTCCTGGAAGGTTTGTCTGATTTTGGGGTACTATGAAAGCTCAAGAGAACTCTGGTGTAGACCAAAGGACTGAACTCTGGTCCGCCTGAAAGCAGGGGGGTCTCAGTTCCATTCGAACCAAACAAGGACCAAACAAGGCAGTCGAACCAAAAAGCAATAAACTGTGGCTTGAATTTTGCTGAAAATGACAACAGAAAGCAAGCTCATGTAGCATTCGCTGATAGTATCAAACATAATGCAGCTAAGGCTACAATTGCTAGCACAGCCAGCCTCCGTTTCTCCTGACAGGTTAACGTCAGTGCAGAATACAGTTACACATTGTTTCTTTTAATATGCCAGTGTCACATCATGCAGCCTAAATGCAGCCTTATCTTCATTTATAGTATACCTCCAAACCGCTTCAAGCCAAATAATGTTATTACTCAAAGCCTGTTGTGCATTTCTGGGTCATAGTCAAACAAAAGGCTGGATGACAGGAACATAGACTGCAGTTACAGCTCCAACTAGTGGCGAGGGTCTAGATTACGCAGCATTTAAAAGGCTTTTGTCCACTTGACAAAGTGCAGTGAACAATTCTGCAACCTCATCCCCAAAATAAACCAAGCCCACCCAACATTATTTGTGGAAGTATTTTGAATAGAAGACTTAAAAAAGAAAGACGTGCTTCCATTTCACACTGCAAAGCAATGTTTCCATCTTGTGGGTAAATTTTACATGAGGGGGAAAGCTCAAAAAAGAGGTCCCTTTGTTTACATGCATGCAGCCCATGAACGCTCTGCCAAGTTCTCATTTCATAAATCAGGAAGTCCACTTTTGAGAGATTCTCTCATAAAATACGGACAATAGTTTGACATTTGATAAATACACTTTATGCATTGCAGTCTTCATTAAAACTGTGCTTTTACACTAGTGGTGTCTACTCAACTTATCTTGATTAAACAACGTTTTAGGGCTCCCCACCTTGTATTCTATTACAGCATCAACGTGATATGTACATCTTGAATATTGGTGTGGTTGTCATACTGTTGCTGTGTACATGACTACTATGATCAACAACAAAAAAATGAATAGGGGTGATAATGCAGTAAGCCCTGGGTTTGTGTTTTTTTGTCACCGTAAAGGGACAATTTTTGTTCCAAAATAGTTTAAAGCAGCAAAACAAAAGACAATCAGTTTCAGATGAAAAGTTTAAGAAGTGTTGCAGTTTTACAAAGCCAACAACAGGAGTCATTTCATTTCTGTTTTGGGCATCCCAGCCCTGTTGGGGCTGACCCCCGAAAAAACAGTAAGTCAAGTTGAGTCAGCTCTGTGTTGTGGAAAAGCCCCACTGGAGTCCGTAATTTAAATCAAGACATGAACAGTGAAGACAGTTGGTGATGACAGAAATCTATCGCCAATTGTCATCTCTGATTATTGATTTGATTGAGGGGCCCCGGCTGTTTTTGAGTGAAATGCAGTTACACTCGTCATTTAGTAACAGGGCATGGTCATTCACTTATTAGCCTAATGGACAGGGAGGAAGCTGGTGTGCCTGGCTGAAACACACCTATGCACAGGAACACAAGAAGACTTCAACAGAGATTTGATCCAGCAACGTTTATGGTGTGAACATCAGCACTACTCACTGCACCAACATACTGTCAACCCATAAAGCTGTTAGATGGAATTGCCTCTGAGAGATGGAAAGTAATGTAAGTCTTTTTTCAAAAAAATAAATAAATAAATAAATCAACAGTTAGTGATAGATTTTTTAATGAGTTAATTATTTTTTTTTTTTAAGGAAACATAATACTGGAACAAGTTAAAACAAAAATGCTGCCTATGTAGGACAGGGTATCATCTGCATAGAGGTGGAGGCACTGACAAAGGACAGTTGTGGCGGGAAGAGATTACCATGGACTGAAAATAAACATTTGAGGATTCTATCACAGTTTATTTAAGTGGATGAAGGAGAGGTAGAAACAGCGTACTAGGCGGTGCTTTGGTGACATCAAGGTGAGCAAGGAGTTAAACTACTGGTGACTTGATCAGTGACTACAGACATTAATTTCAATCAGTCATTTCCAAATTTTTGACAAATATCAGCAGATATTGGTTGGAATCTGATCAAGACATCTTCATGTTGCATCCATTTGATCCTGGAAGTCAGATTTTCCAAGTTGCAAATTAGATCTGTCACTCTGAATGCCGCCATTGTTTGGAATTTCCTACTGGGAAGTTGGATGATCTTCATGCACCCCGACTTTACCAGCTCGTAACTGGAACACATTAATGTGGGATGCAACATGTTTCAACTTCTCATGTTTGAGTTTAGAGGTAAATGGTATACACCGTCAGGGGAGAGCTGCTTAAAACAAAAATGGGAGTTATTTTGACCTACCTTGAACAAATTTTGTGCTTTGACACCAACCAACAAAGTCTTGTCACATCACAAACACTCACAGAGTGGGCACACAGTGTGTCAGACATGAAGCCGAGACATATTCAAAGACTTCTTGGGGAGGAGGGCTGAGGAGCTGCTCTGCTATTTCCTGTGTCTGAGGAGGAGCATTAGACCCAAGACAATGTCACAGCCAATCACCTTCAACACAGCCGGTGACTCCTCGCAGTTAGCCGTTCCGTCACACGTCCTCCCCCCTAAGGCTTTCTGACAAGCCTCCCCATCTGAAGGACTCTACTTGTCCAAACACACCTCTCTCTCTCTTTCTCTCTCTCTCTCTCTCTCTCTCTCTTCTTCATCTTTTCATTTTTCCTCTCATCCTAACTCCCCCCTTCTCTCCCTTCATCTCTCCTCTTCACGTCCACGCCAGCTCATTGATCTCTGTCAGTATTGAATGTCAGAGACACGTTCAAAGATGCTTTTCGTTCCCCATTAATAATTCACACTGCCTGAATCATCAATAATAATTCTCACAGAGCAATCATTCAGCTTTACCACCTCTCCCTCTCTTCGTCCTGCATCCCTCTCTTCCTCTCTTTATCCTCTTCCTGCCCTGGGCCGTCCCTCCCTCCAACACCTTACTCCTTACTTAAACTCCTCTCGCTCTGTGATATCTCTTTTTGCTTATTCGGCCCACTTTTCCAGCCCTTTTATGTGTATCATATCTTCATCCTTTTTCCCTTGGAGAGGCACTTTTTCCTGAGGTGGGTCAGTGCTTTTATAGCTCTGGATTATGACAGATCTCCACCTTTTTCTAATGGAACAACCAGTCGCGTTGTTTTTCCCCATTTTCCCTCATGTAAAAAAGCATTAACATCATTATCAGACTGGTATGGAAATCAAATTCTCTGCTCTCTTCTTCTTTAACTGCAGCGATAACTCAAGCGCTGTCAATCACCTGCTCAAAAATGAATGAGGATGGACTATGTGTCACCGCCCAGCCAGTGTATATTTACTTTAATAGATATAGTGGATGGGAGAGGGAGGCGGAGGAGGACAAATAGAGGCAGAAAGCCTCTCTTAATGTACATGTAAAACTCTCCTGTGGGTCCATGCCAAGTGTAAGTGGTTGAGTGATATTGGCAAAGAGAGAGAGAGGAGGCTGGATGGAGGGAGAGAAAGTGTCAGATTTAGGCATTTTCCTTAATGCTATAAGAGCTTATTGATATTTTGATTTTCACCGGGGGCCGGCAGGTGCTGAGGCAGCTGCTTTTCGCTCCGTCTCTTTACGGGTGAGAGATGTGGAGTTCATCTCATCCTGCTCGCGGAAAACCGTACGGAAAAACTGTCTCCTGGGAATGCTGCCATGACTAGAGTCAGAGAAAGAGAGAGAGGACGATAGAGAGTGAGAGAGCGAGCATGAAGAGATAAGGGAGGGAGAGGTGTTGCATGCTCAGGGAGCAGAGATCAGGTCATGTCAGGTTCTTCAGTTTAAGGACTTATTTTACTCGGTTTTTTAGACCGGAAGCCCCTCTACAGAGTAGCAGGACCAGTCTTTAACTCAGTCATACAAAGCAATCTAAGTCCTCCCCAAGCAGGTTTTGCCCCAAGTCCAGTTTGTTTGTCCAGTGTGAGTGTTCTGTGCTGTGCTCATGAATGGATCACTTCCAAGATCTCGTTAAGGGTGAAGGGGGAAGGCTTCTGCACTAAACAGATGTTCATGCACAAACACAGGCCTGGATCTGCAACGTGAGCATGACATTTAACTGATGTAAATCAGGGTGCCTCACATCATCAAAAAATCCAAGAGTGTAAGAGGACTGAAGTGACTTAAATGAGAATCTGGGAGAATGCCTTGATGTTGGGCTGGTTTTAGGGCGGCCATGGCTGCAGCACAGTGAAGAATAGTTTGTACAGGTTTTCAGGGGATTTTTATAGTTGTTGAAGATTCTTTGATTGTTTCTACTGTTGTGGGAAAATGCTTTGTTGAAATGAAACTTTGCTTTATTTTGATGGCACAATAAAAGGAAAAGAATTAAATGAGCCAACCAGAGTTCAGACCAAACTCCACCACTTTGATAACACTGTTGAGGGGACTCTGCTTTGGAAGAAAGCAAAAGCTGACACTGAAAGGTTTGATACATGTTAGACTCAAAACACACCTATGTATACTCCTCAAAAAAGTTTGGATACGTTATTTTGGTCAATTTTTTCTCCCCTTTAATGGTACCAGTTGATTTTGTATTTTATACTGTTGGAAAGCCTATAGTTTCTCAGCTGAGCAAGGGTGAGGAACTGTTTTTTTTTTAAGCTGTTGTCTTTCTGGGACGCCCACTTCAAGGTCTCTCTTTGACTTCGCCAGCATTATAGAACTGGGTCCTAAGTTTGGAAATGGTACTCGGGCTGACGTTAAATAACGCTGCCACTCCAGCTTCCAGGTGCAGGGGATTTTGGCAGATTTTTGGCAGTGCGACCCACACATTTAGCCTTGTTGCATATTTCACGAATGCATGATCCTTAAAAGTCACACCTTGTCATAAAGGTGACTAATCTAATGATATAAAATACAATACCAGCTGTTTTAATTAAAGGGGGAAAATAATCAACAGAAATACTTTTTTGAGAAGTACATAAACAATTTGCACGATCTGTTGTCATTGCTCTCATTACTTTGTTTGTGACAGGATTGTCTCACCTCAAATTAACGAAACAATGGCCAACGTGCCCCAAACTGCTTTGCGACACATACTTCTAGATCGCGTTTAACAGCGTCAGAATAGGGTTTTCTAAGTTTAATAGAAGCTGGGTGATACTATGTCAACTTTAAATCAAATAAAATCTTACAAAAATGTCAATAAATAAAAGATGATACAAAAATCAAACTGCTTTCTATCTGATTGTAATAATTTTTCCTGTCTTCTATGTCTTAGCTCCATCCAGACTCTTTTACAGTGAATAAATATAAGGACTCCTGTGTCTCCTGAAGCTCATAATCATGTGTCCTGCTCTGAGTCTCTGCAGCGCTCTCTCTTCTCTCTTCTGTCTCTAATTGAAACCACCCGCTAACAACCCTCTCAGGGATCATCCCTGTTTTCACACTCTGTGCTCTCCCTCAGGAGGAAACGCTGCCACAAAGGAAAAATCACAGAATACAGAAATCCATCCTGTCTGATTCAAACATGACATGTCACACACACACACATACAACACTACAAAGAAACACACATTTCCCCTGTCAGAGAGGAGAAGGTTAAGACAAAACCGAGCTAGGGACTCACTGAATCTTCTGAATAAAGTTGTCCCATCCTGCTGCAGGTCAAGACTCTGACATGTGACAGACAGCTGGGGTTAACAGATAGATCTTCCACCTGTTATAAGATGAGATTGATTATTAAAGTGCAGCTCAGTGGAGCTCACAGGTAAGTGATATTCAACACCAACAAGGAGGACACTCTCACCTGTGTGACACTGCACAACTCCTCCGTCGCCTCTGTGGACAAATGAAACCATGCAATCAAGTTTTTACATACGTGTTGGACTTTCTCAGTCTACATACTTTCTATCACTTTTATGACTTGGGGATTTTTTTTCCAGCTGAAAAATAGTGTTATTAATACTTTAATATAACAATACTAGAATGCAGATAAAAATCAAAGAAATGGCAGGTTATAAAGGAAAGAAGCCAAACATGAACTTCAAACAAAAATGCACATGTTTTTTTACATGGGAGTAAATCAAAAAATAAAGGCATAATTCAGATTTTGAAGTGGTTTTGATTGAGGTCTATGGCATTTGTAAATATAATTGAAGCAACTTGCTACATATACAGTCACATTTTCAAATATGCAGTGTTTAACACATTTATTAGACCACCTGTTGGGCAGATGTAGCTTAAATAATTAAGCAATGTTTCAAAAACTGGTTTAAAACTGAAAACATTATTGTTATTGGACAAGAACGAGGAATTTCAAACTGAATTCACCTTTTTATATCTAAGTCTGAGCCGCTCACACAGGCTTCTCTGAGAAGTCAGATATTAAATAGACACAGCGTTCAACCACCAAAACTACTTTTTTCTGTTCAGCAACGTAAGTATATAACTATAATTTGACATCCAAATTAATAGATAATAATATGCATACTACTTTTATGTTTGTTTGTTTTTTTTGTAAAATGGTAAATTTAAAAATTCATGCTTAAAAATGACAACTGTATTTTAGCATCAAAAATATCATTTCTATTCAACTACTTCAACATACTGGTGCATTAAGCATTACAGAAAGAAAATAAATGTTTTTGGTAATTATCAATACTGTTCATTTTGGGAAGCTGTGATATAAAACCTGACATTGGGTGGTGGTCTAATAAATGTATGAAGAACTGCATATATATATATATATATATATATATATATATATATATATATCAAGGTCAGGGTCTAAAATGATATATATATATATATATATATATATATATATATATATATATATATATATATATATATATATACATATATATATATATATATTTGTTGTTGAGCTTATTTCTTAATCTTATAACAATCTTATGATGTCTTTATTATGCATTATAAAGAGAGGTATTGTAGACAGTGTTACAGAGATTTTTAATCTCAAGGGGACTTCCTGGGAAAATTAAGGTAAAATAAATAAATAAAATAAATATGAAGCTTGGTTAAGGCAAAATATGGGCTCAGTAATCATTTTGAAAATAGTTTGCCTTGTTTGATCCCTGCCTCCCCAGTTTTTTAAGTTTCTTGCCCTGTTTTTGCTGTGTCTTACTTTTGCCTCTTGTCTTTGTCAATTTCCTTTTTTCAGATATGCTTTATTGTTTTTTACCCCACCAAGGAGGTTATGTTTTGCCAGCATTTGTCTGTTTATCTGCCTTTCTGTCTGTCTGTCTGTGAGTAGCATAACTTAAAAAGGGCTCAACAGATTCTGCTGAAATGATTGATTTCTGATGACACCCTCATTTTTGGGATCTCTTACTGCTTTAGTTTGTTCAACATTTCTGCCATGCTATCCCCTTTTTATTTATCCTCCTTTTTTCTTTAACATTATCGTTTTCATCATTTTAATTTCTTTAAATTTGGTCAAAACACCTTACTTAAAATTTCCTGGTCTTGTACTTTTGTTTAGTCTGATCATCTCTACCTTGAAAAATAGTTTCTCCCAACCTTTTATATTTTTAGGATGTATATATTTTTCTACCTAACTCTGTAAATACTTTGACTGTAAATTAGCCGTGAAAATAGGATCCACTTGACAAGACACAGCATAACTAACTGTTCACCACAGCATATTTGTGCTCATGAGTGTGCAGCCATTGTTGTTTACTTCTACTCTATTCTAATTGCAGAACTTAAACTTGTGATGAAGAACTTTCTGTGAGTGTATGTGTGTTCAAAGTAAGTGACATCATGGTGTAACTTTCTATGTGTGTAACTTCCCTTGGTCTCTCCTCTCCAGCTGTTTCAGTAAAAAAAGGCCCTAACACTCTGACGTCACCTCCTCCTCTTATCCCCTCCATCGCTCTCATTCATAATTTATCCGGAGGCTGACTTTTTGCCGACACGATCCCGGCGTGGCGGTGAAAACACTCTCTCCGGTTTCACTCGGGCGGTGTGCTGCGTGGCCACTTCCTCCTGCAACAGGAAGCGAGCGTCGATAAGTACAGGAAGTGAAAACTGGCACCGGCCTCAGGTGAGTCTGTCCTCTTAGGTGTTAGATATCCCTTACCACACACACACACACACACGCACAATAACACACCTACACACAATACACACAATACACACTGGTGTCAGTATAGCTGCTCTGGGACAGATGATCACATCCTCACAGCTGATAAAATATTTTGTCCTTGTTTTTGTTCTGTTTTTTAAACATGATTTTGATTGTTGGTTTTGTTCTCGTTTTCCCTTTTTTGATTATTTGATTATATGTTTTTAGATTTAATTTTTCTAGTTGCCCTTAAAGAGATTAAAAAAGATTAAGTGCAATTCGAGAATATCTTGTTGTTTAAAGCTGAATAAAAAGTGGAATACCCAACTGAATCGTGTAAATAAATATTAGTCAGTAATTGACTGTAATTGAATTTAATAGCATTAAAACATCTTACAAACATTATCATTATGCATTTATAGCACATTATTCATTGCGGCTTCATAGAAAGTGTTAAAATGTCTTCCAACACAGATCTGGCCAAGGTCGCAGCTGATATTACAAAAACACATTAAAAGTTAAACAGAACAACAACTTTCAACAATTTACATTTAGTGGAGTATGTTCACAATCACTAATGTTCAAAAGCCTTCAAGTTTTCACATACTAAGTTCCCCGGATCCACCTCTAGTCTCAGTCTGTCTGTGATGCTCTGTTGGAGCTCCTGACACTTTCAGGCCTACTCCTCTGTGGGTCCAGTCTGAATTGATTGGTTGATCAGCCTACTCTATTACTCTGTGGTAATTGGTCAATTGAGCGCTGCCTGGCCCCATGTCGTCAAAACTCTGCATTCTGTCAAACACCAGTGGCCTTAACCTGCTGAGGAAACAATGGTAGGACATAACACCGGTAGGTCTATTTGGGGGATGGGGTCGGGTGAGGGGACAAGCCATTTTAAGCAGCAATTGACTTTTTAAAAAGGGAAGAGGGAGAAGTCTTGACGGTGCAGACATGGAATAGAAAGAACAAGTAGACAAGTATGGAATAAAGGAAGAACAGAGAGAAAAATATTCCTACATTTAAACAAGCATTAGATGTTGTAAATACTATGATAAAGTACTGACATTTCAAAGAGACACTTCAGGCTGCAGACATCCCAGGTGTCGTGATGGATTACTGACCCTGAACGCCTCACAGGAAGGCCGACACCTCCTTTGACCTGGTGGATGCCCTCCCTGCCTGTTACTCTCTAAGGTGCAGAAGAGAGGACCGGCATCATGAAGGAAACCCTGTGCTGAATTAAAAAGAGGCTCCATTTGATCCATAATTGATTGTCTTTATGTGTGGTGGCTGATCGTAGAAAACAGAGGGAGCCTGATGTCGATAACAAGCGCTCAAACGGGCGCTGTGACGGCTCGACGTGACCGCAGGTTGGAGAGAGGCGGGCTGAGAGCGCCTCGCTTCTCCCTCTTGATGTTTCCCACCTCTTTTCTCATTTAATGAGTGTCAGGATGCAGGTTTCTTTTTTAAAGGAGGGGGAGAGAGAGGGGGCGGGAGAGATGGGGGGAAGAAAAACAAAACAACAAGAAAGCAGAAAAAGACCAAAAGAACAAGCGTTTGTGATAAAGTGCTTACAGAGCGTTTAGAGCAAGTTGTGCAGACATGAGGCTGAGCTGATGTAGGGCACCAGCCCACAAGACGAGAGGAGGAAGGGAAGGGGGTCCACATCATTGATTACAGGCACACAGAGGAGGCACAGGTGAGCGTACAGATTATTCTGAGCCATTATTTCTGCCCTCTTCTGAACTCTGTCATAATGTTATACCAGATTAATCTCATCAGTGTGGGTCTGCCCTGACAAATCTGACTCCATTTATCATTTATATAATTTTAGGCCTTGCCACTTCAAGCAGTCTCCATCTCTGCTGCCACATTCAGATGATAGGGTCAGGATGTGGCGTTAGGGGATATTTTCTTGACACACTTTCAGCCCCATGGTACCTACCAAACGTTATTTTAACCTCACAGTTTACCTGAGTATTGTTGCTGACCATATCCACACCTTTATGACAACAATATACCCTTCTTCTGATGGCCTCTTCCAGCGGGACAACACGCCATGTCACAAAGCTCAAATCATCTCAAGCTGGTTTCTTAAACATGAAGATGAAGTCACTGTACTTCAGTGGCCTCCACAGTCACCGGATCTCAATCCAATAGAGCAGCTTTGGAATGTAGTGGAAAAGGAGATTTGCATCATGGACGTGCAGCCAAAAAGAATTGCAGCAACTGTGTGATGATATCATGTCAATATGGACATGATTCTCTGAAGAATGTTTCCAGCATTTTGTTGAATCAGTGCTATGATGAATTAGGAATTAAGGGAGCTTTAAAGGCAAGCTGGGAGTAGTAAGGTGTACCTAATAATGTAGTAGGTAAGTGTATATTAGAACAGGGCAAGAAGTGAATATTCAAAAATCTGGTATGTATAAATTTATCTATTCTCTCTTCTTAGGCTACATTGAGAAGAATTAGTTTCCCTCTCCTCCCTCACAGATGGAGTAAAGAAGAAAGAGGTGTGAAACAAAAGGGGTAATGGCCCGTCCTACAGGCGAGCTGTTTGTCTGCTTTAAATCCAGCAGTCTGTATTAATAAAACAGGAGAAGCTGTCAGTGTGTGAGCGCTTGTCTCTCGACAGGACAGCAGCTACTATCCCTCCTCTGAACAAATAAGAGTGAACACATCACAACAAAACGACAATAAAAAGACAAAGAGGAAGATTTTAATGACTCCTTTCTGGTAAACAAAGAGGCCCTCTGTCTGCTCAATCTCCTCACTCTGAAAACCCCCACCTGTCCTCTCCTTTTCCTCTCATCTTACTCTCATTTCTCTTTTCTTCATGTGTCTCTTCTCTTCTCCTCCTCCACCTGTCTGTCCTCACAGACCGCCCCTGACTGCCGGAGACTCAGCCGTGCGATCAGGTCTGACTGGGAGCTCGGCTGCTCAGGGACGCTGTGCAGTTGTGACAGTTGCTGTCCTGGTCTGGTCCGGAGTTTGTGGCCACTGGCGGTCTCCATGGTGACAGGGCTGTCAGACGATGTTGGACCAGTAGAAGAAGAAACACCTGCCTGTTACCTAACTGGTGCTGTGAGGGGCTGAGGACAGATGTTGTAAAGAAGACCAGAAGAGAGAAACATTATGGGTTGAGCTCATTTATTTTGTACCCTGAAAGGGTCTTTTTCTGTTGTCTAGGAATGTCAGAGTGTCAAAAAGGTACCAAGTTGTACATTTTAAAGAAAAACTGGGCTGGTTAATGAAACTTAAATAAGACAGTTATGGAGAAACTGGGTGAATTTGTTAGGCTAACATTTACTTATTTTATGATTAATCTGAAAAAACTATTGAATAAAGAGGAAAAAATAGCATTATTTAAAAACATGAGTTCAGAGTAAACTTAAACCTGTGCATGCATTTTACTGTAAGGTTTGTTTTTTATAGATCACATACTCTGCATAAAAAGTGGCATGCAACTTTTTCAGGCCCTGTTTCTTGCAGGTACTTGAATACAAAGGAGACCCCAGAATTTGAGACTTCACGCTCATGTGCATTGTGGTTCCATTCAAGAGCAAAGCATTAGCACATGGACTTCAACAACAACGTCTATCTTCCCATCATCAACATTTTCTTGAACTTCAGAAATACAAGGTCCTTCAGCTGCAGCCACACTGCCCTAACACACAAACCACAAAAAATCTTTTTATATTTAATGCATCTGCTAAACATGAGCTTGAGGTCTAATGGCTGGGTAGTACTGGTGGGACAAGGATTTACATTTGTCTACAGTGCAGGCCACTGAAATGGGTTCTTTTTCCTACTTAATCAGGATACACACATGCACATATTAAACACACAAAAGATGTGCCGATAATCAAATACAGTCCTCACATTGGACCACAACCCTACAAAGCAACTGTCACTGCATCTGTATGTGCAAAAATGCCAAATAAAATAATAAGATTGAGAAGTTTTCATTAGTTATTAATGATGACGACCTCAACCGTGCTGCAGAAGACAAACACAGACTCAGAAAGGAGCCAGAAAACCTACAACCTCCAAGGGATACCCCTGCCCACACTGCACCAAAGTATGTGGCTCCAGGATAGACCTCTTTGCCCATCTGAAGACCCACAAGAACCAAGAAGGAGGACAGTCATACTCAACCTCGAGTGACCGCAGATGAAGATGAGTTATTAATGAGATGATATAACTTGTATTATGATGTCAGGGTGGCTTAAAAAGGATGCCTGTTGAAATAATATTGACATGTTCAAGGGGCCCATTTTCCATCCATCAGGGCTCTCTTTTATCACAGATCCCAAGAGTGCAGGAGCCCTAATGCAGCAAACAAACCCTGTCCATACTAGGGTTGTCACTTTTCACAAAAATCAACCTTGATAGGTTTTTGAGCATAAAGGCTAATAACTTAACATATTTGACCCCTCTGTCCCAGCTGCAACACAGACATGAGGCCTTTCCATTAGATCATTTTACCATTTACCTCTCCTGTGGTCACACTGGTGGGCTGCATGTCTTTGCATATGACTCTTGCAAGCGTGTCCATGATGGCCTTTTTCTCCACCTCTGGGAAGGAGCCTGGAAGTGATGGCATTGGGCTGACAAATGGGCCAACAGATTTGTCATGGATGAGGAGTAGGTCAGCTGCTTTGCAAATTATCAAAACTAATTAACTAACTTTTTTTTTTTTTTTCTGCCATCAGTGGTGTGGCAGTGGAGTGGCTTTTACTTGTGTGCTGCAGAACTCTATTCAAATGTATATTTAAAGTTCGAGTACAGATTTTTACCTCCATGCTCAAACAGATATTCAAATACTGAGTATAAGGACAAAGCCCAAGTCTGCACTAGGGTAGCACTTGAGCTAGACATGAGGTGCACATTTCAACTGCGTCAATACATGCATTTGTTCCACAACATCCTGCTAGAGCTAAGCGCTCAATCACATCATCACATAGCCTGGCATACTAAATACTAAAAATAAAACAGCCCCCAGGCTTTTCTTTGCAGACATATGGTAGAGAATATAATAAGGTAAAGAGAGTGTAAATTCAGCCTGATTAAGCAACAAATAAAAAGTGTCACCACAACGCCACAGGAGAACCATTAGATAAATGCAAAATAAAACCATAAGTGCCATAATGAGCGCAGAGCAATTAAATATGAAATGAAAATGTCAGAGGAACGGACACCAAATGGCCATAACTGCTGTCTCCTATCAGCACGGCCAGGCCTGAGCAGTAAAGCTCATGTTTGTTTGCTCCTCTCCATTTTACTGGTGTGTGTTTACGGTCAGGGCTCCATCATATACAGTATCTTAATGATGATGGTAATTAGACAGGAGGATGATTTAGACACATGAAAACACGGTGGAGCAGAGTGATGGACCTAAGGAGAAAAACAGAGGAGAAAATCAGAGAAAAGTGAACGAAGAGGTCGATTGATCGGCAGGTCATAAACATCTTGAGGTCAGAATCATGAGCTCCTCTTTGGGTCTGTTAATACAATTAGTCTGGCTTTGCTCTGTGGCTTTATGCACACACAAACACCCCTGTGGTCTTTATTAATCCACCCGGTAATATCACTGATAAATAAACTCCAGAGCAGAGTGTGTGTGCTTGTGTGTGAACAGCTGGAGTAATGATTAGATTTCCATTAGTAAAAGGGGGTAATAAACACCCATGTGTGTGTGCGTGCATATGGAGCGTTAATGCCCGTCTGTGTGTGTGTAGTAAGAGGTGAATTAAAAGCGCATTGACTATGTGGCAGCACATGCTATATATTAAGAGCAGCCACAGCCGGCTGCCAGCGACTCAAGCCAGAGGACCAATTCATCTTCTATAGAACGCTCTGCCCCCGCCCCTCCATAAAACTACAGCCCTCCCCTCACAAACACACCCACCTAAGCATAGACCCCTCCCATCCGTGCACATAATCAAATTAATTAACATTCCTGAGATCCCACGCTCATTAATCCATCCGCAGTGGTCAGCAAAATAACACAGGCGGGGAACAAGTTTGGCTGCAGCATCAGACCGAGAAGACGAAGGAAAATCTTTTTGTTTTTAGAGGAGGGAGTAGTTATTGTACTTTTAACTTTGTTTTTTGTGTTTTGGGTGGAGAGGGGAGTCCTGTTTATAATTTTACTTTGCCACCTTGTGTTCAGACACAGGGTGATGGTGACAGTGCAGTCATGAGAGACTTTAATGTTTAGTAAATAATTGTTTTGAACACAAGTTAAGATCAGAAATTCTCAAAATCTTGCGGTGCACAATATTTGTGAATTTAGAGGAATTATGAGGCCCACAGCAAAATAGGGTACCCCATCACAGGTAAAGACATTGGTGTTGGTACAGAGACACTGCAGTATGTATACAGGTGCAAAAAGGTGACCATTTCAAGATCTGGACCTGGATTTGGAAACTGATGATCTGGGCCTAGACAATAATGACCTGGAGCCTCATTTATAAAACATAGCGTAGGATCCATACTAAAAGTGAACATGCACCCAAAAGCTGAAAAAGACGTGCGCCAAATAAATATCTAATTTACAAAACCATGCGTGCGCACACTTGCAAGCACTTTTCCCTCTATAAATCACAGTCCACTTGCGCAGGTGGTTTTCCCTCACATCCCGCCCTCTACACACCCACATGTGACCATGAATGGTCAATGCAAAGTACCTCATGAATGTTTTTGCATCGCCAGCCTGCAGTCTTTTCCGGAAACATGGCTGTGCGTCAGAGGGGGCAGCAACATGCCTCGGATGCGTATAGTCTGCCGAAACCAAAGAAGACGAAGAAGCTGTGTGTCAGGATGAATGAGTCATGTGTTGACCCAGGCCACCGTGCCACTGAATTTGTCAAAACCATGTTTGAGGAACAAATAATTTCTACACTGATTGTAGGCACATTTTTTTTCATTTTCACTCGGAGCTCTTATAGCAACGTCAGTGCAGACTGTCATTTTTGCCGATCACATTTGGGAAACCGGACATTGCTGCAGAGCCTTTTAATGTTGCCTGTTCACCCACAGTGTAAGAAACCCTGATGTATCGACTGCTCATGTTTATAACGCCATCCAAAACGCATGGCGTTATTGTGCTGAGGGATGGCTGCAATATCCCAGACCTAAGAACAAAATTGAACTGTTATGTCATACCCAAAAGGGACTTTAGACTGAAAATGTAAAATTATATATTGTTAATCATATAAAACACATATCTGTCGGCTTATTCCAGCTGAAAGGAGCCAGTTGCCAGAAACCCCTGAGTTTGTCAGCAGCTCCAAGAGCACTGCTCTGTGGTATCAAAATCAATTTATTATCCAGTCATCATTATTAAAACTCTCTCCATCCTAAACCACAGTCTGTGTGATCTTCCAGCAGTGCCAGCTCATCCATTGTGCAGCATTACGCACGAGTGTCACTGCACTATTTATATACTTACTCAGCAATTAGACTGTTTGCTTCACACCTTGTCACAGCTAACTAATCAATCAGTGCTATCCACCGCTCTGTGTCATTTGAAGATCAAGTATGATACATGAACACTGCATACAGTAGTAAGTGAACATGTCTATAACACTGCAGACTCGGGTGTTTATGATTACGCGGGTCTATAAGTCTGATATGTGATGACATTACATGTATGAGATGAATCTGGCTTCACTTCACCCCCTCACCATCCGTGCCACCAGTTTCCCACATCTCCAAAATGTTCGTGCGCCAGCATCAAAGTTGACATACCGGTGCGCACATTGTCCCGCCAAGTTTATTTTTATAAATCACAACCTTTGCGTGGGAAGTGACTTATGCCACTTTCAAGCCCCGTTTTGTGCGTAAGCAAGCTTTATAAATGAGGCCCTTGAACTTATACAGAAATGATCAGGCCATGGAATCTGAAGATATAGCCCTGGACACTAAAGATCTGGACCAATACAGTAATGATCTGGACCTGGAAACAAATAATCTGGACTTGGACACTAATGACCTGGACTTTGTCACTAATGATCTGGGCATGGAAATGTTGATCTGGGCCTAGAAACTAATGATCTAAATCTGGAAATTGATGATCTGGACCTTAGCACTAGTGACCTGGACCTGGAAACTGATGATCTAGACTTGGACACTAACAATCAGCACCTGAACACTAATGATCTGAACACTAAATACTGATGATCTGGGCCTGCACACTGTGATCTGGACCTTAACACTGATAATCTGCAACTGGACCTGTTCTAGACCTGAAAAATTGTTACCTTTACCTGGCCACTGATAATCTGGACCTTAAAGCTTATGATCTAGACCAGTAAACTAATAATCAGGACAGGGACACAAATGATCTGGACCTAAACACTAAAGATCTGGAACTTGACACTTAATCTGGACTTGGACACTAAAGCTCCTGACCTGGAATCTAATGACCTCAATTGGGAGGGGTGAGCAGTTTAAGGCAGCTTCGTTACAGACTTTTTGTTATGTGCATCTAAGTGATCCATCATGCTTAGAAGAGATGTGAAACACACTAAAGTGTACTGAAAACTAGAAAAAGCAGAGAATGGACTCTTCAGCAACCTTTAAAAAGCCCAGCATGCCATAATATAAAGCAAATAGACAAATTAAATACAAACATTCTACAGATTACAAGACATTGCGAAATGGTGAATACTGCAGTATGTTCAGACAGACAAACAAAGCTACTCTTGATGACCAATGTTGAATGAATTTAGTATGAAAGACCTGAAATAAATTAACTGGCGTAAGAATCCAAATGAAAAATGACAATAACAGTGTGGTATGAATTCATTTAAATCAATAAATAATGGGATGCTTACTATGTTCTAAAATGTGATAGGCCAATTGATCTGACTGCAAGACATCAAGCAGTCAAACAATTTTATTTCCAAAGATCACGAAACCATACATATAGAAATATCAAACAAAGACATATAATCCTCTGTCTGTCTTGTCAGTTCCTCTCCAGCTGTGGAGTTTATTTTGGAGCATAACTCTCTCACCTTTTTTAATTAATTAATATCTGCAGTGCGAGGATGCAGAAACTGTACCTGCTAATGAATTCACTGGAGTGAGCTGCAGGAGATTGATTTATTCATGACAGGTAGCTGATACCCTCATGGCCCTGGGGCTCCTTTGTGGCCCCAATCCCACCTTCAGCTACCTCAATGTAGACTTGTACCCCATCTTATCATGGTGTTGTTATATCCCTCCTCCTTTGACTGTCTTTGCTCTTGGGACTTACCGTGACTCAGAAGAAACTAGCATATTAATTAAAACGTCTGAGAGTTGATGTCATACTTTTAGCTTTGTTCCTCCTTCTATTGTTTTATTCTCACTGAACCTATCCAGATGGGCTGTTTGCTAAAAATTATATTTAGTATTATCAGGAGACCAAGAAAAAAGAGAAGACATACATTTAAAAGTAGAAGCTAAGACAGTAAGGACGGTAAGGTGAGACAATAAATTACTGTGGATGACGGAGCTGAGGAGTTTTTCTACCTGTACTTCAGGAGTGGAGGCTGAGCCTGAGAGCAGAGCGGCTGTATTGATCCCTCTCCCCTCTCCTCTAACAAGTGGAGATTTGAGCAGATTTCCTCTCCATGTCTGGAGGAATACATCCTTTTCATCCCTCTCACTTCTCCCGTTTATCTCTCCACTCTTCCGTAGAGCACCTCCAATCCTTCCACCCCACCCCCAAAGCCTGAGAGGAAGGGGAAACCCTGCTTGTGAAGGCACTGGTAAGCCTCCTATAGAGCACACACACATACAACACCAACATGCTTGCACACACATCAGTGTTTGTGTTTTCATTCATACTTACAAGGACTTGTTTTGACATCCGCCCTAAACCGAACCTGTACCAAGGCCACTCAAATTGGGTGAAAAAGGGAAATGCTTTCAGGGGCCTTAAGTCATGGAGCGGCCTACAGAGGTCAGTAAAAACATAGTTCACCCTCAGTTTAAGTTATGATTACATTTTATTTCAATCCTAAACACTCACATGATTTATCAAAGGAACAAAAACTTATATTAGGAGGACTTTGAGTGAAGAGAATGGGGTCTACCATTGTACCACCTTGGTTTGAACTTGTCTATATTCAAACATGTTGTCTTGACCATATCTACATGCCTGAATGCACAGAGTTGCTGCCATGTGACTTGGTCATTAGCTACTTTGTTAAAAAGGCAGTTGAACAACTGCTCCTAATTTCATGGCCAGTGAGTGCATTTTGTTTGTCTGTCCTCTGCACATTCCTTTCAAAGAAATTCCCAACAATGTTTTCCCAATGGGAGTAATGTTTCTTACCATAAACTAACATCACACCGTAAAAAAACAGTCCTCAACATGAGTGATTCAATATTTCACTGACTGAATGTGTGTAAAAGAAATGTAATCCTCAGATTACCCACAAAACTTAAACATAATAATAGTAGATATTAAATGTCCCATGTAAGATTATACAAATGAGCATATTTATCAGTGTGGGACATGCCTTGTGATGTAAGTGAAAAAAAAAACTGTGCATGATAAAAAAGGGGCCTTTAACACTTTCTGGCAAAGCCATAGAGGACACCAGATAGCGTGGGAAGTTATAACATTACACCTGCAGAGGTGTTCGCAGAAAAATTTGTGAGTGATGTGAAAAAGTAAATGGCAGATTTAAAAAGGACAAATATTCTTACTTGAATGAGCTGGACAAAAACAGTCTGGGAATCTAAACAAGATTTTGTAAGCATTGATTTTGTTGAGCTCATGATGATCTGCTGTAGAGACGGTGAGTTAGCCTGATGACATTTTAATGTTGTGCCTGAGCACAGAAAGGTACTCTTTGGGATCATACACATTACTATTACAAAGTGCTCTGTCATCTGCCTTGTTATTGTTACAACTTCTGCTGCTTATGCTCCTACAGCAGTGTGATGAGGTAGCTCGTCACTCTGGTTATGTTGGTTCCTGGGGGGGATTATGTTCTCAGTGCAAACTAACAGCTCCAGGGGTCAACTGGAAACAGGCTGAGACCACCATTGTCAGGCGAGCTCAGTGTAATCATTTGTGCCGAACAGGGATCAATTGCTGTGTTTATATATATGCAAATGAAGCATGCAGAGCACGTATAACGCCCTCTTGTATCCGAACAACCCTCCCAAGTGATCTAGGTGCTGAAATGACCTTAATCCAGCCAGAGAAGTCCCAAGTCCTAAAAACTGGAGATTGATCACACAACCAAAAAAATACATCTGGTGTACTGAAGCCACACACCCAAACACACTCACACAAACACACACACAGAGTCAATCTGGCTTAGCCGGAGTCTGGTAATATCCTTTTTCTGTTTGTCATCTCCATTAATGTGCTTTGTGATCGAGTGTATGCAATCAATTTCAGCCCATTCCAGCGTGTCTGACTACCTGGTCACCATGCCGGGCCCTGTCTTCTTTTTGGATAGGTGTGTGTACGTGTGTGTGTGGGTGTGTGTGTGTGTGTGTGTGTGTGTGTCGCAGGGGGGTTGGGTATTTAGTGGCGTTGAGATGCAGCTCCGTTCACCAGGAGACAGCTTTGTGTCTCCCTCTCCCCCCTCCCTGCCCTTCTCAGCCCCTCTGGAGAGGCAGCAGAGTCATTTGCTCAGTCTTATGATGTCGTCACGGTGTGTTAGCAGTGAGTGGTGAGGCCCTCACGCCAATCCGGCCCTCCCAACGCCCCCCTGCCGCTCGCCCGCCTAGCCATGGTTTCCTCCCCCCTCTGGCTTGTTGACCCCCCCAACCCATCCTCCAAACACACAAACCCTCGCTCATTTCTCTCCCCCACCACCTCCACAGCGCTCAGTGGTCAGTGCAGAAGAAGAGCTGCTGACGCAGGCCGGCGGAGGAAACAAGCTTACCTGCGGATAATCTCCTAAGAGAAATTTCAAGGGAAGAAATAAGAGAGTGAGAGAGGGTGGGAGACAGAGAGAGAGAGACGGCTACAGGAAGGATGGATGGAGAGAAACTTAGAGAAGTTTTTAGTCCCTGACTTGCTGCGCCAAGCACTTCCTATTCTCCAAGCCAACTTCCCCTCGCCGTGGTCAAGCACTTACTGCTCGCACAATGCCCTCGGTGGGGAGACGGGAGAGGACGAGGAGAGGAAAGAGATCAGGAGGACAGAGGATGTGTGAAGAATAAAACCTGCAGAATGGTGCTGGATAATCTCTCTGTGAATAATATCTAGGTTTCAGGAGCAAGCCAGTCGTCAAGCACCAGAAATAAAGAGCATAGACTCACTAGCCATTATATCTGGTTGCACCTGTTCAAGTGCTGATTAATACAAATAGCTAATCAGCCAATCACATGATAGCATTTAGGTGTGTAGACATGATCGATACAACCTGTTGAAGCTTAAATCAAGTATCAGAATAAAAAGGCCATCTGAGTGTCTTTAAATGTGGCAAAGTTCTTGATGCCAGATGGGCTGGTCTGAGTGTTTCAAAAACTGCTGATCTTTTGGGGATTTTCACATAAACTGTCCTTGGGGTCTACAGAGGATGGTCCCAAAAAGAGGAAATATCTAGTAAGCAGCCCAAAGGTCAAGGCGAGTAGACAGAATGGTTTGAGATGATAAAAGGCAACAGAACTCAAATAACCACTTGTGACAACCCAGGTAAGCAGAAGACTTTCTGGATGTACAACACGTTGAATCTTGAAGCAGATGAGCTACAGCAGCAGAACACCACACCAGGTGCCAGTCCTGTTAGCTAAGCCAGAATACTGAGGCTACAATTCACACAGGCTTGCCAAAATTGGACAGTTTCAGATTGGAAAAAAATTGCCTGGTCTAAGGAGTCTCAGTTTCTACTGCCACATTCAGGTGGTAGGGTCAGAATTTTGAGTAAACAACATAAAAGCATGGCTCTATCCTGCCTTGTATCAATGCCTCAGGCTGCTGGTATTTGTGTAAGCATGGTTTAAAGCCAAAGCCTGCTGAGTATTGTTGCTGACTATGTCCATTCCTTCATGACAACAGCATACCATCTTCTGATGGCTACTTCTAGCTGGACAATGCGTCACATCACAACTCAGATAATCTCAAACTGGTTTCTTGATGATGGCAATGAGTTCATTGTACTCCAGGGGTCTCCTCAGTCCCCAGATTTCAACCAAAAAGAGAACGTTTGGGATGTGGTGGAATGGGAGAATTGCATCATGAACGTAAAGCTGGCAAATCTGCAGTAACTGTGTGCTGCTACCAAATCAATATGGACCAAAATCTCAGAGGAATGATCCCAGCACCTTGTTGAATCTATGCCACAAAGTGTTAAGGTAGTTCATAAGGCAAAAGCTATCCAAGCATGTACTAGGAGGGTGTCCCTAATGAAAAGACAAGTGAGTATACATTAATATTTGCAGCTTTTAATGCAGCAAACACGAACATTTTGATACCATAAAATATTTTACACTTATTACTTTTGAAGTCATTGGGGGGCTGGAACCAGCTTTTAAAGGCCTGATATAAGAAAAACTTGTCCTGCATTCTGTTCCTCCTCAGCTGGCCATGTTGTGTATTCATCCTGCATGCTGTTATTTTAAAGTTAAGGAATCCGAATAATGAATGTGGACATTTGCATTAAGAGTTTTGTCCTCTGAAACTCTGAGGTGAAAACTGAGCCAAAGCCTCAGCCGAGGTAACAAACTGTAAAAGTTAAGAGAGTAAAAAACACGTTGAGTCAGACCAGTGAACCAAAGATGTGTGTGTGTGTGTGTTATGTGTTTGTGTGTGTTTGTGTATGTTTGTGTGTTCTCTCTCTTTTAATCAAGCCCAACTTTAATGAACTGTCTTTGTGCATCACTTTCATTAGCACATTTACTCAATCAATACACACTGTGAATTCAAGCAATTCAATGAAAACTATAATGTGATGGTTGGACTGGAGAAGAAGAGTGTGTATGTGTGTGTGAGTGTGTTTGTGTGTACAAGCACTTTGGCTTATGAGAGTTTCCATGAGCATTTTTACACCTTTTTGTGGAAGTTTGTGTTCTTGTAATGTCAATATTTTATGTCTTGTGCCGATGTTTGACTACTTAATGGTTTTGTTGGTAATGAGTCGTGTCATATCATAGAGCCATGAGTTTATGACTGCATCAACAAGTACAACAGACCTAATGGTTGTACTTGACCAGTCATCATGACAGACATGATAAATATGGAAGGGAGATAGGTGGAGCTTAACATCACCTAAAAAAGACAGTAAAAAGCTAAGTGCATTCACTGTACTATTCTCAGAGGTGGGAACTGTTATTTTAAAATATTTAATACTGTTATTAATTTGTCATGAGTTTTTAAACATTGACATTTTAAATGGTTCGTCAAAAAGCTCAAGTACAAGAGGCTGTTGTTTCACTTAAACATTTGTCCTCATCAGTCCACAAAACATCAGAAAGGCACGATTTATGTTGTCAGAGCTCAACAAACTTTCCTTTGTCTCAGGGTGCATCTATGTTAAAGAGCCTTGATTTTACAAGGTTCAATGGTTATGTTTTTAAGACTGATAGTGCAGTGGTTTCATTGATTTATTTTTGCTCAAGGCACACCTAAGATCATGCTAAAATCCTAAAGCCCACCAAATATGAAAAATTGCCTCTCAACAGGTTTGCGGTACTTTATCAGTGATTATTTCTGTTTACCAATGCCTAATAATCAAATTTCTTACTGTTGAAATATTGACTTTATAAAGAAAGATTGAAATTTAGACAAGTCCATCAATTCAGTGACTTATTTAAGCCTGATCAGTCACAAGTGTAAAACAAATTAACTACTGAATGTGGCACCATAAAGTTACAGTTCTCTACACCTGCGTCAGTTTTGTAAACTGCAAAGTCTTTTTAGTTCACAACACTGCAAAGACTTTGCGTTTGCCCCTTCCGTTTACACAAGAACGGTGCCCAGAGTGCCTGAATCTGCAAACTTTTGAAACCGGGGTCCAGAGTGAAAAGTTTTCAAAATGTTTTTGCTTTCATCTCCGTCTCTGTCTCCATGTAAACAGGAATCTCTGTTTTCAGGGAAAACAGGGACGTACGGTGCATGTGCAGTACTCTTTCAGATAAAGGTTGCATGAACACCTTGGAACAACAACAGCTTTGGCCGACTATCAAGAAACTTGTGTGTTGCTAACTGTGCTCGGTTTGCCATCGCTCCTCCAATAAATTGTGGATTTGCTGCGTCAATACTCTGACCAGCAGAGACACATTTGTAATATTCGCCAAGGACACTACAAACTTACATCGCCAACTACTGACCTGGCATGCACACTGCCGCTTTTTCAGTTGTTCTTGCAGTTCCATGCGAATGCTCATTTAAACGGGCCCTGAATTGCCCTTCGGTGTGAGTGTATGCGAGTGGTTTTTGCCTCTCTGTGTTGGCCCTACAACTGGCTGGTGACCAGTACAAGGTTTCCCCCACGTCTCACCCAGTGTCAGCTGAGGCAGTCTCCAACCCTCCACCACTCCAGGATAAGGAGCATAGATAATGGATGGATGGAATAATGAATGACGTACAGGAAAAAATGCCTCTCTCTATGTTGTCCCCCTCACTCAATTGAGCAGCCACAACAAGAACCTTTTCAAGAGCACATAGCATGAGAAAATTTGTTCACAATTTTATTATTTCAGCTTAAATCCCCTGCTTTTTTTTTAACCTTTCATGAAGCACAAAAGACTGCAATGCGATATTGGGCTGATCTCTTTCCTTCTGAAGTGTCTTTTTAATTTTCCTCAAGGAAGTATAGCTGATGGACACATGCATTAAAACACCTTTCCTGCCAAATTCTTAAAAAAATGGTTACATTTTCTGATATTTGCAGATGAAAACCCCTGTAATGACACACTTTAAAAAATCAAATTATACCTACTCTCAGCTCACAAGTCCTGAAACCCCGACAGCTGGATTAGACTATAAACAGAGTGATGATATTCAGTCTGACCTCAACATTAATGAATGTGAGCAATTATGAGTCTAATAACTGAGAGTCTAATATAATCTGTGTGCAGTTTTGTCCTCTGTTGTTAAGTATGTGTCACCTAAACCTACCCTAAACCTTACAGACGTTCTTTAAGATCCTTCCTCAATTATCTTTTGTCATTCATGTTAAGGCAGACGTATCAATACTGACATCCATCACTCAATCTCTATACATTGCTCCTTCTTTCCCATCATGCAGCAGTGCAGCCGCAGAGTGCACTGATTAGCCCGCTGACCATTTAATTAATTAGGCTTGGCACTTAATTATGACAAACTGCATTAGTGCAGCGGCACGCCGGGGCTCGGGCAGGTTATGTTCGGTAACAATTTGATTTGAGTGAAAATGGGGAGCACTGATGGAGGAGGGGGGCTTTATTGAGCGGAAAGAGACATATGATGAGATTAACAATAATCAGAGCAGCGGGAATAGCCCATGACCAGCCAAAGAGGGGAGGGGAGGGGAGGGGAGGGGAGGGAGTGAGGGGCTGAGATGGATCAAATTAGGTTTTTCTCTTCTCATTAGGATCTGTAGAGTAAAGTAATGCTGAGCATGGGTGTGTGTGTTGTGTGGTCTGTTAGATGGGGATTTAATCTGCTCACTGCTTCTGTATCTTTATACAGGAGCTGAGATAATCATCTAATCTAAATGTTTCGTCTTTGCCTCTTTGTCGGTGTAACAAAGACAATTTATTCTGAGGACTTTATTCTTCTAAAGGGTCCTTATGGTCATCTTTGAGAGCATCAGAATGTCAATTTAAGAGTTCCACTCTCACCCCAGAAGATATCAAGGCAGTTTATCCATACATGTTTTTGCAGACACACTGTCAAAATCCTTCTTTTGGGACAAAAAATTAAGCTCACATTTGGTTTGCAATTGTATAACTTAAGCCACATTCACACACTGTTATTTTCGCCAACTTTTGATGGTGCATTTGGCTGAGGGAAATGTCAAAGGCAAGTCAGGCCATGCAGAACTAAGTTAACAGGTTTGTTGACAGATTTTACACATGCTTAAAAATGTTGATCAAACATGCTCGTAAATGCCAGAAAGAGCTGACCTTTATCTTCCCTCAGTAACAGCTGCATTTATGTCTTTCGGCTTCAGCTGTCTCTTTCCCGGGACTGGACACAAATTCAACAGTAGCTTGTCAGCTGTCTCTTTCCCGGGACTGGACACAAATTCAACAGTAGCTTGTCAGCTGGGTCGGATCGCATGGGCCAGCCTTAGCTCCCTACATGCATCAGTGAGCCATGGCCCCCCACGACTCCAGTTCACCACTGTCCCTTCCTTGGACCACTTTAGATAGATACTGACCACTGCAGAGCGGGAGCACCCCACAATAATGCCCTTATCAGACTCGCTCAAATCCTTAGTTTGCCCATTTTTCCTACTTCTAACATAAACTATGAAGACAGAATGTTTGCTTGCTGCATGATACATCCCACCCACTCACAGGTGCCACAATGAGAGGACAATCAGTGTTATTCACTAAACTTACATGCAGTGGCACAGTATGCTATAGAATCATAAATGTGATTTCTCTCATCCTATGCATTTGATATCCATATTTACTTGACAAAACATGTGGTTGTAAAGCTGTTAGAGTCTGTTTGAGAAGGGTACTTAAGAGGATGAGCTCTAATGCAGACACACTGCACACACTCTTACATGACTCTGTGTGCTGTATGCCCCGCAGCCACAACACAATATGATAATGCCCATGTGAATAGTGAGGGGAGTGGGTATGGTAAAATGATAAATTATGATAAATAAGGCCATAGCATAGGCATGAAGGAGGGGAAATCACCACTCTAATGCACCATGGTGTGTGTGGATATGTGTGGGTGTGTGTGTGTGTGTGTCATGGTGAACCGAGTCCCCGTACATCACAGGGCAGCACTGTTGACAAAAGGAAACAGATTGGATAGAGAGTGAGGGTTGTGCCTGGAGGGGGGCAGAGATGGACAGAATGAGGGAGGGATGGAGGGAGGAGGGGATGAAAAGGCTGTCTCTCAGACACATACATTAACCTCCTGACTTGCCCCAACACCCCGAGTCTGATCCCTTCAGCTCGCTCACCACAGATTTAGCGTAGCAGGACCTCCAAACAGGGCCATGATATTAGCTTGATGCTGCCTGAGAGCAAAAACATTCACACAGCGATATGACAACACGGACACAACATGAGTCTCACATGGACTCTGAATCCTCCTGTCAGCCGCAAGTTGATAGACTCTCT
Organism: Cetoscarus ocellatus; assembly: GCA_037902135.1. Taxonomy (NCBI): domain Eukaryota; kingdom Metazoa; phylum Chordata; class Actinopteri; order Labriformes; family Labridae; genus Cetoscarus; species Cetoscarus ocellatus. The sequence goes on from JBAMNC010001023.1 coordinate 419,978, forward strand.
TAGTTTTTCAAGTCAAAATTTGATAAGAGAAAAAATACATAGCTTTTCCCTCAGTGTGTTGCATTTCAACCTAAAGCTGGACCAATCTGACAAAAAGCAGAAGAATAAGCCACATGATACATATTGTGATACAGGGTTGATGATACAGTTTATCACAATTTATTGCAAAACTACAAGCAAGCTGGTGTAACATTAATAACTCACATTATCTGCCTTAAATACAGTTTCTAATTGGTCGTATTGATACAAATCCCTGCAAAAAGGATACACCTCACTGTCTGCCTCAGTGAATAATAGGGAGAATAATAACTATTGTAACAGTGAGAGAGAGAAGCAGATAATTGAAGGACTGCTATCAACACATGAGGATGAACAACAATAGAAAAAAACATACCAAATTTTTATCAATTATTGACTGATAAAATATCAATATTGTGTTATTTAATACTGACACAGTTTTGCACTGCAAAATATTAGGATACATTGATGTATCAATATTTTCTTACACCCCATTTACACCCTTTAAGATTAAATTTTATTAATTTCCATTACGAAATACGCTGCACACATCAGCTGATATATATGTATATACCTCCTATGCACATGCACCAATGGAAAATAGTAAAGGATTGGTGCATTAAAGGTCTCTCAGGGCGGTATTGTGTTAAATTTCTTGCTCCAGGGCTTCTCGCTAAAAATTTTAACCCTGAGCATCTATCCACCAGTTCCTAACCCTAGCAGACCAGACAGTTTTACAGACTGAGCCACTGCCATCCCGCAATGGCCGACACACTTTGGGAAAAATAATGTTTATTTTGGTGGGGTTTTTTGTTGTTGTTGTTGTTGTTGATTTTGCTGCTAAATATTGGCCCAGATCCATGGATCAGCAGCCCTATGACTGTTTCCTTTATAATAACAGTTGGCTGAAACTCTGCTGTCTTTTCCTTACTCTGCAGGGTGCAAAATATCAGCATTAAATTAGCAATAGGATATGAAAAAAGAGTTAAAATACAGCAACCTTTTCAAGACCACAGTGTGTACTGTCATGTGGTGACAGAGCAAATGGACAAGGTGCAGATGTTTGTGACATGGAGGCAGATATTGAGGGGGAGCAGTGGCCCCATTCATGCTGCCATTTTAAGTTGTAATATTAGCACCCCTGTGATTTTTGCTCCACTGTCAGTGTTGCAGATATGGAATGCATGGGGACGGGTTGGCTCTTCATCTGCTCCATTTCCGGATAAAGTATCAGAGGCATATTGTTAGTGAGGGGGGAGCTGGTGGACTCAGTCCAGCTCTGTCTAAACCTGCTCAGTGGTCCGAGCACAAACACCTGCTGGATAATAAAGATATCAAACACACTCTCTGGGAGTCGCTATGGCAATCAACAACAGATCGATCAATCCCATTGGCCACGCTGATGCTCCAGCTAACGCTCCATGTCCCCATTGACCGGCTCACACCACACACACACACACACAGAGTCCTGCAGCACTCACTGCTTGTTAAGTGTGTGTGTGACTATTGTACAACAGTTAGTGATAAAACAAATGATTCTTGTTCAGTGTTAACTCAATGAGCTACTCACAAAACTCTGCAAGCGTCTGCTCTAGAAAGTGAGTTAAAAATGCTTTAAGTCAGAGGTACCGTAAAGGAGGGAAAGTAAGGAGGATTAGATTCAAGGAGTCACAGGTCAAAGGTTACTTGGCTTCACTGTCACTGCCTGCTTGTAAACATACTTTAATATCCTTCAGAGATCTTACAGGAATTTCTTACATTTTTGCTGTGTATCTTTGACCAAAGGACAAACTGGTAAGATTGGAGGGACACACTCAACTTTCCTTTGGCCTTGTGATCATGCCTTGCTTGTGAACTTAATATTTCAAGATTTTTTTGAGTGTTTCCTCTCAAATTTTGCATAAAAACACCCTCTCTAATCTGATGATGAACTGATTACATCTGTAGGGCATAAGGTCAGAGGCCAAGTGCCCCATTGCTGTTCTTTCACTCCAAGGCAAAATATACTTTGTGGAGGCATAAAACTGCCCTATAATAGATACAAAGAGTTAACCTCTTTCGCCCCTTAGGACCCAATTTTGGGTCTGCTGGGGCTCCGGAGAAAAGCTCCTCGACACGACAGCACAAAGCAGTGAACTGTGCCTTTAAGACTACAGTCATGTCTGCTTTTATTTGACAAATACATATATTTTTGACCTCTGGCTCATTATGCACCGTTTTTCAAAATCCTCGCCTGACCATATTGTTATGAAACCTGTTTAATGTTTCTCTGCATCACTTTATCACAATAATCCTTTGTAGAGATGATGTAAAAATATTTAATTATTCATTTTAAGAGTTTCACAGTCACTCCAGCATCATTTCTAAAAGAGATATTCACAATAAAAAATTGTTTTTGTTTAAGGCAAGGATGAAATTTTCAAATTATTTTGGCTTCTATCTTCATTTACTCTGTCCCAGTAAACTGATATACTGATAATTACACACCTGGGAAAATTTCTCAAGTGTTACTTTTATAATGACACCAACATGATTCAAATAGACCTTCTGGCTGCAGAGATATACTCTTTTCTTTATGGGTATGGGTTTCGAGCAGAAGGCTTAAAAAAGGGGCTGGGGCTGAATAGGTTAAACATGTTTCTTTGTCCTGTCCATTTGTTCAGTCATATTTTGTTCTATAAAAAGGCCAAAGAAAAAAATTTAAATCAAAAGGTTAAAATATACAGGGATTTCATTTATGATTACTCCAAAAAGTTTCTGTGTCTTAAGGATGGATGTGAGAACCACTCATTTAATGACGAAATCAGTTGTGATTTTATGAAATCATATTTATTCTAAAATCTGCTCCATCTCTTCCAGTATAAGAAGAAAACAAGCTTCCACTTGCTGCATGAATTTCAGTCAAAATGATCATCTGTATTATGAATTCTCCAGAATACCTCAGGTGTCCTCTCCCATATTTCGGGCTCTGCTGTCTTACATCCTGTCACCTCGTCACCCCCTCCCTCCCCTGATGGGTCATCATGCTGAGGGCAGCAGTTTCAGAACGTCCTGTGAGCGCATGGGTAAACCCGCCTCTATATATATGCAAATCCCATTCATTCCCCTTCCAGGGCGTAATTGACAATCTATGAGCGTTATTGATCGACATGAGGATGTCTCTATACACAGCCGAGCGTGCGAACGTGTGTGTGTGTGTTTATCTGTTTATGTGCATCTACAGAGGGACTCTTAATTAAGTTAAAGAAGAGCAGCAAAGACCTCTGGGTCATCATAACAAACTCACTTTATCAAAGGTGTGTAGACTGGATAAATAATTAATGAAGCAAATTGAGGCCACCCATCAGTTTGTTGACTGGCTTTCTTAAGCTTTGACTTTTTAATTTAGGCACCATGATGTTGATTTTCATAGAAGAAGTGCTGATGGGATGAGGACAAAATCTGGAGAGAAGCAAGGAAATAATATGTTAAGCTCTGATAAAAATAAATAAATAAAAATATCATAGGTAAACATATTAAATGTGTCTGATTCAGTAGCTGGCCGTATGCAAGTTAAACATCTGGCATAATTCAGTTTTCCTTTATGTGGATGTCGATCTTAGTGGTTTTACAAGCCTTAAACACAGGGTGTAGGGGGTTAACTGAGCTCTCATGTTTGGCAGGTGTATAGGTCCATTTCTAAGCTCAGAAGATTTGACCTGTGGTAGTTCCAAACTCTTTTGCAATGAAGTTTAACGGTGAGTTGGGGATAAACGAAGTTTGCAGGGCATTGTCTCATTGTAACCTTGCCTGAACTCCAATGCCCTGTTCGCCCCTTCAGAGCAGAAATGTTGAAAAAGTTCAAGAGGAAGAGGAAGAGAAAGAAGAAGAACGCGGAGGACTGTCTGAACATCGTGTTTGGATTGGACTTAAAAGACCTGAAAATAAAATGTTCAACAAAGTTTTCCTGTTTTAGATGTGGTACTTCTGCTGAACAATCACTCTGGAAAGTTTGCTGGTTCACTTGAGCATTGAGATGATGCATATATTTAAGAACTGATTGTACTGGTACAGACTGAAATCATTCCATCATGAGGATGTACTTTTACTATCCTAGACAACTGGGTAAAAGTTGAAACTTGACTTGTCTATTCTTTCATATTTTCTATTTCTTTTGTTAAAATGTCCTTCACTTTTTCCGCCAGTCAATCAACACTTGTTATCTTTACTCTTTATATCTACCCCTGCTGTACATGTTTCATATTACTGTATGTTCCCCTCTTTTCTTAATTAAATTTCTCCTATTCCTCTATCACAATCATTTTTGATGTCAATTTATCATCTATTTTTTTTTTTTTTATGTCTCTACTTTTACCAAATCTTACTTTGGTTCTATTTAATGTTCATCCTGTCCTTCATCTTATACCATATCCCCCTGTTTCTGCATTAATCTTTTTTAGTTTGTCTCTCCAATTACATTTTATTTTCTATTATATTCTTGTATAATTCCCTCATTAATTTTTGCTTATTATTAAATTGGTGGACAAAATATCAGAAGAAGTCTTAAAGTGATTCTATTCAAATTTGCACAAATTTCCACTCTGACACCAGGACACAGCATTAGAGTTTGATGGCCATAGGTCAAAGGCCAAGGTCATGGAGTCTGTTCATTCTTTGCTTTTGGACACAATATCACAAAGACGTTTTGAGGTATTCCTGTCTAAATTTCTACATTTTTCTTCATTCATCGAAAGGTAAATTGACTTGATTTTGGAGGTCAAATGTATGCTTTTTTATCCTTTGCTTGAGAAAGAAATATTTGGAATATACTCTGTTTTTTCTTTTAATTCTGCACAAATGCACCCTTTGACTGAAGGCTTAAGTGAGAAGATTTTGGAGGGATAAAACCAAACGTTGTTGGGTCTCATAATCGCCTCTTGCTTGTACTCATGAAGACTTGAAAACTCTTTTTAGAATTTCTGTCAAGCCTGCATATGTCCTCTTTGACTCAGCTATAAACTGATTTCATTTGGAGGTACAAGGTCAAAGATTAAGGTTACTCAGCCCCATGGTCATCCGTTGCCATTGAAATTTCTACATATTACACCATGTATAAAAACCTCCCTTCTTGACTCACAAAAAAACTATTATTGTCTGGTGCTAGTATACCTTGCAGCGACATAAAAACCTCAGGCAGTATATCTTATTTCCTCTTAAATTTTAGAACATTAAATTAACAACACAAATGCTGCAATGCAGTGCACTCATCCAAGTTGTTTTCTTATATTTTGAGGATTGAATCTAATTCTCTAAATCTTTCCTGCTACGAACTGTTTCTAGTGTTTCCTGGGATTTGTCTTCATCTATCAGCGAACTTAGATGTGAATATCTATAGTTTAACAAGCAGCAGCTCAGAGCATTACTTGCTTTTCTGTACCTCTTTAATCTTCTGTGCTTCAGACAGCATGAACAATGCCTGGACATAACCTGTGCATATGTTACCGCTGTGCTGTGTGAGTCTGTTTTCACATCTGTGCATTTAGCGCTCATCTCACAAACCTGCTTCATCAGCAAGAGCAGCTTCATGTAGAACTACAGACGTGGATCTATACATGCACACAAACAAAGCTGCGTGTTTGTGAGTGTTCATGTGTGTGATTACAAGAAAAAAAAGAAGGCAGTAGGATTCTCCAGCTGACCAGTGTCTCTGTGACAGATTGTGATTGGGACTGTTTAGGCACATGTAGGATTTATGGGCACTTTGACGCCACTTTCCTCTTAAATTAACGCTTGGCGTGGAACAATGAGATGGCCTGGGAATTAGGTCTGATGCTCCAAAGCTCCCCTGGGCTTTAAAGACCCTTACTCAACCCTGCTCACTTTATTTCATCCTAACAGAACAGGAAACTGCAAGAAACAGAGAAGGACCGAGGAAAACCAATTCAGTGCAAAAAGAAAAGACAAAACAAACTGCTTTGTTCAAGTCTCTCAACTTTCTTTTCTAGTTTTTTTGCTTCCACAGTTATTCCCTTAGAGCACTATTATTAATCATCATCTTAAATGAGAACTGGTTCTCAGTTGACCTACCTGGTTAAATAGGTTATTAATATTAGCATTCATTTCGTATCTCAAGACCACTTTTAGAGATTTTTTTCTCATTCAAGGATGAATTGATGAGGTTTATAGGTCAAAGGTTAAAATTTTTTGGGTCTCACTTTCATCTCTTGCTGTCAAATGCAATAAAACAAAAACACCTGAGGAAATGTTCTTTAAACTCTTCATAAATGTCCACTCTCACTAAATGTTTAAGTGGCTTGATTTTGGAGGTCAGAGGTTTCGGTCATTGCTCCTAATACTAGTCTTGCCTGTGAACACATTTCTAACAACGTCTTTGTAACTTTGCAGTGCAGCCTGATCAGTCTTATTCATTGTCTGTAAACAGTCAGATCCACCTTTTAAATCTCCAATTCAAAATAAATTTATCTCAGACTGCTGACACACAGCCCAATAAGTATTCATTAAAGCAGGAAGAGGCAGTAGCTATGATCATGATGACAGCAGGACGTGACTGTTCGTATGGAGATTAGCATAGATGCTAACAGCTACAGTAGCAGTTTTTTCCAGATCTGAACCACATCTTTCACAAAATGAAAAGCAAATAACACTGAAAGCATTTACCAATGCCAACAATAATTTTGCTTCACTTCCAACATGTTTTGACAAGACCTTATTCTACAGAGTGACTCAAGTTTTGTACTTTACACCACGGCAGTAGCGCCTGCCTACTACATTATCTGTCAGCTAGCATAACAGGGTATTATCCCCACCTGCTGTTAAGGAGTATGAAACAACGCCATTCCACTGCATTAAAACCTCCTTCAAAATAAAAGCACACATTTTTTTCCTCATTTTTTTTTCATTGGCAAAGGCAACCCACTTGAAAAAGGGCCTACGATCCACTTTTGAGTCAAGACCAACCAGTTGAGAATCACTGCTTTAGGGGACTGACCACACTGACTTAAGGTTGAAATAGTTAGACCTTGGAGGTTATGGGTTAATGGTCAAGGTTACTGAACCTCATATCAACCCATTGATTGTAAACAAGATATCTCAAGTAAACTTTCCAGGATTTTCTTAAAATCTAGCTCTAATGTCTGATTAAATAATGATTTATTACATTTAGAAGGGGTAGGTTAAAGGTCAAGGCCATGGTGTCCAGGGTTCATTCTTTGCTTGTAAACCTGATAGCTCGAGATTGCTTTGAGGAACTTCTTTCAAACTTTACACAAATATTGATTTTGCTTTCACAATAAATTAATTTTAATGTGGAGATTAGAGACCAAATGTCAGATTGTTTTCCCCATATAAACTCACATCTGATATATGTATAGCTAAGCATTCTTTAAACTTTGCACACACTTTACAGTCATGGTTAAACTGAATACATTTTGGCAGTTTTAGGTCCAGGTTACTGTGACCTTGAGCCATGTTATAAAACCTGCACCCACACTGCTAAAGACTCCAGATTTTTTTAACAGTTATATTACCATGAAACCCTCCTTTGCTGTCATTTATAAGGCCTTATTGTACTTCTACTTTGGGCAAACAGTGCCTTTACTTAGGCATGTAACCATCAGGCAGTAGTTTCAGCTCCATCAGAGAAATATGGATCAGTATTTAACCATTTATGAAAAAAAGCACAATACTCATTTTTTATTTCTGACTGACAGAATTCCTGTGATCATTATCATAATACCTTCAGATATCCGTCCTCCTACTGCCTGCTCTCTGTGGATGTTCTCCCCCCTGCAGAGCGGAAGATGGGCCACCTACATCGATTTCACACCCGCAGCACGGTTAAAGAGGAGAAAATCAGCTGGTCCACAGAGTGTGAGTGTGTTTAGAGTCTGTGAGCAAATAAAACCTCTGTGAACAGGAGCTGGAGGATTTAGTAGTCCCCTGAAAGGTATGAAAGAGAGTGTTTAAATTATGCACTCTTATGTAAATGGTTTGCATATGGAGTACAGACACGCAGTAATTCATTGTTCAAAGGTTAAACTGTTATGGCCAATTATATGATTTCATTTGCCTAAGTGGTATTAGCATATATATCTAGTTATATATGTCTCTACACGAGGAGACAGACCGTATATCTGGTTACTTATTTGCTTCAACATTATTTTCGCTCACGTATGAAGAACAAAAATAACATGTAGGAGGAGATGAGGTCTTCATGGGGACTTAGGTCTGGATTTGATGATTCAAACTAGAATTAGTCTAAACTAAGAGCAGGGATTTATGTCCATTTAGGACAGTTTTGCTCTGGTATCATCCACAACTTCATTTTCAGAGCACTTCTCGTCAGTGCATAGGGTTGGTATAATATAAATGTTGTGACTATAAATGGCTTGCCCCATACTTTCATTTGTTTAATGAAATATGATAGAAGTTTGTTCAAGGGAATCATGCCCTGACAGTAGCTCTGGACCAAGCTGTAACCTCCAGTGGTGAAAAATGGAGCCAGAAAATTGCAGTTCCCTCCTGCCCACTTGAGGGTGTCTGCAGAAGCGCCAGAGGTCACATACACTCCCTGTTAAAATGCCCATTTTTACAGTAGTTATAGCATATCTAGCCCCTGTTTCTTAAAGCAATTTTTGATCTAAGGTGTCAAAATGGCATCTGCTGCAGAGTGGCCTCCTTAACCAAGTAGTTCAGACTTTGTCCAATATCTAATAAAGTCTATGCCTTACACCTGAAATGATCAAGTACCGTAAAAGTTATGGCATTGTTGTTGACAAAACTGATATCAGAAGTTACACTCCCTCTAGATATTGACAGACGGGCAGAAAAAAGTGTCATGACCCGCGATGTGCGGTACAAAAAGTACAAGTAACATCACCAAATGAAAAAAACCCTGAGGGCTAAGGAAGCTTTTCTATAGTTGTTATTTTTTTTGAAAAAGACTATAAGTATGAGAAATTTAAAATTTGCAAGGATAATGACATAAATAAACAAATACATCTGAAGTATCAGTATTGGGTCAGAGTCTTCACACTTGGATGGAATGGGAGGGAATCAGACAAAGATCATTTATGATATTACTTCCAAACAACTGGACCAGAGGCACAATGAATGTGCAAAGCTAATGTTGCTAAAATGATGCATCTTGCTGTAATTATGGTGAAGTACTGTTGAATTTTTCTAAATATTATTTCAAAGACCTTCTAAAAGTGCCTTTAGGTGAGGTTTGGAAGATTTGGAGCCATGCATTTGATGAATGATTGAGTGATTGATAAAATGTTCTTGTTGGAAAATAACCCTGATTTTTGTTTCCTACATCAAGGAGGTTATGTTTTTGCCGGTGTTTGTCCAACTGTCCTCAGTCTGTCCATCTCTGAGCAGAATAACTCAGAAAAGTTCCTAACAGATTTTGATGTAATTTTCAGGGATTATTGGTCATGGCACAAGGAAGAAATGATTAGATGCTGGTTCATCTGGATGCAGAGCCAGGGACTTTTCTTAAGGGTTTGCTAACATTGTGAGTTAGAGCAGCTTTCCATATGTTGGCTAATAAATATTTTGTTGGAGTTTCTGCTTTCTGAGCTCTCCTAGGTTATGATTAGAACCTGGCAGACTTCCTCTCAGGTTTGGCTCACATGTCTCTTTTTTATTATCTTAAGAATTAAGTCAATGATTTTAAAAAGAGGTTCTTTAATGCAAATCAAATGCAATTTAAATGTGAGTAGCTCAAGTGAAGTTAAAATATCACACTCTCAAGTGATGGATCACAATAAGAACAAATTGCTTTTGACCTATGACCTCCATAGTCTTACAAGTTTGACTTTTAGTCAGTGTGGACATTTTTGCAAAGTTGAAAGAAAATACTGTTATGCTTTCTTGAAATATTAAGTTTGCAAACAAATTATGAACATAAGGCTCTGTGATCTTGACTTTTGACCTATGTCCTCCATAATCTTAACAGTTCAAATCTTAAGCATTTGTGGACACTTATACAAAGTATGAAGAAAATCCCACTAAACATTCGTGAACAATTACAGTTTCTCAATTCATGAGAAAACAATGAAAATGAGGCTTAATGAGCTTTGACCATCAACTTGTGACCTCTACAATTTAATAATTTTGTTCATAAAACAAAGGAAACATTTGCATGTATATTAAAGAGAATCCCTCTGTTGTCCAGTTATTAGGTTATCACGTTATTGAATTATTGCACTGTCTTGTTTACAAACAAAGGATAATCATGAGGCTTCATGACCTTGCCTTTTACTTTTGACCTGCAAAATCTAATAAGTTTATCTTTGATGCAGAATAAACATTGGAGCAAAGTTTGAAGAAAATCTGTCAAACTGTTCATGAAATATTGTGTTCACAAGAAACGGATGGATGGACAGTTGAATGCTCTGATAGACAACTTATAAACATAAAGCCTCTGGTCTGGGTGTCCCTGGAACAGAGGATAAACTGGACAAGAACCTGCTAAATAATGTGAGGAGACTAAATCAGTCAGTCACAAACATATACAAATAAAACCAATCAAATGGGGGCAAATAAAGCAAAGTTAGAGCCATAGGAGACAGAATAAGAATAAAATGACATTAAAAGCATGACATATAAAGAGGAAACAATATTAATCAGAAATTCATAGAGGACAAAGACAGACAAAGGGTGGCTCAGAGGTCAGTGTTTCAGTGATCAGAGGAAGGGGCTGGTGGTGTGTGTTCATGTGTGTGTGTTGGGGGGTGAAGCACGTTGTTTATGGCCATCTTGTCACGTTTCGTCTCTCTGGGACAATCAGGAGATTAAGTGTTGAGAAGTGGCTAGGGAGCGGCTGCAGTCACATGCCATTACTCACTCCCTGCATCACAATTAGTGCAAATGGCGCATTACAGGGAAATTATCATCAATATGATATTAAGAGACGCTGGCTAAACCAATCAGAGGAAAAGTGCTTATCTGTTGGTAACTAAAGATGACTGGGAGGTGGAGGCACGGCGAGGTGACACAAACATGGCCTCTGAGCTCCGAGATAGGCCGACAGAGATCAACAATAAACATATTGCCAAAAGACGGTCAGATGGTGCGGGGGGTTGAGGCTCTGTTGGCTTAAACAATTTGGTTTACATACAATATCTAAAACAATGACCACGCTGAGGCATATTCTCTTCAAGGCTTTTTCCAGGTGACTGTGTACAAGCCCATTTTATCTTGATTTTGTCCATCAAAACAAACATTTTTTATGATTATTATTTTGCACTAGAATGTTTTAATTTTTTTTCTGCAAGTCCCCAGGGTGAAGGTGGCTAGCTTGACTTTTCTTTGGTACAAGAAGAGAGCTCTGAGGAAAATGGGCCACAAAGTACTAATTCATACTGCTTATCCCTCCCTGGTCTACAAAGAGCTGAAGCCTATCCCAGCTGTCAAGAGGCAAAGTACACCCTGGACTGATCGCTAGACAGTCATAGGGTTGACATGTAAAGCCAGACAACCATTCACTTTCACACTCAGGCCTCAGGGAAATTTGGAGACACCAGGTAATCTAATGAGCATGTTTTTGGTCTGTGGAAGAAAACATGAATACGTGCGAAGACCATGCAAACTCCACAAAGGAAGCCACACAGCTTAACAACTGGACGCTGGTGTTCTGGTACCCTGGTACCATTTCCAAACTTAGGTCCAAATTCTGTGAAACTGGGGATGTCAAACACAGACCATGAAGTGGAGGTCCCAGGAAGACAACACCTCAAGAAGACCAGTTTCTCACCCTTGCTTCACTGAGGATCCGTATGCTTTCTTCCAAGGGAAGAGGGGATTTGGCAAATTTTTGGGGTGGCGCTACACACACATTTAGCTGTGTTGCTCATTTCAAAAATGTAGGATCCTAACAAGTTGTGCATTGTTGTAAAGGTGACTAATCAACTTTCCAACAACATAAAATACAATGATAATTGGTATTATCAAAGGGGAGAAATAATCAACCAAAGTTTCATTTAACTTTTTTAGGAGTATATCTTTTCTTTGAGACTTTAAGTACCCCATGTCAAGAGCCTTAAATATGCCAATATTTCTCTAAGACTCCATTTTCTTTCCATGGTTATCTAATCCTTTTTCTTTGGTGTTGAAAAAGTGTTGAGAAGACCTGTTTTAATCACCAAAAGAAGTCTTCTGAGCTGTATATCAGCAGCCTGGGGCAGGTGCCCCTGTAAGGCTTGTGCTAAGGGTTCTTCTGAGACGTCTCAATTTAAGAAATGATTATATACTTCTATTTTAAAGGGCTGCAATGAGGGGTTTCAGTTATCAAAAATTAACATCTGCATTTCCATCAGCAGTGTAAAAACAGGAGGGGAAAATTATAGCATATTATTGTCAAGACAAAAGTCATACCAGACAACTTTAAAGAGAAAATCTGTGACAATAAACAATCAGGATCATGTTTGTGTGTAATGATAAAATTCAAATGGGCCAATTTAAAGCCAAAAACACGCTGCAAATTAAATGTAGGTTAAGAGAATCTCTCTGCTTTCTGTTTCTTAATAAGGATGTGACAAATAAAATGCTTTATTTGCTTTTTCATTTCCTTGAATCACCTTCGGTCACCTCACAGAATAAGATAGAGACGGGTGAAAATCCTCTGGTTCTAATATCAGCTCTAATTCTCCTCTCACTCCTCCTCCCTCTGCTCGGTCCCTCTCTCTTTCATTACTTCTCCATATGTAGATAGCCCCACATTATTATTTCCCTGCCTTATTTTGCTGACACAACAGTAGCCAAATGAAGTGAGATATACGACCCAGCTTATTTGTGGAGATGGCCCAATCCACTCCAACCAAAACCATTAACAAAATGGACCACACTTTGTCTTCTGGTGCTTCTCAAATTGACGTGTTTTGAGGAGGAAGTGGATATTATTAGAGATTAATCACAGGTACAAAGAATAGATCAACTTGTGCTTCAGCTGTCCACAGATATCTGCTATAACCTGTATGAAAATGATCACCAATGAACACTGGAGAGAGGAGTCATTGTGTGCAGCAGAGCCTTTAACTTCTATAAAAAAAACTCAACAGGATTAGCTATAACTGAGAAAAACTTGTAATTATCATTAACAAAAGTCCAGATTGCATATAGTTACTCAATTAATTGCTATACTTCATTAGTAGAAGTTAACGTAACATAAAGAGGTAAAAAATGAGTCACAAGGCTAGATTTGCTTGAGGGTTTATCTGATGACTGCAAGCAGAGGCAGACTAGCACTACCCGTGGACTCCCAGTGTCTGAGCTAAAGCTAACTAGAAGTGGGCGAGCTTTGTCTGTCTCTTCCTTGTGACTGGACGCACAGTAGAAAGAATGGTGTCTACCTGCTTGTCATGGACTCGGGAGTGAGGCAAGACACAAAAACAACAAAAACGTTGGAGTGTTCCTTTAAAACAGTTTGTTTTGAACTAAAATTATTATTTTTCATTATTTAATTTAATGTCTTTTAATGACTATCAAGAGGCCTAAAATTCAAATTTTATTTTTCCCCAAAACACAATTATGACTTATTTGTTTAATTTATTTACTTTTTAGTATCTGTTGCTGAGGACACAATATTTAAACAGATTCCTGTCAAATCTGATGTCAATTTAATTAGAGGTAATGTGACATGTCCTTTGTAAATGTTCGCACATTTCATCCTGCTGTAAACTCTACTCCAAAAGAGACCATGAAGAATTTCACAGTGTAAAAAAGTAGATTCAGAATCATGTGCTTCACAATAAACAAACTGGCCTGTTTTCATCAAAAAAATGAGAAATAAAAAATAAAAATCCACTTTTATTGAATTCACATTCTGGGGACTGTGCAGGCCTGGTGGAGGTATGCACCCTGTGAGGGTCCCAGTTCAAATTAGACTCCTCTCCGAGTGTGTATATGTATGCAGGCAGTTACAGTATAAACAGAGCAGGCATGTGTGTATGACAGAGAGAGAGCGTGGGTGAGAGAGGAGGAGTGGGTGTAGGTGTGGTGCGGCTGGCCCGGCTCATTTCACAGCTGTATAGGGATTAGGTGGAGGAGTGCGGTGGGGTAAGCTGTCCCTTTTATCTCATTCAAACATGTTGCTAATTCAGCAGAGAGCGGCTGCCGCGGGAGCCGCTGCCACTAAGCGCTGTATCATTCTCCCTGCCGTGAATAAACTGCTAGTCCTAATCCCCAATCAGCCGCCGTGACACGGATTATCACCCGCAACAAGCACAGTGACCCGGCAGAGAGGCGAGGCAGAGAAGAGGAGAGGGAAGGAGAGGAGAGGGAAGATAAGCCAGGAGAGGAAGGCTAGGAGACAAGAACGGAGAAGAGAGAGAAGATATAGGAGATAGGAGATAAGAGGGTGAAGAGAAGGACATCGATGGAGAAAGGGGAGAAAGGAGAGGGCGAGAGATAAAGGAAAGGACAGGAGAGGTTAGAAAGGAAAGGAGAGAGGAGCAGATGGGAGACCTAAGAGGAGAACTGTCACCCTGTGGTTATGTGCACCCATGAGGTATCCAAATGCTTGACAGTGAGAGTATAGTAGTGGGAAGCAGGGCTGAGGTTGTGTTTGTGGAAGTGACCTTTGACCTCCAAAATCTTCTCAGTTCAAATTCAAATCAAATCATTATTAAACTAGAAAAGCAGTCAGAGAGCACAGACCTCGGCCAAGCAGCTTCAGTCCACTTTGGCGAAAATGGTCCTATCTGTTAAAGAATCCTTTAAAAAATTCCTGTATCCGGATGGTGATCCGGATCAGTCCCAAAATCTAATCATTTCTTCCTTAACCCATTCCACACATTTCCCAAAAATTTCATCCAAATCCCTCCATAACTTTTCAAGTTATCTTGAACGCAAACAGACAGACAGACAGACAGACTAACCAACGCCGTCAAAAACATAACCTCCTTTGTGGAGGTAAATATCTATAGCTCAGCATTGTACCCTGAAAATTTCATTAGTCTATCCTTGATTTGGAGAGGACATTTGTGGCAAGTTTGATGAAAATCTCTCTTTGTTACTCGAAAATCTCTCATTGTTGAGTTAACGTGTCTGGAGGCAAGGTATGAGCATCAAGCCATGTGACCTTGACCTTTGCCACATGACCTCTAAAGTCGTTTGGTTAAGCCTTTTGTCGGACTGACCACTAGTGCAATGTTTAAAGAAAATCCCTAAAACTTTTAAAGAATATTGAGTTGATCAAAACAGCTTGTAGTTCAGGAAACAACTTTATTAGACCATCTAATAAAGATTTAGTTAACAGGCAAGGGAAGATCATTAAGGTAATGACCTTGACCTCTGACCTCCAAATTTCAAAATCTAATTAATTCTTAATTTTTTTGAAGTCAATGTTGAGCAAAGTTTGATGAAAAATTGTTTGCAAGAAAAAGTTGAACACAAAACCTAATCGCTTTAAAGGCCCGTGATGTTTAAAAACCTGATCAATGTATCACTGAGTCAATACAGGAATTTGTAAAAAGTTTGAAGGCAATCTTTAAAACCTTTTCTTTTTTTTATTGTTGACCTTTGGCCTAAAAAATCAGCACTTAATTTTTGAATCAGACTTGACATTTAAGAAAAAGTCTAAGGAGAATTGCTCCAAGTGTTCGTAATATACTGTGAAGACAAGCAAGGGACAGAAACAAAGTTCATTGACCTTGAATTTTGACCCATAACCTCTTTTTTATTGAACCTTTATTCAAACCCATTGAGACCAAGATCTCTGTCACAAGAGTGACCTGGCCAAGAGGTCTGCGGCACACGTCATGAAAACAACATCTCTACAACCTCAAGTCAGAGTGGACATTGGATTAAAGTTTCTGTCCAGACACTATGACCAAACTTTTGGATTTTGACCTCAAATTCTTAGCAGTTCTTGTCAATTTTTACCTAAATTCTTATCAATTCAACACCATGTTATAACTCATCAAAATCCTCTGTCTTTGTCTGCGTCAATGTGCACAACAGAGAGGAAATTAGAGCTGAAGTGTCAAGGCGTAAACATTGCGCCATGTCATGCAGCATTGCTCTGCATTGCTCACAGGCAGTTCAGACACTCACAAGTGATTCTGTGTTAGCCTGATGTTGTTGCTGACCCTCGCTCATATCACATTGAGTTAGAACACGGTTTAAGTCTGAGTGGACATTCATGCAAAGTTAGAAAAAAAATCCAAAGCAGTCTTAAAACTTCGAATCATGAGCAAAGGATGAACACACAGTTAAATTAGTTTCGACCTCTTAGACATTATTGGTTTATTCAGGAACCAGAGTGGACATTTGTGTATATTTACCTCAAATATGACTTTTGATGTCATAAGGAGTATATTAATCCTGACTTATCCAATGAGCTCATTCTGAGTTGTTGGAGTCAAATGAGAAAGTCAAAGGAGTGGTAGTGTCCTTATTCAACATCACTGTGAGAGCAGAAAGACCTGTGGTGCATTGTTTCCAGCTGCTTCCACGGTACAGTTTTGTCACTGAAGAGCGCCTTAAGATAAGATAGCAGGCATCAAAGGAATTTAAGGTTTTTATGCATTAATTTTGGACCTTAACCCATCAAGCTGTCATCCCTTATTTTATGTTCACTGATAGTTGAACGCCTGTGTTATCTACAATAAAGACATGTACAACCGAGAGAAGAAAAGTTCTGATAGGTTTTTCTAAACTTTCCTCACAGAGGTCCCTGAACGCCTCACGACACATCACCATGGCTTCAGTTTGTGTGTTTTTGTTCTCCCTGTTGTCCTCCCAGCTTGATCTGTTTCCTGTGTTTGTGCTTGTGTGTGTTTATGTGCTGCAGATTGAATCCTGCCCACGGGGCTACAGTCGTTACACCTGGGACTCGGAGGTTCAAACAAGGCCCCGGAGAGCACGGGGCCCTTTTACATCTGCTCACAGCTTGCCCTCCAACACGCTGTCTCTCTCCCTCCGTGTGTGTTTACTCCTCAGCTAATTGAGAGCTAATTGCTGTAACACGGCGTAAAGCCCAAGCACAAGCCGTCGCCGGGGAAATATCGCTAACAGTCAGCTCCACCCACAGGGGATTGTGGGTAGAAGAGATGTCAGAGCTACTTAGTCTCAAAGCAAAGCGTTATGAAAACAAACTCTCCCATTTGTAGATTCAATAAATGACAACACGGATCAAATACAACAATAGTGTTACAAAGTTAAATCCTGATCAGAGAATAAAAAGATTTACAAGACTTTCAAGCATCTTTAAAATGTACAGGTGCATCCCACACCCTGTCTTTGTTTTTGGTGTACTTACATGTCCTCTTTACATCTTTACGTATGTATGTATACAGTGCCATGAAAAAGTATTTGCCCCCTTCCTGATTTCTTACTTTTTTGCATATTTGTCACACTTAAATGTTTCAGATCATCACACAAATTTTAACATTAGACAAGATAACCTGAGTAAATACAAAATGCAGTTTTTAAATGATGATTTGTTTATTAAGCGAAAAAAGCTCTCCAAACCTACATGACCCTATGTGAAAAAGAAATTGCCCCCTGAACCTAATAACTGGTTGTGCCACCCTTGGCAGCAATAACTGCAATCAAGCATTTGCAATAACTGGTGATGAGTCTTCCACATCACTGTGGAGGAATTTTGGACCACTCCTCTGCACAGAATTGTTTTGACTCAGCCACATTGGAGGGTTTTCGAGCATCAACTGCCCGTTCAAGGTCACAGCACAGCATCTCAATTGGATTTAAGTCCAGACTTTGACTCGGCCACTCCAAAACCTTAATTTTAATTTTTTTAAAGCCATTCAGAGGTGGACTTGCTAGTGTGTTGCGGGTCGTTGTCCTGTTGCAAAACCCAAGTGAGCTTGAGCTTGCGGTCACAAACTGATGGCCAAACATTCTCCTTCAGGATTTTTTTGGTTAACAGCAGAATTCATGGTTCCATCAATCACAGCAAGTCGTCCAGGTCCTGAAGCAGCAAAGCAGCCCCAGACCATCACACTACCACCACCATGTTTGAGTGTTGCTATGATGTTCTTTTTATCATATGCTGTGTTGTTTTTATGCCAGATGTAACGGGACGCAAACCTTCCAAAGAGTTGTCTCGTTAGTCCACAGAATATTTTTCCAAAAGTTTTGGGGATCATCAAGATGTTTTTTAGCAAATGTGAAACGAGTCTTTGTGTTCTTGTTGGTCAGTAGTGGTTTTCACCTTAGAGGTCTCCCATGGATGCCATTTTTGCTCAGTCTCTTTCTTATTGTTGAGTCACGAACACTGACCTTAACTGAGGCCAGTGAGGTCTGCAGTTCTTTAAATGTTGTTCTGGGTTCTTTTTGACCTCCTGCATGAGTCGTCGTTGTGCTCTTGGTGTAATTTTGGTAGGCTGACCACTCCTGGGAAGGTTTGCCAGTGATCCCAGTTTTCTCCTTTTGTGGATAATGGCTCTGACTGTGGTTCACGGGAGTCCTAAAGCCTTAGAAATGGCTTTGTAACCTTTTCCAGACTGATAGATTTCGATCACTTTGTTTCTGATTTGTTCTTGAATTTCTTTGAATCATGGCATGATGTGTTTCTTTTCGAGATCTTGCAGCCTACTTCATTTTGTCAGACAGGTTCTATTTAAGTGATTTCTTAATTCAACAGGTCTGGCAGTAATCAGGTCTGAATGTGATCAGTGGAATTGAACTCAGCTTTCAAAAAAATGTGGTTAATCACAGTTAACTCATGATTTAACAAGGGGGGGCAATTACTTATTCACATAGGGTCATGTAGGCTTGGAGAGCTTTTTTCCCTTAATAAGTAAAATCATCATTTAAAAAGTGCATTTTGTATTTACTCAGGTTATCTTTGTCTAATGATAAAATTTGTGTGATGATCCGAAACATTTAAGTGTGACAAATATGCAAAAAAGTAAGAAATCAGGAAGGGGGCAAGTACTTTTTCATGGCATTGTTTATGATTTCAGTTCTGTCTGATCCATTAAACAATATTAAGAAAGACAAAGTTAAACCCTGATAAACTGTTTTGAAAACAAATAAACAAACATCTGCAAATCTCAACTTAATGTCCCATGAAATCCATGCAGGTATTTCAGCGCCAACATTTCACCTCTTTACGATGGTGTCATCTCATGGGGCAGTGATATCTTCATAAAGAAAAGCGGCAGAGCTCTATCGTGTATTGAAATAAGCCAAGCTAAGTGCTTCTGTTTGCCTCTGAGGCGGATGTTTCCTCCCAACAGAGACAACCATCGACGGCATGAAAAAGAGATGAGGTATTGATATAGTTATGAAACCAATGTTTCAAAACATGCCACATCATCAGCACAGCAAGATGAGATATTAAATATACATCTACCTTACATAGTCATTATAGAATTACAACTCAGACAAAGAGAGAGCGATGAAACCATTAAAGATGATGAGCGATGTACAGCAGGCTGCTTCTCAGTTAAGTTTTGCAGGTTTCAATGTTGTTTTCACTAAATGTAGTTAATGTTTCCAAAGCATGTAGCTAATGATTGATGCGGTTAAATTTTATGCTGTTTGAAGATATTTTAATAGCACAGTCTCTTTATCAACTCTTGATACTTGCTTGGATTAAATGTCTTAGTTTGATGCATTTTCTCTGCATTTCTGACATGGAGAGCACAACAGGGACTTTCTGTTTGTAATACGTTCATATCTGTGTCCACCAGCATCATGAGTGCTTTTGCCTGTGTGCCAGAACAGTGGTCTTCAACCTTTTTTGTTTCACAGCCGAGTTTCACGTAAAGCTGTGTTGTAACAGACCGGCCTTCACAGGGGAACTTAGTGAGGGTCAAGCGTGACAAACACATGCTGTGTGCACGGTATAACTCACCTAACACAGGATCAGAGAGAGCCGTGGGCGTGGGTTTTTAATCTAAAATGAAGACACATTCATGAGGACTCTGGTTTCTTCACTGGTTATACAATTACACATAGGAACACAGTTGGCTGAATTTCACCAGTTGACATGGTAACTTATTCAAATATTACACCTTATGAGTGCCGAGGAGAATGCTTTATTAAAACTACATTCATACAGTGCTCATGGTGTGTGTTTCATCCATCAGTCATCCTGGACTGATTTGATGATTCTCTGTCGTAGTGAGAGGTGTCTTATTATTATCTTATTAGTAAGTTATAATTAGCCGCAAGTGCTGCCAGGTGCCTGGATGGCATCTTATTGCCAGCACTTGTGTGCATGGGTCCCAACAACTTGGCACCGTTATGCAACTTTTGCCTGTAAATCTCTGAATGAAAGCTCACAGTTCCTCAGTGAAGCAAAGTTGAGGAACTGGTCTTCTTGGCGTGTTGTCTTCCTAGGTCACCTGTCTTTGTCTTCATCAGTCTCACAGAACTTGGTCCTAAGTTTGGAAATAGTGCCAAGGCTGGCACCAAATAATGCTGCCACTCTGCATACCAGAAACCAGCTTCCAGTTGTCCAGTTGCATGGGCCTTAACCAGAAGGGACTTATTATAGACAATTCTTTTGCAGTGAGTTCTCAATCACCCAAGGAACTGACATTATCTGGGTGACGAGTTAACTCATCAAACGGCTGTAAGCAGCAGTAGTGGTAGTAGTGATAGTTGCATGGCAGCTAACCAGGCAACCAGGCTGATGACAAAGTACAACTTAATAATAATGTTTAGGATCCCACTGAGTCACTTTCTTTCCATAGGCACAACATACCATGAAAATATCAACAGGTGAACATCACTTACCATCTCTACAGCAGATCAACAACATGGACTGAGTTAAAAAAAAATAAAATAAAAAATAAAATAACTGGTTAAGATTCTCAGACTGTTAAGTCCAGCTTGTTCAAGCAGGGGCATTTATCCTTTTTAAAGCTGCTCTCTGCCTTTTCTGCATCACTGACAGTTTCTCTGCAGATACTGTTACAGGTGTTACTTTGTAATAAGTTCACATGCTATTTGGTTCCCTCTATGGTCTGCTGTCAAGTGCTAAAAGCCCCAGTATAATCTTGCATAGGATGTTTAATATCACTATTACATCATAGTTCTTTTGGTAGTTTAACCAGCTGGCTTTCTACCCATAATGCACAGCACAACTTGTAGGCTACTCATGGGAACTCACTGTGGTGTAATGACATAAGGCCGGCTCTGGCCCTACAGCCTGGTCTCTGCCCGCTTCAAAATAAAATGCAGTGTGAAAATGAAACTATCCAAAGGAAATTTGTAGCATTGTTTTCAAGTACATCAGAACAAAGCAACTGAGCTGTAGGTGTGACAACCACCTTAATGTTTGGATAACATATTTGAAATAAATATGCTACAAGTGGCCGGGGGGCCGGGTCATTTCACTTCACAGAGGTCCTGAAAATGTTGAGATTTCTTTAAAAAAAAATGTGTTAGAATAGGTCTCATAAACAGTCATAAATAACCATGAGTTTCTTTTAGTTTGAGTTTGAGCAGAACGCAGCTCTTGAATATTCATCAACTGACTGAAAAAACAATCAGGGCTAAACCGTCTGAATAGTAAAACTAACATTGATAAAACTTTACTATCCAAACAAGCCTGTTTTACTGGCCCCGCCCCCACCGCCTCATGATTGATCTATAAAACCAACCAGTTACATCTGTCAAAGCAGATAAATCAACCAATCACATGCATGGATGTGTTTAATCACGCATTAGTCTAATGCATATCTCCTGCTGTTTGGGGAGCTGTGTTTACTGCTGACACACACACACACACACACACACACACACACAGACATACACGCAGCAGACCAATCTTCCGCCCCATCAGCGCGTTAACTTTCTAATTTACTGTGTTCTTGAGGTGGAGGAGACGGTGAATGAGCGTCCTGAGGAAGAGTGGGCCCCTCACGCTGCAGGGGCTGGGAGGCCCCCTGCAGCTCTGACACACACTCAGACAGTCTAAGTATCAATCTGATGGGATTATTATGAGTGAGTGAGTGAGAGAGTGAGAGAGCATGCACGTAGAAGCTTTTGGGGCTTCCTTAAACCTTTGTTAATAGTCCAGTATGATTGAACCTAGAAATGTTTTGCAGTTTGGGAATTTATGTATCTCACAAACATGGAACCCCATTTTGTCTTACTATTGCAACACATATAGATGTGATTGTTACAGACCTATTATAATTACTAGTGAGGATTGTAACTTAACTGTCCAGTGACTGAAAATTTGCTTGGGTTAATTACAGATTCTATGATTGTACTTAAAGGGATATTTCTGAATTTTCTAAGCTAGATTGTATCAGGTATTAACACCTGAAGTGGCAGAAAGGGCTTACGCTGGCACTGCCCCTTTAACAAGAACGAGCTCAGACGACTGGTAAAGTACACTGCTGTTGGTGGGTACAGTTATTTCATGTAATTGTGTGTGTTTTAAGTAAAAACAAGCCACAGAACTTTCCTCTTCACAAATCTCAAGGCTCTAAGTCATCACCGTGTTCCACATGAGTGAGGTGGTTTGGTCATTCATAGACTGAATTATTGGCACATCCTTATTTACAAGGCTGTACTTGGCATGCTTCCCTCATATTTCAGTTATGGTATTCATGTGAAAAGTGCTAGAAGCTTCAGTCTTCGATCTCTGACTGAGTCACCAAATTTACTTTTCATCACTTTGGGCACAAACCTCTTCTCTTCATTTTGTATGCCTTTTACTTTTTTCAGAAAACAGTACCACTGGTCACCTCCCATGTTGGTGAGTAAGATATAAACTTTCAACCAAATTAAAGAACAATTGAATCATTTTGTAATCTGGACAATACAATATTTATTTCTTCAGTAGTGGAGTGTGTTTTTTCATTTCCTGAAAAGGTGCTGTTTTGAAGATAGTAGGTTTGTGACCAAAGCAGCGTTTTGCTACCTGTCCCCAAAGTTCACCTTAACATCGCTAAAAGAGGTTTTAGATAATCTGCTCCTGCAGACTAGAATCTGGTGCAGGAAAAAATGATTGATTGAGAGCTATTCTCCTTGAATCTTTAAAAAGGAGTTCATTTGAGGAAGATGAAGCAGATTGTCGATGCTTTGACTGATGATTTTCTGCTTTGTGACTTTGAACTGTTGACCTAAACTTGTTGATCTGTGTTTCATGTCTGTAACTTGGTACATGTGCTTCTGCCTGCCTTGGCCGGGACACACTTGTAAATGATGTTCTTACTCATTCTTAAAGGAAGAAATAAATAGATGAAAATGTTTAAATAATACATTTCTGAAACTGCATTTACTAAAGACTTGTTCTTCAAATATCTACCATCTTCTGTGATCAATCTAGAAGTTTTGTCATGATGGTGGTGTAATGAGGGGCTGTATGTACAGAGTATGTGTGTTCCTCCCACTGGAGAGAACATCACCAGGAGTTTCAGGGCAGAGACAACAGCAGATGAGAAAGGCTGAGCACCAAAGCACCCGTGAAAATCCTCTCCACATCCTCCTCCTCCTGCACGCAGATCCCAATGAAATGGGATCATCTTTTCTTTCTGCACCTCTTTATCTCACACCATCCTCCCCACCAAACCCCTATTATCCTTTGGTCCCTTTTTTTCTGTCCTTTAGCCTAAATGGGGCCTTGTTTCCCCAATGTTGAGTTCACTTTAGTTCAAATTTGTGTGTCCCTGACTGTTCCAGAGGCTTCGTCTTCTTTGGTTGCTCTCATTTTCATAAAAGCGAAGGAGAGCGTTAAACAGGTAAGTCACGGAGAGAAGAAAGCAGGAACGGAGAGATGGAGAGACAAAGGAAAGACGAAGAGAAAGAGAGGGAGAGAAAAGTTAGTGGTCAGCAACACCGCGGGCATCATAAATCAGATTTCCCACAATCCCCTGCGGAGGGGCCCTTCGCTCGGCCTTGTGTGGACACGCTCAGCGGGGCGCGGAGCATCGATTGGCGTCGCCATGCCGATGCTGACTGTGCCGGGTTCGGAGGGCGAGAGGGGCAAAGAGGTGAGGTTGGGGTGGGGGGGTGTAAAGGTGTGTATATGTGCTTGTGTAAAGGTGGAGGGGTGTGTGTGAGGGGCGTGGGGGGGGCTCATGAAGAAATCTGCCTCAGCATCAAACTAAAAACAGCAAACCAAACCCAGAAAACGTAGATGTGTGTGTGTTTGTGCAGGGGAATGTGCCGACTCGGGGGTAAATTTCCTCCCCCATCAGCACACCCTCACTCACTTTTACTTGCCCTCTTCTTCTTTAGTTTCTTCTTCTCTTTCTTCTTCTTCTTCCCTGCTCATCACTATCTTCTGCCCACTCACTCCGGGGCAAACACTGGGAACAAGACCTTCATGTGCTGCTTCAGGGTTTGTGTGGAGAGGTCAGGATCACGCTCACACAGCTGCAGGGCTGCTGTCGACTCAAAAACAGTGAATCCTGCAGAAAAAAACACAGACTAACATCAACCAACATGTCATCTTCATCTGTTAGTGTGTTTGAACAAAGTCTATGTCTTATTTCACTCCAGGGAGAGAAATTACAGTGCATGAGCTGATCACTGACATACAAGGCGTGGTTACTAATAAATGAGACTGATGCTGTAAATTAGTTTATTTGAACATAAACATTTTTTAGTGTCTTCCTCCTTTAGTCGACTCTCCTTCTGCAACAACACTCTGCTGATTGACCATTGACCCTTCTGATGTCTGTTTTACTTTGTAAAAGAAATAAAAGCAGCAATTTAAAGAAAAGCTTCTTTTTGTCAGGTTAAAAATTCAAGGTGTCAAGTTAGGGGTGGGCAGCTGGCAACCCAGGGGCCACATGCAGCCCCTCCATCCCTGAATGTGGCCTGCTAGTCAGCAAAGGTAAAATATTTATTTATAGGTCATGCCCTCTGCCTGATTCCTGCACACTGCCAGATCATAGACTCTGTCTTTCGGTCAGTCTAGTTCAAGCCTCTTGTTTAAGATTCTCTTTCATATTGCCTTTTAGACTTAAACCCTTTTATCTGCCAATAGTTTCCCAGCCCTGATCCTGCCTCCATCCCACTCCTGCCTCAGCACTCAAGTTTGGATCTCTGGACCTCTGAATCACCTCATATCTGGATCTCTGGATCAGCTCTCAATCACTGGATTTGGACCAAGGACTCAGGCTAGTCTGGTAATGAGAACAAAATGTATGTGGTCCCAGTGGTAAGAAAATTGACGATACCTGGTTTAATCTAAAAATTGCTTCATAAAAAATCTTGTTATCAAAACTATTTTGATAAACAATTTTCAAAATGTTTCAGGCAAATCTGTCTGTAAAAATGATAACAATTGGAAAACCTTAAAATCTTAAAATTTCTTATCTTTCAAAAAGTTGTGGGTTTAAATATTTTGGATGCAATATCTCAGAATAAAGATCTTGTTTTGTTTTTGTTTTCATAAATACTTAGAAACTTTTTTTTCACAACCAGGTCAAAAATGTTTAATTTTTTCAAAGATAAATCGATTAATCTGGTGACAATCTGACTTTTGACAATCAGGGTGAGCTGGTCAAGTCATCAACCAGCCCAGCTCTGCAAAGACAACATGAATACATCCCAACGTCATCTGAATCAGGATTTGATTTATCTTGATAAGAGCTATGTTAACCTTGATTTCTTTTTCTTTTAAGTCAAATTCAACATATTTTTGGGTTGTGGCATTTACATTTGACTCTTTTGCTAAAATCTGCACTCAGTGGTGTTGTAGGTATCAACATGTGCCCTTAAACTCGAAAGCCAGAAACAATGTTTTAGAGCAGTACGGACTGTCCCCACTCCTCTCCTCCTTTACTACTTTCTACTACTTTTCCATCCCTCCCTCCCTCTCCATCCTCTCCTCTTTCTCTCACTCTCTTTCATAAATTTCATTAACAGAGAAATCCCATTAGCTCCTCTCTGGCCCTGCCTCTCAGGGTTAACAACTTTGCTTAGCCATGTAAATTCAGAGCTTAGTCAGGCCGATTCTCCACACAGCCACCGCCGTGTGCGCGCTGTCCTCGCCACGTTTAACACTATCTTTGAGAACGTTCATGTGTGTCAGAATGTTTGTGTGTTGGGCTCAGGATTTGAGGACTGTGTAAACCTCCTCCAGAAGATAATCTGGATATTGTGCCTGTGTTTGTGCATCTCCATATCATATACATACTATATTCTCAGACTCTGCTGTATGAAGTCGGGGAGATGGACACTTATCTCCAGCGGGCAGGACCGAGGCATCTTACTGCTGGCCTCTTCTCCTCCACAGTGGTCTTCTTCTGACCTACCCCTCCTCTCTGTGAGGCTTTCACACACAAACTGGAGAAGATTTACTCCACACTGGCACCATCATCAGCTCGCTGGCTCTCAGACAAAGTGAAGCAGCTTATTTTCACTTTAGGAGAACATTTTCTTTACTTTGTAATAACACAGGTGTGTCCAGAGTTTTATGGACAATCTTTTCACATGTTCCTCATCTTTCTTACTTTTTAGTCAAGAAGCCTCAGAAAAAAATCAGGAAAAGATTATTTGGATGCCACTTTAAATATGGAGGGGTCAAGCATGTAGGAATTTCCTTTTAAAAAGTTTGACCATAATAAGATAAACATCTAGGACTATAAAAAGGCAAAAAGATACTTGTTTGGCGATGCTAAAAACAAATAAAAAAGCACTTATCCATGCAAGTAACCCAAAGAAGCCATGTTTACAATACAGGCAATGCTGCAAACCAAAAAATAAACGCCACTGAACAATAATGAGGGCTTTTTTTTGTCTTCTTTAAAAGTGAGTTATGTTTGCATCTCACATGTTCTTTTGCTATTTTAACATTTTCTTAATATTCTCTTTGGTGTTGGTGACTCAGTCTGAGAAGATGCTTTGTCAATTATCAGAAGGTTGCAGGTTCAAGCCCATCTCCAGCTGTCAGAGGGCATTGTGTCCTTGGGCATGACAATTAACTTCAAGTTTCTCCCACTTCTGTGTTAGTGGCGTGTAAATGGGTATGAAAGGGCAAGAATGTGTTAGCTGATACTGATGGACAACTGGCATAGAAACTCTGCATCATCAGAGAGTGAATGTGAGTGAATGAGTAGATGTGACCTGCAGTGTGAAGCTGCTATGAGTTGTCAAAGAGACTAGAAAAGCACTATAAAAACTTAAGTCAATTTATCATCTAAAGGTCCCATGTCCAGGTGTGTTTGACTGTTTACATCATAATTAGTGGATTAGTGATCAGATGTGACATGTACCAAAGTAGTGCAAAAACAAAGCCACACGGTAGTGGAAAGTTAAGTTGTTGGCAGTATGTTCGGTATAGTATGCAAGCATCATATGCTGTTGTTGTGACTTGTTTTAACCTGAAACTGTTTAAATCAAGCAAAGTGAAGGTGGCCCCATGTGTAGCAATGTACCTCTATAGCCTCTGTGCTGGTTCTTCCTGTACAGATGCATGGCTGATCTATATCATTTTAGCTAATGCTCAGGCAAATGCTATCTACCTCGTACAACCTCACTTCAGAAACCCAATCATTTAAAGGCTTTCGCAACAATCACATGACTTGAAAATCGTCATCCATCACTTTAACAGGTCAAAAGTTTAAAGGCACTTGTAAATATTTTGAGTTTACTTTAATATTTCTCAATTTATTTAATTCTTGTATTAATTAGGTATTTCCTGTTTAATGTCTTTAATTATATCCCAACAGAGCCCCTTGAATAGTGGTATGTATGAAAGGTGCTCAAATGATAAAGTTGCCCTGCCTTTTGTAATGTGCTTCAGCGTCACCAGTCATTTTAAAGACTTCAGAGGATGGCGGTCATGTTTTCTGCCTGTAGCTGGTTCCCCTCAGTGCATTAAGCTGCACAATCTGTGGCTCCAGGGAGGAGGATTTGACCCATGAACACTGAACATGTCAATAACATTTGAGGGTCAGAGATCAAGTGGCATAAACCTGTACGCTCCATTATGAAACACATCTGTAAGGTTCACAGCAGCGCTCTCATCCACTTCCTGCCTCAGGCCATCAGAGCGAGAGGGGGCGGGACTTCAGGTCTCCAGGCGGTCAGCTGTGACCCTGAGCTGACCCTGTTCACTGCTCTCTCTCAGGTGCACTCTCTATTTTTGGAGCAGGGTGCTCAATGTTTTCCTGATTGATCATGATCCTGATCAATGGCTGGCAGGCTGAACTCCTGTCCCAATACTGGATCTATAGTCTCCCTCCTGGTCCTGCAGCCTGCACCACTTCCTTCCTTTCTTGTCTGAGACTCAAGGAGGTTTATCAATGAAACTCAGCTCTCAGCTGTCTGTCTACATGCTGCAGCCACTTCCTGACCACTCAATGTCCTGTCTGCCTCCTCACACACATGGTCACTGAGTAATGATCCATTAGTGACAAGTTTCACCAACAACAGACCTCAACTATTGCTCTTGAACGATCTGAGGGAGCCTGTGAATCCTTGAGAAATAAAGTCATGTCCGTCTTACTCTCTTACCTTCAGCAGGTATGGCTTCATTTCAATAAAAGAGGAGGAAGGAATTTAATTTTTGAACTTCAAGTGAAGAGCTAGAATTCTGATGACTTTTATATGCTCATGAGGTGTTTAACTGCTGGGCAGTGAAAGTGCAGTGGCAAGTGAAAACAAAGGTCCAGGTATTCTATTGGTATATTTTAATTGTGGTTCATAGTCAAGCTGAGTTATATTTTACATTTTGGCTATTCACAAACAACTGCTGTAAGTTTCCAATAAGTGACCTCTTCCAGAATCCTGGATTTCCCTAAGGGGATTGATAAAGTATCTCTCTCTCTCTCTCTCTCCCTATCTATCTCTCTATCTATCTATCTGTCTGTCTGTCTGTCTGTCTGTCTATCTAACCATCTATCTAACTGAACAAAACAGCAAAACCTTTTTGTACATTAACTGTATGATGAACACTGCATGTCACGTGAACGTGTGTTTGAATGGCACAAAATATTATCTGAAAGCAGAGAGGACGTACGTTAATGTTCAACAAAATGAACAAATGGGTCAATATGATCAATGACTCAGCATAAGAACAATAGCAGAAATGGTCTCCATTGATAAAGAGACAGGTCGGCAAATTTTGCATGAAAATTTGAACATGACACAAATGTGTGCCAAAGTCATCCCAAAGCGTCTGACTTCTGATCAAGGGGAAAAACACAAGAACATTTGTGGACACATTTTGGGACAAATTGAAGAAAACCCAATTTTAGAAGAAGAACTTTGATCTTCCAATATTGTCCTGAGACAAAACAGCAGTCAGTGCATTTGAAAACACCATCGTCACCAAGGATGTAGAGAGCATGACAAAGCAAGTCCAGATTCAAGGCTGTGTTGATTGTAATCTTTGACATTGAGGGTATCATTTTGGAGGAGCGGGTTCCAGAGGGGTCAACTGGAAGTCAACGCTATTACAAACAGGTTCTAGAAAAACTGTGAGGAAAAGTCAGAAGAAAGACTAGCCACAACTGTCGAAAAATGGTTTCATTTTTCCTCGTCAAGACAATGCTCACACTGCGCTTTTGAGCATTAAGTCTGTGTTAGAAGTTAAGAAAAGAATGACAGTGGTTCTGAGACAACTGTACAAAGAATACTAGCTGCACTGCTTTGATCAGAGGAAGACCTAAATGCTGGGTAGTGTTGATGCAGAAGGGAGGAGACTGAAGGATAAAGACACTGAAAAAGGTTTATGTTCAATAAATTGGTATTACATCATTAGATTTGGGGTTAAAATGGTACAAAATTAAATGAAATAACTGTCACTTATTTGTAGGGTCTCAGTGACCTCTGACCCACAAAATCTAATTAGTTCACCCTTAAGTCCAAGTTTGGGAAAAGCTGACAAAAACACCATGATGTATTCTTGAAATATTGTGCCAACAAGATTTGAGTTCAAAGTGACCCTTGACCCCAAAATCTTGTCAGCTCATCGTTGAATCAGAGCAAAAAAATTCTGTGCTTTTATTTTGCATTGGACTGCCATCTATGCATCCTCCTTATCAATAGGTGGTGCGAATTAAATGCTAATTAACAACTTCTTTAATAGAAAGGTGTTTGTTGTATGTTCAGTAAACTTATCTTAAGCTACATGTTTTTAAGATTTTTTGAAACAAAAAAACAAACTAAAAAGGGGAAGTTACTGAAGTGTGTTGTGTTGTGGCAGCCTCTGATTATTTAGTTTATCTATTTATTACTAATTTAATATTATTAATACAGGGCTGTTCATTATGTATCCATTGATGCAGGGTTATCACAGCTACTGTTAGATTATACTCTTGAACCTTGTGTCACTAAGATGCACGTTTTAGTTTCAATTAAAATGCAGTCAATTGAGTGTAGAAGGGAATATTTCCCTCTCGAACATCGCCAGGTCATTTTGATTTCTTATTAAACTTTTTTTGTGTTACTGTGATATTCTGTTCTATCTCAGATTTGTGCAGCATCTTTTTATTTAATAAATCTGAGAAGTTGAAAATTTTCCGGGATTGGGGTCGCAGCTCAACATTAAGGGGTGATGGTGGGTCCCAAAGCCGGACCAGTTGAGAAGCAGTGCTCTAGAACAGGAGATTCTTTAAGGTAAGTCTGCAGTACTTTGGGCATCATGCTAGAGTGCTGTGGCGAAGACGGAGCTGAGCTTAACGACAAAGCTTTCAATTTACAGGTCGATCTACACTCCAAACCTCACCGATGGTCATGATGTCTGGACATTGGCTGAAGGAATGCTGATACTGTCAGTGGAAATGAGAACTGTAATAATTAAATCTACTAACAAATGGAAAAACAGATAGAAGTCAAAACATAATCTTCACAATGAACAAGTCACACAGATCCACTGCAGGAGCGCACACACTCTTACTTGTCACACTCCAGCTGGTAGGGGCAGCAGTGAGAGAGGTTGGTGGCGGGGGTGGGTGGAGGGGGGTTGGTTCACCCACTGTGAAAGCACTTTGGACATCCCTGGGATGAGCGAGGACTGTCAAATCCATCCTGACGGCGTGGAGGCTTTCTTCGGTGGGATCAGGCCTGGATGAGAGCCGGCTGCAGAGGCCCAAAGCTGAGGATTCAGGCCAGACACTGGGCAGCGGAGCGCGGCTGTCAGTCAGAGCCGGCAGAGGAACCAAAACTCTTCAAAGGGCTTCAACGGGATCAAGAGGAGCACTCTGCCCGGCTTAGAGAGAGGCTGCTGCTGCTGGAGACATAGATTTGATTTGAAGAGAAAACAGACATCATGTGAGAAAGACTGAAGACCACAATCAGGACTCAACCTACAGATTTACTTTATTGTTCCAGGATAAAGAAAACAACAGAGAGCTTAGAGAGAGATTATGTTCCTGAGCAGAGAGTGATGATAAGGAAAGTCAATAGAGGTGATCAAGTGATGAATGATCAAGGTTTGAGTATTTATTGAGTGTATTGACTGACATTGACTGTTGTCTGTCTTCATCCAATATTTGACTGTGTTGAGGATATCACCCAACAGGAGCACACAGGTCACAGCAAACACAGCTCAGATAAGAATATACACTTACTTCTGTACTCAGCCTGGCATCACATTGGATGATTTTATGGCCAATTTTGGACCTGATTTGCCTGTCTCATCGATCCAGGGTGATGCCTGAGGCTTGTCACAACCAATCACTTGTCCAAATAACCCTCAAATGTGTGGTGTTAATGCAACTATTTTACTAACACCAATTGGGTTAGAGCCTTTTTGATCTCAAATCAAAAATGGATGCCAAACAAATTCTAAATAGACTTGGACCTCAGATCGATCCAGTGACAGCGTGCAGATGCTGCACACTTTTACAGCTCATGAACATGAAAACAAAATCTTACAGAATTTTTGCCATGTCTTTAGAAGAGGTGTTGGAAAAAATATATTCTTGTATTTTCAGAGGACCACATCAGGTGCCACTTCTGTCAGACACAAACAGGAAATTAATGCTACAGTTTGCATGGGCTCACCAAAATTGGATAATAGAAGACTAGAAAAATGACAATCAGATGGTAGGGTCAGAATTTGGGCATTAAAAAAAGACATAAAAGCATGGACCAACCCTGCCATGCATGATCTTTTCTGTACTCTAATGGCCTCCAGAGTTACTAGATTTCAGCCCAATAAAAACTGGTGAAATGTGAGACTCAAATCATGAACGTTCAGCTGACAAATCTGAAGTGTTTGATGCTGTTTTGTCAATATGGACCAAAATCACTTAAGAATTTCCAGCTTTCCAGCATCTTGTTAAATCTATGCCACAAAGAATCATGACAGTCCTGAAGGCAAACAGTGTCCTACTTGGTAATTGCAGGGTGTACCTAATAAAGTGACCAGTGAGTGTGCTCTGATATCTTCAATTTTGGTCCTTCACAGTTAACAATTTGTAATAGTTCTTGCATCTGTTAATTTTTTGCAGTGAACATGTTTTTACAAACAGCAGGTGTGTTTATTTCCATTCTGACCAAATTGTCAAGTTTTTGTGAGATTTTTACGTTGAATCTGTCAAACTGTCCATCTGTGGTTTCTCAAGTTTTTCAAATCAGTTAACATTCATTAATCCTCTTGTGTGTTGCCAGGTTAGAGCTGTGTGTAGTGACAATTCTCCAAAGTGGACATATGTGGGACAGCAGGAGCATCAATAAGTAATATCAATAAAATCACAGAGCATAGAGAGGATCTGGGAGACCATACATACCTACATACTCCCACATTTATTTTCCACCAGCAACAGAGAGCATATGGTCTTACAAAGAGACAATATGTGGATAGCAACTCAATGACACTGAGCTGTACCTGTGTAAGGTTTATACCTTTATGCTATCCAGTCTTAAATTCAATACAGATGTACCAATTGAAGAGGTTAAAATGCCCAAGTAGGTGTGTTTTTTAAAAAAAAATCTGTTTTCATAAAATGTGAATTTTGAGAAGGAATACATTAAAATGATCCAAAACACAAAGTAAACACCTGAATTGCTACTGTCTGTGGGCTAAATTCCTCAAGAAGTAATATTATATCCTTAAAAACTGTGTTTACAAGATTTAAGGTATCAGTGACCTTGACCTTTAGTCTCCAAAATCCACCAATCTTCTTCCACTTATCCAGGGCTGAGTCATGGAGGAAGCAGGCCAAGCAGGTCAACCCAAACGTCCCTCTCCTTTGCAACATTTTCCAGTTGCTCCTGTGGATTCCAAGGCGTACCCAGGCCAGATAGGATATGCACCGATCAAGCTCAACATTATGACCACCTGCCACCCTGGCTGGTCTGCAGATATACAGCCCCATTCTCAACAAACTGCAGTGCACTGTGAATTTTGACACCTTTCAGTCAGAATAAGCATTAACTTCTTCAGCAATATGAGCAACAGTAGTTTGTCTGTTGGACCGGACCACACAGGCCAGCTTTCGTTCCCTACTCGCATCAGTGAGCCTTGGCCTCCTATGACCCTGTTAAGCTCACCACTGTTCTTTCCTTGGACCACTTAAGATAGATACTGACCACTGCAGACCAGGACCAGCCCACAAAAGCTGCAGTTTGGAGATGCTCTGACCCAGTTGTCTAACCACCACACTTTGGCCCTTGTCAAACCTGCCCAGATCCTTATACTTACTTATTTTTCCCAGTTGAGTGAACCCCAAAAACCTAGGATACCAGGAAAGCAACCAAGAGTCATCCTGATTAGATGCCTAAACCAGTTTAACTGACTACTTGCAATGCTCCTCTGCATTGAAAGGAGACCAACATTTCCTGAAAATGGTATGACAATCTGTTGAGAACTTAATGAATTTATTAGGGAAAATGTGAAAAATGCCCTATCTCACAATGTTAACAAATCCTGGATTTGCATCCAGATTCAGATCACACACCAGAATCTAATCACTTCTTCCTTGTGCAATGACTAACATTCCCTGATTTTTTTTTAAATAAACCTGTTCCAAATTTTTTGACCTGTCTTGTTCACAAAGTACCAGACAAACTAACAAATGCCAGCAAAAACATAACCTCCGTGATGGAGGTCATTTTTTTGCTAAATATGTCTGCATTAATGTGGTTTAAATGTTCATTTATTTCAATCATCAGTCACATACAATTACATCTCCCTGTTTTCTAAACACACCATGATTATGCTTATGACCAAATAGATGGATTTTCTTAGATATATGAGGTAAATCCATTTTCTCTTATTTTCCTTTATTTCACAACAGAATAGCTTTAAGTGTCTCAGAGGAGAAAATAAGCTGGAAATCTCTGCAAGTTGACCTTTGACATTCTTAGTGCTCTGGAGGGTTGACAGCAGAAATGGGTATGTGAGGAAGAGAGGAACGAGCTGATGGAGGGGGGAGGAGGGCTTTGGGAGGGTGGGTAAGTAGGGGGAGTTTAATTTTTCAATAGGACTGTCAAGGACACATGGCAGTCCACCCAGCTCCACTCACTTGAGAGGATGTTTTAAGAGACCAAAAAGAAGCGCTCCCAACATCTTCCAACATCTGTGAAATCTCTGTTCTTCAAAACGTAACAGTGATGATCAAGTGCTAATAAAAGGTTTCTAGGAAAGATTAGAAAAGAAATCAAAAGAATGGTTTATTTATTCATCATTCTCCTGGACCCAGAGGAGCTGAAATAAAAGGACACACACCCACATGCATGAACACACACACACTCACAGTGTCCTCGGGTTCCTCCCTCGGTGGCTGTTAGCGGTGTTTCACATGTGGAGAAGCTCCCAGCAGAGACAGAGGGGACAGGAGCCGAGGGTCTGCCACTTACAGCTGAGACCACCACAGTGAAAAATTTATATCAGACTCACACCACGCCCTGTGTGTGCATGTGTGTGTTATAGGGAGGGGGGCTGGTGGGGGAGCACTTAAGTCACTACATGTTGAATGATTGAAGTACATGTGTAACTGCATTCAACAACAGTTGTGTGTGTTTTGTGGTTACTGTTTGGTGCTTCATGTTTATTTACCATCCGTCTGTCCATCCATCCATCCATCCATCCATTACAATGTCTGTATATCCAACATCTGCCTAACTCAATCCAACCAACCATACACATTACAGGTGGATACATTTATATTTTTATTTAAAGTTAAAACAATCCACCAACTTCTATATTTATCCATACATCTGTTTGTCTGTCCATCTATCTTCTTGTCTTTCTTTCTACCCACAATTCTGCTTACACTACCTTTCCATATCTGTATTATATCGATCTATCCATGTACCATCATCCATCCAGTTAAAGGTTCTTTGTCCTGGTGTGTCTAACCATTTAAATCATGTCTTGCTCAGATGGAGCTCTTTTCCCCTCCCCTTTGGAAACATTCTGATCTGAGGGGGCGGGAGGCTACAGGAGGCTGTGATTAGCTCTGTGCTGATTGGCTGCCCAAACACTGTCTGATGGGATAGAAGAGAAAACACACAAGCAGGTGGAGGCTGCATAGCTATGACATAACAAACAAAAGAGAAAAATTGAGCATTCAAGTGGCATTTTCATTATAGAGGCATAGCAATAAAGGTATCTTGTCCTTCAATCCCCCCAGCCCCCTCTGAAAACAATAAAAAAAAGACATTTTATTTTGTAGGACATGGGACCTTTAAGTCATCTGTTATTTAGTTGAGTCGTACATCCTTTAACTATCTTTAAATTCATCTATCTTCAGACCATCAATTAAAAGCCAAAACATTTGTTCCATATTTTTACCATCCTCTCATTTTCAATCAAATTTAAGGTTACAGACAATATTTATCTCTAACCATTCATTCATACATCCATCCATACATACTGTACATACATTTATCCACCTATCCATGGTAAATGGACTTTAGCTTATATAGCACTTTTCTTGTCATTGACTACTCAAAGCAGCTTTACACTGCAGGTCACATCTACTCATTCACACTCATTCACTCTCACAGTCACTCACTGATGGTTTAGAGTTTCTATGTATGTAGTCCAACAGTATCAACTAACACATTCATGCCCTTTCATGCCCATTTACACACTACTGACACAGCAGTGGGAGTAATTTGGGGTTAAGTGTCTTGCCCAAGGACACATTGCCATGTGACAGTTGGAGCTGGGTTCAAACCTGCAACCTTCCAATTACTGATCAACCTATCAGACTGCACCACCGACGCCCCATCCATCCATCTATCTATCTGTGAATCCAACTAAAAGTGCTTAGAGAGCACAATCCTTCACCATGGCAGCTGTGGTCAGTGGCTAAATTAGCATGCACCCCTGATCCAGAGTGTTTGGTCCTTGATCCAGATCCAAATGCAAGTGTCGTACTGTACATCAACCTGAATGTTTTCAAAGCATTACTGACATTATTGGCCAAGTTACATATTAGCATTGAAAACTGCCCTATCTCACAATGCTAAAAAATTCTTTAAAGAATTCCTGGCTCCAGATTCAGATCACCCCCAGAGTCAAATCACTTTTCCTTGTGCCATGAACAACATTCCCAGAAAATGTCATCAAAATCCACTGAAAACTTTTTGAGTTGACTTGCTCACAGATGGACGATCAGACAAACAGACAAACTCTACCTCTACACTACCTCCTTGGCAGAGGTTACAATCAGTTTTTTTAATCCATCCATCCTACCATTCACCGTGAGCTGAAACCAACTCTAAATTGTTCTTCTTCCGAACATCAAATCAGTGACATCCATGTATTGATAAGCATTAGTTTATAATCATCTCCATCCATTCATCAATTAATACACCTGACCTTTTTTCCACTAGTCCATTTGTCCATCAATCCTTGTATCCATCGACTGATATCCAAATCTAACCCCTCTACAGCTGACCCCAAACAGTTGCATTCATGTATTTGTACACCTTAAAATTCTAATTATATCCATCTATTAATAAATAAAAACACACATAGATGTAAAATCATCTATCTTTCATCCATTCATCCATTATCCATCCATCTATTCATCTTCTCATCAACATAATTGGCCCATGTACGTATTTAAATAAAAATACCAGGGTTCACCAATTCATTGATCTGCTCACCCATACATCTAATCAAAGTATGCATTAGTCAATTTTTTTTTCCATCCCTTCATACCTCTGTTCAAGGTTCTGTTCTGTTCAGAGCCAATCACTAATATTGTTCATTCACTGACCCATAAATGTTGACATACCTCTTGTTTGTCCACTAGTCCATCAAAATTTAATTATTAGTCCGCCAACCCATCATCAATGCCTCAAAAGATCCAACTTTGCAAATCCATTCGTCCATTTGTCTATCCATCTATTCTCTGCACTTTTGTCATATGTTCAGCTTTTCATCTATCCATTTATCAGTTTTTTATACAAGTATCTGTTCATTTATCAGTCTGTCCAATCAGTTTTATCAAAACCACTGTTACTTTGGTTCCAGTGACTAACACATGGCCTCACATTCACCCAGCAGAGTTAAAATAAGTTCCCTGTGTTGTCAGACACAATGAAAGAATGTAAAACAAGCTTTTTGGGGAGGCAAAGTGAGCGCTACATTCCCCCACATGCAGCCCCGTCAGATTAGATTAGGATTAGAGTGAAGCAAACAGGATGTCATTCTGTGTTAATCTCCCCTAAACTCAGTTTAGCTGGACCACAGCTGACAGCTGAGGCCCATTTGGTCTGAGAGACGGCCGCTCGCTGCTGACATTATCAACCCTGCCTCTCCATCCCTAAACACACACACAAACACACACTCAGAGTTTATAGAGTTGAGAAGGCCTGGAAGGAACACTGAATCTGGCAGCCACCTGAGAGAGTTGATCCACACAACTGCCTCCGTCAGCAACTTCCTCAGAGCTTTTTAGCCACTTTCCTCCTCTAATTCAGCTCCTCGTCACGGCCCAGGTTCACCGTGTTCCGCTTCAGACGTGTTTTTGGTTTGACGTCCCTGAGGTCTGGGGAGAAAAGCAACGCATGAGTCTCTCCAGGTGAGATGGAAGAGTGGAAGACGGATGGTGGGGCTTGGGATTGGGGGCGGCCTGATTTAAACCAACCTTGATAACCTTATTTCTTATATTCCCCTCTTGTGTCGTCCCTCCATCTTTTTCATCCATGTCTGATCCGTCAGCACCGCTGCACCCCCTCAAGCCAATGACAGAGAGGTCCTGACTGATTGACAGCTCAATCATCAGGACGGACATGTTCAGCCTATTGAAATCTACTTATTATCAATAATTCAGACACACCTCTCTCACTCTCTCAGTCCTCCAACGACACGGCAGGTAGAGGCTGAATGGGTGACTCTGGTCGCCTGAACACAAACAAACATGCAACACACACACTGCTCATACACACATTTGTACTCTACTTGACATCGGGCTTTCTATTACTATTACAATGGCACGGCTTCCTGCAAACACAAGACTGACCTTTAACACAACCTTGTTCAGGGCAACACTGAAATACCAGCTCTTCATCTGGGTAAAAAATGAATTCAAATATGAAGACTTTACCCTAAAGTAACAGGAAAGATAAGTGTGGTGTGTAAAAATAAATCCAACAAAGTGTTAATACCCTGGAGTGCTTTTATGTACTCCAACCCCTAGCCCTTTCCCTCACCAACCCTAACCCTATCCCTTACGTTTACCCTTACAATCCATAGCTCCAGAACTGCATGAAGCTCTTCTCCCCCTCTCTAGCGACTCTCTGGACATGGAGGAAAAAAAATTAGTATGATTTAGCTGCAAAAACGTACATCAGTTTCACTAAATGGTGATGTATTTTTTCTTAATATCTTGTCAACTTTAACATCTGTCATATGTGCACCCCACATAGCCTCTGGAGAGCGAATGAGATACTGCTGCAAATTTAGCTTTCACGCTTTCTGTGTGATATTTTTCAACATTTTTTACAGTCGTTTGAATACACAGCCTTATTTTAGTAACAACAGCTGCAGCTGTAAAGGGGTAGAGAGTGAAACTTCTTTAAACAGAGGCATGTTGGTGACAAAGCTTGCAGACACAAAGCTGATCTCTGTCACTGTGGCTATTGTTAAGGCTAGTGCTAAATACATCACACAACCCCACTTCAGGAATTCTGAACTATCCTTTTAAAGCTTTTACAACAATCACATGGCTCTCAATAGAATGAAATACTTAGTGTCTACTTTTTGTAAACAAAAGTTAGAAATTTGTCTTTGCCTTGCATGTACAATTAGAACCACAAAGAAACACAACTACAAAAGGTAAAACATTTTGAACTTTCAAACATATCAGGAAACAAATTAAAACTCTAAAACAGACACAACTGAGCTTCATCAGAAGGGATACCCCAACTCTTGATGCTGAGCACTGATGTCAATAATATGGGCAGTACTTAATATTCTTATCAAAAGCTGCTCCATTCATTTGAAAATAAATGTAGACATAACCAGGAGTTTTAACGATAAATCTCCTCCTCCTATTACACAGTGGCTGGTCTAATAAAAGGATTTCCAGCTTTGTGTAGAAAGGAGGACATCTCCTGTTCCTTTCAGATTCTTCCTTTAAGTACTTTTCCAAGGTGAACTTAACGTCTTTCTCCATCATTTCCTACCTCTTAGCTTCCTATTAACCCTTCCAAACCCGCCCCCAGTCCACCCAAATCCAGGCTCTGGAGGAGACAGACCCAAATGAATAAGGGGGCTGAGGAGGGTCAGCAGAAAGGCATGATGGGACTTATCAAGGAACACATATGGGAGTTGTGGGGGATTTGAGCGGGAGCGTGGCGGACACAGGAATGGATCAGCCTGTGACATCATTAACCACAGGGAGCTTCCATCTGCTTGGATTTCTGGGATTTCTGTAAGCCACACGGGGAAGGGTTGGAAGAGGCTGACCGGGCGGGGGGCAGGAGAGCCAATGGCGGAGAAACGTCCTCTGATTAAGAGACCAGGGCATGGGATTGGCTGAAAATGTTGGCATCTTGATTAAATTTGAAATGAAAGAATGGAAGTCAAGGGAAAGAGAAAGTGTGAGGAAATGTCTTCTGTTTTCTTTGTCTTTGCTCAGTAGGAATATGATAAATAACACACACACGCACATGCACATGCACATCGGCACATCCGAGCTGAGTTTGGAGATGTCGGAGGATAAGTTTGTCTCTGTCAGCAGGTCTGGCTGCTTGATGGTTGGACTTTGTCGAGGTGTTGTTTTTTCTCCCTTCGTTAGACTCGGCGTTAATTACTAATCTCACGGTCCAGCGCAGGACACTTGTGCTAACGTTAACTCTCTCGCACTAATGAGGGGGAAACCAGACAAACAGAGCGGATTTACAGCACAACACATGAGCACTATTTCACTGTCACACACTAAAACAGACACGCAAACACTCTGAAAAAGAGCAAACAGGAGCATCAAGGTAAAGTCCAGGAGAGATAAGAAAACGTGCTGCGTGCACACCTATATCTGTTATTTAAGCATACACAAAGAAATTCACAAGAGTGCAAAATCCAAATGCAAGTCTGTTATACAAAGATTTCTCCTTCCTTTACTTTTGTTATTTCTTAAAATTGTTCCCTTGGATTGGTACCACAAAATCCTGGATAAATGATATCATAAGAGGTAAATCAAAGTATTTAAAAGCTTACGGCTCGTATATTTACACACAATCAGAGAAACTATCCATACATGCACATACAGTGCAAGCAGCAGCATGCTAAAATGCTAAACCAGCAAATAAGTGCCCCACACCAGATGCAGCATCTGTGAGGGGCAGAAATACACTCTCCTTAAGCACATACTTGCACACACACACAGTTGCTGAGATCTTAACTGAAATATCTTTTTCCCAGACCAGAATGTTTTAAAATTCTATCTATATAAAAATCTATCCCATCTATCCCATTTACATACGAAGTTTAGTGGACTTGGTTCAGTTAGGTGTTGAAGTTGTAACTTTATTGTATTTTTCATTTGGTTTGGTTTTCTTTCACACTGCAGTCATCAGGCAGACCGAAGCTTTTTATTTGCTGTGGGATATAACCACCTGCCACCAGTTGGGGCTGTGGCTGCTGTTCTTGTTCCTTCTATCCTGCCTATTGCTGCTCACGACCTGCAAATACAACCACTTTTAAGCAATAACTTTGTTTTGGTTGAAGCAGTTCTGAAGTACTCTGTGCCATGAAATAAAAACAAAGCTGCATTAAGTTTATATCATCTGGCACTTGGATGTTGACTTGGAGGTATGTGTTACCCTATTCAGCACTGCCTGTTCAGCGTTTATCTGTGAAGAGAATCAGAGGCTGGCAATACCAGCAATGGAAGCATTAGCAGCACATTACTCAATATTGTCAGTGAACACGTGTGAGCTTGCTTACTGTTGTCATATTTGAAAAAATTCAGGCTATATGGTAATGCTTTCTGGTTTTCTTGCCTTGTTTGGTTTGGTTTTGTTCAGATGGCTTTTGCACTCATTGAAACTGAACTCTTTAGCAAAACTCGAAAGCGCTCGAAAAGCACAAACCTCCACCAAGGTAGCTCACATATTGCTGTTACATCTATAAGTAGTAGTTCCATGATAAAGTTACCATCATAATATGATTCCTTGACCCTGAAAACCCACACCTAGCACTCAGAATCATGTTGATATCATTATTAGTTAGACAGTTATTAAGAAAAAAAACAATCATTTGCTAATGGCGGTTATCTGGATCCCCACCAGAATCGAATCATTTTTTAGTTGGGCCATTACCAACATCTCCTGAAGATTTCAGCAAAATCTGTCCAGTAGTTTTTGCATAATCTTGCTAACAATCAGACAAACAGACACTGGCCAAAGCATAACCTCCTTGGCGGAGGTCATAAGACCTCTTGTTTTCAGGTAGACCAGAGTTTGGTTCTGTGGTCCACACCAGAGTTATTGTGACTGTTCAGACCGCCCCAAGTCAAACAAACTTAACAACTTTGCTTAGTCTGGAACAAATGTGTTGGGTGTGAGAGCGAACGTCACACTCTGCACCAATTTTTCCTTTTCCGAGGAAAATGGAACGCACCATCAGCTTCACTACTGACTCTTGCCATATACAGATGTAGAGCTGATCTCTGGCTAATGTTCAGGCTAGAGTCATGTACCTCGAGCAACCGCTCTTCAAAAATCCTGAACTATCCCATTAAAAGCCAGTTCACAGTCAGACTTTGGCAAGACTTTGGTTGACTTTCCAAGAGAACTGTCCTCTTGTTTCTAAAAAGAACTTCTACAGAATCTTTAAATTTAAAATTGTCCTGATTTCTTGTGAAGATGCCTCACTTTGCACTTCACCAATATTGTTAACTAACTATAATGAAGGAAACTTTCAAGAACCTCTAGCAAGTCCAGTTGCCCTTTTCACAAAGTACTGGATCGCCATGACCTGGATGACTGAGAACCTACACAAACATCTACAATAAAGGGTTTTACCTTTTGTATAATATTCTACTTTTCCAAAATGTCCTTTAGTAAAAACAGGGGGCTGAATTTTTCCCAGTCTTTGTGAATTTGTCCTTACCCTTGCCAAGACACCCTCAGTCAACAAAATGTCCTCACTCTCAAGGTGTAAAACTTAAGCCCGTCCGAGTAAACACAAACACACATCTGCCCACACACACACACATACACACACAGTCCCATCCTGCCTCAGTGTGCCCCCTGAGGGACGCCACAATTAATGACCCTCCTGATGACCGCATCAGTGCTGCTGGGGGAGGCGGTGTCCTCTGAGAGTGTACATCATGACCAAAGGTGATCTGTGTGTATATGAGTGTATGTGTGTGTGTGCGATCAGCCCGGTGCATATAGAAGAGCTGAGGGAGGCACCTCTGGGCCCAGGTGATGTCACACAGCACCGGCGGCGGCGGCTTGCACGTGTGTTAGCTTAAGCTGGTGTGTGTTGTGCACATTTTCCTTGCTGGTTTCTCAGCGCCAGGTGACGGGTGTGTATCGATGGTCCGGGTGTGAGGTTTTTTTTTTTGCTGAGGTGTGTGTGGACGTACGTGTGTGTCGGAGGCAGACGCAGCAGTTTAAACCCTAGGCTTCAGCACAAAGGGAGCTGTGCT
Source organism: Cetoscarus ocellatus (assembly GCA_037902135.1). Taxonomy (NCBI): domain Eukaryota; kingdom Metazoa; phylum Chordata; class Actinopteri; order Labriformes; family Labridae; genus Cetoscarus; species Cetoscarus ocellatus. The sequence continues at coordinate 462,961 of JBAMNC010001023.1, forward strand.
AGCTAACCATCAGCGCTTTAGCTGCAGCGTCCACCTCTGACGGGAGGGGTGGAGTGAGTGTCAGGCCGCCTCCCTGCCCGGGAGCTCCCTGTACCCCCCCACACAACCCTTCTGTGGCCCCTCAGCCGGGTGGGTGATGGAGGGGAGGCTGTCAATAAGAAAAGAGGCCATGCGGAGGTTCAAACAAACTGCTGTTAGAGACACAAACTAACAAGCCTCAGGCCAAGGCCTCCTCGACTTCTTCTGTTTTCCTTCTTCTCTGGTCTTCAAGGCTCCTTTCATCATGCACGTCACAGATTCCACCCTCTTCAGCACTTTGAGCGTTTGATTACACCTGTTTATGTGCTGCTGATGTTGTTTGCTCAGCCTCTTTGCATGTGTGTGTGTTCATGATGCTGCTGTGTCTGCGTGTGTGTTCTCTTAAACCAACCTGCTGACATAAAGTCTGTCCAGTTCAGATGGTGAGCTCCGAGGGCATGGCTGAACTTGAAGCTCTCGTCTAGTTCTTCAAAGTTTACTCTGACATAAGTGCTCACATTAACACTCTTGCTCGCCTCCTTCATGTTCACATCATCGCCTCAGTGTGTGTTTTAGCTGCAGGCTGCACTGACGAGACACAAGAGGGCATCATCATGATTTTTGCAAACATACACAAGAGACAAGTTGATGGGTCAAACTAGTTCATGTTTCAGTTCACTTTAAGGAAGTTGTGCAAGTTAAGACTCAAGGCTGAAACAGTCCTACCTTTGTTCCTGATGTATTTAGTCCTTTCATGTTCATTTATTCAAGTTTCATCCATTCCTCCATCATTTTTCAAGCTCTTGGGACCCTTGAGCCTATCCAAGCTGACACTGGGCCAGAGGTGGGGCACACTGGACTGGTTGCCAGCCAATCACAGGGCCACACAGAGAGATAGACAACCATTCACACTCACACTCATACCTACTGACAATTTGGAGTCACCAATCAACCTAACAAGCAATTTTTTGTTCTATGGGAGAAAACCCACACAGGCACAAGGAAAACATGCAGACTCTACACAGAAAGACTCTGGTCGACACGGGGAGTCGAACCAGCAGCCTTTTTTCTGTTAGGCAGGCACACTAACCTTCTGTGCCACCATGCCGCCTACAACTTCTGCTCGTGAAAAATCAGACTTTGGGCTTTTCTAACTATAATCTTAAGCTGCTGAGTGCTTCTGCTTGTCTCCACTTGAGCTCCACCGGATTTTACAACAGCAAAATGCACTGAAATGGTTTAGTGTGGTTTGGCTATAAATAGGTTGACAGGATGTTAAAAGACTCATCAAACTGCCCCCTTTATAAGAAGTTTGGAACTATGCTTTGACGTGTACTTTTAAAATTAGATTATCATACAATTATCTGTTGTTTATGGTTGTTTTTGGAATATACCTCCGTCCTGATGTTTTACATGTAGATCGATCACATCTCAGAGTCCAGAGATCTGTCTGATGGGCTGATCTGATGTCTTTGATTTCTTTAAGTTTTAAAAACTTCTCCAAAACACCTTGATGGGTTAATAAAGGTGAAAAGTTCTGAGCTGCAGTGAGTTTGATCACGCTGCAGTCGTATAAAAAATGTACTGCCCTCTGTAAACTGACCAAGAGTGACTCTAGAGTACGTCTACAGTTAATTCCCAGTAAAATGTGATTAACATAAATTTAAAGCTTGAATGATGTCTCATTTTACTCCAGCCTCTTCTCCAAGTGGCTTTAGACCTGTTCAGGATGTCTCCTTTCAGATGTGTGCATCCTGTGACCTTAGATGCTGCCCATGATTCGTTTTTATGAGCTCTAATGAATGCTTATGCATTCTCCGGTCACCTCTGATTAATATTGATGAGATCCTGGGTTTGCTGACATGCACCTTTCCCTGAAAATCCTGATAATGACCCGTGCATGTTAACTCAGGAGTCAGACTGAGGAGGGACAGTAGGGACAGTCAGGTGGTGCTTTTCATCTTGGGCGTTAAAACATGTAAATACCTCAGTCCTAATGAAAGCTAAAAGAGTGAAAAGAATGAAAGCAGGAGGGAGACAGATAAATGAAACTGCACATAAAGAGTGTGAGCACTTTGAAACTTCAGTCATAAATATTTTGTTGAATTTTATCTTTCTATTTTGGATAATTCAAAAAATATATGTAAAAAAACTTTGTTGTGCAACAGCGAAAAATTCAGTCAAAGATCAATAAGTGTTTAAAAGACAAGGATCGTGGCCACTTGGGAAGTTTTCTTTTAGAGATTGAACAGTTTTTTTGTGGTAAAAGTCAGAATGACCGAGATTGAAGTCAAAATTCCAATGATGATGTCAGAGATTAGGGTCAGAATTCTGAAAATGAAGTCTGAATTCCTGGGGAAAAAAATAGAGTTCTGAGGTTAAAGCTAGGGTTCTGACATTGAAGTCAAATTTACAATTCTAAAGATGAAGTCAGAATTTTCAGAAAAAGTTAGGATTCCAAGATTGAGTCAGAAGCATGAAAACAAAATCAGCCTCCCAAGATTAAAGTCAGAACTGTAAGAAAAAAAAACATTAGAATTAAAAGAAAAGGTAAGAATGTTGAGAAAGAGGTCAGAATTCTCAACAAAGTCATATTTCTAAGAAAGTAAATTGATTTCTGGAAATGAAGTCTTTTAAGGCTGTCAATTAATTCTGAGATTCGAGTCGGATTTCTAAGGGAAAAAAGTGATTTTTTAAAGTCAGAAGTCTTGAATTTAAGAAGGAACTCAGAGATTAAATTCAGAACCTTAAGGAAAAGTCTAAATTATTTAATTGAAGTCAGAATTCTGAGATTAAAGTGAGAATTCCATGATAATTGTCAGTATTCTGAGAATGAAGTCAGAATTCTGACGTTGAAGAGAGAATATCCCGGAAAAAAAATCTGAGATTGAAGTCAAAATTCCAATATTTGAGTCGATTTTCCAAGGTTAAAGAACAAACTCAGAGAATAAAGTCAGAATTCTTAGATTAAAATCAGAATTCCGGGGTGGAAGCAAAATTTTTGATTTAAAAAGTCAGATGTCTGATACTAAACTTAGAGTTTCTAGAAAAAAATATGAGATTGAAGACAGAATTCTAAGATTAAAGTCAGATGTTTCCAATTGAATTAGAAGTGACTGACTTTTTTCTCAAAATTCAGATTTTCTTTCCTCTGAAGTTTGACTTTTTTTCCTCTTACTTCTAACTTGACTCTCAGCTTCTGACCTTTTTTTCATTTCTGACTTTAATCGCAGCATTAAAAAAATATTTAATCTTTAAAAAAATCTTCAGTGGCCCTTATCTTCTTTAGCGGTTGGGGTTCAGTGAATCTTGGAGCACTGAATCCCGGACACGTGAAGATCCAACCAAGGATCAGTTCAAGGGAGCCATAAAAACAGCAACACTTTACTATGTAAGGTCATGAACTTCTCATCCAAATTCAACTTTTCAAACTTGGGCAAAACTTAAAATGATGACCCTTTGGTTTCCCCTGAAAAAAACTTCAATCTACTCCATATATGCCTTAATTTATTCTGATATATACATAAATATGTTTGATAAGCTTAGGTGAGAGGCAGAAAATGCATGAATGATTTCAGAGTAGACCAGCTCCTCCAGGTGAGTGTTTAGTTCATTCACAGCACCTGGATTTAGCCCCGCCTTCAATAATTCAAGATAATGGAGGCAGAAATGGACGGTTGCCATTAGAGCGAGCTGTCCATCACAGAGCTGTCACAGTGCTCGATGTCAATGGTTCACTAATGTTTGAATCCAGAAGCTCACAGGTTAGTGAAGGTAGCAGATTTTTAGTAGTTCTCTATCCATGCAAACAAACATTAATCATGACTGAGGTTTTGTATGTCTGTGTCTATCAGCTCTTTGTGACTGATATGAAACCACAAAGAAACCAAAGCAGAGAGAAGGAGGGAGATTAAGAGCGAGGGGAACGTAAAGGTGAAATGACAGGTGCGGAAAAGGGGGACGTGAATAATTCAGTGACTGGTCTAACAACATTTCATCTCTCTGTTGATCACTCTCTGCATGTTTTCTGCTCCTACTCCTCTTACACTCACTCCTCATCCCATGTGTGAAATCTGGTATCTTATTTTCAATTAAAACAGCGCGTATAGTGAGATTTTAGGACAATTATTAGGCTAACAGGTAACCCGTGGATATAACTCTTCATTGAAAGAGCCTTTTTTGACAGCAATCACTTGTCGATGAAACAGGGGTGATAACATTAGTTTGATTCTTTTTTAGCTTTCTAACAGACAACAGGCCAACACATGCAGCGCTAAGGGACTTGTCAGTGGGGAGGGGGGCTCACTTTGCCAAAGTGTTTTCTTTTTTCCTCATAAATCTGTGGTCCGAATGATAAATATAACAGAATGCTAATACAGGACAAAGAAATCATCAACTGTAGAACGAAGGAAGAAAGGAAACATTCTGTTGACATTGTGTCCATTTTTTTCAAATCTAAAATAACTTTTGATGCACTGCTTAGTATTAATGAACTAGACTTTGTTTTCCTAACCTCCTAAAAATGTTAACATTTGAGACAGTTTATCAGCATGTCTTTTTATCTCACAGTTCAGTGGTCTCAGTTCATTTCAGTAGTAAAGTTACTACAATGTTGCAGTTTTTACCTGGTTTGGTTTTCCTTCAAACCACACTTTGTCAGGCTGACCAAAGCCTGTCAAATGCTCTGTCATATACTGCTTTCCCACTAAAATTAGCAGGCCAACCAAGTCCTGTTTAGTGGTGTAAATGGGTATTAAAGGGCATGGATGTGTTAGCTTAGATTGATGGATGTCTTATATAGAGACTAAATCAATCTGCGAGTGAATGTGAGAGTGAATGGATATGTGTGACCTGCAATGTAAAATCGACTAGAAAAGCGTCATATAAGCTCTTATTTACCATTAAAAAATACTACTCAGGGCGCCACTTTTGCCAGAGGTAATCATGGACAACAATGTCAGTAAAAACAAAGCAAAATAAATACCTCATATGTGCTGGAGATTTTTTTCCTCAGGTTAAAGATAATCCTTAAAATAAAAATGCAATGTGTTGACAGTTTTAGTCATAAAACATCACAAAAAGTAACATTGCCCGCCACCATCTAAAAACACCAACACAACAAATGTCATTTTAGTTGCTTCATTCCCCCGTCTGACAGCTGAATCAGCTGAACGTTGCAGAAAAATTTGTTAACAACCAAAGCAAACCATAATAGGATGGGTAGATCTTAGATTTTGATTAATTAGGTGACTTGAAGGTACAGTAATTAAATATGAATATTTCTGTAAATATATCAGGCAGCTTAACATGTCTCAACACTGTGAGCAGAAGAAGAGTGTTCAGATAAACTGAAGATTTATTATTAAGTTTGTCACCCTCCCCTTCTGATCACAACTTTCTCCTTTGTGTTTAATGTCTGCTGAATGTGCATCTCCTCTTCAGAGATCACTCTGACTCTCACAGACTTGAAACCTGAAGGTGTTTGGTCTCTGTGGACTCTGACTCATGGCACAATAAGCATCATGGGAAATAAAGGCCTAATTAAATGAAGAAAGAGACACCCGGGTGTTGTTCTGAGGACATACCTGCAAGTTTGATCATATGTTAGCAAAAGCGGTATATACATTATACTATACATCATAGATAGATAGATAGATAGATAGATACATAGATAGACACTTACTGGCATTACATTGGGCACACCTTTTCAACTGTTCATTAACACAAATAGCTAATCAGCCAGTAACATGGCTGTTATTCAGTACATTTAGACATGTAGACATGGTCAAGACACCCTGCTGAAGTTCGAACGGAGCATCAAAATGAAAAACTAGAAAGCAATCAGAGAGTGCAAACCTCTGCCAAGATAGCTCACATATTGCTGTTACATCTATAAGCAATAGTTCCATGATAAAGTTACCATCATAATATGATTCCTTGAACCTGAAAACCCGCGCCCAGCATTCAGAATCATGTTGATATGTCATTATTAGTTAGACAGTTATTGAGCAAAAACAATCGTTCACTAAAGGTGGTTATCTGGATCATTTTTAAGTTGGGCCATTACCTACATCTCCTGAAAATTTCAGCAAAATCTAACCAGTAGTTTTTGCATAATCTTGCTAACAAACAAATAAACAAACAAACAAATAAACGCAGGCAAAAACATAACCTCCTTGGCGGAGGTAAAACGGTGATTTAAGTGACTTTAAAGGTGGCATGAGTGTTGAGGACAAGCTGGTTTGGGTATTCTAGAAGCTTTTGATCTGCTGGGATTTAAATGCTGAATCATCTCTCGGGTTCACGGTGAATGATCTGAGAGAGAGAAAATATCTTGTGAACAGCCATTCTCAAAAAGGTCTTGTTGGTGCCAGAGGTCAGAGGAGAATAGCCAGAGTGGTATCAGATGATAGAAAGTGATCTCTCATTACAAATCAGATATGCAGATGGCGCACTGCACGCTGAATCTTATAGCAACTGAGCTACTGCAGCAGAATACCACACTGGGTGCCACTCCTGCCAGCTTAGAACAGAACACCAAGGCTACATTTCACATAGGCTTATCAAAAATTAACAATAGCAGTATGGAAATCTGTTGCTGGGTCTTATGAGTTTCTATTACTGCTGCAACATTTAGAGTCAAGATTTGGTGTAAACATCATGAAAGCATGGATCCATCCTGTCTTATTCAGGCTGGTGTTGGTGTGATGGTATGGGGGGTATTTTCTTGACATACTTTGGACCCTTTGGTACCAAGTGAGCATGGTTTGCGCCTCACAGTCTCCCTGAGTATGCTGACCATGTGCATCCCTTTATGATCACAGTGCACCCATCTTTTGAAGGCCACTTCCAGGCGGATAGCGCTCCATGTCACAAAGCTCAAACCATCTCAAACTGGTTTCTTGAACGTGGCCATGAGTTCACTGTACTCCAGTGCCCCCCAAAATCTTAATCCAGTAGAGCATCTTTGGGATGTGGTGGAACAGGAGATTGAGGAAGTGCTGCTGACAAATCTATAGCAACTACAAGACACTATCATGTCAATATGGGCCAAAATCACAGAGGGATGTCTTCAGCACCTTGTTGAATCTCTTGTAATGAAGAATTAAGGGAGTTCTGAGGGCAAAAGTGGGTCCAACCTGGTATTAGCAAGGTGTACCTAATAAAGTGACCAGTGAATGTATTTAAGTTGAGAACCAGTGGTGGTCGGAACTTTTTAGGAGCTGCATTGTCACTGACTCAATCTGTTCAAGGAGGCAGAGTCTAAAGATGTGACACATAATGAATCTGTCAGACATTGTGTGTGGGGCTGTTAAGATTCTTTTTCACAGTGTTTATCATTAAAAACACTGTTGATAAAGTTATCAGTATTAATATGAATTCAGTGAGTTTATGTGTCACTCTGCTCGGCTGGGGTGAGAGACGTCTCCTTGGTAACTCAGCACCTTTAACCTCCTATCTCTCCTGAAGCTGACCTCCCACTGAGTGCACCAACACCCCGGTCACATCCAACCCCATCCCATCTCATCCCAACACACACAGACACACCCACATACACACCCACACACACACACACACACACACAGCCGCTGCATGCTTTATGAATATTTAATGTGAACTGGTCTTATGACATGCAGTATCAGAGCTGAGCAGAAACATCCATGTGAACCCCACAGAGACCGATTATTAACCCCACAGAGTGCACGGAGGACACACACTGACATAAATAAATATGGATGGGCACAGCTTTCATTTTATTCAACTTAAAAACAAATCATTGTGGTTTGTCCTGAACTATGTGTTAGGTCTCTAAGGCTGCTTTCAAACCTAACATGCTTGGTATGGACCAAAAAAAAATCTTGTCCACTATTTTTGGAAAGTTCATTGGATTTGGGGTGGCGCTGAAGCTGAGACAAACTCAGTGCAGATCAAAGCACCGAACTCAGGTCAGCTTAAGAAAAGGGATCTCAGTTCATTGCCAAGTACACCAGAGTTTAGTTTACCATGGGTGTGACAGCCATCCTAACCAAACAAGGACCAAACTAGAAAGCAATCAGAGTGCGCAAACCTCTGCTAAGGTAGCTCACATATGGCTGTTACATCTATAAGCAATAGTTCCATGATAAAGTTACCATCATTATATGATTCCTTGATCCTGAAAACCCACACCTAACACTCAGAATCTTGTTGATATCATTATTAGTTAGACAGTTATTGAGCAAAAACGATCGTTCGCTAAAGGCAGTCATCTGGATCACCACCAAAATTGAATCATTTTTAAGTTGGGCCATTACCAACATCTCCTGGACATTTCAGCAAAATCCGTCTAGAAGTTTTTGCGTAATCTTGGAAACTAACAAACAAATAAACTAAACAACAGACAGGCAAAAACATAACCTCTTTGGCAGAGGTAACAAGGGAAGAAAACCAAAAAAAAGGGGGCACTGTGGATTGAATTTGTGCAAATATAACAACAGTAAGCAAGCTCCTCTCAGACACCAGCCCGGACCCTAAACTATATTTATGGGCCTGAGCCTGATTCTAACTGGTTCAAATATGGTGTCATTGTTTGAGATTTTTAAGTGCAATATTCCAATTGGTAAGTAGCAAAAATCTGATGATTGGATCCTTGCATATCTGCCTTTGTAGCTTCACTGTGCAGGCTTTACACTCAGGCTTTCTGTCACTGTCGCTGCTTCATCTCCAAATGCAATGGTCAGTATCTATAAAAGTGGTCCACGTAAGGAATGGTAGTCAACCGGTGACATGGTCATGGGTTGCCAAAGATCATTAAAACCCATGCTGAGCCAAGGCTGGCCTGTGTGGCACGACCCCATAGACAAGCTACAGATGCTCAAATGGCTGAAGAAGTTAATACTGGTTCTGATAGAAGATGTCAGAATACACAGTGCATCGCAGTTTGTTGCATGTGGGGCTGTACAGCTGCAGACCAGTCATGCAGATGGTCGTAATGTTATGCCTAATCTGTGTAAATATATTTGACTCTGCACGTGTGCAACTAGATGCTCCTGATGTGAAAGGATTAAATTCAGAGATAAGAACTAAAAAAAAAAAAAATACCCACTGATAATCAATAGAAACATCGGATCAGGACTGACACACTGTCAGTACCATATGAACGTTGTTTTATAGCATTTTCCTCCCCTCTCATAAAGTATTGTGGTTTAAATAGTTACCATGTCAGCCGGTGACTTTCAACGGACTTAATGTTTGTAAATGTTCCTAAATGTCATTGATAAGCAGCTGATGAAAACAGAGTGAGTCCCCATGAATGTCTCTATATTGGGGTTTAGTAACAAGCCTATGTCGCCCTCCGCTTCTGTGTTATGGTGAGTTATACTCATGTTGTAATTGTTAGTTGTCGTCACCCCCACCCACACCCAACTGCTTGCCCGCCAAGGCCGGTCTGCAACTATACTGTATTCTTTTACATGAACCAGGCCATGGTACAAAAAAGGGTGGGGGCTGCTGCCCTTTAGACCTCTACATGTCAATAAATCCAAAACAACTCCTTCCAGTGACTGACTCTCTAACCACTTGTGTTTGTCTTTCTTCTTCCTGGTCATCTTAGCTGAAGCACCAAAAGCCCCACCCCTGTGTCCATCCTCACTTTTCCACTCTGGATCCCCCTCAGCTGTCACTCATCCCTCTCAGCAGCATGGAGGTCGAGCGCTCTGACAGGAAGTGGAAGATGAATCTGTCTCATCAGGAGCCGGGGGGAGCTCCCTCTCTGGGGGGGATTCCTGACAGGTTTGATGAATCTCCCCTTCCCCTCCACTCTGGACGCAAATCGAGAGTTTTTATCCAAAACGCACCACTGCTCCATCGTTCAGAGGAGTGGGAGACGCTCTGTGGGATATTTCACTAATGAGAGACATGACATTTCAACCTCAACTTCAGGCCGGCTCAATCTGACACGCTGCAGATGTGTCTTGTCCTTCTGCTTCGCGGATAAAGTCAACAGAATCCAGAGGTGGAAGAAGAATTCAAATGTTTCACTTTAAATATCATAGTCAAGCTAATATTTTAACATTAACATGTTTAAATAAATTCGATTAAAACACTGAGCATTGTAAATTAAAATTAATAAACTGAATCTGAGCTGATATTTAACCTTAATTAAAAGTTACATTTCAGGCATAATAGTTCAAAAATGTCATCACCTCATATCAAAATGTCCAAATACCAAAATACACTCACCAGCCATTATTAGGTGGACCATGCTGGTCCAGGTTTGGACCCCCCCAACAAGGTGCTGGAGACATTCCTCTGAGATTTTTCTAAATATTGACACAACATCACACACAATTGCAGACTTGACTGCTGCACATCCATGAACCAAATCTTCTGCTCCACCACATCCCAAATGTGCTCAATTGGATTGAAATCTGGCAACTGTGAAGGCCTCTGAAGTACACCAAACTCATTGCTAAGTTCAAGAAACCAGTTTGAGATGATCTGTGTTTATGACATGGTGCATTGTCCTGCTAGGAGTAGCCATCAGAAGATGGGTAAACAGTGATCATAAAGGGGTGGACATGGTCAGCAACAATAAGCAGGTAGGTAGTGGTGTTTAAACAATGCTCCATTGTTAATAGGTGGCCCAAAGTGAACCAAGAAAATATCCTCTACGCCATAACACCATCAGCCTTAACAAAATTATGGTGGAAGTATGTTCCTGAGGTCAGCTTTTTCATGTTCATTGCAGGTCTATAGTAGAGAAAAATGTTCTGCTGGTGGTGCAGGGGTATACCAACAGCCCCCAGTCAAATTGCAGACTGATTTTAAATGTTCCAAACATACTATAGATGTAACACATGGTTAGTGCACTCAACCAAGAGGAACTTGGGCCTTATTTAGCTTGGTGCTGCTGAACTTTGTATTAACGTAGTGTGATAACATTCAAAGAACACCATGAAGAGCGGACATATATGCAGTATCACCAAGTGCAGCTGCAGATGGTCTCAGTATTCAGATATTATGCCAGGAGGACGAAACACGGCTGTCCCCAAAGTCATACAACAGGAGTCCAGGAGAGGAGGAAGCAGCTGGAACAGACAGAGGCGAACTCAACAGTAACTGAGTAGTGAACATATGGAGGCCAACTTTTGCATGTTGACAAGCATGTTGGATGAAAAATTTTTAAACATACCTGCCAACCATGAGTGCTGCCCAGCTGACATTAACTAAGTTTTGTGTGGCCTTACTTAGCTTGTCGCATTTCCCTCTATGTCTGCAAAAGTTGCCCAAAACGTCAGCGTGTGAATTCAGCTTTAATGCATAGAGGTGATGAAACTTTGTTACATGCATGATGTAGATATAATGAGATACAAAAGATTAGCTTTGCCCAGTACTTACTACAGTTTCTGCCTCTTTTTCTTTAACCATAGTTTGACCATAAGCATGATTAGAAACAATATTGATGGGAATATTCGTATCTGTAGTCTTGTAATTACTGCCCCTGAATGTTCTCTTTGCCTCTCTAAATGTGATACTATATATAAAAATAAACTTACTGTATGGGCGTTAGAATGAAGATTCCAAGAATGTGAAACTTCACCCCTCTCGTGTTTCCTTCATATTTTGGGTGTCAATGAAATCTGAAGATTTCACATTGTCACCACAAAGAGGGAAGTTTAATTTCTTTTTTTAACAAGTGTGCTAATTTCTTCCTCTTTGAGCACATTTCAAGAAGTGAAAGTGTACTGTAACAGAAAGAGTTTGGAGAATCAGGGACTTCTCTTTTAACACTGAACTCCACCCCGAATTCCACTTTTGCTTCGTCAGAAATTTCCCAACATCTAAAATTCACTTTAACACAAATTCTCTAAATAGTAGATTCACGCCAGACGCACAAACAAGAAGCACAATTTTAGCCAAAATATAGCAGCAGCATGGTACGTTCTGTTTTTGACAATAGCCCAACGTCCGTCCTGAAATCTTAATAAAGCTTTGATACATATTTAATGGTTGTGAACAGGAGCAGGTGAGTGGACTGTGGAGGATGACTTATTCATGGAGGCCTATCTGACCGAGACCTGCAGCCCCACTGTGTGTGTGTGTGTGTGTGTTTGTGTGTTAATGTGTGTCCGACCCCTCATCAGGCTGATAGCGTGTGAATGTCACCATGCTCTGCTGCTGATCTGTACCACAGAGAATTACAGGTGGTGGAGTCAACATAAAGATGTGCTGCAGGAGGTTCAGGTTCACTGGAAACAGGTGAGTGTCATGATTGGGTATGAAAGGAGCATCCATGAAAGGATGGAGTGAGGTTCACCACTTTGTGAACAACTGCAAGAGCAAGTAGTCCAGTAGTTTAAGAATATTGTTTCTCAATGTGCAATTGCAAGGAATTTAGGGACTTTATTATCTACAGTCCATAATATCATCAAAAGTTTCTGAGAATGCAAAGAAATCTCTGCATGTAAGCAGCAAGGCCAAAGAGCACAATTGTATGCCTGTGACCTTGGATCCCTCAGGTGATCTAAAAACATCATTCTGTAAAGGATAGTACCACACCTGCAGTCCAGACCTCCATCCATCCATCTATTATCTAGTCCGATTATCCTTTTTCAGGCCTCGGGGGGGCTGGAGCCTATCCCAGCTGACATTGGGCGAGAGGTGGGGGTACACCCTGAACCAGTCACAAGCCAACTGCAGGGCCACTTAGAGAGACAAACAACCATTCTCTCACACTCATACCTAAGAGCAATTTTGAGCATGTTTTTGGTCTGTGGGAGGAAGTGCCCGGAGAGAATCCCACCCGGGTTCTCTCAAGCACACATGGGACAGATTTCTACCTACAAAGCTTTAACAATAGTGTCTTCAGCTCCCAAATGCTTAATGAGAGTTGTTAAAAGGACAAGTGATGAAACACAGTCGTAAACATGCCTCTGTCCCAACTTTTTTGGTATGTGTTGCAGGCATCAAATTCAAAATGAGTGAAAGTCCAAACTACATTGGCATAGGGGTTTGTAACACATTATGACTTCATGATAAGTTTTTTTAGGGCCTATCTATCCCCTGTCTCAGAGTCTGGCAGATTTTAGATTTTAAGTTTAACTGAGCAGTTAAAGAAAAAAAAGGAACAATGAAGTGGAAAGAAACTCTTGGCTTTTCACAGAGACTCTTAACATTAAAAACTATTTGTGACAAAGGAAGGACCCAGATGAACATGTATTAACTTCAGTACTAAAGCGTGAATGCATTTAACTATGAAACAGTGAACCAAAAAAAGAACAATAAAGAGCTGTAAGTGCAGAAACAACCACAACAACAGCAGCAGAATGACGGCTGAGAACATTATCAGTTAGAGGAGACCACGAGACTCAAGTCGGAGAACAGCTGTCCCCAAACTGCCAACACGTCTTACCACAAAAAATACCTCTAAATGAAAAGGCAACATGTCAGACAAGAAGCTCCTCTTTTCCTCCAACTCTCTTTAGTTTATTTATGCTTCTTCTCGTCATCTTCTCCAAGACAGCTCACAGTCACCGAGCACCGGCTGCCATGACAGCTTCAGCTCTCGGTCTCCTGCGTACGCCAGTGGCAGCGCTGAGTCTGCACTCCGCCACCACAAACACTTCTTCATTCTGTTTAGTTCTGTTCGTCTTTCTCTTCCCACAGAGCGTTCCTCTGCTGTGTATTAAACAGGCTAAATGAGGACATGCTTTTATAAGGCACAGAGTGTACCCCAGTTTAAGTTACAACACAGAAGAAAGACAAAGATGTGCCATCGCTTTTTGTTACCACCTCAGTCTATCAGATACTCAAAGGGACTGAGTTAAAGGTTTTTCCTCCATGGTTTACTTTCATTTTATATCTTATTGAGGAAAACTTTTAGGAGTAACAAAAGGCAAAGTTTTTTAACCACAGGTAGAGCTATACACTCATACTCAACTCCAGTTGTTCTCAGATGTGGAGAGGCACACTGGCAAACCTTCAGGCAAGTCTGGGAATCTTTTCCACCTTAAGGTCGCTTTCAAATTTAAAGTTTGATGGACTTGGTTTGGCTTAGGGCTGACGTACAATTGTTTTATTTTCATTTGGTTTGGTTTTCTTTCACACTGCACTTTGTAAGCAAAGAAACCCTGTCAATGATGCAAAATATTGCCACCTGCCACTAGCTGGGGCAGTAGCTGTTGTCTCTATTCCTGCCACCTGGCCCATTGTTGCACTGACCTGGAAATACTCAACCGGCCTCAACATTGTTCAGCACAAAGCAATTCAGGAGTATCCTGTTCCATAAAATAAAGATAAAGCTAAGTTTACGCTGTGTCAGGTGGCACTTACTGACTAGGGTGATGTGTTACCATATTCCACACAAATATGTAGACGTCAACCCGTCAACTAAGATGATCAGAAGCTGGTAGTGTTTGCAATGCTAGCAATGGTTGGGTATGATCAATCTTTGCATTTTTTAGGTCATTTTTCATTAATCAGTCACTTCAGTGAAATCAATCATGACAAGCTCACCTGAATGAGGAGGTCTTAGGCTGCCTCCAATTGACCACAGGAGCGATTTCTTTGCGGTGAAGACACAATCAACCCAGCAACCGTCACAAACAGGATGAGGAGTTTACTCATCACACTGTTGTGTAAGTGGTAGTAGTAATAACTAAACGTGCTCACTGAGCACAACCCTCCATCAAGGCATTCCTGACATTCTTAGCCATGTTATTAGCGAAAATGTGGAAAACAGCCCTATCTCCTGATGTCAACAAATCCTCAAAAAAAATTCCTGGATCCGAGATTTGGCTCACCACCAAAATCATATCACTTCTTTCTTGAGCCATGACCAACATTCTCCAAAAATTTCATCAAAATCTGTTTACAACTTCGACTTATCTTGCTCAGAGATAAATAGGCATATAAACAAACAAACGGACAAATGTCGGCAAATACAAAACCTCCTTGGCTTTGCAACCAGGCTTCAGGAATATTTTTTATGGACTCTAAAGTGTCCTATGCCTCTCTGTGGACACTTATACAGGTGTTATGTTGAAATAAGTTACTGTCTTATCTGGTGTCTACCGGCGAGCATGAAAAGCCCCTTTTCATCATGCACTGAGTTTTTTAACACTTACATTATAAGGCATGTCAAACAGTGATAAATATACCCAACTGTATAATCTTACATAGGGCATTTAAGATACACTATTAATCAGTGAGTGGCTTTGAGGGTAGCTTAGCCTGATAGTGTCCTTCCCATAATACAGGAAAATACAGCCAAAGCCATGCTGGCCATGACGTCATGGTATAAGACCTTCTCCGGCCTTTTGTGCAACTTAGCCTGGACTCAGCCCACTTCAAAATACTGCTGTGTGAACAGGAAATATCCAAAGTTGTAGCGCTTTTATACAACTGAATCAGAACAAAGCAACCGAGCTAGGTGTGAAATCAACATAATTTTCTAATTAATGACCCAAAAAGCAGGGGTGGCAACCTAAGAGCTGCTTTTTTATTGACAACTTGCTGGCCCTGTCTCCTACATGGTCTTGAGTAAATCAGGTTTGAAATATTTTAAGGGAATAACTGTTATTACGTCTTTCCCCAGATAAATTTGAAATGCTTCTTCTGTTAAAATGTTTTTTTTTTGGTCACATTGTAAAGTTTCTTTTCTGGACTTTTTCCAGAAATGTTTGACATATGTTCTATGGCCTACATAGGAAGCTATGGGCAAGAGTAAGTGTGGGTAATGTGTGTTAATTGATAATTGTGAGTTGGTATGTACAGTCAAGGTGGTGGGCATTTGAAATTTTTACTTCAGCCAAAGGGGGGCTCGGCAGAAAAAGTTTGGAAACCACTGCATTACATAAACATACTGCAAATCAATAGATCAGGGCTAAATGAGCCTTATAAATTGTTGATTACACAAGGACAGGATTAAAACATATAAACTTGTTTGGATTTACATCTCATGGCCCAGCTCTCTCTTACATGTTTTGTCAGATGTCCTGTGTTGTTTCGATCCTCTGTCCTGCCTGAATGTCGCCCTGCATGACAGATGAGACAACACCCAGTTAACAAGCATTACACTCGCACTCATTCTCTGTTTGTTTGGAGTATTACCTTTTAGATAAGCATGAGCGTGGACAGTGTGTGTCTGCCTCTGGGGTCAGGTCCTGAGTGTGCTTGTCAGGCTCAGTGACACCTCTGTCACTTTGACTCTATGGCTGCTCTGTAGTCGCCATCGGGAGTGCCTGTGTGGCATTTTGTGGGTGCAGAAGGTGTCAGGGTGTGTGGCAGGGAACAGTGTGGTACTGGCACTCCCTCGTCATCTGTTAGCATGTGTTTGACACTGGGGGTAACTCTAAAACGCCCTCAAGACTGAAAAGAGGTCACTTTGCAAAAGACAAGCTTATGTTTAAAAATGATTGGACACCATGGCGGGCCAAGTTTAGTTTTGATGAGAGTTGAGACCATAAAGCTCCCCTCATGTATTGCTGACATTTCTCACAACATCACTGACAAAACAGAAATGCTCAATCTATTTAATGAGAATTTTATTGCTTCTGGGTCCATATGTCAATTAAGTTCTCTGCTCCTTCTGCTTTTAGTGTAACAGCACCTAAGCTCTTTAATTTTATACCAGTTTCTGTCAGTAATGTGCAAAATGCCCTTAGACTTTTAGATATTAGGAAACTTTGAAGACTGGACAATTTAGTTCCCTATTCCTAAAATTGGCTGTTGATTTTTACACTTTTTAGCCTTTCTTTGGCCTTAAGTGAAATTTCTCTTGTGTGGAAATCTGCCCAAGTTTTCCCCATGTTAAAAGAAGGAGGCCTCACCCTGTTACACAGTTACAGGACAGTTTTTAAACTTGCATGTTAGCTAAGATCATGGAATCACTTATAGGTGACAATTTTTTATTATCTTATCATATTTTATCTGATTATCAGTCAGGCTTAATGGAAAAAAACAGCATACTGATTTCTTGGATGTAAAGGAACACTGTGTGACCCTGATTTCAATCAATTTGTCGAAGACTCTCAATACTGTTGGCCGTGACAATTTGAAAGATGCACAGCACAGGATTGGTTCGTTAAAATGATCCATCAGTTGGTTTGATGTTTATTTATCAGACGGATCAGCTGTTCAGACTGATGTGATTGAGTTGGTATCTTATTATATTTTCCCTTGGTTTTTGATTGATTATTTGAAAACAAAAGTTAAGTTTTGACTGGGCTTTTATTTCAGAAATAAGTTTTGGTTTTTTACAGCAAAAGAGTCTTTTTGTTGCGACCTTTTTGCCTCTGCTTGATTGTGGTGATGTTTTACTGGATATATTCATGCATAATTTCAGTGCCTTAAATCTTTGGATACTGCTTATCATTAAAACTTCTAACAAATCTCAAGGCTTTGATGCAGCATTTTACTCATGATGGAGCTGACTGGCCATCTTTGACAATCTGTAGGTTGAACCATCAGCACATACCTATTAACTCGGCTATACTTGGCCTGCTTCCCTCATTTTGAGTAATTGTATTCATGCTAACAGTGCTGGAAGCTACAGTCTTAGCTCTGTGACTCAGTCACAAAACTTTCTTTCACTATCTGTCCCCAAAGTTGACCTTGAAATGGGCAAAAGAAGTTTCAGCTGCTGCGACAGACTGGATCTTGCAAAGCTGGTCTCCTTAAATCTTTCTAAAAGCAGATTGAAGGTATTAGAGGAAGATGCTTCAGGCTGTGGATAATTTCAGTGAGGATTTATTACTCTGTAACTTTGAATTGATTAGACTGAATGTGTTGTTCTGTGGCTGTCATTGTTTCATGTCTATGACTTGGTAAATGTACTTGCTGCGCGTGTCTTGGACCTGGTCAGGACACTCTTGTAAATGAGATTCTGAATCTCAGTGATGTTCCCCTGTTTACATAAAATCTATACTAGAGGCGCTCCAAGATCACAAACCTCCACCAAGTGTCTGAAAGTTATTGTAAATAATGTGCAAACTGCCCCATTAACAAATCTCTCATAAAAATTCCTGGATCCACATCTGAATTCAGATCACAACCAAAATCTTATCAGTTTTTCTTTGTGCCTTGATCAACATTCCCTGAAAATGTCATCAAAATCTGTTTCTGAGTTGTTTGCAAACGTTTGGAAAACTGCTCTTTCTCGAGATGGTGACAAATTCTTTAAAAAAAATCCTGGATCCACATCATCAGCAAAATCTTATCACTTCTGTCTTGTGCTATGATCAACATTTTCTAAAAATGTTATCCAAATCCAGTTATTAACAAAATTGTGAAAAACTGCCCTATCTCACAAGGTTAAAAAAAAAAAATCCTTCCAAAAATCATGGATCCTGAAATTTCATCAAAATCCATACAAACTTTTCAAGTTGTCTTGCCAACAGACAATGGTCAAACAGACAAACACCAGCAACAACATAACCTCCATGTTGGAGGAGACAAATAAAAAACACTGAAAAACCCACTGGCTGATGCTAGCTGGTCTAAGAGACTGAAGTTCTAGAGCCTGAAGGAGTGTGTGCCTTTAAGTGTGCTCCTGTGTGTGTGGTGCAGGAAGTGAGCCTGTGGTATGGCTGCAGGCCAGGCTGAGTGGAATAATTGATTGTCGATTGACCCTCCACTGCCTGAGGACAGTCCTCTCCACTGCATTACTGCACACACTCCTCTGGTCAACAGTGTATGTGCACCTGCAGGAGTGTGTGAAAGTGTGTGTGTCATTTACCTACCCACAAACCGCAGCCACAAACCCACGGCTTCCATCGAAACAAGAAGGCCTAATTGACCTGTGACATGATTCAACAAAAAAAGAAACAATGACTGGTTGATTTAGAAAAAATGCTGAATCACACACACACACCCTGAGATGGGGAAGTGAAACATGAATGGAAGTGATAGTGGTGGTTTGACAGATTCAGCAGGAACCTGAGCCCTAGTTAAAAAGTTGAGTCAGTAAATCTCTTCGTGACCGCCTTCAACAAGAAATTAAATAACAAGTGGAAATTCTCTTTGAAGGGGACATGCCAGTAAAACGACTTGTTTTTAGTTCAAATCCCAATTCCAATAAGTTGGGACAATGTGTAAGGTATAAACAATAAACCACAATGATGTGCAAAACAGAGACAAGTTATTTCATGTACAAACTGATCAACCTGATTGTTTGCTTTTATTTGTTAAATATTCAATCATTTTGAATTTGATGTCTGCAGCACATTCCAAAGAAGCTGGGACAGGGGCATGTTTACCACTGTGTGCCATCGCCTTTCCTTTTAACAACACTCAATAAGTGTTTGGGAACTGAGGACACTAATTGTTGAAGCTTAATTGGTGGAATTTTTTCCTGTTCTGGCTTGATGCACAGCAACAGTTGTTCAATAGTGTGGGGTCTCCGTCGTGGTATTTTGGGCTTCATAATGTGCCACAAATTTTCAATGGGAGTCAGGTCTGGACTGCCGCGAGCCAGTCTTGTACCTGCACTTTTATACTACAAAACTATGCTGTTGTAACACGTGTAGAAGCGGCTTGGCATTGTCTTGCTGAAATAAGCAGGAATGTCCCTGAAAGAGATGTTGCTTGGATGGCAGCATATGCTGCTCCAAAACCTGTATGTAACAGATCTTTTTTCCTGTCTTCATGTTTTCCAGTCTTTTGTTGCCCATGTCCCAGCTTTTTTGGAACATGCTAAAGGCATCAAATGCAAAAAAAAATCAAAATTAATTATTTTTTCCATACATTTGTCCAAATAAGCAAAGGCTTTCCCACAGTTTCTTTTATTCCAAGTGCAAAAAAGGCATCCAGGTCGTAATGCTTATGTATGAAAAAACACAAAACAAAAAAAAACAACCAAACTTTTTCAATACTTAAAAATGGCCCAAGGACATCATGTCCTCGGACGTTAACTTCATCCTATGGTCCCTTAGATTGGGGAAAGGCTCCTTTCTTTGGGGAGTGGGGCCATAGCTGGAGGCTACACCACTGCCAGCTGGGATGGGGGCAGCAGCCTTTCTGCAGGGGCCACATGGACATAAATGCTAAGTTATTGACGACACCATTAAGTGGTATTTTACACAGAATTATATTTAATGAAACTTTTCATGTATGTTTTCATATTAAAGGTGAACTTTAAGCAACTTTAAAGGGTACGTTTGGACTATGCTGGTGGGGGGTCAGCAGTGATATCTTTTCATGGGGCCCAAAATTTCTGCCAGCAGCCCTGGCAGTATCTATCCATGTGACAGTCTGTTCAGAAAGCATGATTGAACCTGAAGTCTTTCGAGAGGAAAACGAGATTTAAGAGCAAAAATCTACTTTTTGCACCTTTAAGGAGAAACCAAGACTAAGCTTTTGTTTCATGTTTGGTTTCTACAGGGTCGAAAATCCTCTGATGATGCATCTGTTGTACTTTTTGATCAAAGCATGGCACAGGCGTTTCATTTAGGCCACAGTGGACTGTGTTTCGACTGGGAAAAGGGTTTAATATGTCAGCTTTATGTGACTTCTTGGAAATAGCAATAATTATAAGCTGCAGGTACTTGTGCAAAGAATAAAGATACCATTGCAACGACACTACAGTTATATGTGATACAGTAAATGACTGTGATAACAGTTTTTTTGCCTAAACTGTTTGAAAGGAATATTTGGAGTTCATTTTCCCTTCATGGCACTTTTCAGGTGAAATGTGGCCCATTTTCTGTGATTCACACACACACACACACACACACACACACACTCCTCATTTAGAGATCAGCACATCATCCTCTGCTCTCATTTATTTGTTTGTTTGCCGGTTCAGTTTGTTTATTACTGTATTTTCAAAGAACGGGACATGCTTAGATTTGCTGTTTGGGCATATTTTCTCCTGTGATAGCATGTTTGAATTTGTCTACTCAGCATGCAGCATGTCAGGCTCTGTGTGTGTGTATGGGTGTGTGTGACAGTGTGGAGGCAGGGCCCATGCGCTCAGGGGTCGCAGCAGCAGTCGTACGGCGTCACTGCTGCCAAATTGCTTTCCTGGTGCGCCGGGGCAGGAGGGAGCGGCTCATAAAGGTGTGGCAGTCCCCCCCCCCATGCCATGCTCTGTGAGGGCTTCGGGCCCCGGGGTCACTAACTCAATCACCAGATCAGGAGTAATAATTATTAATACCCTGTGAGCGTTAACAGCACGCAGGTGATTTATCAAAAATGTCGATTACATTTTGCGCAGGGTGACAACTTTCTGAAGCTGAACACGTCCCAAAGGAGAGAAGACTAACTGGAGGACCAGAGCGTTCAGACTGTACGGAGCACAGAGGAGGTCTGACGGATGAAAAGACTTCAGCAGAAAAAGAACATCTGTTATTTTCATCTACTGCTGCTAAAATGACAGTTTCCATCTTTGACACTCATTTTATGTCCAACAATTCCTCACTGGAAACAACATCATCCATTGCCATTAATCACATAGGGCAGAGGTGGGTAACTGGTGCCTTGAGGGCTTTCAAGAGGTCAGCAAAAAGGCACACATACCATGAACACCAGAGATCATTTGTTCTCATCTTGGCTTTTGGTATCGGGATGCTAGCATGACATAACATTTGTGATTAACCCTCATGTTGTCTTGGGGTCAAAAATTACCCCAGAACATCTTCTCAGGGACAGAAACCACTTAAAATACATTTTTCCAGCTTGCAGTTTTTAAAGTTCTCCTAAAGTTACCCCAACTTTGGAAGAAGTACAAAATTGTCCTTGATCATATTTCCATGGATGCCGTTCACAACCAGCATACTTTCACCTTAGGGTCATTTTTGACCTGCCATTAAAACTACAGTCATAGTTCAAGTAACACATCATTAACACACACGTTTTATCACGTAATCACATGAACACACTTACTCAAAATAGGTCCAAGTCCATGGAGCACTGATTTAAAAACAAAAACTGACTTTACAGTCTCAAACTGTTGCTTCAATTACAATTATTGATTTTCATTTTTTTAATATGTCAAACTAAACTTGTTTTGTGTAGGTGCAACACAACTTATCAGGATCACATTTATAGTTCAAACCATTTAAGAACCAGATTCCTTGAAAACAGTGATCACTTCTGGACAATACAGTCAAAGGTCAAAGCAGTGCCTCCCCTTGACCTCATTCTCTGCAAGGCCTCTAAAAAGTTCTTCAGGGGTCTGAATCTTGTCCTGATCCACTTAAGGTTATAGATGCCCGGCCACAGGACATTACTGATCCAAAAAAAGACTCTAAAACCTATACTGTGTGCTACACATGCAAGGAACACATCTGTAAAGTCCATGTGCACACCGACTTTATCCTGAAAATTAACTTATTACATTCCTTTTGTTGATTTTTTTTATTTTGTAATGTTATACTCAATCAGTATAGCACTTTTAAATACAAAGGAGAAGTTTTTTTTTTTTTTTAAAACAGATAGGAATATGCAAAGGAAGACAAAGCATAAGAATTTAAGAACAAAATGAACTAACCAACAAAAAGCACAATTTAGATAAAAACCCTTACATCCGTACACAAACAGCATAATGAACCCAAACACAATAAGAACCTAAGAGGAGAGAGCATGAGCACTTTTGGTGTCCCTCAGACTAACAGCACTCACAGGAAGAAAACATTTTCGAGGAACATGAGAAAAACCTAAGGCTTAAAAAAGAGGGCACAAACAATCCAGGCCCAGGCATCCAAGACAGTCCAAAAAACTTAACAGGCCCTCAACCCATAGGCCCAGAAACACCAAAGACCACACAAGGTACACACAGACATCAGCCTGCACACCAAACTTATCCTTATGCCTGGTATTGTTTATTGTCTCATGGTTGGAAGCAATGGTTGCTAAATAGGAGCTGTTGTGTATTTCATGACTAAATTTAAGTAAACTCTTTGAAAATATGTAGAATTTGCCAAAAAAAAAAAAAAAGTCACTTCATACATGAACATATTCTACTCTTTTGAAGGTCACACAAGTAATTTAAAAATACATTATTTCTACAATTATGTGGTAATTTCAGCAAAAATGTTAACAGTTTTATTGGCAAACCTTATTGAAGTAAACAATTTGAAGTGAAGTGATAAAAGTGAGCGGTCTGTAGTGATTTAATTCAGTGTTTCTTCACTGTGAAGAGGTCAAATCACGATAATCACAAAGTTTGTGATGACAGAAGTAGGTCTCAAAGTCTCAAATTCTGTTCAGCTGCTTCATTTTTGGAGTTTAGAGAAGGCGAGTCAGTTTTGACCCCTATAGGACAAGAGAAGTAAACAGTTTTAAGACGTCTGAAGAGTTGGGGACATTCATAGAGTTTGTAGTTGATGTGATCTGATTTGGGGGATTAGATTGTCAGGTTGGTTAGTCAGTGAATGGATCAGAATAATACTAGGGGACCAATAACACCTTTATGGACAAGAAGTAATGCTTTAAAGGCCCGGGAATAGGACTTAAATTTGTTAAAATTTAATCGAATATCAAAGTTCAATGCATCCTTGAAAAGTTGAGAGAAAAGAAATCCTCTCTAAGCGTTAAAGAATCTTCTTCTAAAGCATCTTATTTGACAGCTAAGTTCATTTCTCAGGACTGAAAGGGTTTGGTCGCCATCACTTTAACATGAAGAGGTAGACTGGGTGGGAGTGAAGTTTTGTCGCTTTTGAGTAGGCAGGACTTCGAGTTTATCTGCCAAAGCAGTAAAGACTATGCAGATAATATACAATGTGACTGTGCAGAACTGAAAAAGGACAAGATATGTTATTTATTTTAGATAGTTTGTAATCGTTAAGTTTAGTGCCTTGGCACCCTAAGCTGATAGTGCCTTCCCTTGGAAATATATATTTCTGTTTTATGTATTTTTCTACTTTAATTACTGTTTATATGTATTATTTATTTATGTTGATGTTTTTGAATGTTTATATCTGTGAACACCTGTATGTGCCTTTGTGTTTCAATAAAAAATAATTTAAAACTTGGTGTTTATTTAATTATTAACAGAGTTATCTATTTTGGAATGAATGATTGTTTAAAGCCACTTTGCATCCAGTTTCTGAGCACCCTCAAAAACTTTACTGATGATATTTTACAAACCAAGCAAAGATCCGTCCCAGGACTTTTTGATTTTATGCATATATTATCATAAATATATAATGAAGAAAGTTTTTGTTGATTAATGTTTCCACGGGCTTTAAAAGTTATTAGTGAAAGACAGTAACTTAGTGAAGTTTATTTAGTTTTTTAATTTAATTCAGAGGGAACAGTGCAAGTTCATGGACATCACCATACAGCAAAGTAAACAAGCCAAATTATAGCCATTGGCTAATTTCCATCTGTTGTCCCTGATAAGTGTTCGCTGAGGAGGAAAAGCTGAAAAATATTCAGTACTGATGTCATCGGCTGCCCTCTCTCCTCACTGGAAGAACTGTACAGTTCCCGCTGCCTCACAAAAGCCAAGAACATGGTGAGGGACCCATCTCATGCTGGTCACCCTCTGTTTGAACTGCTACCACCAGGCAGGAGATACAGAACTCAAAAAACAAGAACTAGTAGATTACAGAACAGTTTTTGTCCCAGAGCCATCGCTCCCCTACTAGCTGCTAGATGCTAATTAGGGAAATGTGCAACATCTGCAGGATGGTTGTCTGTTTGTGTCTATATGCATGGGAAAGTTTTAATGTATTTTAGTGTTTCAGTCCAGTATTTATTTATTATTTATGTTCTTCTCTTGATTTTAATAACTATTTTTATGCACCAAGGATAGCATTTAATCTTGTTGTGCAATGACAATAAAGATTCTATTCTATTCCATTCTGATGTATTTGCTCTTTTTTCTTTCACCATGTCCACAACATTTTGGATCAGCTGGAGTTTTCTTGAATGAAAACAACATTCAGTTTTATGAAACTAAGGCTGTAATATTTCCTTTCATTCATTTAACAAACAAGCTAGCAGTATGTCATTGTTTTCACCCTCACGAGCTGAAATAATGCAGCAGTGAATAATAATAATAATAAGTCATGGACCACAGAGGCTGCCTGCTTTGTCTGGTCAGTGACCCATCCTCAAACACAGATTTAAAGAAGGGAAATCGCAGCTTGTTTTCAGGATTATTTAAAAGTATAAGAGCCTTTGAGCTGCAGGATGCCTCCACACTGTTTGTCTGGACCCTGTGTTTATGAGGCGTGTGTGTATGTGTGTGTAGGTGGGTATACTGTAGGTAAGCTGAGCCGAAGAGACGCTGACTGTGTTGAATCTCAGCAGCAGCAGCTCCAGACGCCAGAGACACACACACCGCTCCCTCTCTCCCTTTCTCCCTCTCTCCTGTGTTTTGTCTCTGTGATGCTGCGGCTCTGGATGGACTCTGCTCTGATTTATAGAGTGAATATCTCACAGCGCAGCCACACTGATCTTTCTCTGTACCTCTGTATGCGTCTTTTCCTTTCTCCCACTGCATATGATCTCCATCTGTTTGTCAGACCCACACTCTCCCTCTCTTTGACTGTGTGAGGTGATGGCTGTCACTGTTTCCTCTGAGTCAGCAAAAACTCGAGGAGGAGGAGGAGGAGAAGGATGGAGAGACTGAAAGAGGGAGAGAAAGTGAAAGAGAAAGAGAGAGATTTGGGTAAAATTAAAAT
This sequence comes from Cetoscarus ocellatus, assembly GCA_037902135.1. Classification (NCBI taxonomy): domain Eukaryota; kingdom Metazoa; phylum Chordata; class Actinopteri; order Labriformes; family Labridae; genus Cetoscarus; species Cetoscarus ocellatus. The sequence continues at coordinate 488,592 of JBAMNC010001023.1, forward strand.
TTGAAGAGAAGTGAAAGCAGTTTCGCCCCTCCTAAAATAATATCCCATCGCTCAGCAGTTTAATGAGTTTGAAAAGTCGACATTATGGGGGCGCAGATGCATCTTTAAAGTCTGAGGTTATACCTGTTTTTCATGCATAAAAACTTTAACCTTTTGTATTATTTTTAATAAACTGTGCTGTATTTAATTTCTTCTTATGAATGAACGAATTAAATAATATCTTTATTTCAGTTCCATAAAACACAGAAAACAAGCATTTCACACAAACTTGTTAATAACTGAAAAAGGAAAAGGCTGAATCCTTTATATAGATCTTGAGTCTGCTGTAAAGTTTTAAAGTGAACTGATCTGAAATTACGTAGAAACCCCAATTCCAATGAAGCTGGGACATTGTGTAAAATGCAAATTAAAACAACATACAATGATTTGCAAACCATTTTTGATCCACATTCAATTGAATACCCTACAAAGACATGATCTTTAATGTTCAAACTGATAAACTCCTTTTTTTTTTTTGCAAATATTTACTCATTTTGAATGTGATGCCTGCAACACATTCCAAAACTGTTGGGACAGGGGCAGCAAAAGACTAGGGAAGTTAAGAAGTTCTCAAAGAAAAACAAAACTGTTTGGCACAATCCATGGGTAAAATAGAAAAAGGTGAGTGTTATGATTGGGTATGAAAGGAGCATCTCTGAAAGGCTCAGTCATTTCCCAGCAAAGATGGGGTCATGTTCGCCACTTTGTGAACAACAGTTTAGAAACAACGTGTACAGTTACAAGGAATTTAGAGATGCCATCATCTACAGTCCATTATATCAGACTCAGATAATCCAAAGGAATCTCTGTATGTAAGCAGCAAGAACAAAAACAACACTGAATGCCAATGACCTTTGATCAATCAGGCAGCACTGCATTAAAAAAAGACATCTTTCTGTAAAGGATATTATCACATGGGCTCAGGAACACTTCAAAAAAACACTGACATTGTTAACACAGTGTGTCACTACATCAACAAGGGCAAGTTAAAACTCTACGATGCAAAGCCAAAGCCATACATTAACACCCAGGAAATCAGACGGTTTCTCTGGACTCGAGCTCACCTGAGATTGACTGACACAAAGTAGAAAAATGTACTGTGGTCTGATGAGTCCACATTTGAAATTGTTTTTGGAAATCATGGACATTGTGTCCTCCGGGCTAAAGAGGAAAATGACCATCCAGATTGTTATTGGCGCAAAGTTCTGTGATGGTATGGGGGTGTGTTAGTGCCCATGGCATGGGTAGTTTGCACTTCTGTGAAAGCATCATTTCAGAGACGTACCTGCTTATTTTGGGAAGGCAATGTTAAGACACATACTGCATGTGCAACAACAGTACAACAGCATTGTTTTGTAGTACAAGAGTGCAGGTACCAGACTGACCTGCCTGCAGTCCAGACATGTGTCTCATTGAAAATATGTGGCACATTATGAACCAATAAATACAACAATTGAGACCCATACTGGTCAGAATTCCACCTCGGTGTGTCAGGTTTCAGTATATGTATGGTGCTTGATTCATGAAATTATACAAAGTTCTTCATCTTGATGTGAACATTTCCAGAGTAACACAGTTGTAGATAAAAATTTTGTTAGGCACTGGTAGTAGAAATTGTCATGTACAGACTGTTAAGGTAATGGTACAGGTGTTAAGAGGTGGGGCTTTTTTCCTTCTTCTTCTCATTATTATTATTGTTATTATTATTAGTTGTACGAATACAATGTGCCCTGAGGTTTTTAGTCTAATCATAAGTGTTGCTTGAAGTTTGAACACCATAGCATTAGACACTGTTAACTCTAATTTAGGAATGAACACAGTGGGAGATGAATCATGAGCGAAAGAATAAAAACCTTCTATCAGGGTGGTTTAAGTAATTTGGAGGCTTTCAGCAATGACCAGAACAAGCTCTTTTTTAACAGTTTTAAGGGCTTTTAAGGAGCAGAAACTTCAGGATCTTCAGTCTTATTTCTGCCAGGGAGACACTTCCCATCAGTTTCAGCCAAATGATCAAAACAGTGCCAACTTATTTTAGAATTTAGACTGTGTCAGTAGTTTGCTTGTAATCTTTAATGTTTTTTTTTAGTTCTGAAGTGATATTTCAAAAAATCAGTTTTCTTTATTGAGTAAATGACACTACACAAATATATTTGTAACATCTTGAAAAGTGGGGCCACTAGTAAGAGCACCACTTTTTCAAAATTATTGCCAGCAATTTGTGCAAAGTGGACAGCGTGCAGTAATTTTTCTACAATATATTTAATCCAAAAGAAATAGGACTGGTAAGATTGGGGTAAAAGGATAACAATTCTGGGTTAAAGCCCAATAATTTGTACTAAACAGATTTGAAAACTTAACTTTAATACCAAAATACAATAGAATAAAAATATCAAGTAATGCTCACACTGTCCTTATTGCACATTTAAGTTAGTCTCACGCATTTGTCCAGACACAAGTGAGTGCTGTTCATGTATGTTTGAGAAGGGGTGCTGTCTCTGACAAAAGTAAGGCCCTTATTACAAATATCATGACCCAGGACATATTTTAATTATATATATGCATGTACAAAAGTGTTTATAAGCCAGTCAATGTGAAGGCAGCACTGTCACTATAAAGCACTGTGTTAACACTGTACCATGCTGCTTTGAAGATCACTGACCGTCTTTGACCTGCAAACATCCGCTACCTCTCAATACACACACACAGAAACACACACTCATTCAGGGAGAGTTATGATATCTGTTTAAAGTGAGCCGCCAACCTGCAGGCCTGACGGCAGTGTCACATCAACACCAACGCAGGATGGCATCTGTGTCAACCCACAGAGAGAGAGAGCGAGAGAGAGAGAGAGAGAGAAGATGTCTTTGCTAATAATACAATAACTTCTCTACAGATTTAGATCTCATGTTAGTCATGGCACCAAAAGAAAGTGATTATGTTTGACATGTGATTCAAATCCAGATGTGGATTAGGGATTTATTCAAATTAAGACATTTTTGGGTGGCTTTTTGACCTCTTTATTGATAATGGAGAGGCACTGGATTGGCTTGGAATAGTAGACAGGAGTAAGGGAGGACACAAGGCAAATGGCCCTCAGGTTGTATTCAAACCTGGGCCATCCACATGAGACAAGAGCCTCAATGTTGGGACAATGTTGGAAATGGTGGTGGTTTTACCATTGAGCAATGTCCAGAGTCCCCTGAAATAATAAAGTTATTAAAAGTTAGAATATATGAAGTAAACATCTGACATTGCTTATAATGATTGAAACAAGTATTAAATTGACTGCCAACGGACTAAAGTGAACAAATAAGTTAACAATATTTGCAATGTTTTGAATAGTCCAAAGATCTTCAGGAATCCAGTTTCATAAAAATTGCAAGTTTGTTTTTTTCTTTTGTAATTACGTAATTTTTACTAATTTAACTTTTTTTCCCATATTTTTCTTGCTTTACTGTAATGTTGCCAACCTACCTGTGCAATTAAAGGCACCAGCAACCCACTCGTGTTAGAAAAAGAAATCTGTAGAACCTGATCTTGTAGGGGGCTTGTTGACCAGGTATCATTTCAGTTGGTTTTGAAAAATAGACATCAACAATGCCCACCACAGTCCCACCTGTTTTCAACCTAACCTGGTCCAGTCATTAGGAGTGATCAAAACACCCGTATGAGTGATAAGGGCCTTTAAGACAGTGCACTCTCTTTGTAAAGATACTGCAGACAAACTCCTGAACTCCATCTGAAATGCCCATCTATTTGTGCAACTTAACTACAACAAAATACCTTCTCCCTCTATTTTAGTTTATGATATCTGATGCATCACTTGTTCGCTTTCTAAATTGCACAAACAGGATGGCAACGTTTGAGAAAAAATGAAAAAAAAAAAACTTCCCTTGATCCTTGATAGTTCTGTCCAAAAGTTGCCAAAATATTTGTTTAATATAATCTCTAATTTTATGAATTAATTTTGATAAAGTATCATTAATCTTAAATACTGTTCTATAATTGCAAGCAAACTCTTTACACTGTCTAAACTGCATAAAAAATAGCAAGTATTTGTACCACAGCACCTACCCACTTGCCCAAACAAAGACAAATATTGACAACATTCTTGTGCAATAAAAAAAACTGCTTTCCTCTCTAATTTGGTTAAAATATCACAGGCAACTTGATGCATACTGAATTATTCATATCTTAAGATTGTCAACATGCATTGGTGGATGGACTTGGAGAAGAACCCCAGTTTTTGAACTGCATTTGTCAACATAATGTATGTGGGTACTTTATTTTTCAAAGCAAACAACTTTAGAAAATATAACATATTTTCTATTAAAAAAAACTCTAAAATACTGGGTGCAAACTCCTGACCCTGTCTGAACTTAACGTTGGCAACACCTGGACAAATCTAACTGTCTTCAGTCCTCTTCACTATTTTCAACCACTTGGCTGAACATTGCCAATCAGTTTGCACAATTTTGAGAGTCATTACTAATAGAAATTGAAGAATGACTCTATAAATTAAAGATTGACATATTTTTTTCAAAATTATCATGCTTTATTTTAATATTGCTTCTTAGGATAGGACTCGTCATCTTCTCTGTTTGAAAAATATTGCAAGCAAATCTCTTCATTCTGTCTTTATTGTGCAAACATGTTGCCAATATTTGAAAAAAATGATAAAACTTCCTTTGCTCCTCACTGGTTTTACCTAAATGTTGCCAACATTTTTGTGGAATTTCATTACTTTATCTCAGAAATTATATTGCAGTAAATATCTTTAAAAAAAAAAAAAAAAAAGAAAGAAAGAAAGAAAAAGAAAAAGGCAAAAAACACAAGCCATCTCTTGACACCGTCAATAGTTCTACATAGACATTGACTGGGTCTGGATCAGGGATGGGCAACTTTGGTAAACAAAAAGGCCACATTAACTTTATCCTCAGGGCCAGAGGGCATGTAAACGATTAACTCTGGAGTTAAAGAGCATTTATTGATTATTAAAAGCATATTTCACTAACAGTTTTATTTTTTTTTATCTTAAGTGCATTTTGTAATGCACAAAACGAGTTTTACAGAAACAATTGCAGCCAACTAAAGCACTTCTTTCTTGATATTATTGTTATTTCAATGTTTATGTGGTAGATTTTGTCAAATTTTCATCATTTTTATTCAAATTTTTGAGATTTTAAATTGATTGGTGGGACACATTGTTGAGGGAGGAGGAGGGCTGCATGTGGCCCCCAGGCCACCAACTGCCCAGTAGTCTCATTAATTGTCTAACAGTTGCTAACATTTCAGACAGTTTAGGTAGGGTGCTCTCTCTAGCTCATTTTGTCCCTCCCTCTTTGCAATAGAATATTGTATTGCATTTACTTTTCAGCATAAAACCCTTAATGTACAAAAAGGTTGGCAAGACATTATAAGTGGTTGGAGCTTCTCATCAGTTCAGGCTATTGTCCAAATGCTGTCAAAATATTTGTGGACTGTCATCAATATTGAATGCATATTTAATATAAAATATCTTATGTTTTTATATTTAAAAAAAAAAAACTGAAAATGGATGGCACAAAGCTTGAAGATCTGCACACCAGGAGACTTTACCTCAAAGGGTTTATTTGGCAACAAGTGACTTTTCAGGCCAGGGTATCAAACCTCAGAATGTCACTTGCTGAATAAATCCTTTTATGGAGATTGAACTAATTTGCAGGTCTTCATCTTTGTTTGGGATGCAGCAACAGCTCAGGGTTTTACATGAACTTTTATTCTTTCCCTAAAAACTGCCAACATACTCTGGACACTGCTTGAAAAAAATAAACTAGTAATGTAGATAAGTAAATAGTAAGTTTACAACTATGGACAAGTAAGTGAATCTGATGTGGAGTGATTCACTCCTCCCCAGTGTCCCATTTGTTTCAACATTGCCAAATAACATGTCCAGTTTAGATGGTGCTCTCTCTCACCTCGGGTCAAAATAAGACTGTAGTTTATTTAGTTTCTGTACTTAAAAACCCCTAAAAGATCTAATCATATTAAATCACAGTCAGACATTTCCCCATGAACATGGAGGTGAGCCTCATATTGGTCTTTGCCTGGGGCCTCCAAAGTACTTCAAACACCTCTGAGAGAGCGGTACAAATGCAGCTCAGAGCGCGCGCACGAGCGCGTGCATAGAGTGGTCACGCAGGGTACCACGCATAGCTGCCCCGTGAACACACCGAGAAAACACCGAGAGTGAAAAAGAGAGAGGAAAACTCCGAGGCCGGAGTCAACCATCCATCAGCGGCCGCTCAGCGCTCACAGGCCCGCTGGCAGGCAGCCTGAGCCGGGGAGGAGGAGCGGCTGTGTCCGCCGACACCGACGGTTCTCTCCATCCCACTTAGACATCTGCGCATCGTCACATCAGCGCTACACACCTGCTCAGGACAAGATGTAAAAATAAACTACAATTTAACATCTTTCATTACATCTGACAGCAGAGAGGGAATCTGAGAGGTCGTGAGGAAAAAAGGAATCAACCTGTCAGGATGGAAACACGAAGTCAAAGCGACAGAACAAGTCTATTCTATTAAAATGATGGACTGATGATTACGCACAAAGTCAGTCATGTGTTTTTACTTTAAAATATTATTATTATATTTGATAAATTTGGAAACGCGTCATTCAAATTCAGCTAATTAAAATTATACTGAAAACAAAATATCGCAGTTAAATTAATGCAAATGTCATTAATGTCATTATTTGTATTGTTATTATCAAAACTTTAATTATTAGATAGTTTTATTCTAATGATTGAAACATCAATAACACTACAGGTTGTTGTTCCCTCTGTACAAGGAAAATAATAACCCCTGATATTTTTTTCTCTGATTATAAATATTGACTTAATAGTCATAATTGGTATTATTACTAAATAAATGTGCGAATTCTTTTATTTGTCATTATTTTCAATGGAAAACATTTCAATGATGTTCAGGCTTAAATGAAAAGAGCATGCGTTTTTGTTTATTGCGACATTTTTACGCACGTCTAATAACTCATTAATTGTGATTAAGACAGGAATGTTTGCCAAATTATCGATTAAAATGTATCATATTAAATGCATTTAAATAAAGTTTTATTTAAAAGAAGTAGTTCTGAATGAAAAAGGGTGAAATTGCGCATTGTAGTTTGGTTTTACTAACACGAGTTTCAAAATTCGATTGATTAATATCCATTTCTCAAAATTTAACAGATTTATTTAATCAATAATTGTGTTTGTTTGTTTTTTTTGTTTTTGTTTTTTTTTTATAACAAACCGCTTTCTAGAAATACATCTTTAAATAGATATATAAACCTGTGAGTTGCTGAGGATCGGCTGGCCCAGAATGAGAGAGATCGCTCCAAAATGCATGGCGCACTTACATAAACCCAAACCATTAATAATTTAAATGAACTGAGCTTTCTCTTGTCGTTTTTAAAGGTAACATAAATATACTGACATAATAAAGATTTCAGCAACAGTGTGACAGATTTTGGGACAGAAGTTTTTATTAAACATTATGAAAACAAGATTCTCAACAACGATCCACTTCGATGTTTTGCTCACTTGTTGACAGTTAGGACACGTTCATTGAATAAATATAGAAATTATATGTACAGATATACATTTACAGCACTGTGCAGAAGTATGACTCCCATTTCACATTTACCCCTTAACGCAGGATTTTTAATCTCTGAATTTCGTATAATTTTGAGGATGCTTTAGGAAAATTTGTATCAAAGAAATAAAATTGAATGATTACGAAGATTGTTTCATTTTGAAGGGATTAGTTTGAATGTTTCTGCGCACAGAAAAGTGGAGATTTGGGCGATATAAAATGTTAAATTAAGGATTTATTTTTGCATTTCCTCTGAGGTTTTATTGGTTTTTCTGTGGCATTCCCATCCAAAGTGTCTCCGAGCATCGGCCACTTCTGCACAATATTGCACATATATCTCGGCAGCAGAAAAACACACGAACCAGGGATTTCTCTTCGACAGAATAATGCATCGAGTTACTCCATGAAACTACCAACAGTGTTGTTTGTAACAATCAAGCATCCTCCAATCAGAGAGGGGATCTCATTAAGACAGCGGGCTGCAGCAGAAACACGCAGGCCTGCACATCATTTCATCTACAAATATCCAAAGTAAAAAACAAAAATAAAGAAACATAAAAGAGTCTTTTTCTTCATCAGGTTGGTGCATAGAGTTTTAGCAGCGGATGCAGTCCATGTCCTTCTGATCAATGAGGATTCTAACCTCATCAAATGTACATTTTGACAGCTCAAAGGTCCTATTATTAGTAGAAAAGAAAAGGTTGAATCCAGTTTGATCTCTTCTTAGTGCAGTATAGGCTTGCCTTTGACATTACACATGTTCAATAGGAGGAGGTTACCATAGACGATTTGCATGCTGTAACATACAAACATTTGTATTAAGACATTTCGAAGAATCCAAGCAACAAAAGCAGGTTTTCATTAAAAAGAGAAAATGAAAATAACACATTAACTGATTTTCTCTACACAATATGTACAAGTGGAAATAAATACAGTCTAAAATCTGGCTCAGTTAATCTCTTTTTTGTTTGTTTTGTTTGTCTTTTTTAAAACAAATAGAAAAATTGATTGAAAATAACAGTTAAAGACGCATCCATTTTTCGCAGTAGCAGATTGTTTTGCAGGTTTTGTCCGCAGTCTTTGCACCTTTCAGGATTTTTTTTTCAAAAAGGGAACATTTGTGGCTGTTTGCATACCCAGGCCTTACAGAGGAGGATGGAGAAGAAGCCTTTAAGGAGAAGAGAGAGAGAGAGAGAAAGAGAGAGAGAGCCATGGGCCATGCTGCTTTCCATACAAGAGGGAGGTTGTGGGAAAATGACTAGAGGTTACCATACATGTCCTGCATGCAGGGTTGCAAATAGGGATGGGAAACTATAGACTTGCAATATTTTGAAAAATGTCTCTTCTCTGCAGCACGAACCGCCTGATGATCAAACAAACAGTCTGAACAGATGAGCTCTCTGCAGCCAAAAAAGAGGAGGTGTATTGCTTTTTTCTGCTTCTGTTTCAGTCCAATATGAGCTTTAAAAATCACTCTTCCCTCGCTTTTTAAGACAAAATCATCTCTGAATTAAGACAGTCATGTTCAGGTGTCAGGGTGCTTCAATAAGACTGATGCTGCACCACACAAAAAGTCTGAAATGATCCCATGTGCTCACCTGAAAGCTGACAGAAAGTTGAACCAAAAAAATCTTTAAGACTCAAAGAGCGCGCCAGGGTTGTTTCTGAGTGCATCTAAAATGTGTCAGAGTTGTGTTGTTGTGTCTTAAGTCTTTTTTGAGGAGGGAATAACTGTAAACAAATACAAGAAATATTAAAAATGTTTTTGTAGTAAGGGTGCAAGGGCTGTTTTTGTAGTTTTGAAGCCAAAACCAGGCCCGTCTCTATTTCTGTGGAGCTCTATCTTGAAAGAATTTACTTGTTTTGGGGGCATTTTGAGGCTTTTGGGGGGCATGGACATCATTTTGGGTGCCTGGGCTCCTCCTAAGGAACTTTTAAATCATTAAAATATATTCTGATGTTTTTTTATCCTCTCCTGGCCCCTTATTTACATCTAAAATACATGACTTTGTCCTTGAATTAAACTTTATCCATATTTGCCATATTTGACGCTCACCTTGAAGGTTTCACCTCCAGGCAAGTTGAAGCACCTTGCTAGGGGCCTCTGGCTCAAAGTGGCCTCAAGAATAAGTCATTACAGGCGGGCATCAAATATGAGGTTTATTTCTGAGATTATATTCAGTGATTGAAGTTCTAAACGCATTACACAATGCTAACATTGCACAAATAGGTTTGCAAAGCTGGAGCCAGAATTTTCTCCTTTCATGCTTTACTTACTCGTAGAGAAAATGCAAACTTGTTGTGCAATTTAGACAATTAGAATTTCTTGCATTTTTTTCTTGCAACAAACCATTTTTAAAAAAATATTATTCAGCTTTTTTCAAAATGATTGTGCATGATTATTTGTCCAATTTTGAAAATGAAATCTTCCATTTGAGAACTTTGGACAAATCTCCTGCACAAGATGTTATTAATTTTGTATTTCTATTGACTTTAATATTTCTCTCATGTGTTACTGATTTTTGCAACCTTGAGCACGTGTTTGCTTGGCTGATTTTCAATTTTGGGATTTCATGTAATCATGTTAAGGTTATTTTAAAATCATTTTTCATTTGCTCTGGTGACATCTGCTTTATGCCTGCAATAACTTTATCTGTGTATCAAAATGGCTTTAACATCTTGCTGGCTGCAAAACAATCTAACATTAGATGTAAAGCAAATGACCTGATCCTCCCCTGAATTCTCAGAAGCCCTATTCACACATGTAAACCTACCCAGAAATTTCCCTGACCTGCTTGTTCACACATGGCTCCTCACAGCAGGACGTTTTCCTGCGGTTTGCATATTGGTCAATAAGGAATTTAAGGAGAAAGAACTCAGGGGTCAGCAGGTAATTTCAGGGTAAAGTCTGGGTAAAAAAAAAAAAGTTTGTGTTCACACATGCAGCTTATCTGCCTAAACTGAGTTTAATTTTATAGGTTTTCTGTAAATTTTAATGTTTTTTTTTTGCAAAGAAAGAACATTGTAAAACTTAGAAACGTACCTCTCTTCTGCTTCAGTAAATGCTGTCAAACTTTCGTTGGAATTTCACCGACAAATATGACGAATGTATTTGAAAAATATCATTACAGTGCTTAAAAATGACTTTAAACTGCAAGAACCGCAACTCTATTAACACTGTTTAAACTCTTTTCTTTTACTTTCTTGTCTCAAATTGCAAACCTAATAAACCATTCAAACCTTTTTAAGCAAAGGAAACATGTTTAAATCAGTGAGAGTGATTTAGTTGTAGCTCAGATTTGATGCTCACTGTAATGACTAAATCTCGAGGCCCCTTGGAGCCTGAGGCCCCTGCTAATTGCCCACCTTTGCCCTGTAGTCAGCCCTCCTCTGCACGGGTGTATGAGTGTGTGTTTCTGTTTAAAGTCATTTCAGTCTCTTCACCGCAGCTCATCAGAGTCTCTCTCACATGAAGAAGTCGGTGTTGGCCTGTTTGGGATCTCTCGTGTTCGCGGGCCCTCCTGCGTTGTAGGTCCGGCTCGCCAGCTTCTCGTACTTCTCCTTGTACAGATCTCTCTCCTTGGCGAGGCGCGCCACGTCCTGCTTCAGCTGCTCCACCTGGTTCTGCAGGGTGCACTTCTCGGTCTCCAGCATGTGCCTCTGCTGGACGCGCTTGAAGCGGCAGGACTGCGCGTAGCCCCGGTTCTTCAAGGTGCGCCTCTTCTGCTTCAGGCGGATCACCTCCTCTTTGCTGAAGCCCCGCAGCTGCCGGTTCAGCTCCCGCACCGTCATGCTCACCAGCTGCTCGTCGGAGAAGCGCTCCTCCAGGCGCACGTGATGGCCGTGGTGGTGGTGATGGTGGTGGTGGTGGGCCTGGTGGTGGTGCGCCGCTGAGGCCGCGGACAGATCCTCCCCTACGTACTGCTGCCCGCGGAAGCCCTCGTAGGCCTGGTGGTGGTGGTGATGGTGGTGCGCGTTCCCGATTAGGGCCTCCACCGCGTCCTCCGGCGTCAGGTTGAGCGCCTCCGGGTTGATGTGGTGCTGGTAGCTCGGGATCCAGTACAGGTCCTCCAGTTGGGGCTTCCCCGCGTTGTTGTGATTGTTGTTGTTACTGCTGTTGTTGCTGCTGCCGCTGCTGCTGTTGACGCCGCTGGTGAGGCTCTGCGCGGGCTGCGCGCCTGGACTCGGGGCGCAGAAGCTCGGGGAGGAAGGCACGGAGGAGCAGGGGGTACTGATGGGGGTCGAGGACAGGGAGCCGGACGGGAGGCGGTGGCAGTACCTGTCGGCCTCAGGAGGCTCCTTCTTCACCTCGAACTTCATCAGGTCGAAGTCGTTGACGTACTCGATGGCCAGAGGGCTGTTCGGCAGCTCTGCGCTCATGGCGAGGTCGGTGGCCATGTCAGTCCATGCGACGACTCCTGCCCTCACAGCCAAACCGACGGCGGGCAGCCCTCTGCGGGGAGGAATAAAAGCCTGTATGGTGTATATATAGACTCACACACGCGCGCACGGGGTGCTGCAGGCCGGGGGTGGGTGCACAAACTTATTAAGGCTGCTCGGCCCCAAGAAAACTTCTATATATAGTGGCGTGAATATACGTATGCATGTAAATGAACTTGTACACCTGCCAGTTTGCCTCCGCGCGCTGCTCTTGTTGACAACTTATCCCGGGTCAGATGCAGCTTTAATACCAGGAGCCCCCGGGGCGGCTGAAACTCGAGCCCGCTGAATTTGGAGACACCAACCTGTCTTGTCCTCGCTTCACCTCAGCAGCCCACTTGCCTCCTGATGATTTACAGTCCTTGCTTCTGTGACGCGAAAAAAAAAAACGTTTTCTGTGCCTTAGAAATGTTTTCCCAGCATCCTTCTTTGCCTCCTGATGTTTGCAACTGGATATTTGAGTCCAAAAGAGTGAGACAGGAGTCACTGCAGCATGGCCTGGGGTGAAAGTTTCCCCACACAGTCACAGGAGAGAGTGTGTGGCAGCCTCTGAGCGCTGCGTAAAACGTGCGTAAAAGTGTTCCAAAAGTATCCAAAAGGGGAATGGCACGTGCGGAAGTTTGTCAAAGTTCTCACGCATGTGAGGCCGATGTGAAGTTGCAGAAAGAGTTCCAGTTATCAGCTCCTGTGGTGTTTTTCTGCTCAGTCTGATGTTTTTTTTGTTGTTTTTTTGGGCTCCAGCAGCGGATCAGTAACAGCTCCGGACTCCGCGGCGCGCTCCCCCCTCGCCTCGTTGTTGACCTTACGTATGTTGACTCTGTGTGTATTATGATGTAAGAGGTGATAAATTCCACTTGGTTTTCTCTTCTCTAACCCTCACTCTCTTTCTTTCAGGGTTCTCGGTGAAACCACGCAGTATCACTGAGGCGCTGGAAGGCTCTCTGCTTTTATAAAGACAGCTGGACCCCCTCCGACCCTCCCACTCAGAGGTGTGACGGGCCAATGGGAGGAGACCTGAGTGTGTGTATTTGCATTCTTCTACAGCAAACCCCGAGCAGAGCCGAGAGAAGCCGAAGTGGCAGGGGAGAACAGGTGCAGCAGATCCCTCCCTCTAGTGACCGAGCAGAGGCTACTGCAGCGAGCCCAGAGGAGGAGGGAGACGTTTACACGGGGCAGAGGAACAGCATCCAGAGGGAGAGGGAGAGGGAGCAGAGGTGCTTTTAGCATCAGGCAGTGGTAGGCAACTGTTTGGGACCCTGATCTCTAAGGGGCCCCAAGATACAATCAAAGGCAGGGGCACAGCCAGCCAAATGTCCATTTGTATGAGTGCCTGTCCGTCCATCTGTGAGCAAGATGACTAAAAGTTCTCCACTGATTTTGATTAAATGTTCAGGGAATGTTGGTCACGGCACAAAAAAGAAGTGCTAAGATTTTGATGGCGATCTTAATCCAGATGTGGATCCAGTGAAGATTTATACTCAGCTATTGATATCAGAAACGCCTTTGCGAGGTTTCTTAGTTATACAGAGGCTACATGCATGATGTTCCCACCTTTTTTTAACTATAAAAATGCAAAGACAAAGAAGCATTTTTACAACCAGGGTGGGAAGAAGTCTTCCCTATTGGATAAAGCAAAGCTGAAAAATTATATGTAAAAGCAAATGTTGGGCCCCTGTTATTCTTTGGCCCTGAAAATTCCCCTAGCTTTCCCCAGCTTGCAGCACCTCTGATGATGGGTCAAAAGTCAAAATCAAATCTCCATCAGTCTATCCATCATCTAAATCATGGTTGGGCAACATTATTTTTTTAATCATCGCCAGAAGAACTAAAAACACTCAGAGAGCACAAACCTCCACCACAACAATTCTGAAATTCTCAGGGGAGTTATTATTGAAAAATGTTAGAACATTTTGTAATGTTAACAAATCCTTAAAAAAAATCCTTCATCTGCATCTTTCTTGTGCCCTGACCAGTGTTTCCTGGAAACATCATCAACATTAGCTGAGAACTTGTTGAGTTATCTAACTGACAGGAAAACGGACAAATGACAGCAAAAACATAACCTCCTCGGCGGAGGTCAGTAGATATTTTGACTCAAATGCAAATAGTAATACTTCATCTGATTTGCTAAACACAGATTCAGATACCTTTCATTGCAAGTGGCAGATTTTTCGGCATACCGAATTAACTAGTGCATTTTGTACTGCACATACACGTTTTATAGAAACCATCACAGCTCTGTTTTCTTGGAAATATTGCCTTTTTTGATTTTTCGTGGTAGATTCTATCTAATCACCATGTGAATCTGTTTTTTTGTTATATTTGAAATTGACACCCAGGACTTGGCACCTGCCAATCATAGGGTGAGACAACTATTCACACACACTGACACATAAGGACAAATCATCATCACCATTTAGCTAAACGAGTGTGTTTTTGGAATGTGGGAGGAAACAGGAGTACCTAGAGGAAACTTAGGTGTACACAGGGAGACCATACAGATGCCTGTTTGACCATAATGATGATAAAGCAACTATCCTGCCAGGCGGAAACTGATGAAAGTACTTGGGACATTTTCAGAGCTTCTAAGGATATGATTTTAGTTCATTTTTGAATCCAAAACTGACTGTATGTTTTATGTACAGCAAAGTGAAAGGAGTTATAATTTTGGTTTTGGTAAAATTTCAGAAAGTGCAGAGTTCATTATTCTCTGGATGATATCAGTTCCAATGAAAATTAGCTTTAGTGAAACAGGAGTTTTAAAAAAAGGTTTAAAATTGTTTGTTGATAATTCAAATCTGTCTTTAACTCTGAGCCTCTGTGACACTCACCGTGTCTTAAACACTAACAGATATTACTGCCCCCCCCTCAAGAAAACCAGTTTAACTCTAACATTAGCCAATAATTACACTTGGTTAGTGCTCTGGTAACAGTTCTCCAGAAAGAGTTTAACACTCTGTGGTGTGGACCAATAAACACTTCAGCAGTGTTGTTATTAACTCTGGTAGTGTTATTTTAACCATGCAGATTTTCCTGCGTAATAGTTTTTCACTGCACTAGTGAAAATGTTTAAGGGCATTTTACCATGTTACTCAAATAGTCACACTCGGACTGTGACTCCCTTGTAAAAAACTAAAAAACCAAAACCAGACACAAATATACCTCCTCCACCCCCCAATAAATAAATAAATAATAAAATCATATCCCTCAGGTAAAAAAAAAAAAAAAATGTATTTTAGTTTAAAACGAACAAACAAAGGTTTTACTTCCCCACAGTTGGCTACATACCTCCTTATGTTCCCCCAAACTTGAACGTGATTGGTTGGTTAGATCACTCTCTCCTGGCAGGTTTTGGCAACACAATCTCTGCTTGTCATTGCTTAGCTGATATCTGTGAGAATAAACTCACCAGTTTTAATCAGTGAGATAAACAGGTGGTTTTGTGCAGATCTGTAATAATTCTAATTACTCTTCAGTGCACATTTACAAAACTCAAACAGCTAATTTGAGTGGGTGATAAATTCTGAACGCTCAGAGGTGATGGAGCCAAATAAACTGTCGAAAACAGAAAATGTCAGAAACATTAACGTAATCTGTATCAGGAACAGTTTATTAGATCTATTTGACTTATCCTAGTTCCTCAACAGGATCTTGAAGATGATTCTGACAACACAAACGACAAAATCTATCAATACTGATCGATGGAAGGCCGCGCGCCCCCTCTACCCAAAAATCAATGCGCATTTCCGCGAGGAGCCTGCTCTGTGGCTGCGCGAGGGGTTAAGTATGATTGGATGATTGGATCGTCCTGGCGTTGCTCTGCGGGTTTTCATTCGCAATTAACCACAAATTGCATCCCGTCTCATCTCCGAGGATCGACGGATAATTAAGCCCCACCGCGTGCGTCTCCACCCTGGACACATCTGTCTTTTCTGTATTAAAGAAAAGGAGGGAGGAGAAGAGGAGAGGAGTGGAGGATTTAAGGAGGTGAGGAGGGGAGTGCGGTGGGACTCAGGGGCAGCTTCACTATTGGAGGAAGGACTCTTCTGCTCCAATGGGCCTCGAGATATAGCTGTAAGTTGTATGTTTATTTTTTGTGTTAAAATGGCTTTATTTCAATGAATGTCTCACCCAGTTTCACCATTAAGACAATTTTTGAATGATAAAATTATATATTAAAATTATTAAATAAATTGCATAAATCAGGTGGCAAAGTAAAATCACAAACAAGTTGCCAACCAACAGGTGGAGCTAACAAGGAGCAAGGAAAGTACACCTATTTTTCAAAGTCTTTCCAAGCTATTGAGAAGTTCAGACAGTGCTCATGAATATGCCTGTAATGTCTGTTAAACCAGTACAAAAGTATTACTGCACAGTGTAATACACGCAAAATAATTAGGAGAAAGGAAAATGACATCATTTCATTAGTAGAAATAAATATTGTAAGCAATTCTCCTGAAGTAATCTCATGTTGTATCCCCATTTGTGCAGTTTAGGGAGTGGCCTGATGATAGCCAACGCTTGGCCAGTGAAAACTGACTGTGTGTGATAGTGCAGCTGGATCCACCTGATTTAATGTCTGTAATCAGGTCGATGAATCTCACAATGCCCCAAGCTGGAACAATTGAGCTGCAGTGGCACTGACCTTTGACATGACAGTGTTAATGGCTGTAAGCCGGTAAACATTGACTGCTTGTACACATATTAGCATAGATGCTACCTACTTAAGTAGTTTTTATTAGAATTGCAGAACACGTTTCTATGAAATGCAGACCATTTCTACCCAAAAAATAGATCTTTGCTCTTCTCCTGATGGGTTATAGCAAGAGTTTGCTGTCAGCTGGCATTATGTATTAAACTCTGGCAGTGGTGTTTAGTCTTGATGGTCTTGTGAAATATACTGCATCTCCTGTATTTTGAACTGTTAATCTGGTGTGTCAGGGTACAAATATGTTAGCAATGCTGGGGAGACAGGAAATTAGCTTGTGTAGCTTTCCTTTTTGTGCAGTAAAGACAGTGCACTCTCTTTCATTCATTTTCTATACCGCTTATCTATATCCCTTATCCCCTATCCCCTGTCATTGGGCAAGAGGTGGGGTACACCCTGAGCCGGTCACCAGTCAATCGCAGGGCCACATAGAGACACAGACAACCATTTACACTCACACTCATACTGAGGGGCAATTTAGAGTCACCAATTAACCTAATGAGCATGTTTTTGGTCTATGGGAGGAAGCCGGAGTGCAGAACCCACGGGAAGAACATGCAAACTTTATACAGAGAGGCCCTGCCCGACCCGGGGATTGAACCAGCGACCTTTTTGCTGTGAGGCATGTGCACTGCCTGCTGCGCCACTGTGCTGCACCAGGTACTCTCTTTTTTTGAAGAATATTGCAGGCAAATTCCTACACACTGTCCAGAGAGATACTATTAAATTTTTTTAAGTTTTCTATGCTCTTTATTGTGTTTTATATCAATCAATTGATCAAACAAACTTCATTTATAATACACTTTTCATACAAAAAAGTGGCGCAAACTATGTGTCTCTTTTGCATGACACAGTCCTTCTATGCCCATGAAAAAAAGTCTGTAGCATCTGGGCTTATCTCGCTGGATAGCTGGAGAAAGTTGTTTTTGCATCCACACACTGACCTGTTGGATGCAGTGACAGAGTGAATCCACTGGTCCATATTCACCTGCTGTCAGTGAGACATAGACCTGAGTGTCATCTGCATAATTGTGGTAGGACACTTTATTATTTTTACTAAAGGCAGCATGTAGAGATTGAACAGAAGGGGTCCCAGGATTGACCCTTGGGGCACCCCACAGGTCAAGGCCATGTGGTCTGAGATACAGTTACCAGTTTCAACAAAGTACTTCCTGTCTTCTAGATAGGACTTCAACCAATTTAGGGCAGTGCCAGAGATGCCCACCCAGTCCTCTAGCCTCTGTAACAGGATCTCATGATCCACAGTGTCAAAAAAGCAGCACTCAGATCTAGCAGGACTAAAACTGAGACTTTGCCTGCGTCAGTGTTCAGCTGGATGTCATTTGTCACCTTGATAAGATTGGTCTCAGGGCTGTGATGGGGTCTAAAACCTGACTGGAAAACATCAAAGGAGTTGTTCAGTAGGAGAACGTCAGTAAGCTGTTGGTAAACAACTTTTTCGAGGACTCTGTCTAAAAACGGTAGATTTGAGATGGGCTGGTAGTTGTTCAGTACTGTGGCATCAAGACTGCTCTTCTTTAGGAGAGGCTATATGACCGCAGTTTTCAAGGCTTCAGGGAATGTTCCAGATTGTAGTGACATGTTAACTATGTGAGCGAGTGGTGGTAACAAACTGCTCAGCACAGACTTTAGAAATCTAGTGGGTAACACATTGAGGCAGCATGCAGATGAACTCAGACTGGTGATGATCTCTTGGACAGTTTTGTCAGTTACATGTGCAAAATGAGTCAGCGTTGTCTAGGTGGCTGCAGGGTTGTTATTGGTGTTGTGGAATTGATGGCATTTTTAATGGTCTGAACCTTGTCGCAAAAGAATACTGCAAACTCATTACACTTAGATGTGGAGATTAGTTCCAATGGCAGTTGAGCTGGAGGATTTGTTAATCTGTTCACTGTTACAAATAAAACACGCGAGTTGTTACTGCAGTTTCCAATAATTTCAGAAAAGTACCTCTCCCTTGTTCTACGTAAGATCTGATTGAACACGTACAACTTTTCTTTATAAATTTCATAATGAACATGAAGCTTAGACTTGCGCCATTTCCGCTCAGCCCTCCGGCACTCCCTTTTCCATGCCCTGACCGAGTCGTCATTCCTCCATGGTGCCTTCTGCTTATTTTTAACCAGGAGCAATGGTGTCCAGAACATGCAAAACACTCGAAGTAACAGAGTTAAACAAATCATCAACATTAGAACATAAGGCCTTTTCAAAGTTTATCATTTCCATGAACAGAGCACCTGTGCCGTTATTTATGCGTCTCCTCCGAACAACTGCAGGACCGGTCAGACAGAGCAACATCAACCACATTGACATTTGAAATATTAACCCCTTTTGTAATGAGCAGGTCCAGAGTGTGCTGTGCTCTGCTGTGGGTAGGATCACACACATGCTGAGTCAGGCCAAAGGTTTCAAGGACAGCACTAAGCTCTTTAGCATTTCTGTCACAGACATTATCCACATGTACATTAAAATCACCTGTAATGACCAAACCATCAAAGTCTGTGCATACAATTGAAAGCATCCTGGTAAAATCATCAATAAAACTTTCACCGTGCTGGGGAGGCTTGTATATAACTACATTGAGTATGGACAGAGATTGTTTTAGCTCCATTTTAAAGGACACATACTCAAATGATGAAAACACCCCAAATGACAACCTGTGCGTAACTATATGATCTCTAAATATTGCACAGACACCTCCACCCTTTCTTTTTTCTCATGTTTCAGATTCAAATTTGAAGTTGGGTGGAGCTGATTCCATTAGAAGTGCCTGTGTTTTTGTCAAGCCATGTTTCAGTTAAAACATAATATCAAGTTTATAAGAAGAGATCAAATTTTTAATTAAAAATGATTTGTTAGACAGGGATCTAACATTGAGCACAGCAAGTTTCAGATTAGTTGCAGTAGGACTGGACATTATCTTCTTTCAAGGGATATGGATTAAATTTCTCTGATTGGACAATCTACTTGTCCTTCTGTAATCTAGTCTATGTGGTGTGACTGTAGATATGGCACTAGGGGAGAATGTTGTCTCACAGGGCCCCAGCTTGATATTACCTTTATCATGACTGTAAGTCCTGGGACAGCAGAGGCCCTGTACATCCTAGCTCTTCGGGATACCAACTCTAGGGGCAGGCAGGGGAGGACAAGCAGGGGGAAGTTTCAACTTCAACTTCAACTTCACTTTATTGTCTGGTGATGGACCATATGAAAACCGAGGGGGAGGAGCTGGGGGAGCTTTAATTTTTGAAGCAGGAGAGTTGAAGTTACCAGTTATCCACATACCAGTGTTATGTCCTGCCATGGTTTTGCCAGTAGTTCAAGCCCACTGACCTAGGCTGGCAAGCCCAGAGCAGAGCACAGACTATTGAAAGAATGCAGAGCCTTTGAAAATGGACAGACCAATTATTACAGAGTAGACCTGTCAACCAATCAGAGCAGGAGGGGTCCATGAAGGAAGGGGGCCTTAAAGTGATTGCTGCAACAGAGAGAGAATACAGCTGGATCAGGGCCAACCAAGGCACCAAGAAATCTGATAAGCCACCACAAAATCCACAACAATGACTGACTTTCTTTTGTTTTCTAATTTTACTAATGCTAACAACACACTAAAGCTAAGAATATCAGTGTCATCCTATAATTTTTTGTATGTGGCCCTTGGTGAAAAAGTTTGGACACAAAAGTTAGTACAAGATGTCTGTGTAGGTTCTCATTCTTCCAGGTCATGGTTATCCCAATCTTCGTTAAAACTGGACTTAATAGAGGTTCTTGAAGACTTTTCGTCTCTCTTCCAAAAGGCTTCTTCAGTTCTGAACTGTTGTCAGGTTCTTGAACGCCTTCAAGAACTTCTAGCGAAGTATTGGAAAAGTTAGTGCAATTTAGTTTGTTCCCCCTTTTTTGTTTAAGAAATAACCAAAGATTATTAAGATTCTTTTCTTCACAAAGCCTCAGAGCATCTTCATATCAAGTAAATTATATCTCTATAGATCCCAACCAAAATGGGGAAGGGTCTCGCATTGCTCTTTGCCTGGGGCTTTGCAGGACGGCACTGCACATGACCCGTTCAGCTTCCTCAGCAGCGGCTGCCCCCTGGAGTCCCATCTAGCAGCATATATGTGAGTGATATATCTGTGGATAAAGTGCCGATCTGTGGAGAAAAAAACAGGTGGCAATAAGTTTCACATTGGTCAGATGTGAAGAGGAAAACCTTGCACAGCTGCTGAGCTTAACTTCCAGTCCGAATGGCCATGAAATACGCGCCCCCCTCCTCCTCAAATCTGCTGGCGAGGATGAAAAGACGAGTGTGAGATGAAGGGATGGAAATCATATCGAGGTATTTGAAGTTTAGGTGCGCTAAGTCATTAGGGGAGATTTTTTTTTATCAAATAAGCAGGAGCTGGTCCTAAATGCCGAGCTAAGCATTCTGCATTCAAACGGCACCTTTAAGAAGATCTGCTGTGGTCCATTCATTGTCAGAGGGAGGGGAGTGTCTGCGGCCGAGGGCTTGAGACATAAATTTTTGAAGTCAGGGGTTTCATTGTGCCTTTGCATATTGAGACTTCGCTGCAAGTGCATTTCTACCGATTTAAGCAAAACGGACATCAGCAAGGTGGAGGATCTACGGTGTGCTTTGAGCCGGCCAAGAGGCAAGCTTTGAGTCGAGGTAGCCGCCGTGGAGATCCTAAAAGAGCGGCTCCAGGAGGTGGCTCTGGGTTATCTGAGGCCTGGGAGGGGTTTTGTTACTGCAGTTAAGCCACTAATGCTGGCGTGAAGGAATCAGCTTTAATTGTGCAGGGATGTGATATGCTCACACATGTGCATGGACAGTGAAGTTTACAGGGAGGTTTACTTTAGAAATGAGAGTTTCACCACATGTACCAGGCCAGGTGTGTGAATAGAAACCATGTCTGTTCACCAAGTGATGACAGGTCTCTGTCTTCTATGAGCTGAAGTGTTGACAAGTCTCTGAGATAAAATGGTCATTTTCCAAAGTGAAATCTACGATCAGACAACCTGTCCTTGTCCATCAATGTACTAATGAGCTACTATGAGCAGTGCTGCACACAGAAACAGCTGGGCTCCTGAAAGACACAGTTGGGCCCTCTCCAGATGTTATTGAGCCATGTAATCCCTTGTCCCATGGCAGAGACACTAATTCCTACCTCTGGCTAACATTTACTGTAATGTTGGAGGTGTATCTCCTAAATGGCTCCTGATCCAGACGGAGGTACATAATAAAAAATCTGACAATTTTAAACCTTGAGTGAAAAGACTTGCCTGAAAATATCTACATATGAAATGCTGGAGTAATTAATATTAGGTGTCAGGATTGATTTTTGGAGAGGGTGTCATTTTCCACATCTATCTGGCTCCTAGATCCTGAAGGATGTCCAGAGTCAGTTCTAGTATATTCTAGACATATGCAAGGGTGTGTCATCTGAGTTATTAGTAGTAATAATCATTTATAGATTAAAAGATGACATTGAATTTGGACCCATCTTGCAATGTTGATACATCCTTAAAATCTTCCTGAATCTGTATCTGGACGTGGATCTCCGCTGAAATCATATCAGGAGTTTAATGAGACATGAAGTTCATCATCAAAATGTCATTAAAATGTGTTCTTATGTTGTTGAGTTGTTGGGCATTTGCACTTTCCCCATAATCTGCAAAGTTGAAATTCAGGAATATGACCAAAAGTAATGCAAGGAATGGGATCTGAAGCATCAGATTTTTCAAGCAAAAGATCTGTATCTTGAACTGGATCTCACGTTAACTGTGGTTTTCAAAGGACCCACATGATGCACATCTGCATTTTTTTTCCAAAAAAATACTGACATATTAGGAGAGTAATAAGGTTAAATGTTGAAAACTGCCCTATCTTACAATGTAAATGAATCCTTTAAAAAATTCCAGAGTGATCCAGATCTGAAATGGGATCACCACCAAAATCTAATCACTTCTTCCTTGTGCCATGATCACCACTCATAGATAATGTTGTCAAAATTTGAACTTTGAGTTATCTTCCTCACAGACAGACAGCGCGGGCAAAATCATCACCTTCTTGGCGGAAATAAAACCGATGACACAAAGTAAAAGAATACCACACAAATGAAAAACTCCACCACACCAACTAAAGCTTATCAAGTCTTTCCAGCACACACACACCCTCTTCTGAACATACACACGTATAGAGGATGAAGAATCACAGTTGACCTCTCTTTTTGTCTCTCCTCATCTTGGTGGACAAATGATTTCTCTCCCTCTGTCTTCTCTCCGTCTCGTGCGCTTTTACTAAAAATTGAAATATTGATCTTAATTAGAGTTTGCCGAGCTCAGCAGCTCGCGTTGAGGGTTTTAGACAAGAGGCAGCAGACATCTGTCTAAGGCACTTACGTCCTTAGCGGATGAGAGGAGCATGGTGGGTAAGGATGGGGGGGGGGGGGGGGGGGGGGGGGGGGGGGGGGGCATACGCTGAGAAGAGAAGAGTGATGGCTCCCTGTCTCCTGCCTTTTCTCAGAAACATGTCAAGCTCTCCATCTCTGCTCGCTGCTGTCAATACGTCGCAGAGAGAATCGAGTTGAAACAGTCACACACTCACCAGCACACATTTACACAACTCAAGCGTACACACTCAAGAAAAGTTTCAAACACAGAAAACAGGCAGAATGTGAACATGAACCAAAGTCTTACATGTTCTTGCAAATTCATCATCTTTATATAAACATCTGAACCAAGAGCTTGTTCTTTGGGGCTTGAACACTCTGCTTCTTTAACATGTTTGTATCATGACCTTCTGGCTGTGTATATTTAACATGTGACTGCCCTCCTAAGTCACGCTGCTTATTCGTCATCCTGGCAAAGTCTGCATCAAACTGCAAAGGCATTTATTATGAGTCTCCAGACACACAATACTCAGTGTATTATTAGTTTTATTAGCAGAGGTGTGTATTCTGCAGACAGGTTGATTTCCCAGCATCCCACTCTGCCCCATCTGTGTTGACAAACAACCATTTAAATCACTTCCAGTCTGACATGAGGAGAAATAAACAAGTGGATTGAAGAGTGACTGAGACAAATGTGAAGAGGAGGTTATGAGAAGACTTAAAGACAAGTTCATGTGCTGTGAAATATTGCTTTAAGAGTTAAATAGGGACATTTATTGACCTTAACATGAAGAGTTCAAATTTTGCCTTACAACAGGTTGATAGAAACTCTTCAAAAAAAGTTTGGAAATGTTATTTCGACTGATTATACCAACCGTCTTTTATTTTACATCATTGGAAACAGGTGTACGACAAGGTATACAGTGCTGTGTGTCTATGTATCACTAAATAGCTAAAAAAGATGCAACATTTTGCTAGCTACAACCAGGTTTGAAACAAAAAAGAACTTACCTCAAAGAAATAGTTGGCTCCTCAGAGTTTTCTTGATCAAGTAAACACTGAAATCTATATTTTTGGGTGGCAGTGGAAGCTCCTTGTCAATCATGTTGTATTCCTGACATGAGTTTTCATTTTTTTCATCTACTGTTATATCGAAGTCATCACAAATGTATAAATACATCGAACACAACTGAAGATGGCTTCAAAACTAGATTTTCTGCTGAAAGCTTCTTAAGAATAAGGTGTTTTTAAATCTACAGAGGATTAAGTGTATTATCTTATAAACTGAAATACTGTGAGACTTCTTTTGTAAACACTGGAGTGAACAACTTCTGGTTATTTTAAATTATTTTGTTGTTTAGACAAATGAATGATTCCTATCCTGTCTGGAGAGCGTTTCTACTAATTTCTTTGGTTATAATCACACTAAAATTACTTCTGTATAATCTTGGCCGTTGCAGTTGAATAACTTTCTGTTCTGTCTGCTCAAAATGGGTCAAAAAGTTGGGCATTAAAATTTGTTTTTGCTTTTACTTATCTTCCCTTCACCCCTCTTTCTGTACAGCGTCCATTTCTTCTGTAGAAACTGTACCAGAATTCTCAAGTTTAAAACCCTCCTGTAAAAGTGACTAAATACTGTCAACTAGCTGAAGTCCTGTCCATGACAATCAATTTTTTTTTAAATTTTCATATTCTGAACTCTTTCCAAATCACTCTGAATACACAAAGCCCACCACATCTCAGGTGAAAAAGAAAGAAAATATGATTTCTGAAAACAAAAGAGCCAGTGGGGATATTTGGGGTCTAGAGTATATTATTGATTGACAACAATATTGATTTGAATGCTGTCAGGTTCTTAATGAGCAGGGTCAGATTTTCACTACAGTGCAACTCATAAGATCCAGTGTCAAAAAGTGGACACATTAGAGTAAAAAGCCAAAAATTGAATAATGATATAAATATCAATTAAAATGGTATGACCTTTTAACCAGCTTTAGTGCTCTCCAAAAATACAAAACTTTAAGCCTCTCAGTTACACTCTGAGGACACAACACTCACTGAAGGTTACTTACTTTTATGTTTTACGGTGTTGGACATGTTTTGATTAACATATCATATAGGTTTGAGTTTATCTTTTGTGCAAGGTCAGATTTTAACTAAAATGCAACACATCAGATCCAGTTTCCAAAAGAGCGACACATAAAAGTAACAAGCAAAAAAAGACCACCCAATACAAACAAGTTATCGTAAAACTGACTTAAATCTCCTGACTGACTTAAGTCTTGCTCAGTATTATCATTCTTAAAATAAATTAGAACACTTTTTCCCTTTTAGCTGCCACTGTATGATATAATCCCAGTGCCACAGTGCCAAAAGCATCATCCACAACATCCAAATGTGAAAAGAACAAACACACAAGTGCACACTAATTTCTCTCTTTACAAATCTAAAGTACTCTTCAAACCACAACCACTCAAACCACAACAACACAATTCATGGTTATGAGGCACAGAAACCTCTGCACTGCCCCTACTGGTCACTAGAAAAAATGCATGTATTTCCCATGAGGGCTACAAGGAGAAAATGATGCCATATCATACAAAGGGGTGAACTGATTACATTTTTGAAATTGTAGATTGGATGTTTTATTGGTGCAGTGCATATATGTTGAAAAAATGGTTATAATGTGTTCCACTAGGTCGAAAGTGGACACAGGGTCATGAAAGGTGCTTTTTTGTGTAGTCCTCAGATAACTAATGATGCGTTCCATTTCGAAACTCTGACGTAGGAGGTGGGAATTATGCAACATCCCAGTTTAACTCACTCCAGTTACAAGCTGGTTAGGTCAGGCTACCTAAAGACTTGACAAACTTCCTAGTAGAAAGTTCCCACCAAAGGGGGTGTTACCAGTGACGTACCTAAATTGCAACTCGGAAAATCTGACCTCCTTGACCAAATGGAGCGCACCATTATACTACGAAGATACAGAAAACTGCGTAAAAATACACACCTGCGAGAAAAAATGAACAGCTCAACATTCAAAATGACAAAAATATTATCAAAAAAAGTCTGTAAGAGAGAGAATGGACCCTGGGCTCGAACCCTTTGTGCCCTCAAAACACTTTATATCTTGTTGAGATCAAGGTTTAATAATTAGTATGAGGCTTTAAAAAGGTGAAAAGTCTTAAAAGTATGAAAAACCATCAACAAAACAGAATATTTTAACCCCTATATACCTTTTTATACCTCATCTACTCACCAAAGGTGTCTTCATGATCACTAAGCAGGAGGTGAAAAAGCCTTCTCTTTCTTTTTTTATTAAAATGTACTTGGTAATTCAAAGACAAACTAAATGAGATGAACTTTATTTTTTGCGTGTGTGTGCAGTCTCTCATACCCAACTATTACAGACTTACAGCATGGTGATGATGAAGTCACTGTCCGCTCATGTGTCTCGTCTCCTGGTTTTAAAGTGAGGAGCACGGCTGCTTCTGTCACCACCTTCCCAATGAAAACTTTCACAAACACGTTGGGGTCGTGTGACGACGCGGCCGCTCGGGGACAGGAACACACTCTCAGCCTATAAACACTCTCACAGCGCAGACATCAGGTTTCAAAAAGAGTCTGTAAAACATCACGGCTGGAGAGTTCATGTTTTATTTGTCCTTTTACAAATGTACAAAACCTGATGAGAAAGTCAGGATGTAAACACCAAAACTGATATGCTCAATCAAATATCAAGAGATTAAAACTTAGACACCCTGAGAGAAGAAATTCAGAGAAAAGTCACAAAAATCATTGAGTGTTTTTCACCTCCAGTGCTGCTGGTCTTTGTCGTCTCACAGTCGAGGCTTGATCTGCAGCTTTTTCTCTGTGAAGGAAAAATAATAAAAAAAAGATGAGTATGGGAAAAAATCAAAAGAGACACGATGTGTTGAACCCAGCAGAAATGCTGAGTGATGGAATCTCAGCTGATGAGGAAATGAGGAAGACAACAGCTATGGATGGAGGTGTGTGTTTATAGGTAGTGTGTGTTAGCAGACTGGCAGTGATACATTATGTCTGAGTTAATTCATGCAAAGTGTGGAAGAGCTTGTTTGGTCTAGCTCCACCTTTAATGAGGCTCTGGGCGGTGCAGTGTGAGCCACAGTGTCATTAGTAATACTTAAGAGTACAGAAGAAGCAGACAGAAAAGACAAGTGGAAACTATCACTCTTTGTTATGAATACATGATTATATTACTAAAACCATCAGGAAGTTTTGTTCTGAGGGACTGTTCAATTAGAGATGTATCGCCCAAGATGTAGCTGCACCAAAAACACCTTTAAGAGAAAAGAAATGGGCAGTGCATGTGGAGAGGATCCAAGTTCTAGGGCTGGGTATTTCCAACAACTTCACAAAACAATACGTATCCCAATACTGAGGCTACGATACAATACGTATCATGATAAGCGTAAATTATGGACATTTATTATACCTTTATCAGAATTCCTGACAACTTTAAATTTGCTTTTTCACTGCAAAAAGAAAAAGATTGTTCTATAACTCAAGACACTTAAATTCAGGTCCTAAAAGATTTTAGACCTAAGTTACAATTTTGAACAGACTTCATTCATGAAGTTTGGCTTTGACTTTGAACTGTGCCGTTGTTAACATCACCTAAAGTGCATCGACAACATCTGTCAACACATTTGAGGCCGTATCGATTCTGTAGAATCTGTATCAATACACGGATCAGCAAAGAGTGCATGATGATGTTTTGCCGTATCAATATTTTGAGCACAGGCCTACTAAGTTTACGTATATGCAGCTAAAAAATGTTAGTGGAAAAAACGTTTGAAGCTTCTGCCAGGGTGAATATTTTCAGAAACTCTGTTTAGAGTGTCTCCATGTGGACAGGGCAAACAGTGTTTTGGGCCCAAAATGTCAGAATCCTTAAGTACCCTGGGTTTACAAGCTTTTAACTGGAATGGTTTAACTGGGATGTGATGTAATTCCCAGGTTGGAAATACGAGTTCCGGGTAAATTCAACACACTATTAGGTGCTGCTTCAAGCGACACTCCAATGGTACAAATGCTGCCAACGTTTTGGACGAAACCTGGTGGGATTGTTTTTCAAGTGACCGTGTTGACTGTTGACCCATGGCTGCCTTAATCCATGGCTGCTGTAGTTGAAAACGAGAGGAATAAAATACTCTTTAAGAACAGGATCTAATCAAGCTCTTCAGATATAGGTATGTTTTAGATTAAAATACAAACAAATAAATATTTGCTAAAACTGCCTGCCAACATCAGATTACATGGTCATAAGTTAAACTGTAACACTGGTCAGATGTGTTGGGAATAGATTTGAAAACAAAGTCACTGTTGCAGAAAGAATGTGTAAATATTGCATGTCACACACATTGTTGTATGCTAATAAACAACATTTATCAGTGCATTTATGTGATTTTGCGATGGACAAGTGTTTTTGGATGGGATTTTTATTAATAAAGGAGTAGGGGAGACTTCGTTTTTCTAAAATACCACTCAATGTGTGGACATAGCCTCAGTCTGTCTTTGCTCCTGATAAAGAGAAGGGAAATGTCACAGCGGTGACATTTTGGGGTAAATGAGCTTTGCAATACACACATACAAACCAACACACACATACTCATGCAAGTGCTTCAAGCGGGTCACAATGGGGCACTTTAAGTGGAAGATCCTTTTTTGCTCCCCCTATAATTGCTCAAAGCTAATAATATTCACAAATAAAACTGCAAAGGCATCAACACTCAGCGACACGTCTTACTGCTTGTTTCCTGATTTATTTATGTCTACTTTGACCAAAGTTGGCATTAATGAGCAATGTGAGCCCACGTCTTGAGAGGAAAAAAAACATATATATATAAAAACAGAATTAATCGATTGGACGAGAGGAACAAAAACCTTAGCAGAGGACACGTCACAACATCTACAGTCACAATATTATTAGAAATGAGTGCTGTGTGTGTTCTGTGTGTGTTCTGTGTGTGAGTGGAGAAAGTCATGGTGGAGGTGGAGTGCCCTGAGGTCAGGTCAAAGGTCACATAGAGAAGACTGAAATAAACCATGAAAGAGAGAGAGAGGATTACAGATGAATGTATGAGTCTTAAATTCGTCTGTGAACTTTTCAGTCTTGGTGGTTTATAAATATGAAGAATTTCTTGCAATCTATCTAATGTATGATAAATCTGTCACATTACTGAAATTCAAACAGAATAATTCAACTTTTAAAAAATCTAGTAAAAAAAAGACTAATTAACATTTGTTGTTATTTTTTTAATCATGTTATGGACAAAAGACAAAGTGGTCTGATCAGGCAGCCTCATGGGAGGACGTCGACATATCCTGGGCATGTCAAGCAGAAGGATAAACCTCTGGGATAAACCTTGAACACAGTGAGAAGTTTTTAAACCTTTTCTGTCCAAGCTACAGCTTTAGACAAACACCTGAATTTGAGTTACCCTGTTAACTGTCAGAGTGATCCTGTGTTAGACATAAGCCACAGAAAACAGATGAAAACCTTCCTCAAAAGAATTGAAAAAAAGCAAAACAGTCATGAGGTGTAATATTAAAATAGTGACACTGATTTCCATTCACAAATACTTCACTACTTTAAGAACTAAATCATTAACATACTGTATGAGCCTCCTGTGGATGCCAAAGCCAAATCTATGACAGTGTTTCATCAGTATGTCTGTTTTTACTGAGTCCTTTATCATGGGTAAAGAATGACAGTTTTGTTTTCAGCATTGTGATCTGACATTGTTAGGAAGAGGCAGGACTAGATAAGCTTTTTGCTTTATTCTGTCTCTTCTCAAACTGGGTTGTGTTTAAATTCATTTTGTAATTTATTTTTTTTAGGAAAGCTACGATGCATTAAGTGATTGTTAAAAATTAACAGTGTCGTAGATTTTAATCTCATTTTAACCACTTATCGATGGAAAAAAGCCAAATCTCAGAGGAATAAGTGACTGCAGATCTGTTAAGAATGAGCATTTAAGATGGGTTTGATGATCTGTGTCCAGATTTTCCACCAAAGTAGAGATGAATGTGTCCCCTCTCAACTGTTAAAGTCTCATGGGACAGTTTCATCTCATCTGTCAATAAAAATCACCTCGGCTCTGTCTTTAGTCAAGATGAAATGCAGACTTATTTATATAGAAAGAGAGTTTAAAGAGTATGATGAAGTCTTAGACAGTGTATTAGGAATAGTCAATCCTGTAAGGACATGTTTTTTTGGTATTACTGGCATTTACTTTTTTTGTCTTTGCAAGTAAAGCTGCAACTAAATTCTTTTCATTTGAATTTATGTCAAAACGATACTGATGTATTCTAACTATATCTACTTTTAACTGCTTAATTTTTTGATGAATGTCATGCATTGTTTGGCATAATCTTACATATTTAAAAGTGTGAGAGAAATGGAGCTACCAAGCCTTCCCTTAACTCCTCTTTCAGAGAATGATTGATACAAAAATCTGGGTTGTATTTCATTACAGGACACAAGTTAAGTGCTCATATGTTGCCCATGTCTTTGCGTGCATGTGTGTTTGCAGCAGTCAGAGGCAGGTGGATGGTCGAGCCTCATCAGGGGAGCAGGAGGAGGGGGAGGAGGCTGGAGGGGGAAGGCATCCTCTCTCCTAATCCTCCATCCGTCAAGTCTGTCAACAGAGAGCTCAGCTGTGGCTCCATCCAGCCCAAAACCTAAATATTATTACCTCTGTCCTCTGAGCATTATCACTCCTCCCCTGAGCCCCATCACACTGACTGTACAGCCCCCCCGGCTCTGATCATCTTTATCTGTCTGCAGCTCAAACCAACCGACACTCCCCCTTTCTCCTGAAGGAGGGAACGATCGGCAGGCTTTCAGGACAAACATCATCCTTCAACAAAACATCTTTGGACAATATGTGGTCAGAGAGTCAGCACTTTTACGCCACGTAAGCTCAGTTAGGCCTCTAAAGGAGCAGTTTGTGTCTATGTTCATGACTGCCAATATTCACTTTCTTCTCGTAAATGCCCTATCAAATTAAACATGTCTTTGTCCAAGTATTGCAAATAATGGTCCTCCAGATGCACTTCTTTGGGTGTTAAAGTCAAAAATGAAAGCTTACTGAGCTCAATGCCACAGATTTAATTCTAACAACATTAAAGAGAAAATGTGCATGTTAAAGACCCTGATGACAAAATGTGTTGGAGAATACAATTCAGTAAAGAAAAATAATTAGGGAGATGCTGCCAAAATTGCTGAAAAAAAAGCTCTATTAAAATTCCAGTAAGTGGAATAAAGGTTTTCCAGAATTTGACACCACACCATTTTATTACCATGTTTTAAACCCATATGTTTCCCATCATATTTAATGGTTGATACTGAAAGTACCAAAGCTTAACAACATCTGTTCAATGGCAAAATAACAGCCTATATCTGTAAGGACCTGCCAGCCCATTGTCAGGGCTGAGCAGGCCTCAAATCAGATGATTACAGCCCAAGCCAGTTGTATTGTTTTATATTTTCATGTTGTGCTCTGTGTTTCATATTGTTCTTTTGACATTGATGGTGTCTTGTTTTACAGAACAGTTTACTTCCTTACCTTTCACCTGTGAGCTCTCAGCTGTGGGTGTATCCGGTGTGTCAGCCTCCTCTGGTGAGCTGGAGAGGGAAATATAAGATGGGAGCTGCAGGGAACCTTCTGAAGGCGTCTGGGATTTGTCCTCAGAGCTCTGTGGTATGTCGACAGACAGTCGGGGTCTAGAAGAGAGAAATAAAACAAGGAAAGATGATAAAAGATTTTATTTTATTACAATAAGTCAATATTAAAATATTTGAGCCCTTATATCCTCCCATAACCTCTTAGAAGGCTCCTTGATTCGTGTTCTCCTTGTTGAGGTGATGAGGGAAGCGCTGGCACTTCGTTTGACTCGTTGGCGGTGCCGGAGCTTACAGCTGGTTCCTCGGGGGCAGGACCCTGTTTTAGAAAAGTCCGGACACACAAGAGTGTGTTTCTTCTTACACTGCAGTTTAGAGACAAAGAGACACAAACACAGAAAGGCAGGTTTTAATTTTCTACAGGCAGTAAAAAAGACCACAAGGCTGCAACCAAATTTTACACTTGAGCATTCCACTCTGTTAAGAGTTCTTTACGAAGAGGAAAAAGATCTACTTTATTTTACAAATAAGAGCAGAGTTAACAACAGATCCATTAAAGGAATCTTTAAATGTAGACTTTCTGCAGAGAAAGAACACTACCTACTCATAAAAAACACAAAAACAAACAACAAAAACCTTCAAGCTGAAACAGCTGTTCCCTGTCTGAAAATTGCTGGGTTTATTGAGAAGCCCATTTTCTGCTTTTTCATGATTTATATGCCTGTAAGTGTGTTTTGCAAGTGTCTTGCTTGTGATAAAGTACTTTTATGTGCAAGAGAAAAAGTCCATGGCATCAGGCTTCTCTCTCAAGGCTACCTGAAACAGCTTGTTCCTCTGCCCCCTCAAACAGACCTACCAGTGTGATGTCAAACCATGTTTTGTCTGTACTTAAAGCCCATTGGCTCCAGGTAGCAAGTATAGATTATGGACTGAAAGCAGAGCTGCTAAAAACAATGTTGAACAACCAGAGAAGACTGGGCCCACATAGGGAAGGGGACATTCAAGAGAGTGGATCAGGGGTACTCTTTATGTCTTTTTTTTTTTTTTTTTACATTATACACAGTCCACCATTCATAAAAAGCAAGTACACTGATCAAGCATAACATTTTTGACCACTGCCAGGTGAAATGACTAACACTGATTATCTCCTCATCATGGTACCTGTTGTGGGGGGGATATATTAGGCAGCAAGTGAACATTTTGTCCTCAAAGTTGATGTTTGAAGCAGGGAAAATGGGCAAGTGCGAGGATTTGAGCGAGTTTGATAAGGGCCAAAGTGAGATGGCTAGACAAATGGGTCAGAGCATCTTCAAAACTGCAGCTCTTGTGGGTGTTCACGCTCTGCAGTGGTCAGTATCAATCAAAAGTGGTCCACTGAAGGAACAGTGGTGAACTGACGACAGAATCATGGGCGACCAAGGATCATTGATGCACATGGGGAACAATGGCTGGCCCTGCGTGGGTCAGACAAGCTACTGTTGCTCATATTTCTGAAAAAGTTAAAACTGTTTCTGATGGAAAGGTGACAGAATACACAGTGCATTGCATTTTGATGTATATGGGGCATTTACTGCCTCAGACCAGTCAGTGTGGCAGGTGGTAATGTTATGCCTGACCGGTGTACATGAACCAGAGTAAAGGCAAATTCTAAGGAAAAAGAGGCAGTAGCTGCAGGTGGTATAGCTGAGAAGTGAGCGTAAGCCTCTGACTGGCTTGTAATGAATGTGACCAACAAAACATCCGTTAAATCCCATTTAGTCTTCTTTTGGAAAGGTTCGCCTTTCTCATTCAATTTTTATTAGATGTGGCCAAGATGGGTGTGGAATTTGTCCCAAAGGATATGTGAAACAGACCATCTGTTGTGCCAGATTAACAATCTCTGTTAGAGAAACCTGAAATTCAAAAGCATGACTATGCAAATTTTAAATGTAACTTTTCAAAAAACATTATTTATTACTGTAAATTTGGAGTTTTCTTTGTTAAATGTGAGATTAGTCAATAGCTTGGTGAATCAGTTTGTGATGCAACAGTGAGCCAATTCTTGATCATCTGCATACAGGCCTGTTGAGACTCAAGTAACAATTTTCTTTTGAAAGAGCACATCTGTTGACTGCTTGAGTTTGTTCACAATCAAAAATGTTTGAAAACCTTCAAGTGTTCTCATACTGAATAGCCTTGATCCAGTTATACTCTCTCTCTGTCTGGGACACTGATGGAGCTCCAGCCCTGTTAAGGTTCCCTTTCCCAGGCTGCTCTGATTGGTCGACTGGTCTGCTCCAGAGTGATTGGTCAGCTCAGCTATGCTCACCACCATGTTGCCAACAACTCTGAAATCTGTCTGTGGTCGATGTCCTGCACGGAGCTTGCTACCCCGAGCCAATGGGCTTAAACTGCAGACAAAACAATGGCAGGACATCACACTGGTAGATCTATTTGTGGGGGCTGGGGAACAAGCTGTTTCAGGCAGCTGATGAGGCTGTGAACAGGTGGAGAGGGAGAGGACTGATGCCATGGACTTTTTGTCTTGCACATAGAAGTACTCTATCACACAAAGGAGGCATGCAAAACATGAAACAGCAGAACATGGGATCTTTAATGCTAACTCTAGTAGTAATAGATTTCTATAGCAGTGCATCTGTATATATTTTTGTCTCTGTGCATGGCATCGTAATTTCCACCAGTTTAAGTTCTTTATGTCTGATTTCTTCCTGCTTGCTTCATGTCTACATTTTATTAAGGCATGAAATTGACTTTGGGCCCCCAATCAGGCAAGTAAGGAAGCTGCATTTAGTCTCAGGGGCCACTTGCCCACCCTCAGCTTGGTGAAAAGTTTTAGCTACAGCTAAACCACGGACAGTTGGGGATTTCTGTAAATGCATCCATAGTGGGCTACCTGAGGGTTGGATGAGGCGTTTGATATGCTGTTGTGTTAATCCATCCTTTGTAGGTTACTAACTTTTCCATCACCCTATCCTTTAACTTGCAAGTGGGTCACAGTTAGCGTCATTCAGGAGAGCATTGTGTATGAGAGAGTCGAGCTTTCACATGCATGTTTGCAGCTGAGTGTCTATGACAGTGTAATACGGGTGTAAATTGGTGGCTTCATTCTCCACGAGATCCGATCCCTCCCACCTGTCAGAAAAGCTAATTATACTCACTCTGGGGTTCAGGATGCGTGGAGTGTGCATGTGTGTGTGTGTGTTTGCGGATGGGTGAGGAGTGTGGGACTGGGAAGTAGATTGGTCCAGAAATAGAGTGTGTATTGGTGTGTGTGTGGGTGTGAGTGTGTATGTGTGCTGGGGATCTGGAGATCGATTTTCCAGGACACTATGGTCGACTCTCCCTGGAGCCTGGCAGCCCTGACTCGCTGCCATCAGAGCCCCTCTCACCGCCCTCACACCCATGTTCTTGCACCCCTGGGTGCCCTGGGTCAGCTCACTGTCAAATGTTTCTCTGGATCATCTTATAGGCCTGCGGTTTTGACACCACATTTCACTCCAGAAACCGGGTCTGCTGCTGGTGTCAGTGGTGTCGGTTTTATATTTGGTCCTTGACATCAGATCTAAACATGTCAAGTTGTGAAAGGTCTTAATCTATATTTTAATTTCGATTCACTGTCACAAATTCTCTTTTATGAAGTAACTGTTCTTGAATGGTAAGCAAAGGAAACCTACAACTGAATCTTTAATAAGAAAACAAAACTTAAGTCTCCAAAAAATTCCAACAACCCAAATTTATTTCGAGAAACATTTTTCATTTTGGACATTAGATAAAACAAACCGCATAAAATTTGGACAAAGACACAGTAAGATGTAAATATGTAAGAAAAAAAAAGGGTATTATAACAGCAGCCTTGGGCAGGCTTACCCAAAGGTATGGTGGGCTCCTAAAAGACCCTGTAAATCACTTCACATGTCTTTCCATCATAACCAGACACTTAGATGTCTGGTCAGAAGAGTTGACACTTAGTTGATTTCTGGTACAAGCTCCATCAGCTATGGAATGTTTGGTGCAGGGCTTTACATGAGCTACAAAATTTACAGACCCAAACGTTGAAATTCAGATCTAAAAAAATACATTAGTTGCTTTAATAACTAATATGGTGTATTTAGGCAAAAAAAAGGTAATGATAGCATTAAATAGGGATGACCATGTCTCCTTTCCAGCTGAAAGGTTTAAAAAACACATCATGACACAACACTACAAGCAACTTTTCAAATCTACACAATTTAATATTAAATATAAGGCAACACTGGCAGAAATTGTCCTGAAAACTAAATGATATCAATTTTGGTAAACCTAACATCTTTGCGGTAGTGTCAAATTTAACATTTTTACTCTCAGACATGTCTCTCCTCTCACAGAGATCTGTTCTGCACACGAGTGGCTGAAGCTTCTACTATGTGGGGAAAATAAGTGTGTGAGAAATTGACTGTAAAAGATAAGTACATCCCTCTGTGCTCCATCATATATCCTCATTTTCATAAAAAGAGAGACAGACAAGAAGAGAGAGAGAGCGCGGGAGATGGGAGGAAAAAGCTAAAGTGGACAGAACATCTTTATCCCACACCAAGTTAACAATTTTCCACTTGATTTAAGGAATGCCTGGATGTCTCTGGGGCCTATTAGAGAGCTCTCTGCTGGGCCAAAACCAGGAGGAGTCAGCACATTTACCGAGAGACTGAGAGAATGAGCAAAAGAAGCAAGAACAGGAGCGAGAGTGAAGGAGGGAGGAAGGGTGGGTGGAAAAGACAGTAAAATAGGGACATCACATGCATTTACACATTGGGCATTGAGCCGACACTCTTGTCTAAAGTAACTCACAGTAAGTACACTAGAATAATAAAAGAGCTCAGGTTGCTAGGTTGTTGAAGCAGAGGGGCTAATATTAAGAAAATGAAAGTTCACTTCAACACCACCTCTTAAGGCCTTTTCAAATTGATTTTGTTACTGCATCAAAAAACGGTTGTCTGGTGGAAGGACCAAACTGCCAAGCCTATTTACTAAAACTAATATCCAGAAGTTAGCTCAGTTAGATCCATAAACATTTGGAATCCTTGAACTTTCTGCAAAACAGCATGACAAATGGTGCACATTTAAAACAACTGTGGAAAGCCATTACATGTATGCACTCATGAAATTCAAGAAAAGTTCAGGCAGGCAGCCCCTGAAGTCTTCCTGAGTTGTTCACACATGCCCTCACAGCAGGAGACATTCCAGTTGGATGTGAGAGGTCTCAGAAAGAAAAAAAATACTCGGAATGCCCATGAATACTGGGTGAAAATAATGGCTTCTGATATCTGTTTCACTAATTTATGAATGTTACATACATACACTCCCGATCAAAATCTTAAGACCGGTTGAAAAATTGCAAGAATTTGCATTTCGCATTAATGGATCTTAAAAATGTTCGAAGCAGAGCTTCAAAATGCAAAAAGAAGAAATGGAAGCTAGAGACAAAAAATTTGACTCAATCATTTATTGAAAACAACAATTAAAATGAAAAAGGCTTTAAAAAAATGTTTCGGCATGCTTGATGCCAGTGTTTCCAGTAGGCTAGTGGGGATGTTGCTCCAAGTTGTGAAGATGGCTTCACGGAGGGCATCCACTGTCTGGAACTGATGTCCATTTTTGTAAACTTCACTTGCCATCCAGCTCCAAATTTTCTCAATTGGACTTACATCAGGGGAACACGCAGGATGGTCCAAAAGAGTGTTGTTATTCCTCTGGAAGAAGTCCTCTGTAAGGTGGCCATTGTAAACTGCAGTGTTTTCCTTTTGAAAAACCAGTCATTACCACACAGACGAGGGCCCTCAGTCATGATGGTTGCTCACCGCAACATCTCCACATAGCCAGACGCTGTTTGATGCCCCTGCACAACCTGAAGCCCCACTGTTCCCCTGAAGGAAAAAGCAGCCCAGATCATGGTGGCGCCCCCTCCACTGTGCCACATACAAAACACCTCATGTGGGATCTCCTTGTCATGTCAGTAACGTTGAAAGCCATCAGGACCGTCAACGTGACATTTGGCTCCTCAGAGAATAAAACTTCTTCCACCTTTCAATGTCTCCTGTTTGTTGCTCCCTTGCAAACCAACGGGCAATTTTGTGGGCAAGTTTGTGGCGTTGAAGGAGACGAGGCCTTTGATGACGTTTTTAAGCCCTTCCCTCGCAGATGCTATCTGATGGTTATTTGGCTGCAATAAGCACCAGTAACAGCCTTCATTTGGGTCAAGGGTCACCCTGTGTCTTGACGGACAGCTAATTGGATCCTTTGGCTCAGCACTGGTAAAATATTTTTGGGTCCACCACTTGACTTTTTTGTTCCATAACCCTGGCAATAAAATGACTGTCTTATGTGTCCAACCTCAGCAGCGATGACGCGTTGTGAGAGGCCTTGCTTATGCAGCTCAACAATAGTAAGTCATCAATTGAATTTCATTGTTTTAATTGATGACTTACTATTGTTTCCTCACTCATTTGTACCGTATTGAGTCTGTGTGACTGTTTGATGAAACTGTGTATTGCTGCCATTCTTGGTCAGATCTAGGGCTGAACGATATGGACAAAATTTCATATCTCGATATTCATGCCAAATATCTCGATATCGATACGATATGATATGACTACGGGTTCGGTGAAATCCAAGCATTTTTCAGAAATATAAAAACAACATAATACAAAAGATTGCGGAAAGTGCAGTTTTAGCGCGTGGGAAATCTATATCGTTTATATTGTTGCTTTTCGATATTAATATCTTGAATGTTCATATCTCGATATCGATACGATAACGATATATTGCTCAGCCCTTGTCAGATCTCCCTTGAAAAAGAGATCTTCTGATCTCAATGGGACAAACCTGATTAAATAAACGTTAAATAAATAAAATAAATTAAACAATCCTACCTCAAATTAAGTCTTTTTTTGCCTTAGCCATCAGAAGGTCACAGTGTGAATACCTGACAAAAAGTGACATGGTATCAATTTTTTGAATAGATTTTGGCTTTTAAAGGCTCTAAAACTTTTGATCAGCTGACAAAAGCATGTTTGAGTTTCAGTGCAGTTTTCAGTAAATTGCTTGAACAAAATTTTCTGACTCTCACTCCCATTTCTTCTTTTTGCATTTTGAAGCTCTACTTATAACCTTCTTAAGATCCAACAGTGTAAAATGCAAATTCTTGCAGTTTTCAACTGGTCTTATTATTCTGATCAGGAATGTATGTGGAGCACCCTGTGGTGTAAGTGAAAGTATGGCTATTAAAAAACAAGACTTACACTGTAATACAGATTTACTGAACTTTCTCCTTCAATCTCCACCCCTTCTGCATCAACACACCACTACATTAGGGTCTTCCACTGATAAAAGTGGTTCAGTAGGTCTTCTTCGAACAGCTGTCTCATAAGTTTGGTCGTTCTTTCTTAATTTCTGACAGACTCAAAATGTGTTCCTTTGAACACAGATTTGATCTAAAGAAAAAGTGGGAAGTCATACAGTGCTAAATAGGGAGGGGGGTCCTCCAAAATTATACCTTTAATGTAAAAGAAAACAACCAACATGGATTCAGATTTGCTTTGTCGTTCTCTCTGCATCCTTGATTACTGGTTCTAAATAAGGGGTGTTCGAAGAAAGTCACATACTGAAAAATAAATGTTTGTTTTCCTATATCTTGCTATAAGTGAAAGTTGAAAACTTGGGGCTGGCGAATCAGATTTGAGGTGGATATGGTTGACCTTCGGTCCCCCTATCTGCCCAAGGTCAGGATGGGAATGAGAAAAAAAATGCTCTGTACTAGAGAGAGGGAAGACAATTGCAGCTCATCTTCACCCCATTTTTAATTAAAAAAAAAAAAATGTGTCATTTATTTCGAATATATGGTTTAAAAAAAATCACAAAGACAGGAGAAAAAAAAAAACCAAATCAAGACAATATCTAATCAACATATTCGAAAAGGAGTGGGAAGAAAATAAGAGCAAAGTGCACGAGGCTGCGAAACTCTGAACAAATGTTGGTGCTTAAAAACGGTTAGCACCTAACCCGCTGTATATTGAGTCTTTGGATGATGTCGACAGAGCATATGGGCATATTTATGCAAGTTGAAGACATATATCCCCTTTTATTTCTAAGTTAAGTACAAATTTCATGTTCTAAAAGTTTTATTTTACCTGTTTAACATTGCAGAGGGCCAATTACAAACAGCTTGCAGGCCACAGTTGGCCCCCATGCCATAGTTTGGACACCCCTGCTCTAAATCATGAGACAAGATGTTTGATGAGGAGGCATGCGTAGAGTGATGAAAGGGAAAACAAGTGTAAACAGCTGAAAACTGATGTTTTCCAGTAAAGACATGCAGAGGTAGCTGATGAGGTACAAACAGATCCGACAAGGTGGAGAATCAGAGTGAGACAAAGCCGGGGATGAGACGGGATGGAGGAAAATCTCTGAGGAAGAGGAGGAGGATGGAGGCGAGGAGCAGACTTAACCCCTGAGCTGCTGGAGTGTCTGCCTGCCTGGCCCATAGTGCCATCCTCAGCACTTTTCCCATCTATAATTACTGCCTGCTATCCATCATAGAGCCACCAGTGCCCCACCGCACAGCGCTCCATAAACACACACACAAACACACACATTCGCTCACACACAGGGTGAAAATCACAGACCTAAGCACTTCAGCTAATAGAATAAATATTAATATCCCCTTTGTTTTCTATATCCTCATTTCCCCATGCACTATTTAAATGAGGTCTGACAGTGTGAAAAAGCATCTGTTTCACCGCCGACGCTCAGAAACAAGCAGGCAGAGGAGGAGAGAGGGGGAGACAAAGGGAGCAGGGAGGAGGGGGTGTGTTTGAGGTGGATGTGGGGACAGCGGGTGTGTGCGTGTGAGGGAGACTCGGGTGTCTGGAGTCATGTGTAGGTGGCTCTCTGTTACCCATCAGCCCCTCAATGTGTCACTCAGACACTACAGTTATGCCATTATGGATGGCCACCCCCTGCAGCTGTTCCTGCCTGTGTGTCACTGTGTACATGTGTCTGTGTGTGTGAGGGGGGCCGTCAGCTACCAAACTACTTGTTTACCTAAGCCTCACTTTAACTTCAGTGGAACCCTATGCATGCTTAACAGTGTAATTATACATTTAGGTAAAGAACACAGCTTACACAAAGACCTTTATAACGGAGTTATGGCATCATCCCACTGCTGTGTAAACATCAAGCTACAAAACAAAGTACAAAAAAAATCCCTCTGCTGTTTGCTCCATCTTTCAGGATATGCATGCTCAAACTCATCATAGATTTATGTCACTTCCCAAGAAAGGAGACATTTCTAACCATGTCTAAGTATGTCTGTGCAGGCAGAGTAAACATTAGAGCACAGCAGTGGAAGGCTTCAGCCACACTAAAGCAGGAGATATACTTTCTGTTAAGTATGTGGAAGAATAATGTCTGCCATGTGTCTCTTGTGTGGATTCACCACATCAGTTGTGCAAGTATTTAAGAACAAATATGACAAAAGCTGCAGTCTACATGTATCCAGATCAGTGTGTAGGCAGAATATATATTACAGTGTCAATGTAGGCAGCAGAAACATTTGTAAAAGAAATATTAAAGATAAACTTAAAAGACAAGTCCACAATCCTCCACTTATAAATAATGTGTCTATTAGGACTGCACAGACACAGCTCCTAATCCAACTGAAGTCAAAAACATTCTCTTTATGAAGTCGGAAAGGTTTTATTGGACACAACTTGTTTTGGTTTAACTAGTGACCATGTAAATTAGTGTTTTTCAGTTGACTCTGTTTGTGGGTCTGATTGTGTTAGCTTAGCGTCTAGGGCTGTATTATCTAACATATCAACTACTGACCTGTGTTTTCTGATACGATGATAAAAAGCACTTCACAAGGATGCATCAGAGAGCACAATCTCTGTTTCCGCTGGTGCTTAAACTACAACATAAATCCACACAGCTGGCCAGAGGTCACCAGTTAACACAATCACACTTAAGATCATAACACATAAACAGGTACAACATTTAGTTACTTGACACAGAGCATGTAGTTGCATACAGCCCAAAGTCTTCATGCACCTTCTGGTGGTATACTTCTGTCCAATACAGGCAAGTATATGAACAAAAATGCTCAGATGGCCGCTTTGACATGTTTGCCTTGTTAATGAGGGGAGGAGGACAGGGGGGGGAAGAGAAGCATGCATTGTCCCCAGCCTTATAGTGACCCCCTTTGAAGCATTTTCTCGAGAGATACGTTCCTTCTTGCTCCGAAAAAAGCT
Organism: Cetoscarus ocellatus; assembly: GCA_037902135.1. Taxonomy (NCBI): domain Eukaryota; kingdom Metazoa; phylum Chordata; class Actinopteri; order Labriformes; family Labridae; genus Cetoscarus; species Cetoscarus ocellatus. The sequence goes on from JBAMNC010001023.1 coordinate 530,774, forward strand.
TTTAAGTAAATATCCCGAGCTTATATTGAATTCCACTTTTTATGTCCAATTCCACGATTACTTCCGCGATTCCAGATTTTATAGGACCCTGTATGAATTTCAGGCTTAACTTTTTGAGTATGGGCCCAGTCTGCTCTGATTCGACAACCGATCGGCTCTGTTGCAATTGGTCAGTTCTGCCCTGCTCAGTGCCATGTTGTCAACAATCTGCATTCATGCTAATGTCTCAACTCTGCACTGAGCCAGATCCAATGGGGTTAATCTACTGTTGAAACAATGGTAGGATCTCACACTGGTAGGTCTATTCGGGCGGACTGGGGGAAAGAGCTGTTTTGGGCGGCTACTGGCACTGTAAAGAGCGAAAGAGGGAGAAGTCCTGATGTTGCTGACTTTTTGTCTAGTGCATAGAGATACTCAGTAACAAAAAGGATACATGTTGAGGACACTTAAGGGCAGATAAAACTCAAAAAGAATAATATGGGCTCTTTAACTCAGTTTCATTTATTCATTTTTGATGACTGTATGTTCATAATCACTAATGTTCAAAAAAACCCTTCTATTAGTCTTCCCCTTCTTTCTCTCCCCCTTTCTGAGTCTGTCCACAGTCTCAGAAAGGGGTGTCAGTAAAGGCCAAATATGCCCCAAAATACCTTAAAAAACTGCAGATCTGTAATAAGTTTGTAGTTAATTATGTTTGAGAGTTGTTATGCATTGGTAATGATGCAATCCTCTGCTCACACTATAGGAGGAATAAAGGGGCTCTTGGATAAGATGTGGCATGAACTGCACGCTGCTGTAAAATGCATTTGTTGTTGTGTGATACAAGAGTGAATCTGAGCTGCTCCTAACTGGGCACAGCACCTACCAAAGTCACCCACTTAACTTTCAGGACTTCAACATGAAAGTTCTCATTTCAAAAAAAGTCCAAGGAGTTTGGATTTACCAGGTGTGTTTCAAAAGCAGCAGAAAGACTTGTTTCTTATGTGTGATGTTTCAACAATGGCCCATGTCCTTGTTTAGGATTTTATTTTCTTATCTAATTTGCTGCTCTCCCTTTCCTAAGAAGAAAGCAAGGTCTTTCTGTCAATAAGTGGGCACATAGTGCAGAATATTGTATAAAAAAGGAAACAACTTTTAATTCCTACACATCTACTTTTGCTACTACATTTACTAACTTCTTCCTGACTATATTTGTTTTCTGGCAACTTGCACCAATGATGAACAAACTTATTCACTCCCCAGCTCATCACCAAAATCTGACATGCGTGGTGTACACAACTTACCCGAGAGCCCCTTAAATCTGGGGCTCACAGAGATTTATTCAAATGTCAAAACTTTTGTGTGTGCAAGTCTGTTACCTTCTCTCCCTCAGGACAATAGCCTTTGACAAAGTCCTCGCACACTTCAGCTTTGCGGGACACGTAGACATGACTGTAGGGACAGTCGCTGTTGTTACAGATTCCCTTTAGGAAGTAGGAGCACACTGGCATCTGGAAAGACAGACAATAAATGTTTGAGGTGAGACACTAAGTACCAGGGTTCATTAATAAATATACCCAAAGGTATTTTTCTGATATGTGCATGTAAATAAAGAAAACATACTGAAGATGGGATTGGAGATTCTCCCAACATATTAGGACTGCTGTGAAACTCCTGGATCATTGACAAAACTTGTAAAATACATTTTTAATAATCAACAATATAAAAAAAGAAAGACAAAAATCTCTCATCAGTAAACTGCAAGAACATGAATATCTTGCTGTAATGAACTAAACACAACCTTTGCATATTATTAATGCTTTCACGCATACTCAGACATATGAATGATATAGGTATAGGATTCACAATATAATCAGCACAATATTGGTATTGGCAGTTAAAAGCTCAATAAACTACATATCTAACCCCAGACCAATATATTGGCTGCACACATCAGCTATTTATCACATTGATTGACTTGATTGTCAGAAGAATGTAAAACTGCCAATATGTTTTACATTATTATCAGTTACTGTCTCACCTGACATCAGATAGGAAGTTAAATATATAATATATATAACATATGTTCCACTACTCTATCTGGGTAACAGCCTACAGAGAGTAATTCGGAAGGAATCTTTCAAAAACATATCCTGTGGGTGACATATGCCTGTGGTATGGCATATCTGATATCAGCAACATTTTATATAAAATACAGTTTACTGAATATGTGTAACAGTGCTTTTTTTTCTTTTTAAAAGATGCACAGATTAAAAAATAATTAACATATTCCCTTTTTAGTTTATTAGGAAACTATTCACAAAGAGAGCTATATAAATTACTCTTTTAGTTTTTACCAGTGTAAAAAACAATTGTTATTTTATGTATTATTAAGAATAAGCCTGCAATAAAAAAAGTTGAAGTTTCCTTAATAAGACTGACGTCTCAACGTTGTACAAAACATCACCACAAAACTCCTCAGGCAGCTAAAAATAAAAGCATTATTAAATCAAATGCAAAAAGGGACAAAAGATGGTAAACTAAACAGGTCTCAAAAGAATGTAAATACTACACATTAAATCTGTCACCTCAATGTAAGCAAGTGGCTGAGGTGATGTATGTAATTCAATCAAAACCTCAAAACTGTCATGAGCTGTGCAGTATGATCGGTGTTGATGTGAACACTAGATAACGTGATATTATCCGAGTTTGTAAACAGACATGCGGTTTTTAAAAACCACAGCAGCTCCATGTTCAGTTCACATGACTCCCCTTTCAAACAATCTGTCACACTGAGCAGCTAAATGACCTTAATTGCAGTTGACAGCGGTTGAGTGAAAGTGAGTGTGCGTCTTGACAGCATGTGTGTGTGCAGGGAGATCTACTGTTCAGGGTGCATGGGCGAGCCCTGTGCAGGAAGGCAACTCTAAATATATCTCTGAAGGGGGGTCCGGTGGAGAAACATGGGGGGAGGGAGTGTGAGAGGGACTCCTCCTTGTTGGGTTGGGATCAGTTCTACCTAATTAACTGCTACAGAAATATTTATCCAGGCTGCAGCTTGTCCGGCTCTCATGATGTGTTTATGTGCTCTGGATGTGTGCAGGGGAGGGATGAGGGGTGGGGTAGGGGGGCTGGTTGCCTTGGGTAGAGTTGGGGGTAATGCCAGCGGAGTAGGGGGTTTCTAGTTTCGAGGTATTTGTGGTGGTGGGGAATAAGAGGGTGGGGTGCAGGACTCAGGCTCCCTGTCCACACTAGAGCCTGGATCAGGTTCGGAGGACTGCTGGGTGCAAACCCCCCTTTCAGATGGAGTCTCGCTCCGTCCAGGACCCCCATACAGTCCTGTTTAATGGTCCACGTGAAATCAGAGCAGGAGTATCCTGTGGAGGGATGGGCCAAAGGTTTAGTGCTGGGGGGGAGGCATTGCAAACGGACAGCTGGGCTCTCAGCACTCACAGGCAGCACAGTGACAGCCAACACAGGTGCAGGGCATTGTGTGTGTGAGAGAGAGAGTGAGCGGCAAGGCTAAGGCAAGGCACCTGTTACAGGAGTGTTTGTCTCTGTGAAAAAAGGAGCTTTCCCTTTTTGAACATCTCCACTTTTCCCCTTGGCAGACAGGAGCACTGACCAAACAACGCAGGCACACACACACACACACCTACACATACACTCACACATCAACTGGAGCTTTGAGCCAACTATGGATTCAGCCAGCAGGTGACAACATTTGATATGACTTAGTTAAAATGGCAAATCTGGACTTTCACGTCCAAAAAAAATACAAAAAAGTTACAGAGGCAAAGTAAACCAGTTGTTATTTTGAAATATCTTTAAAAAATTAAATCCCCTTTGAAGACCATGCCTGTTAAGCAGACTAAAATGTTACAAATGTCTCTTTATGATCTACAGAAGTAAACAGACCATAAGCACAGAGAATGATCACATTAGTGGTTATTCCAAGCCTGGAACTGCTGCTATGGGATAGTTGTCAAATCATAAACCCTTTTCACATTGCTTTTTTTTAACAGAAGCACCATCTATGCCATCATTACAAACTAAGGTCAGAGATAAACTTGCTGTTTGTCCTTACATCTGCATTTGCTCCTGCTGGTGTCATGTGCACTTCTTACTTACAGTGTACCTGCTTGTATGCTATGCTGGAGCTTTGTGGCTCTTGTCTGGTTCACTTAAATTTACTTATTGGAATGTCAGAGGATTGGGCCATGTAATTAAAAGGAAGGAGATTTTAACATACAAAAAAATCAAAAATTTGATATAACATTACTTCAGGAAACAAGGCTATCTGATACAGAATATCTGAAACTCAAAAGGGACTGGGAAGGCGAAGTGTTTTTCTTCTCCCATTCACAGAGAGGAAAAAAAGGTGCAGCATTTCTCAGAAATAAGAACCTTCCTTTCATCTTGGAACATGAAGAAAAATATTTTGAGTTTAATTTTGATTTGGATTCAGTTCTTGAACAACATATAACTATTCTTAATATTTATGCCCCAAATAATGATTCACCCCAGTTTATCTCACAAATGATTTTGATGTTTAACCATCATTGCAATGGCCTGGGCTTCTTAGCTGGCGACTTTAATTGTATAATGAAAGCCTCTCTGGATAAATCCTCCTCTGCAAACATGTCTACCCCAAGGTCATCTACCGTCCTTAAAAATGTATGCACAGATACCAGATTGATAGATATATGGCGACACTTACATCCTAAATTGGGAGGGACAACATGTTTTATTCACATCCTCACAATTAATATTCTAGACTAGATTTTTTTTTTAATTCCCAAAAACCTCACACACTCTGTCCAGACCTGCTGTGTAGACCCTATAGTTTTATCAAACCATGCTCCGGTACATCTGTACATTAACCCAGTATTTAACGTTCCTAAAACTCCCACTTGGAGATTCAACACCAACTGGGACATTTTATTGAATGTCCTACTGTGCTGCCTGATTCCTGATTTTAAGAATTTATCCATGATTTTAAAGACTAGAAAGGTCCAAGGTGAGAATTACAGGGTCACAAACTATGTTTTAAAAAAGACTGTGAAAAGAAAATTTGTCAGGAAAGCTAAGCATCCATAACGAAACCTCTCTATAAAATGGACAGAGGAGGTGGTGGACACTTTGATAGTTTTATTAGACTCCAGATAGTGCTCAGGTTTCAAAATGGGGTGTGTTGCACGAAAGTTTGGTAATGGCTGGTGTACGTAATTTATGATTTGTGGTCAGACCACACCATCAGCACCATCTGTGCTCTGTCTCGATTACTTTTTTCTCCACACACTGTTGTGACCATTTGCAAATATGTGTTATGGTCAAATAAATGACCAGTGTGGTGACTTTCAGCCAACTATGCCAATAGATGTCCTAGTTACAACACCAGTGGAAACAGAGAGAGTACTCTTCAATGTTTCGTTGAGAAGATTTTCACATTGTATCAGAAACACTAACCAGCGGTAAGAAATACAGCCAAGGAAACTCCACTAACGCAAACAAGCTGTTGAAGTAAACAGAAAGTCACCAATTTACATGGTCTTCAGTAAAATGCATACACCAAACTCATTTCCCTAAAATAATCCTACTCACATTTTATTTATGTCACAGAGCACCAGCTTTTTGTTAAAATAACTTACTGTCAGAGAAAACAGATAAGAAAGTTGCACTGGCCCTCACCAGTTCTTTTTTTTATTTCCTCTAAAATAGCAAATAAAAAATATTTTAAAAAGTGCAGTTTACATACCAAATTTTACAGTGTGTCACGTGACTTGTACAAGAATTCAGAGAGTGTAAAGTCAGATCAGACCAATCTCCATGCTCAGCAACTTCTAGCATATTCTTCACCTCTCTTTTGGTGATATTGTGATTGTGTGAAACTACAGGTGGCATTTATGTGTGAATGAAAAATCCTGTAACTTCCTAATTTTTCCTGTCATGGGCAGCCTCTTTAGACCATCCAAGCCCCCAATCCAATGAGGATGATCTACCATGTCATTTGTGATGCTACACCTGGATTTTTTAACTCAAGCAACTTATAAAAACTAAATTCAGAGAGAACACTTGGATGAAACTGCCACATGGCCCTCTCCCTTAGGCCTTTTTCAGATTCCTCCATGCTAACTGTGCAATGGAAACAGGAGTCCTGCCAAGAATGCACATTCGATCCATGATGACTATGCCCCAATGCCATCTTATAAGCACATGGCGTGCCCTATCATGGCCTTTGCAATGAAAACCAATAAAACAGTGTTGCCCACAATCTAGGCTGTATATGCTGGTGTGTGTGTGTTACCTTCTCCTTTGCCACTTTATGAGAGAATGGACAGGTCCCATTTGACTGTTTGCACGTCCCTCTGAGAAACCTGCAGAACAAAAACCAAAAAGTCTGAGGTTAAAGATTTGTAAAGTGGAAGCAGCTCATTTTTAAGTTTTATGTAAATGATGTCCTAACTGCATCTCAACAAAAAAAGGAGTCAAACGTAATCCTAGATCCTCCCCATCAGTGTGATATGATCAAAAGCTTCTTAATACCACACCAATGAGGAATCCACACATGGAGATAAAAACAACACAAATTCAGACTTTAGCCTTAGAATTGGACTGAGACACAGCCATGTTAGCAAAACCATGAATAAAAATCAGATCAACACTCAATACACTGAAAAATGTTCTACTATAATTTTTTTTCATTACTAAGCTCTGGTTCTGAAAGCTAAATTTTATTCTCAACATTTTGACTGTACATTTAAGAATCTTTCTGCCCTTTTTTCCTTAATAGTTTTTCATGAAAAACTAGATGAAAGATGAAATGTTGAGTCTGACCCAAGAGCTGTGAACTGTGTGAGGCGTCTAATCCTAAAACCACTTTTTTTCAGTTAAAAACATACGCACTTAGTATTTCAATCAGTAAGAGGCTAATCACACAGAGGTGCTTTGCAATAGGTGCAGTAAAACCAAAAACTCCTTTGGGAAAAAAAGGAGGGAGCACGCATGTAGACTGGGTCTGCATCGCTACACATGCAGCCAAATAAACGGCAGAAAAATTGGGTTTAAGCAAACGTAGAACTCTCAGCCTTCATTCCTCTTTCACAAGGAGATAAAAAGTGTCAAAATAGCAGAGGTTTTGATAACATTCTGTTTATAATGTACACAAACACATAAAGTACTTGAAGTCTAAAATTTTAGAAGACATCTTTTCTGCCCTTTATATTATCAATCAGAAAAAAATCCTTAATATTCCCTAATAAAACTGCAGTTTGTTTACAGAGTTTTATCAGTGCTCATCTAAACCTGTCTCCTTGCCCTTTTCTGTTACATCTGTGGCTTCTCTGGCCACAAACGACTTGAAAAAACCCTGTGACTCCACATTTAAAGAGAAAACGGTGAACATTTTTAAACTTGCATAGGCACCCAAAAAAACACTGAAAAGGAGTTTAATGCGGTGGCAGAGTAAAATATTTGGTGGGTGCACTGTTACAAAGGAACACAATGATTTAACTGAGTCCTGAGGTGACCACACGCTTATGATGAACTGCAGATCATTGAAAAGAAAGGTGACAGTTGACAGAGTAGTGAGTAGTGGTGTGAAATACAAAACTTGAACCACTTTGCAGAACAAATGTTGACCAATAAATTTCAGAAGTGGAGCAAAAATATCCTTCCAATGGAAATATAATAATATAATATATATAATTAAAAATAAATGTGGTCTAAATCTGATTAATCTGCTACCATAGCTGACAGCATCTATGATAATCTCTGTATGAGCAGCCACTTCCTGTTGACATCTCGCCCCGAGCTCCCACATCTTCTTGCTTTGATGGAAGCTGATTGGGCAGTGCCATGCTGAGCACAATCATTGTAGATTGGAGCTTGGCAAGATGGACCTGCCTGATTACAGATAATGAATCAGGAGGCTCCAACTACACTGCAAGGCTAGAATTCACTGACAAAGTATTACAAAAATAGAAGATGACATTTTTGGTGATTGCTTTACAGGCAACATCCAATTAATCCACTAATGTTAACTTCCTAACTGGCAGCTGACAGCCAAAACGTGCAGGAAAAAGCAGGCTTGACCAATTAGAGATGTTTATGAGACACTGTAGGATTGTGGGTAGAGTAGTTCAGTCACCAGATATCCTGAATAAACCATGTTTTTCTTCTACTGAGAAAACTAAACTGTCATAAGTTTTCAGTAGTAGTTGCTTACATTAAACATAGGTAAAAGCAAGCCCTACCAACCAGAGACATTGCTCTAGTTCTAGGACTTTGGCTAGAGTGTTTCAGTGATCAGAGATCACATATTAAAAGGGTAAAACATTAAACATTTGTTTTGCAACAACACATCCCAGTGTGTCAAACTCAGGTGGCCTGTAGTACGTCTACTTTGCATAGAGATAAATATCAAATTATATAACACAGATGTTATATTTCAGTTGCTTTTAGTCTTTCTTTTGAACATAACTACTCATCTCTTCTTTGTATTATTAGGACAACCACTTTCCACGACATAATGTAAAGAGGCCATTGATATGACTTTTGTAAAAACAGCTTTCTAAAAAGTATAAGAACAAATGTGGAAAGAGATGCAGTATGATGTGTTTGCATTTCCATCCAAACAGAGGGCAGTGCTGTTTATCTCCAATGATGTATACACCTGAGTGTCTGTTTGTACCTCACAGGAGAGTTTCCAGTGCCGGATGATGAATTATCTGTTCCTGTGTGTTTTCGTTACCTGGTGCAGACGGCCACCTTGTCTGGGTCGTGGATGTAGGGGCAGCTGGTGCCACGGTTACACTTGCCAAAGCGATTGTAGTACATGCAGTACTGTTTCTGCTGCTTCTTGCTGCGGGCGTATCGGATGATGGCGAGGCTCCGCTGTACAGCACGGCTTGTTTGAGAAAAAGCAGATAATAACAATCAATCAATCAATCATCTATTGAAGATTTATTTTTCAAGCTGTTGAGCTTTTGTTCAAGATAAGATAATAAATAGGGATGGAAACTAGGTGACGAGAGGTTGGGGATGGACCCACAGGGAAGAGGTCACAGCCTGAATTTGAACCCTGACCACCGGCATCAGGGAAAACAGCCTCTATAAGTGAAGATGCAAAAGTAACTGTTATGCCAAACCCCTAATAAGAAGCTTTTAATAGCTAAAGAGGAAAATTACACCTGGAAAGGGCTTTAACAGCATGTGAAAGCTTTAAGTTACTTCACTTAATGTTTATTTTAATTTCCAAAGATTATATATGGCTTTACAGCTCTAAGTTGACTCGACGAAAGGCAGTTAATATTAGGGAGAGACAGAGCAGAGGATCAAATATAAAATCTTGGATGGATTTAATTTCATGACAGGAGGTGTTGTTGTATGAAGGGAGCCAGCAGGGCGGGCCACATAAAACCTTTGAGTACAAAGTTTCAGAGTCTTCCATGTATTCAGATATGTTCACACTTCTTTAGTTTCAGCTCTCCTGATAAAAAGATATGGTGCTGCAGACGTCTTACCTGGCCAAATGACGAGTACTGGAGCCTCGACTGTAAGCTGAAATCATGGGCGTGACCTGAGTGGTGCTGTAGGAGCGTCCTAAACATGAGGAAAAGGGACAAGTGAGTAGTTTAAAGGCATCTTGTGATCAGAATTAAATTAAAACCTATCACACAATATTCAAAATCAGTCAGCATTTCCAAGTTAAAAAAGCAGCAGAAATGTGAACAGTTATTGCACCAAAGACTTTCACAAAGCTGTTTTTCAGAACAAGATCATACGCAGTCACACACTGTCAGGGATTTGATCAAATTAGCTTGTTAGCATCCCTGGTTTTGGGCCTTGGTTTGGGCACATCCAGACAAACAGCTTACTTTTGGCAGGCAGTGCCAATCCTGCAACAACTTTAAAGCCAACAAAACAAAATACAAATTCAATCCTGTAATAGCCAGACAGAAGCCAATGTAGGAAAAGCAGAGGGGTTATGTGGTACCTTTTTGCATGCTAGGAAGCTGCATTTGATAGATACTTAACCCTCATAGTAACCTGCAGTAAAAATTAGCACAGACAGACTTTGTATAATCCATTCTTAATCACTGAGAGGGAGGCAGGCTTCAAATTTGAGAGGGGTCTGACTGCAGCGCTTCACTGACAGGCCTCCTCCTCTGTGAGGCTGGGTGTGGCATCTACTGTATTTTACACGTCCAAAGCAGGCAGCAACCTCGAGGGTTTAAACAGGAGGCCCATGCAGAAGAGCTAAAAGCTATAGTTTCTTGAGTGTCCAATTTCTTGAGGTGTTATGATTGTGAGCGGGAAACAAACATTTTTTTCTACCTAAATTAACATCTTCACAGCCTGGTTAAAACAACAGCCTTGATCCGAATATATAAAACATCCACATGATATGATTAACCGAGTCCACTTTTATTTTATTGAGGATTTCTGGTTAGAAGTAGGGACATGGTTGACATGGCTACACATCTGCGTGGAGTCGGCCTTAAACCACGCCTCAACACAGCCTCTACTTTTGCAAGTAGGCTGAGCTTAAGTTTGGTTGAGATGGCGTGCAGTATGGCAGCATTCATTACAACACATCAACAACATTCGAAAGGCTGCATGTATAATCAAATGACAGACATCAAATGGCTTCTTCCAATTCGTTTTACAGTCCAAGGTCCTGCACTCTAAAATGTGCTTACAGAACTGCTTTTGGGGATTATGTTTATATAAAGATCTGATGATGCAGAATCCGCATTAAGTATGTACATTTTCCTAAATTAATTTTGTAACACTGGTGATTTGTTTTGGTGGTGATCAGAATCTGTATGCTGATCCAGGAATATCATAAATGTGTTGTTAACATTGTGAGAAAGGGCAGTTTTCCACATTTTTGCTAATAACTCTAAGTTCTCAACAGATTTTGATGACATTTTCAGGGAATGCTGGGCTTGGCACGGGAAACGTGATAAGAATTTGGTGGTTATCTGAATCCAGATGTGAATTTTAACTGATTTATTAACATTGTGAAATAGGGCAGTTTTCCACATTTTTGACAATAATTAGCCCGACAATGTTAAGAATTCTTTGGTGGACGTTTGTGCCCTCAGAGCACCTCTAGTTATAGATTTTAAAAGACAAAAGAAAACGTATAATTCTGGTTGCCATTAAACATCACATGATTAAAAGGGTGGCATTCTTGAATCACGTGAATGGCATTGTGCTTTTCGCAATGTGACTATTGCATCTGCACACACACAATTGTCATGTTTTAATGATGAACTCTTTAGCCCTGGGGCAGCATGGTGGCACAGCAGGTAGTGCACATGCCTAGTAGCAAGAAGGTTGCTGGTTCGAACCCTGTGTTGGTCAGGGCCTTTCTGTACAGAATTTGTGTGCTCTTCCCGTGCATGTGTGGGTTCTCTCCAGGCACTCCTGCCTCCTCCCACAGACCAAAAACATGTTCATTAAGTTAATAGGTGACTCCAAATTGCTCTAAGGTATGAGTGTGAGCATGTATGGTTGCCTGTCTCTCTATGTGCCCAATCTCAGCTGGGAAGGCTCAGGCTCAGATAAGCGGTATAGATGATGGATGGATGGATGTTTCTTGTAATAACCTTAACCCTTGACTTCTAAAGTCTACTCAGTTCTTTCTTGCATTAGAGTTGAAAATTGTGCAAATTCAAAGAAAATCCTTGAAAGTCTTCTTGAAATATCACAAACACAAACCATGGTTGACATGGCTACACATCTGCGTGGAGTCGGCCTTAAACCACGCCTCAACACAGCCTCTACTTTTGCAAGTACGCTGAGCCTAAGTTTGGTTGAGATGGCGTGCAGTATGGCAGCATTCATTACAACGCATCAACAACATTCGAAAGGCTGCATGTATAATCAAATGACAGGCATCAAATGGCTTCTTCCAATTCGTTTTACAGTCTAAGGTCCTGTGCTCTAAAATGTGCTTACAGAACTGCTTTTGGGGATTATGTTTATATAAAGATCTGATTTAGGCTGCAGAATCCCCATTAAGTATGTACATTTTCCTAAATTAATTTTGTAACACTGCTCACTTTAGCATTAAAAGAGTTGGAAGAATTACATATAAGTAGCATTTTTCCTATATCACTTTGTAGCCATGGTACAAATCACATCTACTAAAGACAGAAATTCAAAACATAATGTTTTTCTAACAAAAATCTTTTATAAATAGAGTAAGAAGAATGCTGTGCATATGAAGGCACTTCAGGTCTAAAGCTTTGACACAGTTCATGAATACCAATAATGTCTCTTGCAAACATTTCCAACTTTGGCTCTATGTGTTGTGCAAAAATATCTGTAACCAAAAGGTTGCAAGTTCAGATCCCACTTGGTTTGTTTCTTTATTTTTGTCAGTGACTTTATTGCACTGCTAAGTCTCGCTGTCATTTTGACCAAATAAACAGAGCAGGCAACTACCCTCTAACAGAGGTCTTCTTTTTCAACACCCCACACGGCATGGGGCACCTCTGAGTTTAAATTTGCTGCTATGTTTGTGAGCTGTAGAAGACTGCAAAATCAAGTTTGTGACACTTTCTGATCTACTTGCTCTTACTGGCTATTGCAGGTATTCTATCTGAGGCAGCACAGCCTAGAAACATGATCTCAAACATGCTTGATTTTCAAGATTGGAGACCAAGAAGGCTTTGACTCGATGCTGAATGCTAAAATAACCATATTGACCACTTGCAGCTACATGACTTCTATAACCTCACAATGCTGGAGGCACTAGTGTTGACATTAAGTTACAGGTTTAATCAGTGGAATTTAGTGTTTCACAGTCATAGAGAGGGAAAGTGACTTAATAAAATCTGCCAACCTAACAAAAATGCAACTGACTGTCAAAAGAGGCGAGTCACCTCAAGACATTCACAGAGAAGCTTGTAAATATGGGTTATAAAAATAATCTTGAAGAAATAAAAAGAGCTCCAGGAACAGGCACATTTCAGCTTGTAGCCTCCATCAGGGTCATCCATCTAATAAAGTTGTTTCCTGAATGACAATTATTGGAGCTCTTCTTATTTCTTAAAGACCCCTCCATTCTCCAAGCACCTTGAAAATTGAAAATTGATTAAGTTGTACCAGGAAATGTGAATTTTGTTTTTATGCAAAAAATCTGTAACCAAAAGGTTGCAAGTTTGCAGTGGCAGCGTTGCACTGCTACTTTACAGTATGATTTGACCAAACATACAGAGCATGAGGAAATAAAGATACATAACAGATTAATTCATTCAAAATAAAAATACAGCTGTGAAGACCAGAATAATTTCACAAGCATTTTAACATGTTTTTGTTATATTGCCAAATCATGCTAAAATATGAGGCAAACTTAGTGCAAAATTGGCCCTTTAACTGTCCAGTGTGTAGCCATTACTAGCCAGCTCTCAATGAAAGTACAATTATGTTTATTTAAGCATACAAAGACTGCAAAGTAAGTAAAAACTATTGTATTTAAAATCAACTCAAGCCTTAACAGCATCCAAGTAAACTTTACTTTTGGGTGTGCTACACCTCATTTCTGAAATAATGTTATTCCCCACCACACATCTGTGAGATGCAACTATAACCTCACAAGCAATAACTACAGCAGGGATAATTGTTTTAATTTGCTTTTTCCCAAGTCTAAGTGTTCTGATTTGATACACCCTTGTGGTTTAATCCTACCAAAGTCTACTGTGTAAATGTGAAAATACATAAATAATGAATTAAAATCATTACAACTGCTCACATCAGATTTGTCAGACCTGGGACTGCAGCCAGATGCAATAACAACCTGATACTGGTCTGGTTATTTATACTGCTGTGGTTTCACACATTGGTGTCAAAGCCAAACATGACGTCCGTCTCTGTCCGAGAACATTGTAAACATGATGCACCCGATGCACTCCAACAAGAGTGGACAAGAACTTGACGAGTATTCATGCTTATGAGTGTGTGGGTGGGGGGGTGGGGGGGGCTGTGCTTGAAGACATCAGGACATGGAGGCTGTTGTTACACATGGCAGTCAACCTCATCCTGGCCTGTAATTCTGGAACTTCTTTGGCTATTAGAGCTCTCATCAGGTGTTGGCTCTGGTTGTGATTTAGGCAGAGCTGGATTACTGTTGGTGGCTTCAGACCAGGAACAAATAAGAAGCTGGCTAAGGGAGGATGTGAGGACACCTTAGATGTGGTGTTTGTGGAGGATGCAGGAGCGTGTGTGTTGGGATGCCGGTCACGAGTCGAACAGAATGGGGCTCTTCAATCTCACCTGCAGGTGTAGCTGGTACAGAGTGAGTATAAAGAGAAAAAGTGGAGGAGGAGGTAGGGGGTAGATCCAGGCTTTAATCTGCACCGTCCAGTTCTGCAGACCCTCCCCCTCGCTGCTCTGACAGATGACAACTTTATTATTTCAGATGGCAAATCCAGCCAGTTCTCCTAAGTCTATTAGGGAGCACGTGGACAGAGCTGCAGCCACAAACATGAATAAACACTCCTCTATCACCTCAGGGTGCACACAGACTGGACCTGTATCCTCATGAGGGGTTACTGAATGTTGGTCCATGTTGGAACAGACAAAAATGAGTCTTAAGAGCTGTTAATATTAGTATTTAATGAATGTAGAGTCCAGCTCTTTAGGGAAACAGTTCTCTCTACTTTATCCGCCAAAGGTTTTGGTTGTTTTGTCACTGCAGTATCTTGTCTTGTTTTTTTGTAAAATATCTTAATTCATCTATGTCATGTTAACTGTTTGTCATTTCACTCATTCACTTCAATTTTGGAAGTTTTCAGGGATTCTGCTTTTAAATGAAGATTTAAACATGGACCTACATAACATATGGACATAAAAAGTGCACACAGGTTGGCAAAGAAGATCTCTAACTGACAAACATCAGCTTTACTCTATTTCGTTAAAACAGTGTGAACAATCACCTTTGTGATTACAAAAATTGATGTGTTGTAGTGAGGAATATTTAAAAAAATGAAGAGAAGGCTCCTAACAATTTTGTGAGTCACATCAGTGACTTAAAATCAACGTGAAAATGCAGTAAGTCTCACCACTAAATAAGAAAGACGACGCGTTTATTCTGAAACAAACTGCAGAAATCTCAATGCCTTTTAAGCCCCAACACACACACACACAAAACCTGAAATTTTTGCTATCTTTTGAAGAACTACACTTTATCCACTGTTCATCAAACAAATAAGCATTTTTTTCAACAGGCTCAGGCTCAACTAAGCAGAGCAGATGAGTAGCACTGTGAAAAGAGGGACGGGTTAGAGCACTCATTCTGTCTGTTGGTTCAAGGATCCAATTTGGCCATGCCCCTGCTCAGACAAGCATCGCCCCAGTACATGTTGCCATGCTCTACTGCTGTGCCATGCTTTTTTGAAACACTGAATTAGACCTGTGAAATCAAGCTGAAATATCTCAAGATCCACTGCTGGACTGACCAGTGCTTTCATATATGGATCTGTGCAGATAACCCACATTTTTACAGAATTTATAGTACTAATAAACATTCAATACAGATGTTTGTTATTAGGAAAAGTATAAAATTAGTTATAAATTTACTATGGATACACTGGTGCATCGCTAACAGATATGGCAACTTAACCAGACTTTACTATGAATTTCTCTGGCCTGTCCCACGGTATTTTTACCCAGGTATTTGCTGTTCAGGATGACAGCAAACAAGTACTCGAAGATATTTTTTAGGGGCGCAGCACCCTTACTTTCCTAAAAATTCTAGGAGTGCATCTATAAAAAAACAGGGCTCAGGACACCTTGATAACACCAATATTTTATGACCTGAAATATAAATAGATAACTGCTGCTGAATATATGACCACATTTTAGTGATTTTGTAAATTCCTGTACTTTTTGCTTTTATGATTTATAAAAAATGGAGGGTCCAGTTTTTTAGCTCATTAGCTATTAAGAAAACATTTCAGTATCAGGTATTTGACAACCTAAGTTGAAGATGTCAAAAATCCTCACAGTAAGCCTCAGTACCTGTTCTGTTAATGGACATGTTGGACGTCCCTGCACGGGACAGCTTGTTGGCTGACACACGGTACAGGGAACCACCAATCCAGCACATGCTGCTTCCTCTCCAGTGCTGAGTGGATGACAGGTGTCTGTTCTGTGGAGCTCGAAGTCGATTCTGAAGAAAACTCCTGACAGCGGGATTAGAGAAAAACACAGAGACAAACAAATGGAAACATTTGGGTGAAAAAAAATTGTGTTTATTTTCGAAGCAGAAATACCACAATGACTTCACAGGGTATACAACTGAGTGTTCAGAGGAGGGTAAAGAGCAGGTGCTGGGGTGTTGTTTGTGGTTTTGTAATGAGTATAAATCGGATTCCTATGTTAGCAAACATGTATGTTTAAAAACAAGATTCAGTGTCAAAGTGACCTTCAAGTTTTGACCCCAAACTGTATGGAGTTATTCCTGAGTCAGAGTTTAAAGAACCCACATTACGCGTTTTTGAGTTTTATGTACCCTTTGGTGTGTTTTCTCCCCTCCCCTGTGATTGAGCACCTCTATCAACAAGACAAAATGTCCACTGTAAAATGTAAAATTCTCCAACACCAGTAGCTGTTGAAATGGCTTAAAAACTAGATCTTACCACTAAGAAGAAGGACAGTTATGCAACATTTTGTTCGCAGATGTAATACATAGCCTTCTGTAGATACTATTAAATCATTTTATTGTTGTGATCAAAAGAGGGCTACAGAAAGAGAAAATCAGGTCAAAGTTTTCCACTGTAACAACACTGCATCTGAGATAAGCATTATCTGCAGTTCGTACATTTTAAATTCACAAAATCTAAAGATTCTGCAGTAAGTGGTCACTGAGTAAGCAAAATGATGGTGGCATCTGACAGACTTTAAATCTGAAGTTTATTACCTCTGCCCAGAAAGTTTGTTTTTCCAGCATTTGTTGGATAGCTTGTTGACAAAATAACTCAAAAACTTATGAAAGGACTTTGATAACGTTTTCAGGGAATGTTGGTCATGACACAAGAAAAAGGTGATTTGTTTTGGTGGTGATCAGAATCTGTATGCTGATCCAGGAATATCATAAATGTGTTGTTAACATTGTGAGAAAGGGCAGTTTTTCACATTTTTGCTAATAACTCAATAGGTTCTCAACAGATTTTGATGACATTTTCAGGGAAAGTTGGGCTTGGCACGGGAAACATAATAAGAATTTGGTGGTTATCTGAATCCAGATGTGAATTTTAACTGATTTATTAACATTGTGAAATAGGGCAGTTTTCCACATTTTTGACAATAATTAGCCCGACAATGTTAAGAATTCTTTGGTGGAGGTTTGTGCCCTCAGAGCACCTCTAGTTGTAGATTTTAAAAGACAAAAGAAAACGTATAATTCTGGTTGCCATTGAACGTCACATGATTAAAAGGGTGGCATTCTTGAATCACTTGAATGGCATTGTCCTTTTTGCAATGTGACTATTGCATCTGCACACACAATTGTCATGTTTTAATGATGAACTCTTTAGCCCTGGGGCAGCATGGTGGCACAGCAGGTAGTGCACATGCCTAGTAGCAAGAAGGTTGCTGGTTCGAACCCTGTGTTGGTCAGGGCCTTTCTGTACAGAATTTGTGTGCTCTTCCCGTGCATGTGTGGGTTCTCTCCAGGCACTCCTGCTTCCTCCCACCGACCAAAAACATGTTCATTAAGTTAATAGGTGACTCCAAATTGCTCTTAGGTATGAGTGTGAGAATGAATGGTTGTCTGTCTCTCTATGTGCCCAATCTCAGCTGGGAAAGGCTCAGGCTCAGATAAGCGGTATAGATGATGGATGGATGGATGTTTCTTGTAATAACCTTAACCCTTGACTTCTAAAGTCTACTCAGTTCTTTCTTGCATTAGAGTTGAAAATTGTGCAAATTCAAAGAAAATCCTTGAAAGTCTTCTTGAAATATCACAAACACAAGCAACATGAGGCCCAGTGACCCTGACCTTTGACCTTCATAACTTTCAGTGGTTGCTCCTTGAGCCAGAGTAGACATTTGTGCTTAGTCTGAAGAAACCCCTTAAGGCACTCTTGAGATGCGGTAACAAGAAGGGCCAAACAGAGGGACTTACAACCCTAAACCATGTCCTGGCCCTAGCTATTTTCAGTTTAGAGGAAAAATAATCTTCTTGTTATATAATTGCTAAGATTATGTTTATTTTCACGAAAACCTGGAATAGTTATTATTGGCAGTTAGGTTCAATTGACATGGTGTATGTATGAGAGAGTTTTTACTCGTTTAACTTCCCAAACTGGAAAGATTATCTGTTCATCCCTCCCCCAGGTACACCCCTCTCCTCAGGCTCTTCCCTATATCTCCCCTCCTCACTTTATGTTTCCCATCCCCTCGTCCCTCCCTCCCTCTCTCTTCCTCCCATGTCACAGCACTCTGTTAAATTGCTCCTCTAATGGAAAGGACGGCAGTGTGGAAATGGAGAGAATTGAAAAGAGGAGAGGAGGAAATCAATGAGATAATAGGCAGGGCAGGGGGCCAGGGCAGCGAGGTTGGCCCCTACACTGGAGCGGACAGACCACACACACACATAAAACACACTCCTTACTACAGTATGTACAGTACAGACAATCACAGGCCTTTACACACGCGTGCCCACCATTCAGAAGTCACTCAGTAGAAGCGAAGTGTGTGATGCTGTGAGTGCGGTGTGTATGGGGCTGCCCGGTGGTGGTGGGGCGGTGCAGGGGTTATGGCGATAAATTGCGCTGTCCTGTCACTTCTATTTGGGGCGGATTGGGGCTGGTGTGCAGGGTGCCGCTGGAGGTAATTTGCTGCCGTATTTCAGATGGGCTGGAAATGGGTTTAGAGCGAGAGTTCATGCCTCCCATTACAGAGAGAAGAGAGGGTTACCCCGAATGCACGCAGCGCACAAAACAACTGACATGGATGCTTAACACTCTGCAGCCAGCGAGAGCAGCTACACTGTTACAAGTAACAAAAAAAACTGAGCAAAAACCAGCAAGCAGACACGTTCATGTACAGGATCTGCCTGACTGCGCGCCATAACTCAGAGGCACAGACACTCAGTTTCACAGATACAAGATCAGTGGCTGCCCTACACAGGGCAACAGCAGCCAGGGGAGCTGTAATGGAGGCTAATGTCGGAGCGCTGACTGCCACCCAGGGAGGCTTAAACAAGGAGCGGGCGGCCCGGGGAGCCACAATGGAGGTTAATGGGGATATGACATGAACAGTTAACACAGACAGCAGTTAACCCTGACACGGGGCTGCAGTCAGGGGGGGTGAAGGGGGTGTTACACCCCACTCTGTTAGAATGTTTGCACACTGTAGCCATATGGTGTCTGAAGCATGGTGAGTGAGTCTGCTCACATTTTGGTTCACTGCTGTTACAGTGTTCTTCTGTACAGTGTATACAGTCTGTAAAGTACTTAAATCGCTGCATGTATGAGTTATGTTCTACATACCAAGTTCACTTGCCTCACCTTGACTTCTCTTCAGAATGAATCTGTTTCTCTATAGCATTTGATTGCTTTAGACAGTTTTTATCAGTGCTTCCTAAAGTAAAGCCAATGGCCTTTGGGATAAACCCATTGGGTACCGCAGGTGGGTTTTGAGGTTGTTTATGATGAATAAAACACATAAAACTAGAAGCGCTTCAAAAGCACAAACCTCGGCCAAGGCATTTCCAACGTTAGCAGGTGACTTATTGTCAAAAATGTGGAAAACTGCCCTATCTCACACTGTTAACAAATCCCATGAAATCCACATCTGGATTCAGATAAGCACCAAAACCTGATCACTTATTCCTTCTGCCATGACCAACATTCCCTGAACATGTCATGAAAATCTGTTGAGAACTTATTGAGTTATTGGCAGGATAAGGGTCCAAGTGGAGAAGGTTGCCTTAAAGGGACAGGAGCTCCATCAGAGCATCCCCGACAGAAAGACAGTAGAGGGGAATCAAATGTGCTCTGTATGTGAAAACTAGAAGGTTTACTAAACTTAAGTGATTGTGAGCAAACCATAGCAGACATTGAAATGAAATATATGAGCCTGACTTTAAGAAAAAATGGGTTCTTTACACAGTCTTCCTCTGATAATGGGAGTGAAAGTAATCTAGTGTGAACTGGCATCTCAGTGATTTGGGAAAGTTATTCCTTTTTTGTGTTTGTTTGTTAATTTGTTTAGTTTAAGAGTTTCTTCTGTTTTTTTTTTTTGTTTTTTTTTTTTTGGGGGGGGGGGGGGGGCAGTCAGTGAAACTATTCTGCTTAATTCTGTGTGAAAAACTAGGGTGCAATTAAGATTGTATATATATATATATATATATTTTTTTTTTTTTTTTTAAATCATAAAAAAAGAAAAAAATACTCAAAATATGCCACTAAATCAAAAAAGATTCAGTCTTGTCTCTAAGTCAGTGGTTATCAAATGGTGTGCCTTGAGGCAAGTTTAGGTGTACCTTGGGAATATGTATCAATACTTTGCTGTCTCTCCAGTTTACCTAATCTTTAAAACTGTTCCTTGTGAAGTTTTAGTGTTTATTGCCAGATCTACTTTAGTTGATAAAACTAAAATATGTCTAGAAGGCTATTTTGCATGGATGTGAATGTGAAGTGCCTTGAGATTTTGGCTTGATCTTCATTGTGTCTCGGGCAAAATAAGTTTGAAAACTACTGTTCTAAGTTGCTCAACATTGCGCTGACTGTGAGTATCATATAGCAACATATCATGTAATGGTGCACAGGCTGATGCAGCTGGAGCAGTGTGAGTGCAGGCCAGAAGGAGAAACGGGATGAGGGGGGCATGCTTGTGCACAGCATGAGCAACTGGCCCTTATGGGTGCATCTTCATAGCCTATTGAAGTGTCTATGCTGGATCTCTCAGTCCTGTAATGCAGTTCTGCGTGTCTGAATTGAATCACAAAAGCAACAACTAATGGCCATGATAACAGAACAAAAGAACACTCAGACAGAGGACTTGTTTTTTTTTTTTTTGGAGAAAAGGGAGAAATGAAGGAGGGGACAAGGACATTCACAAACTCCCCAGAGACGAATGTAATCCGTGTGTGTGTTTGCGTACAAGCAGGTGTGTGCGTGCACTGCTCTGACCATGCGATGAGCAGATAAAGGAGAGCGCGATTCAGCACTACGGCTGCTGTTGATGAATGATCCGACTTTTGTTTTAGTGACAGGGAAGAATTTGGAGGGTCGCGCTGCTGCTCTGAATAATGCTGCTCTTGTCTATTTGTCTGCAACCCAAGCATTAGTAAGCTCATATTGGGAAACAGTTACCCTTGAAACAGAGCGCAGCAAAAATAGTCATCTGGCTAATTCTAACAGTGAGGAAGGACTGCTGCTCCTCTGCAGGCACTTAAAGGAAACCAAAGCAGGGCCATTACGCTTCAAGATGCCATCAAATACAACTTTAAGGGAGCCGACTATAATGAACAAAATCTACGTTAAGGGTACAAATGAACACTTAGAGAGTGATTGTGCAGTATACAGTATAGCAGGGTAAGATGGACAAGTATTCCTATTTCTTTAGTTTTTAGCTCAGTGGCTCCTCACTTCTGTCCTCTGAGTCCCCCACAGTTGTACCTTAGAAGAGTGGAGCCACCCCTCAACCCACAAGATCAGAAAGTGATGCAATCCTGTCTGTCAATTCTTACTGTGTCTATTGATTATATTCAGATAGAATAGGCCTACACACACAATCTATAATATACATTTAAGATTAAGAAACCAGTGAGCAAGCTACCACTGAATTTGGACAAGCTCAAATCTGACAAAGCCACCCCTCTGACATAAACCCCCAATGGCAGAACCCGATCATTGGTTGTAAAATGTGGTTTAAAGCCCATATTTTCCTCTTTTGAGTTTTACATACCCCTTGGTGTGTAATATTAATCTGATCCACTAGATAGACTTTTTAATTTTACATTTTACAAATCTATCTGGGCAACAGCCCCAAGGAAAGTGTTTGGGAATGGGCAGAACCTTTCGGACAGGTGATTGGACAATCCATTCATCAATAACATTCATTACGGGCCAATCAGATGGTGTAGTAGGTGGGTGCTACTGTCGTGGTGTAAAACAAAAAATGTAAGACCCTACGTAGAACAAACTCCCGCCAAAACATGTCTAAAGTTGCTCAAAAATGTCATTTCTATCAAGAAGTCCTTCAGGGTTGTTGTTTGTTCTTCATTTGGTAAAGAAATGAGGTCCAGATCTGATGAAACTGCTACTGAAGCTGTTGGCATCAGTGATAATCTTTGTACGAGCAGTCACTTCCTGCTCTAAAGGACGCTGATTGGGCTTTGCTGCTGTGGTCCGCTCACGATCGTAGATTGGAGCTTTACAAGAGTGGTCTCCCTGATTACAGACATTGAATCAGACCAATCCAGCTGCTGTGCAAGGTTAGTCTAACATGTCTCCTCGCACCTCTATGAACAAGACAAAAAGTAATCAGGACTTCACCTCATCCCCATGTTTATGGTGCCAGTAGCTGCCTAACACGTCTCTTTCTCCCAGCCCCTCGGCCCAGTAGATGAATGGAACAGCAAAAGAGAAAGATTACAACACATGATTGTATAAGTGATGGATAAACAACTGATGTGATAAGTAATGAGTAAATGAATGAATCTGGGATAAAAAAAAAAAAAGACGATGAATGGGGAATGAATGAAGGAAAAACAGGAGAGAAGTGAAGAAGAAGAGGTGCTGCTTCACTTTATTGCTCAGTCTCTTACATCCTGCACTGATCGATACTGAAGCACTAAAGGAGATGAGCGCCTCCACCAAGAAGGGTGTGTTTCTGTACGTGTGGCTAAATGAGTCTGAAAAGAAGTGTACTTATTTTAGGTTCTAAAGTTAAGTCTTGTTGGACAAATTAATAAACCAAAAAGAAGCTAAAAGGGTGAAAAACATGGCTGTAGAATTGAAAGACTTCAAACTGATTTCCAGGTAGATTTGGAAAGAATTCTCGTGTTGAGAGAGAGACACAAACAAATGCAGCAAATACATATTGGATTTAAAGAGAAGACGACGTGGAGAAAAAAGGTAGGGGTGTAAGAGCGATGATGGGAGGGCTGAGCTGTAATTTATCCTCTGGTGTGAATGCTTTACAGCTTTCTAAATTCAACTTCTGCTACTTTTAATGGAGTTAATGTTGAGATTATATCTATTTGCTGGTGGTAGGGGGTGAAATACTGCAGCTTAAAACAGCCTGCCGGCATTAAATCAACAGGCACACGTTCTGTGACTAAGAACAGGTGAGAGCAAAGCATTGTGGGTAGAAAGAGGGCATCTTCATGTGGACCTAGGCATGGAAAAAAAAAACTTGTATTAAGGGAAACAGTTATTTGAGGGTATCTGTAGGTGTAATCTAAAGTTGATTTTATCATGTTATAGGTTTAACTGAAAAGTCTAGAATTCTCTTTTCAGTGATGGTGCTTTAAAATATTGCTCAGGGGCAACTTCTGTAATGTGCTATTGACATTTGGTTTGATCTTGCATAGATATGGCAATATTTTTTAAATGAATTATTTTAAATAAATGAATAAGAGGGTTGGTGCAGCAGGTATTGTGGCTGGGGGGCTAAACTTGCAATTCATAGTTTAACCCATTACCAAGGGGCCATAAGCATTGGGTGATGACAAAATAATTATTTTTGATATTTGTCTGATTTCAATATATTCTTAAATCTAAAATCTAATGTACACTTTTCAGTGTTCGTAAGATTGTGTTTATTAAGTACAATGGGTTGATTATACTTAGATTATTCTAAAACACAAATCAAGTATCAAAGGACATTTTATTTTTTACATTCTGTTTTGTGTGTTTTCTTTTGTTTTGCAGGTTGCTCTTTTCTAGGAGTTTTAATTTGGTTATACAAAAAATCATGTTTGCTTTTGTTTGCCAGCGTGTGCTTATGCAACAATCAGCTGCTCCCACATGACTGACAGTTGACTTATGATAAGCTCTCATTTTTATTGAATACAGACATACCTTCACACAACACTGCAGGAAAAGACATATTTTATCTTTACTTAAACATTTTTCCTCTGTCCTCTGCTTTGATTCTTTGGATTCTCCATGTGTCTCTGGTGGGGAGGACTAGGGCTGGGCAATATTACCTAATCTCAGTATCACGATTAATTGAAGCTCTTACCTTGATTACGATTAATGAACGATTATTTTATGCTATGCTAGAACAAACTGGTGGTGTTACCAACAGTCATCGAAACACTCTTCCTGCAGTATTTACACTTAACTTCTTTCTGCTTGATGTCTTCTGCACAGAATCCAAAATGTGGCCAAACAGCAAAGACGGCATTTTTCTTGGCTACAAGGTCCTCTGATAGATTGGGGCTTGTCTCCTCCATGTTGGAGGCGCGTCCTTGGCTCTTTGCGAAAGTGAACGCAGACTGTATGGAGGGGGCGTGGTCATGTGACTTACACAGGGAAAATGATCAAAATAATTGACATGAGTGAAATTACATTGATTAGAGGGTCTAAACGTCGGTTTCGATTATTTTTCGATTAATTGCCCAGCCCTAGGGTGGAACTGAACTGAGAAAATGACTCGAGTAAAAGACCTGTGGACACTATTTAAGAGACATCAGATGAGGCTCTTGACTGCCCCTGCTTGGCTCCTTCTGGCAGTCTTATGGGCATTACACTTGGTTAGTAAAAAAAACTCACTAAGGCATAATATTGTATATCATGACACCGATGAAACTGAATCACTCGGGATTATATGGCATAAAGGTCCCGTGTCCTGGTGTGTTTGACCATTTATATCATGTCCTGGAAGTGTATTTAAAAGGGTTTGATGTAAGTTGAAAAAAAAAAGCACCATAGGAGAGGAACTGGACTGTAATTACAAACCACCACCAATTGGAAGGTCAAGGGTTCGAGCCCAGCTTTGGCTGCCACATGTCAATGTGTCCTTGGGCAAGACACTCAACCCTAAGCTATTCATAAAAAATACCTGGAGAAAAATGTAAGGCTAGGTCTTGTATTTTGTTTCAGATGGCCCTGAGGGAGGGTTTCAGCTATGAACAGGTCCACAGATAAGAGCAGGGAACATATGATGACAGGGTTCAGTGGGTCCGATGGGCCAAAGATGAAGACCGGCACTCAGTAGTTAAAAGCAGAGAATATAAGCTCATACTGCACTCAGTGGCTTCAAACTGATAAAAGTGAACGCTCTCCTGAGTTAAACAGATAGATAAGCAAGAGAAGAATGTACATTGATGGGTGCAAGGAGGGGGGATAATCCACTATCCCCGGGGACCCGACCTGTCCCCCTCCCTCACTATCTCTTCCCTCTCTTCTACACACTTGGTGATATTTCACGAGGTGTCACGGGGCTCAAATTGAAAATCCCTTGATGAATCAATATTTACTGCAGCAGCTAAATGAATAGTAATAAGTCACAAGAGTCCAGTCACAGCTCAAGCCCCTCTGTCTCACCAAATCTGGATTACACAAATGAAGCCCCATCACTACCAACACACACACTCACACAAAAACACACAGGAGAAAGGCAGATAAGAACAATAAGCTGCAATTAACAAAAGGCTCTGAAAAACAAATACATAAGTTCACCTAAAATGAAGAAGACAAATACTTATTTTGGGCGGAAGAAAAGCTCCTGAGGAGGATGCTAAAATAGTTTTGGACGTCTACACTATAATGATCCTGCCTACAGTAAAGAGGTGCCGACAAAGTCTATACTGTAACAGAAAAACAAAGTGGGCAGTATTCAAACAGTGCATGGTTGAGCCATTAAGAACAAATACCACAAATGGAAACGCACCATAACTGAAAAGCAGGAGGCCCAACAGTAAAACCATGGTGATGACGGCAAATCCAAAGCATTAAGTTAGATGGAAATCAAAAAAAATGGAGGCGAAACTTGCTGATTTACAGAAATATGATGGGTTCAAAGTTCAAATGAAATGTCCTGTAAAAAATACCTTACCCAAACTAACTAGGAGAGGAGCTGGACTGAAATTACAACCCCTATGGATATCCCAGATAGATACCCACTGCCCACATCTAGCTTCAGTTCTTCCTGCGAGTTGTCGGCCATGTTTGTTTACAACACAGTTGGAATTGACCTTGGGGGAGAGGAGAGTGTGGTTGTTGGTGAAGGAGTTGCTTAATATGTGGTGTGCTGTGTTGATGATCTTGTTGCACAACACATGTCATGGGAATAAAACTGTCTTCTATTTAGTCTGTTATTTATCATAATGTTTGGGGTCACACAGTTTTGAAATTGACTATATTCTAAAAACCATGTATTCCAGGTATTTCTAAGAGTTTTGTATGTTTCAATATGGTTAAGAGTTTAATATCTGAAGACCTGACTCAGTTAAGTGTTGAGGCTACTCTTTCAGGTCTTTACTCCATTATTTGACCTGCCAGATCATGTAGTCCTGTTTTAACTCTGCCCAAAACTAACTGTAAGCGATGAATTAATGTTTTCTATAACAATACCATGAAAAATATGTTATCATTGCAGTAATTCCCCAAACAAAATACGTTTTGCTTGAGTATGTTCCTACTTTGTAAATATGTGCGTCTTTCCTCTGTCTTACTTTGGACCTTTAAACAGCACCTGGGACATTAGTTAAAGAATTATTTCATTATTGTTGCACTAATTCAGGTTCATAAACTTGATTTTGGTTGCAGCTGGGGTATGTTATCTTATGATATAAAAAATTTATTCTAGTTTCCTCACACTGAGTACCCCTGATCCAGCTGTATTCACAGTTAGTCTGACATGCTCTGTTAAAGGTCCAGACACTTGAGGACCCCCTTCCCAGTCAGGGCCCAGTCTGCTCTGATTGGTTGACAGGTTTACTCTGAGGTAATTTTTCAGTTCAGCACTGCCAGGAGCCATATTGTCAAAAAAAAAGGGGAAGGGGGGGAAATTCAGAGAAATTCTGATGCTGTAGATTTTTTTCTTGAGCACAAAGGTACACTGTTATAAGGGGGGCACACGTAGAATACATTAAAGGGCATTTAAATATTGAAAAAAACAACAACACAGGCTCTTTAAAACAGAACTGTCTCCCCCAAAATGTCCCTGCAGTGGGAATCTTTCACCTTACACCACCGACAGTATGAAAATTTACACAATCAAGGACAGTTATTTTAGATTTGTTTGGAGCAATTCAGATATTGAAAAACAAATCATTTTTATTATTATTGCATATGCACTAGTTAGATAGCTCATTAAAAGTTAAATAATGACGGTGCAAGAATGATAATCAGCTGTCACTTTTAGTCAGTGATTATGGGCAGTATTTCCATGAAGACATTCTGATCAAGTAAACAAAACAGTTGGAGAAGTCTGTTTAGCCCTTTCATCCCCCTGAAGAGATGGAAGAGTGTTTAATAGCATTAATCCATTACGTACTCCTCTTTAGGTTTTCTGTCTTCTGTATAAATAGTTACAGTTCCAGCCTGTCTTGTCATATGTCTTTCATTCAAACCAGAGTTAAAACTTTGTTAAAAACAAGCAGTTAGTAACAGGGCTTGTCAGCTTTTCCATTGCACCAATCTATGAAAAGTGTTTCCTGTCCACAAGGAAGGTGCTCTAGAAGTATGTGACTTCACATGAAAGCTTTCAATATAAAGAGACAGCTTAAGTCACTGCACTTTTAATATAATTATTCACTGTGTAGTAAAGACTGACTGGGGCAGTAAACCTTGAGAAGTGAGGGGCTTAACGCAGAGATCTAAGTTGTAAAGACATTAAGACACCGACCAACTTTTCCCCTCTCACTTTGGGCATTCATACTGAGTGAGAAGCTTTCTCTGCTACAGAGGATTAATGTGGGGAGCAGAGTGGTGTAAATGGTTTATTGTCTGGGTTATCTACTGTATAAAAATGAGCTCCATAAATTCACAACCTCTTCCACTCATGCTGCACATGACGGTGACATAAAGATGGGGCGCTGCTCTCCACGGAAGAATATTAGACACTGAGATAAACCCGGACCTGCTCCAGAAGTGTGTATATGTGTGTTTGAGTTTATTGATATGGATTACCTTGCAGACTGGATCCTCTTGGTTCTCCATGCAAGGGCAGGGTTGTAGTGCGGGGTGTGCATAGTGCTGGAGCCCGGGCGGGTCACCATCTTGTAGCGTGTTCTGAAAACCCGCTGAGTTGGGGGGCTGCGGTGGGAGGTGAACGAGGCAGCAAGACCTGAGGAGAGAAGAGTTAGGTCAGTGTGAGAGTTTGACAATTTCCGGTAATCACTGCAACAGTTCAACAGTCGCTCAGTATCAGAAATAATCCACATATTAGTACACTTTTTATCTGAGTGAATACGGCTTTACATGCACACACACAGAGTAGTTTGTGTGAGGACTCTGGCAGGTGTGCTCTTTAATAAGCTTCACATATAAAAATGAAAGGGAATAACAAAGGCAGAATTTTTATGAGCCTAATAAATCACATCCTCTGTCTCTTTGCTCGCTTCCTTCATCTCTCCTGCCCGCTCTGCCTCTCTCCTCTACGCGATAAGTCTCATTCGTTATATCATTTCACAGATCCATCAGCACGCAGGCGTAAGAGAAGGAAGATCGGAGTAGGAAAAGGAGACTAAGTGTTGTTATTTATTTATTTATTTGCCTGTGTATCCATCATGTTGGTTTATGACGGCCTACGCTGGCCGACATCATTGCAGGAGGAAGGGAGATTTGCATTGAACATTGTATAGGTCTTGGTTTATCTAAAGCCTGATTCAGAAATACACAAAACTCCTGTATGTCTCGAGAAGCTTTCAGAGTGAGCAGCTTGGATGAACACAGGGATTAACACAGAAAGAGACACTTCAGAGTGAAATTTTTTCAAAGAAAAAAGGTGACAGGAGCACCCTACACACAGTGATGAGTTAATACAGAGTTTACTACAAGATAAAACTAAATGTTTGTTGTTGAGGTCAACTGAGCATGAATAGCACACTTTTTCAAAATTGTAGTGCTCAGTCAGCAGGACAATCTTTAAATATTTGTGGATGAAGCTAATCTTTATTTGGGATGTGATAATTGTGTACTCGGCAAAATGAAAGTGAGACTGTATTTTTAGCACTATGCTGCTGGCAGGAGGGAATGACGGCTGTGCCATTTACCAAAGTCATGCCAAAACAAGGACTTGTTGTAGATATTCTGTTTATAGCATGAAATCACCCTGAGCTTCATTTGTGGCTTGATTTCAAGGAGTCGGTTACACCATCTGCAGCAATTTATTGTCCTGGCCTCTATGCCAACAATTTCTGCATAGATGCAGAGCTGATCTCTGTCACTGTGGCTTAAGTTCAGGCTAATGCCATGAACCTTTTCAGTCCAAAACTATCACATTAAGACATGATGAACAAAGAACAAGACCTCCAGATCTTTTACAAAGGAGGAGTAAAAATTGGTGTTTTACAAGCTCTACTTTAAAGAAAGAAAAATAAATCCACAACTGAAACCTGGAGAGACAGACTGACTGAAATATGAATCATCTCATTGTATCTTAAATTATTCCACCAAAAAGACTGTCTTGCATGTCATCATCAGCGCTCCCTCCTCCCTCTACCAATCATTCTCTGAGGTGGTCAGTGACAGCACTCTGTCTTCCTAATGAGTAAAGAAGAGACAGAGTGAGGAGAGGTGTGAAAGAGGGATAACAAATGAGTTTATACCCGCCGAGAGGAGCTCATTTCCCATCACCTCTTTCACAAGTCTTTAATTGCCAATTGTGAGGATTGTTACCATTTTAATTAGCATCCAATAACAAACCGTGACCACAAGGGCTGCGGTGACAAACAATAAAATGATTCGATTTCCACTTCTACACATTCCAATCTCTCCCTCTCTGTCTTCCTCCCCCTCAGACGCTGTGGTTTCATTTGTCAGCCGGGATGCAGCTCTGGATCAGCTGGAGAATTCATCTCAGACTAACATTTACCGATGAACAAATCACTGCAAGCTGGGGGGGGCACTGGAGAACTGACTCTGAGCTGAGGACATGCACACAACTGTTCACTTAACATTGAGCATCAAACACATGTATAAATGCTCTGAATGTAAATAAACACATTTCTACTTATGTAGAAGTCTTATTAGTTAACATGTTGCAGTGTAGCGGAATCACTGCAACAAAATTCAACATGACTGTCCCGTATGACAGTGCAAATTAGTCCTGGATAACTGAGTGGTATACTATTGAGTCCAGAAACGGACAAATGAACTATAATTTTAGTACTTCAGGTGATAGTTCCATAATAGTTTGCTTGCTTTTCACTTGTACCATTAAGTGTTATTCTCTAAAAATTATGAAAAGAGTGTTAATTTTTTGGAGATTATCTTGATGAAAAAAGTGAAGCCCCATTAGCCTTTTGCTACAGGCAAACCTTGAGCAATAACTAGAAAGCAATAGGAGAGTGCAAACCTCTGCCAAGGTAGCTCACATATTGCTGTTACATCTAGCATCAATAGTTCCACAATAAAGTTACCATCATAATATCATTCCTTGACCCTGAAAACACACACCTCGCACTCAGAATCATGTTGATATTGTTATTAGTTAGGCAGTTATTGAGCAAAAAGTACTGTATGCTCATGGCGGTTACCTGGATCACCACCAAAATCTAACCACTTTTAAGCTGGGCCGTTGCCAACAGCTCCTAAATACTTCAGCAAAATCTATCTAGTAGTTTGCTAACAAACAAATAAACAGACAAACAAACAAATGCCATCAAAAACATAACCTCCTTGGCGGATGTAATCAAAACGAAATCACGGAAAAACTCATCAGCATTTTCCTGAGGGACACAGTGATGTCCTAAGTTAAGGGCTGACCTACAAAAATCAAGTGTAACTATACGTACATTTAAATAGTAAATAAACAGTTCCGCAGCACATTAAGGCATCTTGAGCAGTGAACTGCCTGATCCAACAGAGGGCGCTCCCAGTGCAACCTGACAGTCCACTGCTGTCTTGACCTTTAACAACAGGAAGTACACCTTGAGAAAATGGAGGAGAGGCAAGCAAAATTATGAAAGCATTTTGGGCTCCACACTGCTTAGGGCAAAATAAAAATTAAGAAAAAGACAGGGCTGTGTGTTGATAATGTGCAAAGTAGCTGGCTTACTGCTTATCCACAACAAATCCCCAGGCCCAAATGCAGCAGGGGAAAAGTGCTTAGCCCCATGCGCGTCCTCATCAACAGGCTCCCGGCCAGAAGCATGAAAAAAGACCATTCCTGACAAGATTGCAAGATACACACAAGGACATGTGGGCCACTATTGAGGTAAATATTAAAATGAGCTGATGTAAATGCCCTGTGTCTGTAGGCCGGGGCTGGTGGTATTAGCATAAGCACTAATCACCAAATATCTTCACTAATAAATAATGTGTTTTTGTTACTACTGTGCATGCTTGAAAAACAATCAAGTTTGATTTTTGAGAAAAGTGACAGCCCTACTGTGCAGTATGTTGTGCTTGCTTTGTCCCTATGTTTTGTCATTTGTGGAAAGACACCACTTTCTGCTCCTTCGTAGCACAGACAAATGCCAGAAAAAACATAACCTCATTGGCAGAGGTAATAAATGGGCAATGATTCAGGTCATGATCAAGCAGCCTTCGTGCACAAGCGTGCTAAAAAGTGTGTAATAGAGTGAAAGTCAGAAGAGGGTATTCAGGTGGGGATGTTGGGAGGGTTCTACTGTATTAGCTGCCTTACTTGTATCACTTTTTCTCCCGTAACCCATCTGTATTGTAGTCAGAGCTATTTGGGCGTACTGGCAGATGACAAATAGAGCTTGTCAAAGGTGCTGCCATGATTCTCCACCTCCCACCTTGTAAACGCCACCCTTATCCTCCCTCACCACCTCCCCCTCTCCTAGCATCCCTAACCAGCACCTCAATCTGTTGCTAAACCTCAGTTGAAACATCGTGACACCTGCCGTGTCCACACTGCTGTCACACAGCTGTTCCACCCCGGCTGCTGTTTAATGGCATCTATAGTGAGCTGTATTGTTAGTGTGTACTCCTGTAGTGTGTGTGAGTGTGTGTATGTGTGTGTGTGTGTCAGCAGGGATGGATGGACGCTGTTGCTCTGATTGTAAACCTCTGCAGGTTGTGTTGGTTGAGTGGCTCTGGGAGCAATGGGGTCTCAATCTTCCACCACAGAGCCATGACCAATGAGCATGAGAACACACACTCACACAAACACACACACTCACACATATACACCTGGGGTCTCAATCTTCCCCTAATAGACCTTTGACAGTGGCCTGCCTCACAGTGCCGGGGGAGCGCGGAGTGTTGCCCTGTGAAGCTGTGAAGACACCGTTTGCTAAGGCATGCAGCACGCACGTCGTCCATCTATCTCCCTCTGACTCACTGCTGTGAATCTACAGATAATCTACTCTGGGCTTACCCCAACATGGAAGGAACATCCCTCCTCCTGCAGGCAGCAAGTTTTCAAGTGACAGAGCCCTAACACAGGGTTAGGTTGAGCTGTTCATACACCCTTGGAATCTTTTAATATAGATTTGCCTTTTGGTTGTTCAAGATGTTTGCCGGTAAAGTTGCAGAGATCTATGCCGCCATCAACACAATGATCTCATCCACTGTGGGAGCCTGCATGCATCAGATAGGTTTATAATATGGAGTGATATATTACAATACCTTGCTTCATAAATTGGTATTGGGCAGTGCTTCCAAAAGTGTCAGCAGTGGCTCCCTGGTGGACCCTAGAGGTGCTGCAGTTTACTGTACTGCAATGGGAATTTAATTTTATTTCAATCAGAGACCCAAGATAGGTTGTTCAAGTGGGTTTTCTGTTTCAATCCAAATCTCTGAATTTTTTATTCATTTTTTAAAACTATTTTGAAATTCAAATGATCTACAGTTGCTAAGAGTTTAAAAAATTACCAAACAGTTTACCTGAACAGCCCATTTTATTCTTTATTTAAAACTAGTGTGTTTGAATTTCCTCAAGGTGGTAGAACACTTCTATGAACAAGACAGAGGCTTCCCCCTCCTCATGGCGCCAGCAGTGTATGATCTTGCCATTTTGTTTCATAGGTAGTTAACCAAAGTACCTGACGAAAGTTTGTCTTATCTTGGTTGTATAAAGGAGTTGGTCTTCTTAATACAAAAGGCAAATGGAAAATTGGTGCATCTTTCTCTATAAGGCCACACTGAACACGCTTCCCTCTTACTCATGTTCCCGGCTGACACAGAGGACTTTCAGTGGCTGTGGTCTCATGGATCACTCATGTATATTGTTTCTCTTATTCGCTCTGTCTTTGGAAAAGAGCTTTTAATGTCTTTGTTACATCATCTTGGTCTGACTTGTAGAATCACCCTAAAGTAGCGCTTTGTATTATTTCAGAGCATTTCAAAGACAGAGTTAAGGATCATCTGACCAGTTTACTGTTTGTACTTGTTTTATGTCTGAATGCTGACTTAATGTTTGATGAAATCTTTGTGTGCTAATCTTTTGTTTATCTGTATGAAACATTTGTACTGCTGTCTTGGGCAGGACTCCCTTGCAAAATGGATCTTTGTGTCTCCATAGGAACCTTCCAGGTAAAATAAATTTAAATAAAAAAAAATGTGTTCTATGGCCCTCAAAGGTCATTTAAACACTGTCTGCAATGATTTAAAAATCCTTTGAAGGGCTAAAAATGTTGGTTTCTGCCCTCCAACAAAATGAAAGAAGTGTCACTGACCTCAGTTGTAAATGAGAGAGGAGAGTATGATTTACATCACAGAATACTGGACTAATATCCTGACTTTGAAATGTAACTTTATAAAACAAGCTCTTTAAACTAAATCAAATATGTTTTCCACATTTATCCTCTCTTTGATATACAAGGCTGATCCTCTTCCATGAGTCCAACTGAGGACTCCACCTTAAGTCGTGACAAATCACCAATGTATACGCTGCTTTATCAGCATAAAGCTGCAAATGTTCCACCACATGAGTGGGTATGGAAGTGTTGAACCAGAGTCACATCCTTAAGATGACTGAGCCTCTTCTAAGTGATGTGGACTAGACTTTAGGTGAAGCTGTCTGCTGCTATGGAGCTTTTCTATCCTCAGCCCTCTGACTGGGGCTACTGACAGGGCACAGCATCCCCATCCCCCTTCTCCATCCTCTTAGGGATCCCCCAAGTGATCCCCCTCTCTGTACCTGACGGCTAATTCAGTGAACAGCGGTCTCTGTCTGCCCCCTCCCTGGGACGAGTCGATGGATAATAAATCTTATTATTGACAGCTCCTGTTCCCCCTGCCATCTCGTGTCCCCGTCCCCTGGGGCTCATCTTCTGACTCCCACTGCTCCAGCGCTGGTACAGAAGACAGCCGTGCCATGCTAACATCAGACTTAACAAGGGAGTTACTATAGTTTAATAACTCAGTGTGGTTATGATAATACGATCTCTGCATGTCTGACATCCAGCAGCACTTTCTGACAGACTACCCAGAGTTGTCCACAGAGTTTGAGACTCCACCCTGCCAAAGCAGAGCTGCGTTCCATGGTCTTAAAAATACTGCATCATGAAACTTATCTGACTATATCATGTGCACCTAGAGTACGGCAAGTGTAACAGGATATTAATACAAGAACATATACAAGGCCAGTGGGTTCACTGTTGCAGGATGTGGATCCATTTAAAATTCCTGACCCTCTGTCAGAGTCCAGATTAGTAATTGAGTGAGATTAATGTGTCATTTAGTGGTTTGATGCATATGCAACTGGGGTATAAATGACTTCTCCAGCCAAAATAGCACTGAATGAAAATAGCTGCTGATATCTCTGCCTGCATTAGTATAAAATAAGTTTTCCCTGCCTTTAGTCCAACTTTGATTAATAAATGTATAAATACACAATTACACTAAGAACAATGTGACCCACAGAATTATACTGGCCTTAGGGGGTAGAGGTGCCAGTAGGGGTCATCACATAGATTAAGCTTTTTTTGTTTGTTTGTTTGGGTTTCTCTGCTCTTTTGAGAGTTTTCATCAGTTATGCATTCTGTAAAGATCCTCAAATAACAACATGTACTCGAAAAAAAACTTTACATGATATTTGTAACAACAGTAATGAGCTGCATGTGTAAAGCTGAGGAGTTCATTCTTGAACGCAGGGGTAGAGAATAACCTGCAAGTCCAAGGAAACAACTTTGAAGGAGATGAAGCAACTGCAATATAGCACCTAACTCCTCTTACGCTCCCTCTTCTAACCAGGAGGCCGCAGTGTAAAAACGAAACTTAACTCAACAACTCCTACTGGGGCTTAACACAAGACAGGACACAGTGAAAAGGCTAAAGAGAGGTACAGGTCAGCTCAAAAAAGGAGGGACTTATTTATTACAAAAATAAATAAATAAGACTATATTCATCACTGCCGGCATCAGATGAAATAAAGGCATCTCAGATACCAGCTTTATTTTGAAATCCCCTGTGTGTCAGTTTCCACCCAGCCGCTCCACTTCCTTTGAGATCAAACAGGCTGGCTGGAAGCAGAAGCTAACAGCTTCAGCCTCAGACATCTTCCTTCACTTTATATATCACCTACCATAATTTTTCATATATAATACGCCCTCATTTATAACACGGACCCCATTTTTTCATGCTTTTTTCCAGGAAAAACCCTGTATTTAAATATAACACACACCCACATTTTGTCCAAACCTTACTCTCTTAGACAACTCAAAAATTACCTTTATTAAAAGTTTTAATCAATGAAATTTCAGTATTTTCACAACAAATACCGTACACGATTTTCTCTCTCAACCAGATGCGGAGCTACCTTGTGCTTCACGCATGCGCACTTCTGCCAGAGCATGCACAGTCGAAGTGTACTGGCCAATCAGAGAGCAGCCGAAACATATACAGCAACAATACATGTCGGTGGTACTGTAACGCTTGAGAATTACACAATCATTACACAAAGGTAAACTAATTAAGACCCAAAATATTGGACTAGAACAGTTTAACAGTCAGTTTAATAAGAATTGCGAAAGTCTGACAGTAATGTTTCGCAGAAAGAGAGAATATTTCAGTTTTTTGTATCAGATGTGTTGTAATCGCGATGTTGGTGAGACAAAATATTTTACATACAGTATTTTGCTTGTGCTTGTGTATAACACACACCCGAAAATCAGACCTTATTTAAGAGCAAAAAAATGCATGTTATATACAAGAAATGACGGTATGTAGCACTGTAGTGGTTCTGTAACAGACTGTAGGTAAAAAGAAAGTGAAATACCCACTGTCAGGTTTCTGTGTCAGATTTAATCTGATTAAATCTCATAACTTCAAGAAATTACAAATGAAGTACATGCTTTGATGTTTAGAAATGCAGAAAAAACTATCAAGTATACATCTGCATCAATGAATCCAAAAATGAACTGTCAAATAGAAAAAAGAGGACACGAGACAGAATCATGATTTTGAAGGTTCCAGAAAAGGAACAAGTTAATGTTTCAAATTAATCAGAGCACAGAAAAAGCTAAAGGTTCTTTAAAAAACTGTGGTGCCTAAGTCATTATGTGTAAATAAATACAAATATAATATATATATAATATAACAATATTTGTGATGAAAATTGTATTTTAGGGGGCATTAGTTCTACATATTTGTAAAAAAAAAAAAATTATAATAATTACAAGGCTCTAAAAGGCAAAATCCTACTTTTTGTTATGACATCAAAAAAGAGGATTGCTCTTTTTTTCTATGTAAAATTGAAGCACCTTTGCAATGACAGTCAAAACTGCTTATTTTCTTATTCCAAATGTAACTGTGCTAAATTTGTACAAATATCAAATATTGCCAATATCCTATCATTGTCTGAAGAATGGATATCAGATTATATTGTGGTGAAAATGGTGATTAGCACCACGACAATTAATTAATTTTTCACCCCAATGAAATAGAGAGCCTCCAAAAACTAACACAGATATAAGTTTTACAGAAGATGTTCCTGTGTCGGGCACTGAAAATTAGTCTACTTACACACTGAGTACACACAGAATGATTGCCGGTGGCAGTGGTGACATTAACTATCATGTAACTACATTAAAAAGATGAAGATGAAGAATAAAACGCAGTGGAGGTGTAAGTTACGGTAAATATTCTTTGATCGTGTCAGTAAATCTGCATTAGACGTTGATTAATTTCTAAAAACTAAAAACAGATCTAAAAACAGATCTGTCTCGAGAGAATCGAGGTTACTGCATTTGTAAGGACAGACAGATGGCTTGACATTAATCAATTACTCCTCAGTTCTGTTCCGTGTCATGACCAAATTAACACCTGCCTGCAAGTGAGACGCCTGAGAATAAACAGTATTATATTTAACAAAGTATTTCTGTATGAAGGACCGGCTTCACTCTCACAGAGAAGTACTGAGACGTATGTGGATGAAGAGTTAGACTGACTGACAGGCTGATGGCTGTGTGGGGGCCACGCACTGACACGGGAGGCCCCTGGTGCGTGCCCTCAGCTGTCAGCCCGCTTGGTGGTGATGTCATCACACAGAGGCGTGTTCAAGGGGGTACGAGTGTGTTTTGGGAAGGAGCTGGGTGGTGGTGGTGATGATGAGGGGGAGGAAGCTACTGGCTTGTGGCCTCGTCCATCATCGCAGTGGAGCCATCAGCTGTAACTTATACCGGCTGACCCGGGGAACCTCAGGCCAGCCAGAGGAAGGGAATTCTTCTAATCAGCCGCATGGCAAATAAAAACACAAATGTTTGCTGGAAGGCTGTTGCTATGATTTAAAGTGTTTATGACATGCATAGGTCTACAAAATAGGGTAACAAGAAAGATTAAACCATGCCAAATTAAAAAAAAGATAAAAACAAAATGGTTTGAAGTGAAGAAAAAATAAAATAAATTGCAAGGAAATAAAAATAAATTAAAAAACACTCTAAAAAAAAAAAGAGCAGTTACACAAGAGCAGTGGTTTTCAAACTTTTCTTGCCTAAGCCACACCGATTTGATAAATAATGCTGATGTGCTTGGAGTTCTATCCCTTTTAAGAACTGAGAAATGTCTGTGTACCAGTGATACAAATAAAATGACACTGCTGCTACAGGACCTATGAGATTCAACGGCATTAGGCCCTGTGTTCACAGGAAGTGGATTTTGTGCTGGCAGAGTATGTTTTCAATTCAAAACCAACGTAGTTTAGCGTTCTCAGCACCCTGGACTGAAGAAAGCCCTCAGTGTCAGATGATTATTTTTTATCACCCCACTCCAAGCGCACTGCGTTGAAAACAGCTCAACTTCTGAGAGTGCACAGTGCTCATCAATGTCAATTCTCCTGCATCAACCCATCAAAGTCAAGAAGGGGCAGGACTTCTGCTGTTCGCATTGAATACAACAATAGAGGGGGAAATGAGATGTCTCGTATTTACAAGGAACTTTCTCCTGGCCTTCAACTTCTGTCAGTGATTTCTTGCCTCTGTTTTCATGACTTCTAGGTGTCATTTTTGTAAATTAAATAAAACAAGATGAAAACAGAGCAATTTTAAATGGTTTTACTGGTGGTATTGCTAAACAGTCAGGGCAGTCAGGGGAAAGACACAGGCATCCTCAACCCTTGTTATCTGGCAACATTATGTCCCAACCAGCAGCACTCTGAAACTGAGACTTAGAGTGAACAGGAAAAACACTCCCTGTGGACACAAGCCCTCAATGCCAAGCTCAAATATAATTAATATGCATGTTTCAAAAAATGCAGAACAGAATCCGTTTTAATCTCTGTACCAAACTCATTGTTCTGTTTACAGCAAATCTCTTTAATGTTTTATAAGGACTTCATATATCATGACATGTGGTCATACTGTTACCAAGGCACACCAGTGTGCCCTGACTCACCATGAGAGTGACTGAGTAAGATACTTCTGTTTCATTTTTAAATGCAAGTATAGACTTTTGTCATTGGTAGGAAAAATCTTGATATTGTACTAATCTATATATTTGGTAAAAAAAAATGTGTTTTCACATTTGCATCCTACAGACTGACTCACTGGGTCTCCAGCCCACAAAGACTTTTAAGTACACAACAGTGCAGCAGGACTAAGTAGAGGTGTTACAGTGAATGTATTCGTACCAAACCGTTTCTGTATGGTCCAGACATGTACCAAACGAATACATGCATTCCTCAAAACCTAGATTTTTATGTACCATTATTCTCTTAGCACTTAGCGTGAGTGCACTTTCATGGGGACTCCACAGTGGCATACAGATCATTTTGTGATGTGACAAACATCATTGCCCTGCTGAAGATAGAGTTGTTCCGTTTCCGAAACTGCTCCGATACTGCCGAAAATGCTGGCATCGGTATCAGCGAGTACTGGAGTCCAGGCACCATCCGATACCACAGAGCTCCAAATGTCCAGGGTAAAGCTGACTGCATGCTCATTTTCTGCTACTGATGTTAGCCGTAAGGGTGTATTAGCTGTATGTGTGTAACGCTGCCTGGTTGGAGCTCTCAGCGTGTTCGCAATCTGTGATTGGGGGCAAGCGGTGATTTGGTTCATAATCCATTGCATAGCGTTGCATTGTACTTTGTGTTGTATTATATACGTCCTCTTTTTACACAAATACGGTGGACGTTGGAGAGCCGCTTTGTGCATGCTCGTCTTCTGCTACTGATGTTAGCTGTAAGGCTGTATTAGCCGTATGGGTGTAACGCTGGCTGGTTGGAGCTCTCAGCGTGTTTGCAATCTGTGATTGGGGGCAAGCGGTGATTTGGTTCATAATCCACTGTATAGCGTTGCATTATACTTTGTGTTGTATTATATGCTTCCTCTTTTTCCGCAACTACAGTGGACGGTAGAGAGCTGCTTTGCGCATGCTCCCTTTATTGCTAAGCATTAAAGGGAGTATGTTTATGTTTATTTTTGCTGCTGTTATTCTGTGAGCGATACCACCTGCTGAAGCCAAATTCCTTGTATGTCACAAACATACTTGGCCAATAAAGATGATTCTGATTCTGATTCTGATTCTGGGTAATGTAGTCAATATAATTATTCTGAGCCGGCTTTAATACGATTTTGAATGATGGTACAGGCTTCTGTTTTTTTAAAATAAAATGGCTTGAATTTGCTTTATTTAATACATGTTTTACAAAGGGTTTAACCTAAGCCAGGCCTTACCACAATGATAATAATATCACAGTCATGCAGGCGTCGTATGATATTTTTTTATAGCATACTGGTGTCGGATCGGTACTCGGTATCGGCACTCGGTATCGGCCAATACCCACAGCACAAGTATTGTGTCGGTATCGGTATCGAGAGGGAAAAATGGTATCGGAACATCTCTAGCTGAAGATCAATATGAAAAGATACAGGAGGGGCCTCACACACAAACACAATCACAAAAACACAGCTTTGCTCTCTAATGTCCCATTTTGCCCTTCACATGCCAGTTTTACCACCTCTGATGCCTGCACAGAGATTTTTTAACATGGTGACATGAATAAGCCTGTGACACTGAAATTAAAGGCAAGATGTAAGAATGAATGGAATGAACACTGTGCCACTGTGAAAGGGGCTAAAATGCTTCAAAAAGCCTGTATTTGAGCTTAAGGTCACACATTACCTTTAATAAATTCATTCCCCTGACTGTTGAGCTATACCAAAATAAAAAACAAGAAAAATGAAACTTTTTACTGTTTCAAAAACTTTCATCTAAATCAATGTTAGCACATTTTAAGAAGACCATACATGCCTAAGTATTTTTCCAATTGTTGAATGATATATAGCATAAGTAGAGCTGATGACATCCTTGATGAATAATTGAATGATAATAGCCCCCATGCAAGATTTTCCAGAGTAGCCATATGCTCTTATAGCCGTAAAGAACATCAATAACGTGAATAAGACATGATGAAAACATGCATTTCCTTTGAACCCAACCTTGACCCTGACCCCAACCTGGCAAGCTGACAGTGTCCCCACGATGATCAGAACTCAGGTTTTGATTCGACACAAACATTTCATGTCCGTTCCGTGATGTGTGTGTCACACGCATAGTGTCGTGTTGGGTCAAAGGGGATGACTGTGGCTGTCAATCAGCAGATCCCATTAGACACATCAGGAGGAAGAGCCCGGGGCTTTGTCCACTTAAGGACTGCCATTATTACATATGTTACATGTGCATCTGTTTGTCGAGTGCATGTGTGTGTGTGTGTGTGTGTGTGTGTGTGTGTGTGGGTGTGTGTGTGAAAGAGACAGACAGTGAAAGCATGTGGGGGTTAGTGCAGCTCATAAAACCATTTCCAAGTGTGACTGAGGCACCTGAAGGTTAAGTGAGTGCATCCCTGTGGGGAAACATAAGATTCCACAGGGAGGTGAACCTCTGCCCCCAACGAAACACGTCAAAACCACCAAGAAAGTGAGCACAGGAGACATGACAGCACCCAGGATGTTTTCTGGGGTGAGGGAGAGCCTTATGAATGATGGTTCAGAAATAAATAAGCAAACAAAAGAAACAATTGATGGCTCGGAGGATGGAATCTTTATAGTTAATGTTCTTCTGTTTTGTGGAGTTGGTAGAGGGGTAATTAGGCATGCACACCATTATGGGTATGATTTCAATATCAGATATAAACATTTCTGCCAATATTTTGGCCTTGTTGTCATTTAGTTTATAGAGTGTTTGCATATTTATTTCAAAATGAAAGTATGACACAAAATATGGCTGATCTTTAGTCATCAGATAGCTTATTCATTGTTTTCTCTTAAAGGTAAGCTCGGATATTGCTGCTATTCTGTCTGCAAAACACAATGACATCACTTAATAAAAAACCAATGCAATCTCACAGAAAAGAAAAAGAAAAGGAACTTAAAGTGATGAATGGGGGGTGGGTCTAGAGCAGATAGACCCATTGAACATGACCGTCTCACATTGTTCATTTCAAAATTTAACTGCTTGTGGAAAAAAGTAAAATTTTCTTCTTCTTTTGGAGAACTGAAGAGAACAGTAACACCACCCGGGGGCAACAATGCAAATAAAGGGGCAATGGGGTGATTTTGATCTCCATGTTGCTTTTGAATGAAAGTTTTAACATTCTAAGTAGTCGTAATAGTTTGCATCATAGGTGTCTATATCGATAACATTCTTGCTCTGAAATAAAGTAGTTTGGAGAAAGAAGATATGATGTGCATGCGTGGGCCTGCAGTGTGTGTTGGTTACTGAGTGATGTACTGAGGACACATGCAGGGCCATGCAGCAGGACCGTGTCTCAGTCAGCACACACACACTCACACGGACAGCAGGGCAGCTCAGTGGTGTAGATTTAAACCAGGACTGAGGTTCTGGTTGCAGATGCCAGCACGGTGGGCATCCATCATGCTACTGATTCTTTTGGACCAGTGAGTGATGGACCTCAGTCAGCCGGTCGGACACCGTCCCACAACTTCTGTTTCAGCCGCTAAATGAGAGACAAGGGGGTGATGTACACGCCCCGTGGGAGACACTTGAGCATCCCAAATGTGTGAGGGTGATAAAGGAGGAGGGAAGCAGAGCATGGGTCAAGGAAAGAGGGGTGGTGGTGGGGTCAAACAAGAATCGCAATGACTGACGGTGGTTGGGCTCGGTACAAGAATTTAGTGTTATAAAAACTCCAGTCCATCCAAGTCAGCATTAGGGGGGTGGGATTATTACTGTTGATACAATACCCTTATATATACTCCTCCATGATCTGAGTCCAAACTAACACCGCTATCAATACTTTTCTATATTTAAAGAAAAGAGTTGTTTCGGTTTCTAACTGGTATATTTGTTTTTGTTTTGAAATGAAGAAATATAAACACATTTAATCTCCAAACAACTGCATGAATTTGATTTATAACACAGAGGTTCCTTCACTTAAAGTTATGTTTGAACACACCATGAAAATGTTCATTTTAACTCTCCTAAAAGTCATTTTAATGACTAAAACTACAACATTTTAGAATGTAACTTCATTATTTAACCAGTTTCAACACAGATCCTAACACTGGGTTTCTTTTGTTCATTAGTAGGACTCATTCCTTAGTTTGGGCAATCTTATCTTGGCCACTTTTTGAGGAACAAGATGACTGACCCATGGCAGCAGCAGATGAGTTCAATATATTTTTAATGAACAGTAGAAAATGCTACATTTTATCATAGAGCCCAAAGTTTACAGCTGCTAATGTTCATAAACCCTCTGGTTTTCACACACTGAGAGCCCCTGATCCAGCTGTATTCTCAGTCTGTCTGAGACGCTCTGTTAAAGCTCCTGTCACTTTAAGTTCCCCTTCCCAAAGTGATCCCAGTCCACTCTGATTACAGCAGTAAACAGATCACTCTTAATCCACAGTTTATTTAAACATGGCGCAGTATGTGTTTTTGTTTTAGCTCCTGTCACATGGGAATAACCAATCAACAGACTGTAGCGATTTTAGCTCCACCCATTATGGGTTGGTTATTTGGTTATTTTCCCCTCACTGGATGGTGGAAACCTCCGTAATTGCGTACCGTACTGAGTCAAATTGAACCAGACTGCTTGGTGGAAACACAGCATTAGAAGGCTAAAGGCTGTTATGGAAACAGGTACCAAACTTTTGGTATATTTGTTGAGGTAAACATGATTGTCTCTTTTTGCTTACTTTACTAAGGTGCAGTAATTGACACAACTATGTTGGACTCAGGCTAATGAGAAAGATTATAGGGCAAAGAATGACATACTCCTCTTAGTGACACCATTGTATCCTTTACATGGTTGATAGCTCTGCTTATTTGATTTATTGAACAAACTTTGTTTTTTAAAATACCTTTTTGTCTCCTTAATGTAAAATTTCTTTTCTTTTTTTGCTTGAATGCAGTTGTTTAACTTTTACTCTTTTAAAACAAGTAATTAAACATTTGTTTCTTTAGAATTCAACTACTCCTATTTTTATCCATGTTCCACTCTGTCTTTGACGACAGCATTAGGATGATAAATCACAGGGTAACTGTAAAGGTTTGTGTGTCCAATAATATATAGAGTATAGATTTACACATGACTCTTGGCAGTAACACTGATATTTGACCTTTGAGTCTGAATGTAATGAAGAGGGCCTGCTGAAATAACTACAGAACTTGTGTCTGAAGGTTCACTTGGCCTGGGGCCACGGTCAGCTCAGTAACACAGGGTCGGTCCCTTGACATGGAACAGCATTTACCGGGGTGAAAAATGAGGGTGCAGAGGGCAAAGTTCAAGAGGGAGAAAGGGGAGCGATGGCGTGACGAGGGAAAGTCAGGACTCTTGTGCATGGGTGCTAATTTGGTGAGGGCAGGGGGCCAAGGCTGGCACACACCCCCGTCTGATTCTTTAAAAGAGCAGCAGGTGGTCAGAAGAAAACAGGCTCTGAATAAACAAAAAGACCTTTTAAATATTCTCTATGCCTCTCTCCCTCATCAACACAACACTAACAAAAATATATTCTTTATTTAGTCTGTAATAAATAAGAGACACTGCTAATGTCTTCATGAGTGTCCTGATCTAGAGTACCCTTCTCTTTTGCAGCATCTTCTCCAACCCACCAACAGCCCCTCATACCACGGCGGCATTCTGGGTGCAGCTGCCAGGACCTAATTGGTCCCTTTGGGCTGGGAAAGAGTTGGCAGAGGCACGCTAAAATGCTGATCACAACCAGGGGGAGCAGGCATCTGCTCAGAGCAGACATCACTGAACCACTGGCACCGCTCACTGACAAACATTCAGACCCATATGCATCAATAAAGGTCCTTCAAAGTCA
Organism: Cetoscarus ocellatus; assembly: GCA_037902135.1. NCBI lineage: Eukaryota > Metazoa > Chordata > Actinopteri > Labriformes > Labridae > Cetoscarus > Cetoscarus ocellatus. The sequence goes on from JBAMNC010001023.1 coordinate 575,598, forward strand.
CAGCAGTTACAGCCAAAGTTCAGTGCAATGAGAAAAATATCAGTAGACGTTGGTGGCGCAGTCTAATAGTGCACTTGGTTGGTAGTCAGAGGGTTGCAGGTCTGAGCCCAGCTCCAGCAGTCACATGGCGATGGGTCCTTGGGCAAGACACTGAACCCCAAGTTGCCATCACTGCTGCGTCTGTGGTGTTTAAATGGGCATGAAAGGGCGTGAATGTGTGAGCTGATACTGATGGACAACTGCCATAGAAACTCCAACCATCAATGAGTGAATGGGTGTGAATGAGTAGATGTGACCTGCGGTGTAAAGCTGCTTTCAGTAGTCAAAGACCAGAAAGCACTATATAAGCTCAAGTCCATATAGTCCATTTACGTGTTTTCACTATCAAAATCATGGGAAACACTCACTTACCGGACCTTTTAGGTACACCCATCCAACACACACAAATAGCTAATCACATAACTGTAACTCAATACCTTTAGACAGGTAGACATGGTCACAACAACCTGCTGAGGGTCAAACTGAGCATCAGAAGGGAGTGGAAAGGTGATTGAAGTGACTTTGAATGTTGCATGGTTGTTGGTACCAAACAAACAAGCTGGTCTGAGATTTTCAGAAATCTGCTGATCTACTGAGATTTTACACACAATCATATCTAGGATTTACAGAGAATTATCTGAAAAAGAGGAAATATCCAGTGAGTTGCAGTTCTCTGGGCAAAAACGCCTTGCTGATGCCAGAGGTCAGAGGAGAATGGCCAGAGCGGTTCAACGTGACAGAAAGGCTAAAAGAACAGAAATAACCTTTCATTACGACCACAGTATGCAGAAGACCATATCTGAATGCATAATCTGGCAGCAGCAGATCATTCCTGTCAGCTAAGAACGGGAAACCAAGGGCACAATTTCCTGAAGCTCAAATTGGACAAAAGGACACTAGAGCAAATGTTGCTTGGTCTGATGAGTCTGCGTCTCTGCTCTCACATTCAGATGGAGGGGCCAGAATCTGGCATGATGGCAATGGTGTTGTTTTAGGCTGGTGGTGGTGGAATGGTGTTGGGGGAATTTTTGACACTCTTTGTGCTCTTTAGTACCAACAGAGCATTATCTAAACCTCACAGCCTGCCTGAGTATAGTTTCTGACCATGTCCATCCATTTATAAACACAGTGTACTTATCGTCTGATTGCTACTCCCAGCAGGATAACACCCCATGCCATGAAACTCAGATCATCTCAAATGAGTTTCTTGAATATGACAACGAGTTTACTTTCCTACCATGGCCTCCACAGTCACCAGATCTTGTATCATGGATGTGCAGCTGACAAATCTGCAGCCACTGTGTGATGCTATCATGTCAATATAGACCAAAATCTCTGAGGATTGTTTTCAGCACGTCAGTTTTAGGGCAAAAATGGGGTCAACCCAGTTAGAGCAAGGTGCACCTAATAAAGTGGCCAGTAAATGTACATGTCAGGCATAATTTAAAGGTGCACCATTGGGTCAGTTGGTGACTACAATTGGATCTGAGTTGTGGGCTGATTCTTCTCTCAAATGAAGCAGATTTGAAATGCACACACATAGACCATTTCATGCTGTGTGCACAGTAACAGTAATAGTAACTTTTGCCAATTCTGAACTTAGTGCATACATTTATATTCAGGAACAATTTTGATTTCTGAATTTATGATTTTTTGCTTTTACTCAAGCTAAAACCTCCAGTTTTTCAAAGCTAAAATGCAAAAACCTTAAATTTCTTTCATGTCATCTTGGAGTTGTCTGCAGAGGTACCAAAAGTCTTCAAAATATCAGAGGAAACTAAAAACAAAAATTTAAAAAGTGAAATTTTGACAGCATTTCAAAACTTGGAGACACAGCATTTGTAAGATGGTTATACAATCCCTACACTATGGTAATTTAACATATGTATCTCCTAACTGTTCATTTATAAGTACGAACTCATTAAGACCAGAATGCACTGAAAGACAAGCCTGAGTATGGGAGGAGGGACTGAAGAAGAGCAGTGTGGTAATCCATTCAAAAAATAGATCAGGGTCGTGAACTTTTAGGAGACAACCTAAACTGTAAGAGAGCAGAGATGCTTCAAAGTATCACATGCACACATGCATGCAAGCACGCAAGCAAGTGGGGGGGCCGCTTTAAACAAGAGGTGTTAGCAGCAGGAGGCTCGGATCTAATGTTTCCGTGCAACAACTGGAGATAAAAACAGGGGTGCAGTTGAGTTGTGTGACGTTACTAGATAGTATTATATGAGAAACAATTTGTAGAGCAACACTTCAGTTAATCTCTTTTTCATCTGTACATCCCTTTAATTCATAAGAAAAATATGGTTCCATTTCTGTTAATCCATTTTTCTCCCATGTGTTTCCATATATTTATCACCAACAATGAAGTTACTTTTGGTCTTGTGTCCACTGAAATTTTATAGAGGGTATAAAATATGAAAACTGTATTAGAAAATAATGTCCCAATGAGTCACACATTGGCCTGCCTTTGCAATTGGCACTTTGTCAAAAATGTGGAAAATGCCCTGCCTCATACTGTTAAGAAATCCTTGAAAAAATTATTGGATCTGCATCCAAGTTCACATCACCACCTGAATCTTATCACTTCTCCCTTGTGCCTTGACTAACATTCCCTGAAAAAGTTAGACAATCCTTCCGGAAGTTATTGAGTTATTAGCAAAATGTGAGAACTACCCTATCATGTTTAAAAAATCCTTTCAAAAATTCCTGGATCCATCACTCCGATTCAGATCACCACCAAAATCGTATCACCTCTTACTTATGCCATGAATAACATTCCATGAAAACTTAAATCAAAATCCATTCAGGACTTTCAAGTTATCTTATTTCAAAACTAACAAAAACATAACCTTTTTAATGGAGGTAGTAACAGTTTTTAACATGTAGATTTTTGTAAAAAAAAAAAAATCTAATTGAAGTAGTTGGTTGATATTTGTTACAGTTTTTCCTCTTAAAAGAGTAATGTTTATTTATGTTCAGTATATAAAGAAAGGAAAAGAAAAATATGCACTATAGCTGACAATGTATCATTTAGATCATATAAGGCCAACAGCAGGTATTTTTAATAAGAAAAATATTGAATATAATTTGCTCTCCAGATGATACAGAATAGGAGTTAAGAACCAGAACCGATTAGCAGAACCTAAATCAATAAAATGTAAACAGTACCCGACCCTATAGGTGTATGGTTTCATCTTTCGGTTGGGCATTTTCTTACTATTATTGGATAGTGGAGACAAACAGTGGACAGGCTTGTGAAAGGGGATGTAGGAGGGCAGAGGGGGGACACTCGGCAAATGGGCCTCAGGTGAGATCAAGCCCGGGCTGACTGAAGCATATACATAGGACATGCCTGGTTGCTTACCAATCCGCCAAACCGGCATACCTTGGCTAGCTTTTAATCTCAATAATCAGTTGGAGCTGTCCGTTCATTTTTGCTCTGCCATGTTTCTAAAATCTGTTGAGATTTAAAAGTTGTTTAGTTTGTGACCTGTCTTTAGGCCTTTGTACACCAGATGCTTCACAAACAATTCCCACATTACTATTTTTTTTATCAAATCTATAGGCCGTTAATGAAAGCTTACTTATCAGCGATATGATGTGATTAAAACCAAGCAAAAAAGCAGCTAATATTTTTTTTCTTAAGTTTCTACATCTGACCAATGAGAGCACTCACAGCAGTAAAATGCACCAGGTTCTCCTCCCCTCTACAGAATATGTGCCAATTTTAGAGATGCATGATATCATCAGTTTGATATTGGTATCAACCGATATCAGCTTAAAAAGTTAAGTATTGGTATCGGCTGCTATTGATATTTACAGCATTACATATTGCCGAAAGTATTCGCTCACCTGCCTTGTAGGGCTGGGCAATTAATCGAAAAATAATCGAAATCGACCCTCTAATCAAAGTAATTTTACTCATGTCAATTATTTATTTTATTTTCCCTGTGTAAGTCACATGACCATGCTCCCTCCATACAGTCTGCATTCACTTTCGCCAAGAGCGAAGGACGCGCTGCCAACATGGAGGAGAAAAGCACCATTCTATCAGAGGACCTTGTCGACCTTGAAGTTAAGTGTAAATACTGCAGGAAGACCGTTTCGACGACCGTCTGCAACACCACCAATTTTTTCCAGCATAGCATAAATAATCGTTCATTGATCGTAATCGAGGTAAGAGCTTCAATTAATCGTGATACTGAGATTAGGTAATATCGCCCAGCCTTACTGCCTTGACTCGCATATGAACTTAAGTGACATCCCATTCCTACTCCATAGGGTTCAATATGACGTCGGTCCACCCTTTGCAGCTATAACAGCTTCAACCTTTCTGGGAAGGCTGTCCACAAGGTTTAGGAGTGTGTTTATGGGAATTTTTGACCATTCTTCCACAAGTGCATTTGTGAGGTCACACACTGATGTTGGACGAGAAGGCCTGGCTCTCAGTCTTCTGCTCCTAATTCATCCCAAAGAGTGTTCTATCAGGTTGAGGTCAGGACTCTGTGCAGCCAGTCAAGTTCATCCACACCAACTCTGTCAATCCCATGTGTTTATGGACCTTGCTTTGCTGCACTGGCTGCACAGTCATGTTGGCAAAGAGGAAGGGGCCAGCTCCAAACTGTTCCCACAAGTTAGGAGCATGATTTGTCCAAAATCTCTTTGTATGCTGAAGCATTGCCCTAGTTCCTTTCAGCTGGAGCTAAGGAGCCAAGCCCAGCACCTGCAAAAAACACCCACCACCATAATGCCCCCCTCCACCAAACTTTACACTTGGCACAATGCAGTCAGACAAGGACCGTTCTCCTGGCAACCACCAAAACCCAGACTCGTCCATCAGATTGCCAGATGGAAAAGATATCCGTCACTCAGAGAAGTGTCTCCACATGCCTATAGACCAGTGCGCGGCGTGCTTATACACCACTGCATCCGCTCTTTGCATTGACACTTGCTGATGTATGCTTGATGCAGCTGCTCGGCCATGGAAACCTATTCCATGAAGCTCTGCTTCGCACTGTTCTTGAGCTAATCTGAAGGCCACATGAAGTTTGGAGGCCTGTAGCAAATTGACCTCTGCAGAAAATTGGTGACCTCTGCACTATGCCTCAGATCCCTGACCCTCTCCCAGTTTAATGCATGCACTTCATCGCTATGAGTTGCTGTCATTCCCAATCTCTTCCACTTTGTTATTATAAAGCCATACAGTTGACTGTGGATTATTTAGGAGTGAGGAAATTTCAAGACTGGATTTGTTGCACAGGTGGGTCCTATCACAGTTCCACGCTGGAATTCACTGAGCTCTTGAGGCGAACATTCTTTCACTAATGTTTGTAGAAAACAGTCTGCATGCTTAGGTGCTTGAATTTATACCCTGTGGCCATGGAAGTAATGCGAAACACCTGATTTCATAATTTGGATGGGTGAGCGAACACTTTTGGCAATATAGTGTATCTGCCACACATATCAACTATATATCTGCTGGAATATCGGCAAATTACACAAATGTACAAAATTGATGCACCTTCTCATCACTGCATGGGTACATTTAAAAATCAAGGGTTTCATTTTTGCAAGAGTTAAATGCTGTTTTTCTCGTGTTACATCTGTTCCTTACAAAAATATACCATAACACTGAAAGAAACAAGTTCCTTATTGTGATACTGAATTAAAAAATATCAGCATACCAGATATAGGCAAAAATCCAATATTGTGCATCCCTAGCCAATTCAGTTTCCTTTCAACTAAAATAGGCCCGGGGTCACTGTCACTTGGATTTTGAGTCTGTTTTGACTTCTGTGGCACAACTTGTTTTTAAGAATGTACACAACATATATACACAAATACACGTTGCTTTTATATGAATCGAAAGGCATGCCAAAAATCATGTCAGAAATATTCATGATTTCTGTTGTTTATTCGGATCGCCCTTGGTATGTAAAGGCCTTTTCCGGGTCAGTTTATATCTTGTGTTCACTGGAGTTTATTTAGTCAATGGCTGCTATTTAGCAATCAGTCCAACATTACTGTCACTGAAGAAGACGGTCAATGATATCAGCAAAAGTCTCCACAGAGACAGAGTGAAGTATTTAACAGCTAAGCCCCCCAAAGACAGGACACAAATTAACCACATGTGCCACAGGCTCACACACACACGCTCAGAGAGAGAGAGAAGACCCCCAGACAGGAGACAAATTAACCACTTCCCACCAACCAATTCACAGGGGAGCAGGGGACAGTAAACGGCAAATGATCAATATCGCTTTCTTCAGCAGCGCCCACACAATATCAGCCTCACACGAGGAAACATTTAATACATTTCAGTACACGCTCAGACACATAAACAGGAGCATGAGTCCAGGGGACGGATTATCAATCTTGTTTGTAATGTAATATACCAGACCCAAACACACCGGCATTCCAGCGTGAAAGAGGAAGTCTTTGTGTTTCTGATCCTCTTGTCCCCGTCAGACAAGTGGCATCTTAAACCTCACCTCTGCTCCCTTTTTTTTACTCCTCTTTTACTGTGAAGCTACAATGACAGGAGACAAACTAGCTATTTCCCCCAAAGCAACTCACCGGGGACAGCAGAAAATGAACTGCCCCAGATCAATACTGTACTCTCTCTCACAGCCATCTCTGCTCTGCTCAACAGACACTCAGAGAAAAGAGGAGCCTCAGAGGAAAACACTTAAGATATGAGGAGGAGTTTTAGGGAAATAAAAAAGAAAATAAAAAGGTGTAAGTGTGCAGGGCTTTAATAACTTAAGTGGTCTGGACACAGACAAAGAAGCAGGTTATCAGTGTGAGAGTTTTTTTGTATGTTGCAGTCATGAAGAAGCATGGCCATCAGTCATACTCTGGTTAAGGTCAACCTGCTTACATGCATTTTAAATAAACTGTAACTCTGTCTTTGCAAACTTGGCGACCACTCTCCATGAGAGTCAATGTACAGCCACGATCAGCCACAACCACACGCAACCAGATCTCACGCGATGCAACAGACGCGTTCTGGAGACATGGGGGAGGCGCCCCTGTTGCTGCAGATGGGAACTCTGGGGTCGCGGGGTGAAACTCGAGCGGGTATGATGTCACTGAGCAACGGCCACAAATTGAGCTAAGTACAGGCGACAGGACTTGGGTTTGCGACGCGATCTTGGTTGCAAAGTTGCATTCGGTGTGAACGTGCCTTAAGGCAACAAGCCCTCAAATTACAAATAAAAAGAGGACAAAGCTGAGTAGCAGTGCCCAGTTTTGAAGAGGTCATGTTGTGCTTTTTCTAGGTTTCCTTCACACTTTCATATGTTTCACATGAAGCAACAATATCGTTTGCGTTAATGCTTCACTTTGTTCCACCTGCCCTGCAAAGAAATACATCATGCTCTTGCAAGAGGCGGTCAGCACTGAAAAACAGGGTGTGATCATAGTGGACGGAAGACAGAGTTGGTCCAAAGTGTCCCTAAAGGTCTCTTTTATAATAATAGAATACTTCTATGCTCAAGACTGCGGCATCAAGACTTCTCCATATCCTCCTGTGAGCAGCTACAGCAGCTGCCTAAAATGTGATTCCCACGGACCCCCTGCATAGACCTATCAATCTGACATCAGTTGTTTAAGTTCATTGGTTTAAGTGGCAAGCCTTGTGCAGAGCATAGACCGGGGGTTGCCAAATAAGTTTGGCCAGGGGTGAAATTTTTCTAAGGCACAATATGGTGGGCCAGAACATAAACAGTAAGTAATTTACAGAGAAGATTATAAAAAGATGAATACTTCTGTTATCCTATAATAATGAGTTTAAGTTCATTTTGCCTTTACAAGCGAACAAGACTTGGTGTTTCAGTTACACAAAAAAATTCACATAGTTAAAATGAGCAAATTGGCAAATAAAAAGGAGTATGAAGAAGTAGGTTAAACCAGTCACACTGCAATATTAGGATTTAAATTTCATCGTCACAGCCCAGTTGTTCATGGTGAATTTGCTAAAAAATGTCTGTGCCTTTCAAGCACAGGCTTACCTAGATTTACTGAAAAAAATTGGGAACCTGGCAATATATTACAAATAAAATAAGATGATTCTATGAGTTAAGTTCGTGTGTGAAAAATATGGATGAGGAAAAATGGAATTGAGAGAGTAATAAACCAGACTAAAAAAGGCTAACTCAGTCACTAAAATCTGTTAATTTTGAAGGGATGGATACAACAGTTGATGGGAAGATGGTAAGGAGTTCAGCATTGTTGCACATTGCTGACCAAGTAGAGACCATGTTCAGAGCCCCATCTTCAGCTCACCATCAGAAATGCAACTGGAGAATCCCCTGGTGCTAATAAGTTCATGAGAAGTGTACACGTGCAGGTGAGAGAGTCTTGGACTTGGCTGTACACCCTGACCTACTCACAGGTGAGTATAAATAGTACTGACCTCCACTTCTGGGTTTTTCTGCCAAGTCTGTGCCTACCAAAGAAGACACCATGGAATCAAAACCAGCGGCCTTCACTGACCACAGGCACAGCCAGAAACTATTAAATGATCAGGCTTCTTAAATTTGCAATCCCCCCCCACCAACTACCACCACCCCCAGGAGCCTCACAGAAAAAATTCCATTCACCAAAAGATGTGAAAAAGCTCATGGACAGCAAGAAACCACAAACGGGGCCTTTGGGCTGAAAAAATGTCAGTTTCCTGCACATAACCAAACAAAACTAATTATATTTGAACACATCATGATGACATTTTTCTTAATTCTCACATCTGATGTTCATTTTTCACAGCTGACTTTGAACACCTTGTAATGTAACACTTGACAACCACTTTATAGCTCAATAAGGCTCATCAGTTTATTATCCAGCAGTGATTCCACTGACTTAAAGAAGGACTTAAAAATAAACTGCAATTTTTGAGTGTGCATATGCTGGTCTTTTTGAGCAAATGAGGAGGATTTTTCCTGCTGCAGAGGCCATTTTTTTGGGGTCTGTATTGGAGGCAACTTATCCGAGGCAACAGAGAAAAGGTACAACATTTTGACTTAATTTGATCCACAATGCTGATGTGTCAGAGTTTATGTTCTCCTGTCAAGACCTGAAGGGGGTGAATGCCTTGAAGAGGGATGTCAAGTTTTGTTATATGTTACTAGAGTTTGTTTTTTGCTCAGGCCAGGCTTCTCAAAAGAAGGTGTGGTTTGGTAATGGGGTCGGGAGAGGGAGTGCAAAGTGGTTTAATAAAATAAAACTTTATCACAAGGTCACAGAATTTGATAGCCGCACTGATGAGAAACATTATTGATTCTTAAAGAGCCCATATTATGCTTTTTAAATTCATATATGCCCTTTAGTGTGTGAGCACTTCTACAAACAAGACAAAAAGTCTGCTGTATAAGGACTTCTCCCTCCCCCCTCTTTATGGTACCAGCATTTGTCCAAAATGCCCCCTCCATTTGTTGTCCAGACAAGAAATTCCTGTGTCTTCGTGCGTCCACTTGCCATTGTTGATTATGAAAAGTTGGTCTTCACCGTAAAGCATATGTGTGTTCTAACACCGCTGTTTCACTACAAATTGACATCGCCAAATACTGGCCTGGCATGCATGCTACAGCGTTTTTAGTTGTTCTCGCATCTTTGTGTGAACACAAAGCGCTCTTGAAAACGCAAAGGAAAAACCTTTTCGTTTTGGGTGACGGCGGTGTCGTATAAACGGAGCCTTAGTTCATTGGGTCACAGTAACAGTTGAGAGAAGACAGAGTGAATGCAGAGTTGTTGACAACATGGTGCAGAGCAGCACTATTCTGACCACTTTCCAGAGAGGTGACCTGTCAGCCAATCAGAGCACAGCAAGCCCACACTGGAAAGGGGGCCTTAAAGAGGCACAAGCTCTTACAAGAAGTCTAAAACAGAGAAGGAATACAGCTGTATCAGGGCTTTATCAGTATATGAAAAGTAGAATTTTTTTCCATAACATTAGTGATCAAAAACATTAGCTAGCAGTCATTAAAAATGAATAAATGGACCTCAAGGTTTTTCAAAAATTTGACTATCTTTATCCCTTCTCTCACAACAGATTTAAAGACCAGTGCTCCCTCATATCTCAGCCTGCACTCAGTAATAGTTATGAGATGCATTGGTCCAAACTAAGCACATTGCTACCGGCAGCAGGAGTTTCACCCTGATTCACGGACACAAAATACAAGGAGAAAGGGGTAAAGGTGTTTGTACTTGAAGTTTTTTTGCATTCAGCATCAGTTGTTCCCATCACAGTGCAAGGACAACGTGGTAGGCCTTAGCCGATAATTGTCTGGGTTCTTACAACAAAACGTGTTTTTCTGTAACAGCGCCTTGATTTAAACTGGGCGTTTTGTTTTGTTTTTTGTTTTAATTTCCTTTTGTGCTCTTGTGATTGCTATCTGTATGTTCTTGTCTGATTGTCAAAGCACTTTGTAAACCACTGTTTTTAAAAAGTGCTATACAAATAAAGTTACAAATTGTCTTGTCCTGCTATTGTGGTTATTAATACCAGAACCAGAGCTAATAGTCTGAGCCCTTCACCTATCTGGGCCCATCTTTCTCTAACCAAAATGCCAAATCTGCTGGCATGGTGGCTGCTGGAACTAACCACAGCCCCCAGTGCCAGGCGTATAAATACCAAACAGTTACATCACCGCTGCCACACAGTGGCACCACTTACACCAACTCTCTGTGAGTCAAATTTGAAGCCCTGGTGTTCCTGTAAATCATTTGCTCTGTCTAATTGAGAGTGAGGGCGGAGAGCTTGTTAATATTCTTGTAGTTGTACGTGACGGATACACACAGATAAAGACAAACACACTTCCTCCAACCGCATGCAGAGTTCAGGACTCAATTACTCTGCTTCTGTTCAGAGCAAATCTCACTAATTAAATAGGTTAAGCATTAATTATTCAACCAGTGAGAGAGAGAGAGAGACCCTTGACAAGAGATGATAGCGAAGGAGCATGGGAAGAGGGTGATGGAGGGAGGGGTACGTTCTGCTCGGGCTATAAAACAATCCTCACCCAGCGAGGCTAATCAATAGATCCCTGCTGGAATTAGCAGTTATCTTAAAGCCTTTAACAAGAGCGTGCAGACTGACAAACACAAACAGCATCCATTATTAAATACCCAAACACAAGCAGGGCCCTGAGGAAGAGGAGAGGGACACGTGAGTATGCTGAGGATTTGAGGCTTAATGGGAGGATTTTACGAGATATTTAATGTAAACAAAGATCGAGGATAATTGCAGCAATAAGGGCACTCTTGTAATTTTCCATATGTTTGGGTTCTGGCATTTTATCAACAGAGTAGCAAATAGAGATGTGACAATATGGAATGATACAAATGAAGAAATCTGTTTATGGACAGTTTAAATAAATTTGGCAAACACATTGCAAAACTAATTTCAGATGGGACTGAGTGCTTTTGGTTTCACTTGTTCTGTGTCAAAAGCTTAAGAAATGAAGTGCAAAAACATGACAAAGGTAAGTAAAAGTTCACATAAGGATTTGGGCTAAATCTTGTTTTTAGGCATAGGAGTAATGCAAGCTGAGTAAATAACTGCAAACATCTCAAACAGACAACCAATATGCTGTGCCATCTAAAATGGAGCAATTCTGCAAAGCTCAAAGGACCAAAACACAGATTTACCAGCTTCTTTATAAAGTAAACTATGCTAAAACTGAATTGAAACCCCTTCTGCAAATTTGTCATCTGCACATGATGAGAATCCCCCATTTTACCAACTCCCAATGCTGCTCTATTGGATTGAGATCTTGTGACTGTGGAGGCCCCAGAAGAGCAGTGAATTCATGTTCATCAAGAAGCCAGTTTGAGATGCTTTCAGCACTGTGACATGGACTGTTATCCTGTTTGAAGTAGCCATCAGAAAATGGAGGTTATTTTGACTATGTAAAACAGATCCCCCTCAGAGTTGATGCACATAATCACTACATTTACACTAAAAGATCTGATTTCGTTACATGCTGTCAGATTGACAGGTTAGTCAGAGGGGCACTAAAGCTGCACTGGTTGGCCTGCTACTTGATTTTGTCCCACTAAAGCTATGTTAAATCCTTCATTAAGAGAGCCTAGTCTTGTGTTACCAGACCCCTGAGACTCAGGTCTAACTTAAAAGTGTCTGCTGACTAGTCATTTTATAATTTTTTCCATAATTTTCTTCACAAGTTGACACTGTAACAAAAAAGCTAAATGTTGAAGTTGACTGCAGTGTAGGATTTCTGAGGGATGAAAAATGCAAACTAATAAACTTAGAAATGAGTAAACTGTTTGCATGTATGATGATTAAACTCATACAACTAACAAAACCAGAGATCAGTCAGAGACTTCCAGTGGCTTCAAACTTCAGCCACATCTGGAGAAAGTTTTGAGTTGCCATGGAGTTTTTACGCATGAAGAGGGTGAGACTGTGTTTTCTTTAGATGGCCTCCCCTGCTCCATTCAGGGAGGAAGATTTGTTTTAAATATTAAATAATTTTTGGTCATCTGTTGTATTTCATTACACATAGTTATCATTCAATAAAATCGCACAGTGTTTGTCAAAAAGTTTAACCTGAAGAAAGACTGCGTGTGGTTGTGGAAGGAGGATTCAGAAAACAATACAGTGCAATGCTTGATAATTTGAACCCTTAAAAGCATGTGAATTAACGAAAGTCTTCAAAATGATACTTCTTGATACTGTAAATAGGCTTTAAATAGTAAATTTCATAATAAAGTCTAAATTTGCACAGACAATGCTGCTTGTTTGAAGACACTGATGCATTCGAATGCCAGCACAGAAAAATGAAAAATTAAAAGTTTGGTCTTTGTGTTAACTGCAAGATTATGAAAAGTGATGTTTTAGTAGTGATAAAGCTGTTTCATCACACAAATGTTGTTTATCACGTGTTATAACATGGACAACAGCATGACCAAACACAGCATGAATCCTGCATAAAGTCTCAAAGTTCATCTGATCAAGATAATCTTTTAAAAACAAATTTGTATCACCAACTTAATATTTTTTTAATATTTATATCACAATGAAAGATTAGTTTAAAAGCTTAGTGCAATACAACAGAGTTAGCATCTTTCTGGTAATATTACTATCAAAATAAAACTCAAGTAGATTTTCCAAAGAGCATTCCTTTGAAGAGAGCAGTGAAAGTAGGTGGTTGACAGGACCGATCTATCATTCAGTTTACACCTGTCCATCAGGACTCAAGAATCTGCAGCACATTTGTTCCTGGAACTGACAACATTATTGCTAATGGTTAAATCTGGGAGACACCTGTAGGGAGGTTATGGCAGGCTTAAGAAGCCCGGAGGTCAAGGATGTAAGGGAAAGCCTAGGCATTAAACTCTGAGGGTTTGCATGCCACTCGTGGCTGAAGGGAGTCACAAACTCAAATATCCACAGGGGGCTGAGAGAGATAAAACTTTACTTTCCCCATGGGAGACAAATGAGGGGGGAGAATCAGAGAGGAAACATGGGGAAGACTGGTGGCCAGCTATAGGTTACAACAGCTCAGTGAAAGTTTAAACATAGCCTAGCTTGAGTGCAAGTTCTAACTTAAGCTGGAGCTTATGTTCTTCTAACATTTAAGACATTGCACCCACTGAGATAGTTTGTATATAATCTTAAGTTACAATTTAAATCTCGTGTGTAAAGTCCGCTGTAAAATGCAGTTGTCATGGTTTACTGTTTTGAAAGGAGAGATAGCATGGAGGCTGAGGCGGAGCACAGGGTTTTATGGACTGACTGGTGTTTGCACTGTGTCCTGCATGAAAGATCACATTCTGTTACATGTATGGAGATATCTGTGCTCTCATTCTCGAGATGCAGATTATCATTAAATCAGTCATCAGAAATTCAGCTGCAGAGATATCAACTTTGTTATCTTAACTTGGCTGTAGGCTTTCGTAATCACCTTGCAAAAGAAAAGTTTTGGCATTTAGGGTTAACACCCATTAGGCTGTTTTTAGCTGTTAGCTTCTTCAGAGGCATCTGGATATTAGAGATGCAACTACTAGTCGACAAAGTTTGGTGACATATGTTGTCGCTGACCCCATGTTGGAAAAACTTAATTAACAGTCAACCAAATAGTAGATAAAGAGATGGAGCTGTGGTGGGAATAATGTGTCCTGACAAACAGGGGCAACGCACAGGCTTGCAGTACTATCAGCTATACCCTTAAGTTTGCATTAGGCCCCGTTCATACAACAACTTTGTCACCAGAAATGGAAAGGTTTTTCCTTTGTGTTTTTCAAAAGCACTCCGCGTTCACACGGAAAAGCAAGAATGACAGCAAATGCTCTAGTGTGCATGCCAGGCCAGTAGATGGCGGTGTAGGTTTGTAGTGAAACAGCGGTGTTACAACGTGTACACTTTCCAGTGAAGACAAACTTTTCACAAACAACAATGGCAAGTGGAAGCACAAAGACACAAGAGTTTCATGTCCGGACAACAAATCTTTTTGGATAGTTTTGTCTGGATAATAAACCAGGCACAGTAAGCAGCACACATGATGCTCGGTAGACAGCTGACCCTCATGTGAAAGAGTACTGCGCATGCGCTGCGCATCAGTGATCCCTGTTTACGCGGAAACTGATACCAATGCGTTTTTAAAACTTTTCACTCTGGACCCTGGTTTCAAAAGTTTGCAGATTCAGGCACTCCGGGCATTGTTCTCGTGTAAACGGGAGGCGCAAACGCAACAAAAACGTTTTCAGTCATTTTCATGGCCGTTTCATTTTCCTTAGTCTCACCCTTACTAAAGTCTAAAAGGACAGGTGCAGAAATATATACTCTCCCAATACCATAAAAGTATGCATAGACATGGGTCTTTCAAGACTGAAACAGCTTATTGAAGCAGACTGTTAACATGTTTATTTCTGGTGTAAAACTTGCCCTTTTTAATGGCATGTTGTGATTTTTGATTCTTCTGAAGGCAGTCTCAAGTTGACACCACAGGAAAAAGAGTTTTGTGCACTTCTGCAATGGTTTTAGTTTTCAACACCAAAAGTTTCAGCTATAGGGCTTCGTGTAGCCTTGAAACTATAACTTAACACAGATCTTAATCACTGCAATAGCCACAGCAGAGATGAGGATGTGCTCTGGTGGGAAGGAGAGAGGAGTAGTATAGACTGGTCTAAGAGATAGTAGAGGGTCACTGAATAACTCAGCATGACCAGAATAGACCTGGAGGGGTTCAGATGTCCACATGGGTATGACTGACGTGGAAAGTTGAAATGGCCAAAAAGAAAAAGTGAATTAGTGAAGAGGTCAGGTTTCTGTCCAGCCTTTGGCCTGGACTTCAGGCCTGGCCGAGGTCGGTGTCACAGAGATTGAGACAGACAGAAAGACAGACATAAAAAAGATAAGAGCGATACAAACTCTCTGAGCATTACAGGAATATGGGCCATGACCCTTACTTGGCTCCAACCAGCTACTGAGACTTGGAGCCAAGACATTAATTAGATGAATACATTCAATCCCTGTGGACGGGGAGGAAGAAGAGAAATAGAGTAATGGTGCTGGTGAGCAATCACACACCATGACAGCAGATAAAAGACCTGACAGAGTTGTAGTGCAGATTAACATTCTAAAAAAAAGAGGGAGAAATGTGCACTAACAGTATCATGGCTGAGACAGAATTTTCTTCTAATTTAATATGCAACATTAATTCATCTGCTTGTCTGTACTTGTGTGTGTACAAACAATGACACCTGCAGAGATCATAATTCAGAATAAATCATATTTCTTAACATCTCTGAAAATGCTGGACTGCTTTGGTTTTGTTTTCAAAATTAGGGCCCAGAAGTTCCAGGGGTGAGTACAACACTGGTTTTACAGCCTAACTGAACATCTTCGCAGCCTGGTTCAACATTTGGCATCAGTCTTAATATGCAATATGTGTTACGGGTCTCACTGTACAGGGTAATTTCTTTTCATATCACAACTGTGTTTTGTTTTTCAAATCAGTCAGTCTTTTTTTGTATGTAGCACCAAATCTCAGAGTTCCAGGAGAGGTTGTGTTACTAAGTCCCACTTGTGGCAGCAATAGGACTCCAGGTTCATGAACAGGGGCTCACAATTCTTGCATCTGCTCCAACAGGTAACCTGTGAACTGTCCTGCTCTTCAGTTCCCAAAATAGTTCTTCCATTCCTCTTTCTACCTGTGACACAATCTGCTAAAGTTCTTCCTCTGTGTTCTTTGGTTCATAAAGATATCCTCTCATGCCCACGACTGACAGCATGTCACTGTCACTCAAGTCAAAGTCACTCATTTTTAGTTCAGTTTTAGTGAAGTTTGTTGTTTCTTCTGACAATCTGACCAGCTGATGGTGGAGGGATACATAGCCCCAATGTACACAAAATAGTCCTGCACACAAGGGCTTTGCTGTGGAAACGTTTAACGCTGTAAAGAATCTTACAGTACATCTACAATGTTGTTAAATGTGCAGTTTTAATTTAAAAGTGTTTGGTTAAGAGGTTTTTGGTGGCACCATTGCTTATATTGCTTAAGCAATGATACCCTGCTATCTCCCTCCAGAAACAAAGCTAGCTTGGTGCTTTAGTGGCAATCATATTTAACAGTGCCATAGGCCTCCAGCAACACCTCTTCAAAAGCCTGGACTATCCCTTTAACTTATCTACCGAATAAACAAAATGAAGTAAACCCAATCACTTGGGAGGAAGGAGAGCAGAAGTCTGGACTGAGAGGTCTAAAATTTCAGACCACTGTAAGAGGTTCATCTAGAGGTTTTATAAAAGGAAATCTCAAGTCCCAAAATAAACCCTTACAAAACAAGATTGCAATCTGTTATCAAACTGTACAGTACAATTTATAAACTTCCTAGAAATCACAGTCACGACCCTGAAGTCATAAACCATCCTTCTCATGTCAACAGCCGTACCCAGTGCCAGTTTGACCCTGCTTCAAGCACAATGACCAACCAGTGACGACCCCCCCAACCCACCTCCTCCCTGAAATCAGACACACAAGCCCCACTCCAACATGTGTTCATGTGTGTGTATACGTGTGTGTGCCCATGTGTGTGTGTGTATGTGTGTGTGGGGACATAATTAACATGCCAAGCGGTCCTTAGACTCTTTGCTCGTCTTCCCACGTAAACGACAGACCCCAATGATTATTATGGTTACACATCAGTGTGTGCAGACATATGGAGAAGAGCTGAGGGGGATAGAGTTACTGTCATAGGGGTGGGGGCTCAAGAAGGTGGGGGGTTGCTATACCAGCTGACTAAAGGTGAAGATTTATGGAGCAGCTCCCTAAAGGCCCCTGACTTTCTCCTCCCTGTTACAAACATTCTTTATGTTACACAACAAGACCCCTGCTGCAGGAAAACAAACTAATCAATAAAGTTTAATTTAAGTTTAAAACACATTAATACTGACATTTTATCACAGTGAGTGCATCCATTTGTGTTTTTTAAAGATACAGATAAGTTACATTATACTGATGTTAGCTTGTTCTGTCAAAACTTTTCTTAAATTTCAGCCTCTAATCAGTAGTGATTGAATGGCATTTCTTTAACCATGATAAAATAAGTATTAAAAGAATTGCTGGGCACAGTTTTTTCTACAGTTGGGAGACTTAATTACTTAAAGCAAAGGTTTGGGGAATCTCTAAGCTTGAAGCTTTGTAACAGGCTGCACTGACTTCAATAAAACCAGTACATGTGTCCATTTACAGTAAATCTACCATCACCTCATGTTTTCTTTGTTCTGTTTCTTTTCCACTTGAGATCGTATAGTGCCTGGTACATTTTGTGGTACCATTTGTGGCAAGGTTTCAAGGGGGTTAAGCAATTAGTAAAATGCGCAGCTGATCACTGAATGGTAAAAGAGATTTACCACAACTGGAACAGGGGAATCTGTCATGGAACTGCATTGCCTCTTGTTGTGGACATTGTAATTCTGTATGACTACCCATACTCTCCTCTGCTCTCAACAGTATGTCGTTTTGCTGCATGCATCTACTAGGGGTGTAATGATCCATCGATCTGGATCGATACATCGATTGGTTAAGCAGTGATCCAATCAAATCGATGGAAACTCAAAACATCAATCAATATCATTATCTTTAATATACGCCTTTATTTTGAAATTCTGACTGGATATCCGTTTCACAGTTTCCGCCCAACCGCGCCTTGTTCTGAAGTTTCCAGGGCTCTCAAATCTCACGCATTCAGCATATGAGACATCCATTTGAATCCTTTTTGCTCTCTCACACGCCACACCTGGTACTTCTCTTGCTTTAAAATGTACTGTGTGGCGCCCACTGAATAAACACCGCTATATATGCGCTTTGGAACATATAGCAACATGCTCTGAGCGTCACATAGCTTAACAGGAGCTTGACATATCAGCCAATCAGTAAATAGCACTGCTGTATCCGGGTGAGATACAGTCGATTAGTCCCCAGAGGATTCGTACTGCACGCACGCGACCGGAGTGCCTAGTGACACGAGTACAGTAAGTTAGCTCATAATTTGATTTTGTAGCCTGCTGATTAATGAAATGACTTATTGTACTAAAGGGAAAACAATGAGAGCTTGTTCTTATTCTTCCTCCACACCTACCATTAAACAGTGAAGCAACATCAAATCACATTGACATACAAACTGTGGTTACCAGGCATCACATTAAAACAAAATCATCAATGTCGACTTAGTTAAGTTAATAGTTCTACTTAGAACATGAGGAATGTTTGGCTTTAATTAAAATCAAAATTGCACATTTTTAGTTCAAAAGAGCATGGTCAAATGTTGGAGGTCATTAATAATAAAAATAAAAGAATAATTCAATAATTTGTATTATTGTTTTGCATCATTACTTGATACAATGTACTAACATCACAATGTAACAATAAGACCAATAAGTTAATTGTGGGGGCAAAAAAAGCACTGGACACCTAATTAACCCAATTTTAATTTTAAAACACAATTAGATCATACAGATGGTTATAATCCTCTATAAACTATCTTACCCAAAGGTCAGCACATTGTTTCATATTTCTGTAATAAAATTGTCAAAACATAAAAATTGCTTTGTATTTCTTTCTTGCTTTAGGTGAAATGTAGCTGATTGTGTTAAATGTTTACATAATATCGTCTTAAATCGATCAAAGGCCCCTGAATCTTATTGAATCGAAATCGAATCGTGGCAGACTTTGTGACATCAGCAAATATCATATCATTGTCCAAAGAATCGATATTGTATCGTATCATCATGAAACTGGTGATTTACACCCCTAGCATCTACCTCCAGATCAAAATTTTTATCTTTTTGTGACAAAATCATACAAACCAACAACTACACTGTGTTCTCCATTTACCCATGTTGCTGTGTTGGATGTCACTGCAGTTTCAGACAGCTACTCTGTGATGGTCAAATCCCAGTAGATCAGCAGTTTCTAAAATAAGCAGATCAATCAGTCTGGCACCAATAACTATGCCACCTTCAAAGTCACAGAAATTAACTGTCTTCTCCATTTTGATACTCAGTTTGAAATTCAGCTTGGTCGTGTCTGCATGCCAAAATGCATTGAGTTTCTTCCATGTGAATTGTTACATACTTGTTTTAATGAGCAGTTCAAAGAGCACACCTAACGAAGAGGCTGTGAGTGTATAATGGAAAACCATGCACCTAGAACCAAAAGCATATGGTGCTTTTCCATTTTTGGTATCTGCTCAACTCAGCTCGACTCTCTCTATAATGTAATCCAATACAGTAAACTGTATCAGTACCTCTTTTTAGGCAGGCAGAACCAGCAAAGCGAGGCTGTGTGAAACTAGGGGGGTATTCTCAAAAAAAAAAAAAAAAAAAAAAAGGGGAGGAACACAAAGGCAACAGAGCTGCTGGCCCCTTGGTGGATTTTTGTAACTGTTAGGAGAAGAATTTTGTTTGAAAATGGTTCCAAGCAGCAAAACACAACACACCATTTAAGCAGAGGAGAGTTTAGGAATTTTCTCCAGTATTATAGAGTTAACAATGGGGGAGATGATGTGAAAATGATGCCCGCTCACACAGATCCGAGAGAACGACTGAAAACACTGTAGTATGTATGCCAGGTCAGTAGTTGGCCATGTAGGTTTGTAGTGACAACATGCGTACTCTTTCCAGTGAAGACAAACTTTTCACAAACAACAATAGTAAGTGGACGCACGAAGATGCAGGAGTTTCTTGTCTGGATATTTTTGTCTGGATAACAAACCAAGCACAGTAAGCAGCCCACATGTTGCTCGGTAGACGGCCAAAGCCGTTCTTGTTGTACTGCGAATGTGCAGCGAGTCATCATTTTCCCTAAAAACGCTGATTTTCTACAACGCGACAGATACCAATGTGTTTTCAAAACTTAGCACTCTGGACCCTGGTTTCAAAAGTTTGCGGATTCAGGCACTCCGGGCAGTTTTCTGGTGTAAACGGAAGGCACAAATGTAATGAAAACTTTTTGTTTTTGGCTGTTTTTGTTGTTGTGTAAACAGGCCTTAGTCTTGCCTCTGCTCACTTGGAACCCCACTTGAGGTGATACGGAAAACTGCTCCAGGAACAAGGCACAAACCGTAATGGAAAACAAAAACAACCAAGTAAAGTCAAGTGGATACGATATCGGGAAAAGCACCAACAGTAGAGTCAAGCTGACATGAAACAGTGCCATGATGAATGGCAAGTGTGTGCTTTTTTTTCCAACAACATTCACACATAATTATAAAAACAGTTGTTTTGTTAAACAAAATGCAGAAAGCATTTTTTACTGATCCAACAAAAAAGGCATTTTATTCTTGAGAATACTGGAGTTGCTGGTCAACCACAAACTTGATCAAAGATATCGTTAGTATAAAGTGGGAATTTTGAATCTTAAATAGTTTATCTTAAACCAAATAAGGCTTACACAAAACTACATGGCAAATTTGGGCTGCAACTTTTAGCGCCTGTTTCCATAATGCCGATACTAGTACTATTCTATACTCTCTTTTTATAATGAAGACCTGAAAATAACTTAAATTAAACTTTCATGTCCAGAAGTATGGATGCTGCGATCTGTGAGCCGAATCAGCCAATCAGAGTTTACCCCACCCTTTGAGTCTTCTGATGAGTTGACTTTACGGCATAATCGTAACACCCATGGTCACAGCTTGAGCAAGAGTGCAGGGGAAGTTGAGAGTGCGCAGAAAGGGCAGATTAAGAGAATACAAAACACTTTGAGTGAAGGTGCTGCAGACTGCCATTGCACTAAGGAAGAGTTTGTGAGAGGGCATGGAGTGAACCTGAGTAAAAGGAGTAATTATTGCATGGTCATATTGATCATAGCAAACATGCACAAACATTCGTGAGCACAGGATAGATTTTCTTTGCTTAATTTGAAGGATATCGCGCTCACACTTAATTTTCCTTAAAATTTGATTTGTTTGCTTGAACAATATTTTTTTCTGTGCTCAAAATCTCCAATTGCAGACTTGAGGCCCAAATATAACTCCACTGAGGTGGCGTGAATATACTGAGATAGGTTTATCATTAAATTTAACAGAATTTGGTCTTTTTTTCTTTTTGGATGCAATGAAAAGCTAAGGAAAGATATAAATCACAGTATATTGCAATGTTGAGTATAACAGTACTCAGCATATCATAAAACATTAAGAACCACAACAAACCAAATAAGGACTCAAGCATCGTGAAACATGGCTTTGAGGGGCCACTGGTGATTCCTGCCCCTAGAGAATAAAAAGATATGACACTAATGTCACACCATTGTAGAATAGATATAATTGTCTTTGGGCATAATGATGGCAGAGCTTTAACATAGTGCAGTTGTATAAATGTGTTAAAAAAAAGGCTCTGAATAATTGCTTTTAAGTCAAATAAATATAACAAAAAGAGTCCAATTAAAACAGCAAAACAAAGTTTCAAGGAGTTGAATATTTTTAAGAGGCTGAAGACAGCTTTTGGGGGGTCCTGAAAATTACAAGACAGTTGGATTGTTTTCAGGATTGATACCCCAATACTTACAGATAGTCTGTACTCAAGCCAAGCTTACCAATAAATGGGGCATCACCTACTGCCATGTGTTCTCAAATAATTAGTAAGGGCTCTGCTAGGGTCCTGTTAGGTTTCTGATTTATTCAGACAGCCTGGCACATGGGCCACTCCTCTAGATACCAAGAAAACATTTACCTCCTTAACTGGGAAGAGGTCACAGTCATCTCAGGCTAAAGTTTCTGAACTCAATAGCATTGATTACACATTTCAACACATGCCGCTCAACCCCTGACCCCCCTCCTCCTCACAGATTCAAAGGATAAGCCCCCCCACCCCACCCCACCCCCCATCCCCACTCATGATGACAAACAGCACTGTGAGATCATCTCAGAGCTCAAGAACACATTCAGAACATGTTATAAGGCTGATATTTCTAAAGGAAGGTAATCAAATCCTCCTGAGCTATTCTAGTTTTTATCAACTGAAGTTCTTAGTAATCTGACGATGTTGTTGATCGTTAATTGCTTGTCCTCAAGGCCAGTGAGGTCCATCTGCACGTCGACCTCAACTGAGTCAGAACTTTAATTATGGCCAGTTGACAGTTTGATGAGTGTCGGTGGGAGGAGGAGGGGTTTTACAACATGGACGGGGAGGTGTTCCTCATGTGGGCTTACTGTAGGTGCAGGGGTCCGATCACCAGCATGCACAACCCCCCTGGGTTCCAAGAGGTTAATCAAAATGCCAAATGTTACAGTGCACCGTGCCAGAGAGCTATACTGAGCTTCTCATGCACAGGGCACCAACTTGCATGAGAAATTGAATCATTCATGCAACTTAATAGCAATACTGTTTATAGAAATGTGGCTGGAAATGTTGAATAAAAATCAGATCAGAATATTTATCTAGCAGAATCGTGATCCAAGATATATGACTTGATGAATGGTTGTAAAACAAATACAATGATTATTAACGTTTACATTCCTTTGGTGAAAAGCAAACAATCTTGAAACCTTTTGGATAGCATGGAAAGAATAAAGTCCACAAAAGCTATTATGTAATCCCCAATAAATCACAGACAAACCCCATAATGTGTCGGACAGCCTAGTGTGCTGTGGGAATTTGTACATCTAGTTACAATTACAGGACAACTAACAGAGAGTTTTGAATTACTCTATCAGTACTTCAGGCACATTAATGTGTGATTATTACAACAAATTATCCCCACCAAAGACTTTATTAGGGACACCTGTTGAAGTGCTTGTTGACACAAATAGCTAATAATCCAATCAACATTGGCATCTCAATGCATTAAGGCATGTAGATATGGACCAGCTGAAGTTTAAACCCAGCATCGAAATGGGAAAGAAAGGAGACTGTCGTGACTTTGACCATGTCATGTTTGCTGGTTCCAGACCGGATGGTCTGACTATTTCAGAAACTGCTGATCAACTGGAATTTTCACACACAACTACCTCTAGGGTTTCCAGAGAACGGTAAGAGCATCCAAAGAGGTGCAGTTCTATGACTGAAAATGCCTCTCCAAAGCCAGAGAGCAGAGGGGATTGTTTAAGATGGCAGAGAGGCAACAGTAACTCAAATGAACACTCATTACAACCAAGATATGCTAAAACTGTTGAATGCACTGCATGATGGACAGTCCTGCTGGTTGATCTTACTGCAAACACTTTAATACCAGCCATTAAGCCCACATCCACTTTTCTGATTCAATATTGACAGATAGATAAATATATAGACAGACAGGTACATACATAGGTAGATAGACAGATAGATAGACAGAAAGACTGTCTATCTGTCTGTTTGACAGACAGACAGACAGACAGACAGACAGATAGATTGATGAGCTTTTATGTTCTCTTTCATTACAGCATAATGAAAATACAGATGCACCCGATAACTACTTGAAAAATACAGTATGTTAATATACATCGTCTAGTATTATCCAACCTCTTTAGGCAATAGGCAAATGAATGCAGAGACACTTCCTTACTTACACAAAACATGAATCCTCACACAAACCAAACCACTCAGTCTGAAACACACACAGCCGCTTAAATCATTACAGCAACATCATAATTCTGGATGTGTGAGTTATTTCTGTGCATGAGTCCACACTTGTCTTGTAAGGGTACATGTGCATGTGTGACTGTGTTTGTGCGTGTGCATGACAAATGGTGACAGATATAAAAAGAGGGGAGGAGAAAGAAAGAGAGAGAGACAGAGAGGACAGAAGTCCACCTGTTTGACACAGAGAGCCTGAGAAAGTGCAGAGGAATGAGACCAATGCCCATGCCAGTGTGTGTCTGCATGCTTATATGTGTGTGCATTACAGGTTGGCGTCCACGCAGTTTAAATGTGTGTGTTATCCTACTGATAATACTGCAGGAGCTCTGGAGAATGGCATCCAGAGAACGGTATGTAGAGAAGCAGCTGATGGGACAATCATCCACTCCAACACACAAACTATTAAAATTATTTATCTAATAAAAAGCTCTGGGATAGATCAGTGTCATTTATCTGCTATGACATCCAAACAATCAGAGAGTGAACTAATGTCTCTTCTTTGTATAACTCTGTGTGTGTGTGTGTGTGTGGGTATAAATGTGGGAGTGACACACTGAGACGGGAGCCCACGACAAGTGGGCGCAGTGTGAAGGAAAAGTGGGAGAAACTGGAGCAAGTGTGAACCAGAGAGTGATGCAAATAAACAAACAAAAATAAACAAACGTGTGCTGTGCCAAGATGAGGCCAAAAAAGGAGAGTGTGGAGAGCAGTTTGGAGGCAAACTCTTGTTTAGTGGCAGCAAATTATTTTGTATTTTAAGTGTGTGATTATAACAACAGCTTTAAAAATGTATTTATAACTTTAATAACACTGTTGCAAGTTTCTACTGATATATTACAGAAACCATAATATGTGACCTAAACAACTGCTTAAAACATTTTTTATCTGTTATTTCAATTTTCCCCTCTGCTGCTTTCTGGCAACATGATCCTGCATATCAGCACTCTGGGTTTATTGTTGTTACCTCAGAGACAAAAAGCCTCAACAATCAGGACTGAATACTGAATTATGCATTTCAAATAGCTGCTAAAGCGAGCTGAAAAACTTATGCTGAGGTCAGACAACATGATTTATGCAAGATTACAGCCCGACTCAACAGCCCCATGGTTTCAGGACCTGTTAGCCATGAAAATCAGTCTCACGTATAGTGCCGTAGTGACCAACACAACAAAAAGGCCAGTCTGGGATCCCTCATGACATCATGACAAAAAGCCTGGCATGTTTGATTTTTGCCCTGCCTCCTACAATCTGCTGCCTTACATCAGAGACATTGACCAATGAGAGCACTGGAAGTTATGAATGTGCAACACTCATGGATGTAAACAGACTAAAGTTGCCTTGAGACTATGAGACAGAAAAAGTAAAGAAAAGCTCTAAAAATAACATCCCACCTTTGAGACTTGATGTAAGGGAGCGACAACCAGAATAAAGAGAAATGTTGGAGGGAAACAGCAGAGGCTCCGTAGCACCTTGGTGAAGAACTGTGGGCATTAATCATCAGGCTAACATATTATTCATTGTAAAGTTTGAAAAGACAAACAAAAGAGTAGTGTTTTAAATACGGTGTGTATGCTTGCTGTCTTAAATGTCAGCCCTGCGTCTTCTAATGTCATCACATCAGTCATTCTGTGCACTTGGTTTTAATCCTGTTGTCTGTCAAGCTTGTCGGGCAAGTCGAAGCACAATTTACAATGTTTTAATGCAAAGCAGGTGAAAATAATGCTTATTTTAACACACTATTATTATATGTGCCCCTTAAAACTAATCTATGAGTCTTGAAATCAAAGATACTCAACTGGACCAATGCACTTCTGACCAAACACTCCTTAAATTAATTTCACGAAACCTTTCTATTCCCTGTATATCACCAGTGTTTGCAGTTGGGGTTACATACAAGAGAAAGTGGAAAATGTCAGAGAGCAGGACCTCAATGCAGAGAAGCACATATGATTTATGGGTAAAATAAATGGGATCACTGTTGGCACGGTAACAGGATCCATGGAGTAGAAGGGGGTGAGAGAGGAGGAATCTTTGGTGGTGGTAATGGGCCCCACGGTATCTTTGGATTGGGGGGGTTAGATGTGAGTAAGCTGATGCTGAGGGGGCAAAGGTGGCTGCAATGCAACTGTGACAGAGCTCCTCCTACTAAAACAGTGTGTGTTTGTGTTGGTGTACGTTATTGGAAGAGCCCAAAATGCCAAAGAGTAACAAGGGTTGATCATTTCCCGCTCAGTACCAAATCATTATAATTCAAGAGGCCAAACCAGAGACAACAGCCCCATTCACGCTGCCATTCCAGACATTACATGAGTGTCCCTGTGATGACCGTCTCCACTGTTGATGTCACAGAGACAGAACTGGGCTGAGAGTTTACCCCCCTATTTGCTCGGTCTCAAAGGTGGGCCACATGCTGGAAGGCCTGTGCTAATAAAATCAACTCCGCATAATATTGTCAAGTAGCCCTTGCTGATGTGTGTATTAATACGGACTCTACAGAATCGATACAGCCCCAAATGCAGTGACAGCAGTTGTTAAATAGACCTTGGTTAATTATATCAATGATGTGGTTTAAAAAATGGCAGTAGTAGCCCAACTACATGACACAGCACATTTTCCAAATTTAAATTTCTTCTAAGACCTTTGAGGGCCTGAAAGTCAAGTGTCTTGAGTTGTAAAGTCCCTGAGAAAAATTTTTGTTAGGACATAGTCAACGTCCGCTATCAATGCATATCACATTTGGATTGTATAATGGTCACAGTATCGGGATATGTGTTGTATCGTGAGGTTGTTGGAAAACCCAGCTCTACACGCCATGTGTTTCTCTGTTGCGTACACACACAAAGCAGTATCACACTGCTACAATTTGATTTCGCACATTTTTTTTCCAAAGGAGGGTATATCTAATACCCATTTCCCACTGGCCCAAAAACCCATTTAAACACGGTAACAATCGGCTCCTGTCGGCAGTGGGAAAGGCTCTAATCGGCATTCAGACCCGCGCCCACTGACCCTGCAAGTGACACCTGCACTGAAAACCTTGGGAATAGGACTTATCTTTTCACCTGAGTTGAGCTTGCATTTCAGCCAAAACAGACAGAAAAATGAAAAATATAGAGTCACATTTGCCTTGCTTCAGCAGGTAAGTATGTCCACGGCAGCAGACGATGTCACAAACAGTTCAATTACACTTCCTGTCTGTGTCTTTCAGAGTAAAAGCTCAGGTAGTTCTTTCTGTGGATAAACTCTCCTTGTTGATACAGGATTCTCATAACCTGAAGTCAGTTATTCAATGAATTTACTAACTTGGAAGGAAATGTTTCTTTTGGCTTTTTATTGAGATTAAATTTATTAAGCGTAAAACAGCTGTTAGTAAGTGCTGGATTCAGAAAGTACAAACATCGACAAAAACAAAGAGATCTGCACACCAAAAAGCTCCCTTTGGCAGCAAGAGATGTCTTAAGCCATACAGCTCTACCTCTGACTTGCCAAGGAGTTTAAGATCTACTACTAACTGTCACCTACCGTCCAGAGAAATAGACAGAGGTTACAAAACAGAGAGCCAAGGGTTCAAAATCCAAGACAAACTAATTCATATGTTCACGTACATCGCTCACTAGCAAATACATTTTAATTTTGGGGTTGTGATTTGCTAATTTACAAAAGTTCTACAGCTCAGACTAGGATTAGGATTACCCAGAAAGGTCTGCGGTCTGCAGAGTGATACAGTACTGGGCTTAAAAAAGTCACAAGGCATATTAGCGGAGCAGCAGGAGCAGCTACAGAGAGGAAATAGTCTGAGTGATGCTGGATGAGAGATGGAGAGGGAGGAAAATAAGACC
Organism: Cetoscarus ocellatus; assembly: GCA_037902135.1. Classification (NCBI taxonomy): domain Eukaryota; kingdom Metazoa; phylum Chordata; class Actinopteri; order Labriformes; family Labridae; genus Cetoscarus; species Cetoscarus ocellatus. The sequence continues at coordinate 603,564 of JBAMNC010001023.1, forward strand.
CAAGTGAGATAGAGACCTCCAGCGCTCCTGAAGCCTGTCACATGGGACTGCAAGGCGCTCGGCTCAGCACTCTTCCCTCTGTGTTCTGTCCGGTCCTGACATTTATCTGCTTTATTAGATTATCTAGGCTACATGGCTGCCTCTGAGAGCATGCATACACACATACAGGCACATACATTGACACACACACAACTTTCGATTCATTACAACCTTAACTGCTTACTTAGGTTTATGCCCGTCTTTAAATTAAAGCACAGATAACGGAGCACCTCAGAAGCCCCCACCTCCTTAAAACATGGGAGGAAGAGACTGCATCCGGCCAATGTGGGAGAAATTAAGACACATTGTTTGCGAGTGTATTATCATGCATGTGTGAGTGGTCATAAGGTTGCTTTTTAACGGGCTCATCTATAGGGACTCTGCTTCCCATCATTAGTAATTCAATTTGCTCTTTATTAGCAGCTCTTATCGGAGGCACAGACGGCTACATGCAGCTCTCCTCACTCCATCTTCCCCCCGCTTCACCTATCCGACGTCTCTGATCCTGAATCCACATCTTTAAATAGAGATGCATGTGTCCCTGCTGCAGGCCGCTCAGGTTCTTGTTAAGGACATATGGAGACATGTTGAAGTGAAGGAGGTAGAAGGGATGGGAAGGGATGCATGAAGTTAGAGATTCAGAAAAAAGAGAAGCAGAACCATGGGGACGAATTAAACCTAATGTTAATAGTGATGGCTTTTCTAATGTCTTCTGACTCCATCGAGTGGGGGAGATTACAGCGAGATGGGCATGAGGCGTGTAGGGTACACACAGAATGACCAGAGGGTTGGAGGGGCAAGAGGAAGGGAGGGAGAGGGGAGGGAGAGGGGAGGGAGAGGCGGCTGTAAAAACAATGATTGCTTTCCATCAGGTTAGGCCTATATTCTACAGTTCGTTAAAACAATCCAATTTGCAAAAGGATAATTATGCATTAGCTCCTTTTTATCTACTGGAGGGAGAGCAGTGCCAGGGCTTGATAGCAGTGGCGCTGCCTGCCTCCACCTCTGCAAATTACCCGCTATCGGCACTTGTTCGCCATCACGGCTGAATTGGGCAATCAATTAACCCCCCCCCTCCTCTTATGGTCTGCCTGTAAGCCTCTCCACTGACAGCATGCAACACAAAGCCCAAACACGGACTACATGGATGTGAACTGCTGCCCTCTAGTGCTGATCAACGTGTAACTGCAGTCAGAGCTGCAGCTCAGGGAACAAGTGTTTGTTCATGTCTACATAGAAAACACGGGCTACAGAATATGAGGGAAAAGTGTGTACATGTAAAACTATAATGCCTGATTGTAGGGGTGCAAGACATTGGATTTTTGTCATTATCCAATATGCTTTTATTTTCAAACGGATTACCGCAGATACCAATATTTTTAATCAAGAGCACAAAGTCTTTGCTTTACAAAAATTGAATTGTTGCTTTCAGATGATATATTTGTATGAAAAACAGATGCAGAACAGGAAAAACATTTCCTTATAAAAGAATGAAATTTTTGACTTCTTTAAGTACCCATGCACTGATCATAATGTGCAGCATTATGGTGCATTTGCGTATTTTGCCAATATAAGGGATACATATGGCTGATACGTATGGCCGCTGTAAATATTGGCAAAAGTTTCAATATCAGTGAAGAGTGATAAACAACTTTTTAGGTCAATATCTGCCAATACTTACATTGTACCACTAACAATGAGCATCCCCACTAATTTGCTGTATTCTGTTGATGGCTTCAATAAAAAAGAATAACGAAAACTATATCAAAACATAAGCACAAATGTGAAAACTTTGTAAGATCAAAATCTTTTCCTGTCACAATTTAAGAATTCATAACTCAAGCTATCCCTACAGGTATACCTGAATTATTTTACTTTCGTTTAAAATATCAATGTTAAAATTGACTGACCTTGTTGAAGAGTTGGAGGAATAAAACTAACTGAAAAAATATTGCACTTATACCACAAAGAGACAAAAAAAATAGACATGTAAAAAAATCATCTACAGGGAGAGATATTTGGAATTCATGGCTTGATCATACGTGTTGGCATACAGCTTGGTTATCCCGATTTTATTTTAGTTTCTCTAACAAAATTAGAGAGGTTCACATTATAAACGTAAATAACATCAGTTTGTGTACTGTTATTATTTCTGATTTTGTAAAAACACATACATGAAAGTATGATGCACTGAGCCTGAGACAACAGAGCCTCCTTTCCAAACTCTGACAGGCCTCAGCCCATCTAAAAACCTGGAATGTATCCTGGGCACACCTTCATACAGCAACATGAAGCTCAAAATACATACCATTTTTCATATGCAGATTTCATTGTACACACCAGGTTTGGAGCTGTATTGTTTTTAATATTCATTTATTGAAATCAGTTTGGGATTTAGCAAACTCATTCCTAAAACCTTTCATGTCCTCAAAATTACAAATACATCCTTAGAATTAAGGGGTGAAAGCAGGGTAATATCTATTTTTGAATATTTCATGTAAATTGAAAGTTTAAAACTTCTAAAAAAAAAAAACGGAATTTACATAACTATTTTGTGGTGAATTATTTCCCCCAGTTACTATCTAAAACACTGATGCAACTGTTTTATTCTGATTTTCTTTTTTCCTCATTTCCCTTCATACATGATTCACACCCTGTCTTTTTATTTCATTCTCAAGCTGAAGTACTGAATTTATTCCTATATATACTAAATATATATATTCATATCTTATCTGTATTTATGGTTTTTTTTAACCCATTGATTTCCTGATTGTTCAGGCACAACGCTCAATAAAAAAAAAAAGAGCGGCACCAACTCTGCTTTGCACCCTTGCACGCTGTGGGCAGTTTCCTACATTATTCAATTACTGAGGGTGAATTTTCAACTGTCTGGTCTTTTATTTTGCATGATGTTGACGACAATGCAAGTGTCAGCGTTAATACCAGTATATTCTGACATTAGTATATAGAACACTTGCAACTTTTTAAATGGAAAAAAAATCAGAGTTAACAGTTAAAAGTGCATCTAATACACCAGATTGTTTGGTGCATACTCTGGACTTAATAAAACAAAGCTTATCGACTTACTTGTCCTTGATGAGGTGGGAGAGAGTCGCCTCAACTTGTGTCGACCAAATGACACAAGCTCCCTGTAGGGCATCCTCTTCACTCCGGTGGGAGTCCTGACAAAGCTGTGGATGCGGCTCCGTGGGGAGAACTTTACTGCTGACGGGTTGGATCCTTTCTCTGACACTCCTCCGCTGCGGTCACAGGACAGAGGGCAAAAGTTTAACCACTGATACACGGGGCTAACTGATAAATCTCCATTCAGTTCACGCATTAAGAAAAGCCTGCAGTGCTTTGCTGCCACCCTCTGGTCAAATAAAGTAACAACAACAATAAAAGATCAGAATTAAACCCCAGTGATAAAATCAAAAATATCTTCAGTCAATTAGTTTCATGAAAAATGTTGTAGTTTGGCCTCAGATAAGAAAAGAAAAAGCTAAAGAGAACAAACAATGAGACAGGACAGAAATATCAGGATTAAAATGTGCACCATGACAGAAGTCCTGGGAGGACTGGTGCTACCTGTATATTGATATAAACTGGGGGTGCCAATACTGCATTTTTGTCAACATGGGAACAGCTGTAAAACAGTAATTAACATTTTCCTCTTGAAAAAAATGAAACTCTTTGTTTTTAGTGCCCATGCAGTGATGATAAGATGAAACATCAACAGCCAATGAAAGGGATAAATATGGCTCATATGTTGGGCTGATAGGTTGGCTATAAATCTGCAAAAAAATCAATATCAACAAAGACCAATATTCAACTTTTTAGATTAATATCTGCTGATAGCAATGGTGTATCAACAATATCATGCATCCCTTGTTTAAACCAGCTTCAGAGAACGCAACCCCCTTTAATGACTTATGAAAAAGAGCATTTTTAGCAGCCATATTGAAAATAGGTACTTTATTAAAATGTTTTCTTCAGCAAACTGTGTCAGATAAAGGCCTAACTGATTAAACAGATATTAACAGAAAAGATTTTATATCAATATGAAAATAAATTGAATCTGCAACTTGCTCTTTAAGGTTACAACCCATCAGTTGAAAATGCTGATTCCTACCTTGCGACAGACTTCCTGATGATTTTCATCCTGCTGCGAAGCTTGAAGCCACCAGGAGAAGGCGTGAAGGATGCACGTTGGGAAGTAGGAGACACGAGTCCTCCTTTTACACTTTTGTGGCTTTTGTCCGATGTCCAGTGGAAGGCAGATTTCCGACGTGCAACTGTTGTACCTCCTGATGCTGCGGTTGAACTCTGACCCCCTGCCTTCCAGCGGTAACGGCTACTCTGAGAGGAATTTGACGAGAAAGCTGCATTTTCTTTTTTTAACTTAGAGGAATGAGCTGAGGGGGTTCTGAGTTTTTTGGCAGCATCACCCTTCTCTGGAGCTTTATGGGAGAGAGCTAGGGCTTTGGGAGACGGGGATTTCCTTAATAATTTGGCTTGTGCTCCAGCAGAAGAGGAGACCCATCTGTACTTGGAGGTCTTGGGAGCTACAGCTACTGGGCTTAGCTTTCGAGGAAACTTCTTTGCAGGGGTTCTCTTACTAGTTGAGATTAAAGGGGGGCTTCTTGCAGGAACACCAGATTTCAAGACTGATGATGGGGGTATAGTCGCAGCCTTGCAAGGTGGAGAAGAAGAAACAGACCTTACTTGTTTAGCCTCCACATTTTGAGTCTTTACCCAGGTGAACTTGGACTTTTTGGAATAAGACGTGCTGCCCTGGCTGTGGCTGGAGTGGGGTGTGTGTTTAACTTCAGGCTGTTTTGATATTTTAGACAGAGCTGATGGAGGTAGAACATTTTGACCAGTGGTGAGATTTGCTGGAGGTTTTGAGATGTTGCTTTGTTTAGACTCAGTGCTGTTTTTCCTTAATGAAGAAGGTTTTAGAGGGCTGCTGAGCACACTGGTTGAGGTGCTGGCTTTGGCTGGAGATTGCACTTCTACAGACACACGGACTATCTTCTCAGGCAGAACCACATGTCTGCATTCAGGCCTCTGCTGGACCTCATGAGGTTTTTTGTGATGTTGGGTCTTAATGCCTGTTGGGGTTGGAGTTCCCCTGTTATCCTTATTTTGGGATCCTGTTTTCTTTTCCTCTGTCTTAACTCCACTCACCCCTGGAATGTTTGTTGCATTTGCCTCTCTCTTGAGCTGAGAGATACCCGTTGAATGCACAGTAACTTTGGCTGCATCGCTTCTCTCTCCTCTGCTGTGGCTGGGCAGCGATGTGCTGTTGGGTAACCCAGGTGAGCTGCACTGATGACCTGGAGAGAATGAAGAAGCTGAGGGGTGTCCTACAGAGCCCTGAGGGGTTTTGTTTTTCAGCGAGTACGTCTTTCTCCAACTTCCACGGCTGTGAGGATTGTACACTCTCCCTCTGGAGCTGTGAGGATGGATGTCAGAGGAGCTGTGACCTCGGCCTGTGAATAATGTAGAAGCTGCTGGATGCCTCTGCTCAACTCTTGAAAATGGGGTGTCACCATGGACACTCTTATGCCTGTTGATGAGATCTGGAAATACAGAATATCAGTCAGAAGAGCTTTCACACACACAATATCAGAGACTGCCTGAGTCAGGTCATTATAGGTGCATGACAATAAATTGAAGTTGATTATTGTTGTTGGCATATATAACAGCCAGTATCACAGCCCTACATGTTGACAAAATGGACTTTTTAGCATCATGCTTTTCCTTTTGTGGTGAAGCATTAAGTTTTTTGATTTTAATCAGAACCAACACCTCTACCTCAGCTGATTTTTTACACGGACTATTAAATATGCAGAGTTTTACATGCAGTTCATCAGAGAAGGCACTGGGTCTTTGCAGATATCTGATATACAACCTTTACCTTTTTTTTCTTTTTTGCGGTGGGGACAAGACTACATGCCTTGTCAAGAGCAATCAACAGCATCATAAAGACCCTGAGATCTGTAGAGCCTAAAATAAAAATTAACTTTTTATAGAAGAACCCTATAGTTGAATTTGTGGTGACAAGCTTTTTCTCTATTGATTTGGCAGCTAGTCTGACAAGGGCAAAGGTCAAAGCCAACTGTACACTAATCAGGCCTAACATTATGGCCACTGAACACCCTGACTGGTCTGTGGTTATACTGCCTCGTACGCAACAAACTGCAAAGCACTCTGGGTATTCTGAATCCTTTCAATGAGAACCAGTGTTAACTTCTTCAGCAGCCTGAGCAACAGTACCTCGTCTACTGGATTGGACCACACGGGCCAGCCTTAGCTCCCAACGTGCACCAATTCGGATGACCCTGTCACTGGCTCACCACTGTTCTTTCCTTGGACCGCTTTAGATAGATACTGACCACTGTAGACCGGGACCACCCCACAAGAGGTGCAGTTTTGGAGATGCTCTGACTCAGTCGTCTGGCCACCACACTTTGGCCCTTGTCAAACTCACTCAAATCCTTAGTTTGCCCATTTTTCCTGCTTCTAACATCAACTTTGAGGACAAAATGTTCACTTACTGCCTGATATATATTTCACCCACTAACAGGTGCCATGATGAAGAGATAATCAGTCTTATTAATTTCATCACTTCACCTGTCTGTGGTCATATTGTTTTGTTTTTTGGAGGTTGGCAGGCATTCAGCTAGAAGGGGAAAATTGCAGCGGCTGCATCTGTGCATTACAATTAAAGTCTTTTTTTTAACTGAAGGTTGATTCCTTTCCTTAAAAACTTTGGTACTTAAAACTTCAAGTTTAAATTGTGTGGAGCTGAAGATTCTGTTTACAACTGCACACATTTAAGTGCACATTGTGCTGGTGTTCACAGCTGGGATATCACCAATAAATGTCTGCACTTTTCATAACCACAAATATCAGTAATCAAGCTTTAGAGCTCTTACATACAAATACAGATATCATCTGTGCATCCCTGCATTTTGTATACAATGTGTGTCATCCATTCATTTTCTATACTGCTTATCCGTTTTGGGGTCATGGGGGGTCTGGAGCCTATCCCAGCTGTCATTTGGTGAGAAGCCGGGTACACCCTGAACCGGTCACCAGCTGACCACAGGGCGACAGAGAGAGACGGACAACCACTCATGCTCACACTCATACTTAAGGACAATTCGGAGTCTCCAATCAACCTAATGAGCATGTTTTTGGTCTGTGGGAGGAAGCCGGAGTGCCCAGAGAGAACCCACGCATGCACGGAAAGAGCATGCAAACTTCACATAAAAAGGCCCTGACCGACCCGGGGATTGAACCTTCTTGCTGTGAGGCACACGCACTACCTGCTGTGCCACTGTGCTGCCCACAATGTGCCTAAATTAGTGAATGTGTCTATATGAAACAGAGTACAACAAACTTACATTGTTGTAGTTTGTTTAAAAACCAAACAGTGAAAAAAGGGTATAAATAGGAAATGCTGAAATGAGTTTGGAAATATTGGTATACTCAATACAGCGTGGGTAGAAAGTGATCAAAAACATTTACTTAAGTTTCTGTAAATCAGTAGCTTGTGAGTCTTTTTCATTTGCTGTTTGTTTGTCGCACCTGTTTATTTTTGTTTTATTGCTGATTATTTGTTTTTCTTTTTAAAACATGAACAAAAACATGTAGGTGAATGCACGTATTAGTTTGTGTTTTTACTGAAATCTTGATTGCTCCTTATTTTTTATTTTTCTTCTCATAGAAAAGTGAGGTCCCTTGCATAAGCCTGATGGTTTCTTGACCTCTTCTGACTCATTTCTTTTTTAAACATTTCCAATTTGATTTTATGTAATCAGTTATTGTGCAAACTAAATAAATTAAAAATGAACTAATGTTGTTGTTTTTTTAAACCAGGGCATTTATTCTTACTTGAATATGTTTTGGGATGCACTGAAGTTAGTCACATGTGTCCTGGCAACTGAACACGGAGTTAAAAAATACAATGAATAAAACAAAGAGCTAAACCATCAAAATTAAATCAGTTAGGGATGTCAAAAAAAACAGTTTTTACATTACTGACACCATGTTTGGTATCCTGACGCTCGAAAAAATAACTGAAACTAAAATGATAGTGTTCTTTACTCAGTACATTATAAACCAAAGAGGGGGTGTCTAGAAAGGGTTGGTCACATTTGGGACTTGACAGCTAATAAAAAACATTAAATGTGATAATATATTTTTACAGTCAAAGGTTTAGTCAGTAAATATACCTCAGAGCACGCTTTAAATCATTATTCATATTTTGCCGCCTACATTTACTTCCGAAAGTCAGATTGCATACATCTAACTCATGGTGTAGAGTACATCATTCAACCAATATCTCGAGTAACAGAATTCATATGTCACTAAAAACTGTCCCTCAGTGTTCATATACTGATCTACATTACTGTGAAATAACAGGCTCACTTCTCAACTCCATCAGTTGTCCTTTTCACATGCTGCTTTTACTCTTACTTTAGTGACTTTAACTTGTTCTTAATCACAATTTTATCACAGTGTCTTTAAAGGTAAAACATATATGTGCTCTTTCCACTCCTGCAGAATCAAAACTGTTACATCCCTATATCTGACCACATCACTACAGCGCGAAGCTCTGCTGAACACTGGGTCCGCTTTTAGATTGTGGTACCATTGTAGAGGTGTTACAGAGTTAAAATAACATCGATGTGGTTTGTTTCTTTTCTGCTAATGACGAACATGTTCGGGAGCCTTAATGAGTAACGTCAGCCTCCCACGAACCACGGACAGGAGCTTAAGTGTTAACCTGCTGACAGCAAAAACAACAACTTACTACAGTTTACTAAAAGGGATACCAACAATTCGTACGCCAACTACGTTTCTACGTGGAATATTTCATTAAAAAAACAACAACATAGGAGCACAAACGTTTCTCTATAGACCTGCGGATGACTCTGATTTCAACTGGAGGCAAAGTTAACGGTCAACGGTCGTCCATTAAAATAACAAGAGCCGTCACCAGAGACAAGCGACACAGCTCGATATTAATGGCTAAACATTTAAAAGCTGATTTCTGCAGCTCATTTTTATCAAGAATCCGTTGACGTAAAACAGAAACAAAACAGACTCACTCTGTAAAAGTTCGATTTGCCTCTTCAGCGCCTCTCGCTCCTCCATGTTTACAACTGAACCGCGTCGTCACCAAATATCAACGTCAGTCGCTTGCGTATGACGCATTCGAACTGTCCAATCACGTAATGCACTTTTAGAGGGCTTTGAACACCTCAGTAGTGTCTTACAGGCTGCAATATAAACTCTAATATTGCCTATCATCCACACAATGGTCGTATTTACACTGGAAATAATATTTTAATTGTAATATCTGCATTTCACTTCAACATTTTTTTATATCTGTTCTTAAATATTTCTATTCTTTGATGGATATTTACCCCTTCTGTTTTATGTTCACATACTTTTCCTTTTTCAGACACATCTTTTTGATTTGCACCCATTGAAACCCTATTTCATGACACCCAAATCTTTAGCACAGAACCAAAAACACTGTTGCTTTGAACTTTGTAATGAAGGTACATCATTAAGTAAACGACCTGGCTGGACTGGTGTATTATCATGTTGTTTAATAAAAACACTGGAGGAAAAGATCTAATCTTACTTTTCAACACTTACCAGTGAGTTTACAGAGGGAGACTTTCCTCGTAGAGCTTAGAGTGGGCTTAAAATCAAATTATATTTATTCTTAATTGATTAGATCAACACCAGTAACTTAACGTTGTCTCAAAATGTTATTAAGGTAACTGTACTTTTAATCAAGTACAATTTCCAATATCCCTGTTCTTAACCATTGAATACCATCCATAGAAACACGAATGCAGAGTTGAGCAACTGGCTGCCCAGGGGCCAGCTGAGGCTCTCCTCCTAACTAGATGTGGCGCTTCAGTCAGTTTCAAATATTCAAAATTGAAACCATGTACGCTGGTAGACAGTGTGCAAGATTTACAATATTTCAATAAGAGCCTAACAATAGGTTTTTATTTTTTTCTTTACATTAATTTTGCAGATTTAATTGGGTACAGAGCTTTCTATGAAGCTGTTATATATCAATGCACTTGGAGAAAAAAAAGTAAGAAGATAAACTAAAACAACCAATTGATTACCAAGATTTTTATGACTACCTAACACTACCTCGGTCAGGTTATTTTGTGGAGTAAAATATGTATTTTTTTATTCTCAGTGAGGCATACTGGTAGGATATAGGTAAAATAAACGAATTAATTGAAAAAAAAAAAAAACAGTACTTCCCAAATTATAGGATTGAAAAGGTCCATTTAATTGTTTTTTATTCTGTGATTAGCTGATAAGTGCTTTACTGTTTGTTTTTCAGCTTGAAAATGTAACTATAAATATAAATATAAATTCTGATTAATCTTAGATATTTGTGGATTTGTTAAATTACAGGTATTTTTTAGTTACCTGTGGATAATATCCGGCTATGTGCAACTAACTGACCCTCTGAAACTGAGAACGTCATACTGTACCAGCCCTACATTAGGGCAACGATGCCTCTCAGACCACACTGAGGGTTAAGTTATCCACACTCTCAGTAGACTTGTTGCTAGCTGTCAAATAATTTTTAACCAGCAGAGCTTCAGAATAATCCTTCACATGATTATTAAGGACTTAAGGAAAAACAAGAACATTATCAGGGATAAACGATTCGCTGTTAAATACACTGAGGTTATTTATTTAGAGCAGAGAGAGTAATGTAACGTCGATGACGCCGCTCTGACTGTGATATGAAATGAAAGGGGAAGTGAAAGTTAAAGCTACAGCTGGAGTTCGGCCAAAAACAATCGAAGAAACAACTGAAAGCGAACTTTAAAAGTTTTCTACCAACCGAAGGTAACACGAACTAACTCTTAGTTGGTTACAAATTGTTAAGTAAGTGAGTAAAACCCTCTAAAGTTGTTCAGACTGAAGTTGTTCCGTTGACGTTATATTGACGTTTTTATCGTTTTGACGAAGTAACTACTGAGGCTAACTAGCTTGTTAGCTCTGCGTCATGAACAGAAATGTTGGAGAGGTCCTATTTTAGTGATATTAACAACTTAAATGAACACTCCCGGAATCCGTGTTTGTACCACGGTTATGATAGTTTAATGTAGGTCATTACTTGATATTAGTATTTTGATTCGGCTTTTAGTTTCTGTTTCATTGTTGTGGACCTAGTTCTTGATGCCACGGTAAAGATTTTGTTAAACTTTACTTCAGGATTTGCCTTTTGTGTTGTCAAAATATCTTCTTACTCTTAACCCACAAACCACTTAACCAATGAAGTTTGGACGCTGTGTAAATGTAACTGCCAGATGACTGAAGCTCACTGGATATTTTCTCTTAGTGAACCATTCTTTGTAAACCCTAGATGATGTTTGTCAACAGGGCTGATTTTGGCTTATTTTGATGTTAAATGGATGCATCCCTGCATCCTTAAATTAAACTTAAGCATCTAAAAATAAAATGTTTATATCCATAGAGGATATGGACTTCTGTCTGTAACTTTTATTCACAAAAGACAGACAAAAGAAAGTTTGTGTATTTACTTTATTTGAAAGAGCTCTGACAGTATGGGTCAGTCAGTGCACTTGTTTTAGAAGAATAAAATGCATACGTAAGCCTACATTTTATTTTGATTTCAGTCGCCATAAATGTTTAATTTTGTTGCATTATTTTAAGGACAATAACTATGTTGTTTTCTGTATTTTTGTGTGTCTTCACAGTATTCCTGCTTGAGCAACATCATGTCAACAAACTACCAATACTTCATCTTAACAAAAAAACACGATTCATTGTCACATATGAAGGCTGGCTGCATATGCTACATGAGTGTGTATCGATACAATCAAGCTTTCAAAATTGACCCCAACCCCTCAAAGTTTCATGTTACTGCCATTGGTTCATGTACATCACTAAGTTATGATGTCAAGGCGAGCATTCTGGAGGAGCTGGGTGAACCTGAGGCCACGCTGCTGTTAGCTCTGCCAGACCCAGCAGAGAGACTGAAGTGGTTTAAAGAAGGAAAAGCTCTCCAACAAGCTTTAGAACTCTCTGTGGGAACTGCAGTGTCTGTGACTGAGGAACAAGAGGAGCTCTTGGGAGTTGTCCGATACATTGGAAAACTGGAAATGCCAACTTATCCTGAACCCTCAACTGGAATGTTTGGCATTGAACTGATGGTAGGTCAAGAATCTTGTTTGTTTATTTTTGTCTTCCCCAGATTAAAAAAAGACTGAAAATAATGACATTGGATTTTTGTTGTTCATTACACTTGAGATATATTAAAGCTACTGTGGGAAACTGTTATTTGGTGTCAATCTTGACTACCTCTTTTCTTAAAGCAGTGTATTTATTAATTGTGTCTTGTTGATGTACGAGTTGTTTTTTCTGACGAAAAGCCCTGTAGATATTTAAAAGTCAAATGTAACATTTACTCTGAGGTCACTTGCTGTGGGGTCACTTGCTTACTGGCAGTTTGGCACCCTTGTGTGTCCCAAAATGAAATGAAACAAACTAGTACTTCACAAAGATGAAGATAAAAGTTTAAGACAAGAAGATGTTTAAAAAAGTAGAGAAGACATACTAAAGACTGTTTCACTCTGAATGCAATTTACTATCATGGCGGTGCATCATGTTTTATTTCAGTAAGCATCTTATCAGGTCAGTAATTTCTAACTGCTAGCTTGAGCCGCATGTCTCAAGTATGTCCTGTTCCAAAAATCTTGAGAATAGGAGGTTTTTCTATGTTTTCACAGGCTAAAGGGCAGAAAAATCCAAAAGAGAGGCATACCTGTGTTGGCAGATATGTATGTCCATAGCAGTAGAATATGTCACAGACCGGACAGAAACAGTTGTGTAAAGAAACTCCTGTGGTTCATACAAAGGGTTTATATCTGTAGTTTTCCAGTGTCAGGTCACCCTTTTTACAGTGCATTTACGCAAAAGCACCACAAAGAAGCCTCTTCATTATTACACCTCGAGACATTTACATTAATTTCACAAGGACTTGATATACAGTATGTCAATTCACTTTGTGGTACAGCTTGAATACACGTGACAGGGTACATGCTCCCCACTCTCACAAAGGCAGAGATACTCACTCACAGGGCTCCTGTCTCCCTCCAAGTCTGTGTCCCTCCCACTCTCTAATATAACGTCTCTGGTACTGCCTCTGGAGATGGAGCAGATTTTGGGTCAACTCTTTCCCCCATTCCCTTTACAAAACATTCAGATTGAAGGCAACACATCACAGGGATGTAACCAGTGTGGCTTGAAACAGTAGCCTGAATGGGGTTGTTGAATCAGGTCACTTGTTGTGAGGTTTACTGTGGTTCTTCATTAACTTTCTCCTGAAGCCCTTTTTGAGGTGAAATTAAGGCGGAGACAAAGCAGGGAGGTGAAGGAATTATAATCGCAAACCACTTTGGGCTTCAACATAAAGTGTACAATTAGCAAAACCGCTTTTATGCGATTGAAATGTGAGTGTGACATAAATTCAATGATGTCTCTATGTTGCTGTCCTCCGCAGGGAGAATACAAAGGAAGGGGGAATTCTGATGGATACTACAACTACAGAATGTACTTCAGATGCCCCAAAAATTGTGGTATTTTTGCACCGTTCACCAGAGTCAGACCTTTGCCACCATTCAATCATCAGCATTCCCTTCAGCCAGAGGTGGAGCAGCTTAACACAGGGGATAGAGTCACATATTTCATTGAGGAAAAGGGTCGACATGGAATGGTGGTGAACATGCAGGACAAGGATGGAGAATGTTTTGTTCGGATTTCTACGGTAAGTTATCCTATATTTGTTGGTTATGGTGGCTGGAAAAAACTCAGGAGGCGTGTGACAGCAGAGTTGATGATAGTTGAACGTGCTTAGGTATTCGAGACAATGAATTTAGTTTAAAGTGATAGACCACCTTTTTTTTTTTCTTTTTGTGTCTTGCCTCAGTCCAGAGTACATGACAAGCAGATTGACACCATTCTTTTGACTGTGTGTCCAGTAACAAGATAGAGACGGGCAAAGCTCGCCCACCACTAGTTAGCTTAGCTCAAACAGTGAGAGTCAATGGGTAGTGTTAGCTAGCTTCTGCTTACAGTCTTCAGCAACTCTTAACAGTCCTGTATGCTTGTTGTGACTCATTTTTTTACGTTATCTTTTACTATTTTCATATTATCTTCTACTCATAAACCGAGGCTTTGTTTTGTTGGCCTACTTCCTCTGTGGTTTGCACTAGAGATGTGAGTCAAACGAGTCAAGTCTTTTGAACAGCTCTTTTAAATGAACAGTGAGAACTGATTCACAGTTGTGAGTGAGCTGTTCATTTGCGAGCCATTCTTATATTCAAATTGTCTGCAAATTTAGCTGAACATAACGCGGTAAAAAAATGTCACAACAAGCACACAGGACCATTTAGAGATGCTGAAGAGTTTATCTGATGACTGTAAGCAGAGGCAGGCTAGCCATACCCACTGACCCCAGTGTTTGAGCTAAGCTAACTAGCAGTGGGTGAGCTTTGGCTGTTTCTTTCTTTTATTGGACGCACAGTCAAAAAATGGTGTCTATCTGCTTGTCATGAACTCAGGAGTGAGGCAGGACATGTAAACAAAGAAAGTGTTGGCATATCCCTTTAAAGAAGGCTTATAGTCCATTCAGACTCTCACAAACCTGCTGAAATTTGCAGGATTAGCTTCATGTTCAAACACGAACAGCAGCTTTTTTTTCAGTACAAGTCACCCAGAACTTTCCCAGCCTGCCTCAAATGAAACTGGGGTGAGGTGATGTAGAATGGATTGGAAATATTTAGGAATATTCAAATGTTTTGAGTTTTTTTTGCAAGTGTGAAGACAACTTGCCAATTGTCCTCACACTCACAGCTCAGAAATTACATGAAGTTTTTTGAGGGGTTGTTTATGTTAAAAAGAAAAAAATAAAATGGTGATACTAAAATAACTTAGCTCATGTAGAAATGCATATGTGCACAGCTGTATTTGCCCCCTCTGCAGAGGCCCCCTGCTGGTCTGAGAGTGAGTGCATGTCTGAGAAAGTGTTATGTTGCCTTCACTTTTAAAGTAATGATGCTACGTTCACGTCTGATATACAGTCCTGGTTGACATTGTTTTTTCTCTGACATCAAACTTATTTCTTCACAAACTTTCAGTAGTTATCAAATCCCTTGCTATCCCAATCTGTATGCTGTACATCCTTTAACTTCTCAGTGTGCATTCTGGCACTTATTTTTAGACCAAGAGTTCAGTTTTCAGGTCATTTATAACTTTCTTCTGTTTCTGTCTTCAGGACACAGATGAGAATGGAAAGCAAGGGGGTGAAATTGAAGTTCCTTTACATTTTGTGGCCAAAGGGGAGGTTCTTTTAGGTTTGAGCTTTTCATTGCATTAAATTTATTGTGATGTGTTATTAACAAACATTTATCAATAATCTGATTGTCATTGTTTTTTGTTTTGTAGAGTCTGAGAGTATGGACTTGGACATAAACCCAGTGGAAAATCACTTTGAGCATCTGTACAGAGATCTGAGTTTGGACTCTTTGGTCGAAGTGTCTGTGACATCAAGGAATTTATATGGAATCATTCGATGGATTGGTATTCTCCCTGATCGACCAGAAACCATGGCTGGACTAGAGCTGGTAAATATTATTCTTTGTAGATTAAACAATAAATTAAATAGTGACACATCCTACATAAATTTGTGGTGTCTGCTGTCTTGGGTAATCACCAAAACTGCAGTGTCTGCTCCTGTATACTGATTCTTATAATGTTTTGCAGATGCTGATAATGGTATCAGAATCAGATGATCTAATATGGGTGTATATTGACAAACATGTGGCAATGTGATACAGCAAGTTTTGTCTGATCTTGTGAGAGTTTTACTGGAGGGCAAAGCTTGATTAAGGATCACTTCCTGTGACATGCGGGGTTGACATCGGGTCAATTTCTTGCAATTAAAATGGTCTCATAGCATCTTTCTATCCTTTATTAACCATGAAATCAGTGACCGTAATCCTCTGTGTTACTTTGTCTCCAGGAGGAAGACAGAGGAGTGAGTGATGGCACCTTCAAAGGTGTTCGATTCTTCCAATGTCCTCCCAAAAGAGCTCTTTTTGTGAAGCTCTCTTCCTGCCGTCCTGACTCAAGATTTCAGAGCCCGTCATCCAGTAAAAACAAGGTTATGGAGATGCCAAAAGAAGCAGGTCAGGAAAAAATAAGTATTCATTTGCTTCATGTCCATAATGTTGTTATGATGATGAGAGAAAGCTTTGTTGACATTATGCTGGTGATGCTGTGTGTGTCTGCCATAGCTTTAGTGTTATTTGTCTGTCTGTGCAAAAGAAACAGCTGGCATGACATCAGAGTTTACTGAAAATTATAAACGCCTGGTCCCAGTATCACTCTGACTGCGTGAGTGCTCCGGTTGCTTCTGGTTGTGACCATCAGATCACACGGTGTGAGCTCCCAAATCATACATTGGTCATGTTTCATGGTTACTCTGACTAGTTACTCTCCTTGGAAGGAGCATCATCTGTAGCTTGTACTCTGGATGCACCGCGGTCAATTCTCTAATAAGGCCGACTGACGTTGATCTCAGATGGAGTTGTAGATGGTACAGGAAGGGAGAAATTTGTGGTTTTGTGTCCTATCAAACAACAAATATGTTGCAGGATAATGTGCTGTAAGTCCCATGACTTACATTTCATGTCCTGCCATCAGACCATTGCTCATCTCCACACTGAGATTTCGATGTTAAAACAGTGTATTGTTCCGCCTTAGTTCACATCCATTAAAATGTGTGCATGTCACTTCAGAGGCAGAGATGGATCAGGATGCAGAGCAGCTGGAGACAGTTGCTCCCATCAGCACAGAGCAGGTGAACAAGATTCTGATTGGACGAATGAAGGGGATTCAAGGACACTGCAACTCCTGCTACATGGATGCTGCCCTCTTCAGGTCAGAATTCATTTACAAAACCATTTGGGGATTGAAATTAAAGCTGTTCTTATAATTATAGGCTGCTTTTATCATATTGACTTTCAAAGTCATACATTAATAAGATGGTTTCTGGAATTTGATTAATATTTTTATAAATGATTTCCCACTTTGTGGTGCTGTACCAAAGTTAACTGAACAACCATGCTAATACTTTACCTGCAAGCAAGCAGTTCAAGAGGTTATGTATATCAAGATAAGAATAAAACAATACATTTGGAGCTAAGAACGATGAAATGGAGTGCCACGAGACCTCTGAAAATGATTTTCATGCACTGAGTATTTTAATGATTTTTGCATAGGGAAGTTTTAAATAAATTCTGGTATTTTACTTGGCACATGGGAGAAAATGAAGCCAGCCAACTGGATTCAAATTTTACTGACTTAAATAAATTGGCTTTTCATGAACTTACTCTTGTTTCTTATCTGCCCCTAAGCCTGTTTTCCTGCTCCTCTGTGTTGGACTCCATGCTCTTCATAGCAACAAATCCACAGGATGCTCTGATTCAGAGCACGCTTCTCTACGACATTGTTAACCCCCTACGCAAGTGTGTGTTTGACATACTTTATAAAGCATGCAATTATTCTGGGTTACATTTATCTAAGTAAAGATACTGACTGTAATGCTTTGTGTGTTTCTATAGGAAAGGGTTTGTGGAGGGGAAGTACATCATGAAGCTGAGGCAGCAGCTGCAGAAACACGGCTACAGTCAAACCTTTACAACGGATGAAAAGGGTCAGTTTGAAAGGAAACTTTGGCCATTTTTAATTTTAGCCTTATTTTTGCATGGTTCGAAGGCTAAATGACAAACAAGTACCACATTTTTCTGAAATAATGTGGTAGATTGTTTCAGTGAGCAGCCACTAGAAAGACTGTTTCTGCAGTTGAATCAGCTCAGTCATGTGTTGGCATGTCCAATAGAAGTCAGTGAGAACAATAATAATAATAACCTTTATTTAATCACCATTTTTCTCAACAAAGGTTACATAGTCCTGTAGAAGAATAAAAGGAAGCGAAAACAAGGCGAGAAGTTAAATCAATAAGACTTAGTCTCCATCAATAGATTAGTCAAAAATCTGTAAGGAAATGGGGACAGGTTTGAGATTTGATTTTCAAGAAGACGATTTAAAAGTGGTCTCTGAGTCTTCTTACAGCAGGCTGAATTCTTCTGACAGTTTCTTCCAGAGATTGTTTATGCAAAGGCGTTTGCTCACTGAATCTGTTTTTTCAGATCCAATCAGAATATCAACCTACATAGACCTTTCAAATCAAATCGGATGTGTTTATCATAACAAGAATTTGTGGTATAAGAACTAAGTTATCAAGCAAAGATGGTTTTGTGGTTCTTTTAAAGGGAGAGAGACAAAACTGAACCTGTTGCAAAATAATGCTGGAGGGGAGTTTTGTAAAATGCATGCTAACATGCTTAACACAACTTGACATCATAATTCTTCTTAAATGGGCAACATTTAATAGGTTCAGTCTGCAAAGGCCTAAAGTGTCATGCATTATTGAAATCATCTACAGAGAAAGACATAAAATGTTTGTTTTTGCAGAGGGAAATGCTGCAGCACTCCCTTCAAAGGCATCAGACTTAAGTGAAGTAAAACCTGATCTACCTTGCACAACAAAACTCTATTTAGTTTTCCCTTATTGCCCATTTTGTGTCTGCTTGCTAAATCAGTTTAGTACTGCACTATAAAACTTTTTTATAATAATTACAAAACTTTTAAGAGCACCATTCAAAGCCCAAATCACAAAGTGCTTTAAAAAGTTGGCCAAATGAAGCAGGCAGGTCATAGAATCACCAGAAAAGGCATGGATTAAGACGTAAACATTTAACTTCCATCAAACTCATTTAAACTCAAGTTAAACAAGAAAAAGCTTGCAGTAGAGAGTATGTATTAAGAGATTTAGAAGAGATTACTGCTGACCTGATCTGCTTAGGTGAATAGTTTGAGTTTTCGAGCCTTGACAAAAACGCTCTGTCCTGTTTAGTTTCCAGTCTGGTGTTTTCAACAAGGTTCGAGATTTTTCCTTGTTGAATGCCTATACAGAAAGGCAGTATAATACATTGGCTGTTTCACAAGGCTGTGCTATGGAAAATGCCAGACAACATGTGAACTTTCACTATGAGAAAGACTTCTGCACAAGGACATCAGTTTTTTTTTCATCACCTTGTGCATTGCTGATAACCTGACACTACAGATGGACTGTTTCACAGTTTTTGGGATGTACTTCAATACATATTTTATTTTTTTGGCCAGTAAATCAGAAGGTTGAAACTTTCAAGAAATACAGAAAAGCTTTTAAACAAATGTTTTGTCTGTCATAACGGGCCAGTCTGAGGCTTGCTGTCACTTAATGTCTTCAGCATATCTAACCCAAACTTAGACTACAGCCTCTTTTCCTCAAAAGATGCTGAAAAGCCAGGTCTTTTTCTGACAAGAGAACAATCATTTTGCCTGACAAGAGACATGAAATCTGTTGAATCTAGCTGCTTTGCAAGGAAACATTAATGACAAATGTTGGTTATAATACAAAAGATGGTGGAGGGCTTTAAAAGTATACAGTATGATTTCAAACCAAATCTGAACATGTTTTTGTTCTGGTAAATAGCCTGGTAGCTAAGACCTGGATGATATGGAGTAGTTCAATAGATTTTTTGGGTCAAAACAATCTAGGGGTGATGAAATGGATAGGGATGCACAATGTTGGATTTTTGGAGATATCTGATATGCCAATATTTTTTTATTTATTATCGCTGATACTGATATTTCTGGTCAAGAGCACCAGTGCTGTACTGAACAAAACTGGACTTGTTTATTTCAGTGTTACAGTATAGTTTTGTGAGAAACAGATGTAAAACAAGAAAAACAGCATTTAACTCTTGAAAAAATAAAACCCTTGATTTTTAAATGTACCAATGCAGTTATGAAAGGTGCATCAATATTGTACATATGTGACATATGGCCGATATGTGTGGCCGACATATTGACAGTAAATATCTGCAAAAATTTCAATATTGGCTGATACCGGTAATTATATTTTTTGGCTGATATCGGTCAATACCGATATCAAACCGATATTTGTGAATCCCTAGAAATAAATGCTTGTAATTTGTTTAGTAAACATGGATCATATTTTTTATGAAAACTACATGTACAAACTTTGAGTCTCAAAATTGTACCTGTTATTATCAAGTTACCAAATCATAATGCAAAAGAGTAGAACTGTGGAAATGTTGTCATCTAAAGTGACTTCTCATGCAGATTTTCTCTTTCAGATCCAGAAGAGTTCCTTACAGTCATTATGCACCACATTCTGGCTCTGGATCCTCTCCTCAAACTGTATGTTTAAATCATTAAAGCCTGTTTTTCTTGCATTAAGCATAAACACAATTACATTTCAGGATTGTCAAAATCATGGATCACATTTAATCTCTCCCTCACTTATACAGCTCAGCTGGCAGTAAAGTGCAGGAAAGTTACTGCTACCAGATTTTCTTGGATCAGAACCACAGCCTGGTGTTACCCACAGTCCAGCAGCTTCTGGAACATTCCTTTCACAGTGCAGGACTCAAACTGGCAGAGGTGAGATTATGGATTTTTCTTTAGATTGTTTTAATTCAGTTAGATTAAACATGCATTTTCTTACAGTTTTCTAAAAGTTGATAATACAAAGTACCAGTACTTGTACCACCAACACCACTCTGCAAATTCCAGTCGTCCAAAAAAAAAGACACAAGTGTTTTTCTCTCTAATCTGTGGCTCGGTACTAAATGACCCTTAGCCTGGCTTTGGCCTGTGACCTGGTGGTAGGGGATCAAACTCCAAAACAATATTCAACAATATGAGAAATCAGACAATAAAATGAACTAAGGTGTGTACGATGTAACAAAAGAGATGTAGGACGTATTATCAAACTGAGTATTAGACAAAGAGTCGTGTTTAGTTTCTTATTCACAGCCCTCAGTGATTGTGTGTTTGACCAGGTGAAACTTATTTTCCATTACTTTTTATATTTACAGAGGCAAAATGGTGGGACTTAAGTGCATGCATTTGTATTTTTTTCTTTAAAACTTGCTTTATGTATGTCATTTATGAAGCTTAATTTAATTCTTATGACTAGTTTTATTCATATTTTGCATTTTTCTTGCACATGATTTTTTTTTTGCTTGCGAGAAAAATTGAAATGAAAATCTTACCTGTCTTCTTAAGCAAAGACATGAAGTTAAATTGGCCTTAAAAAATCTAACCTTGACTACAAAGAAGTTTAGACATTGTGAAAATGTGTGAAGATAAAGCTAAATGTTGTATTGCCCATACCTTTAAAAATGGGCTCTTCTTCTCCTAACACTTTACTATTTTCTCATTGTTTTTTCTTCTTTGCTGTGGTCATTGTCAGTAACAAGAGCCGTGTGTGTCGTATTAAGGAAATGTATTTATATTATGCTTACTGCGGTTCTCCTGTAGATGGCGCTGTTGCAAAGTTTTTCTGTCAGATTGTCTCTGCTGGTTAGAAGAGGGTTGTGGGTGCAACTTGTGTATTCAGTCTGTGAATTTCTAATTTCATTGTCTTGTATTTTCAGGCTCCATCCTGCCTCATCCTCCAGATGCCTCGCTTTGGTAAAAAGTTCAAAATGTTTGATAAAATTATTCCTTCCTTGGAGCTGGACATCACTTACCTCTTGTCTGAGGGTAAGATTAGGCACACACGTGCACACATGAATGCAGGAGGAGTGTGATTTAATTAAAATCTACACTCTGATTGTATCCTGCTGTGTTTCAGGTCCTCAGCAGTGTATGTTGTGTGGAGACTTGGCGGAGGAAGAGTGCTACAACTGTTTTGAAGATTCTGTTTTCAGTCAGACTGGATTCAAAGTCTTCTGCAGGACGTGCTCCAAGCAGGTGCCACTTTTGTTCTTGCCTTCACATTTAAACAGTTTTCTGTGTTTTGGTATGATTGATGTCAGCCCTGTTTTTGTTTAACGGGAAAGGAAACAAAGTATAAGAAAAAGACCTTACTGAAAGCCTCTTGAAATAAAGGGGAGGGGTTTATTCAAGTTAAAGTTCCAACAAGTCAAGTCAGAGAAAATTTATTCAAGCAAAGGTCTGGTGTCTGGAACATCATAATGTCTGACAAAACATTTAAAATATGTAATTCTGAACTGTATATCAACATTTTTTTTTAGTGCACTGTAAAGCAGGGCACACTGCAAGAGAATTGGCCTGATTTTTGCCCTGATTTCCCTCTTTGGACTTAAGTCGGCTAAGGCCTCGTTATATGATTGTACTGAAGATTATTTAGCCAGATTTATCTGTGGTGTGAGGTGTGTTGATATTGGTTTTACCTTTCCTGGTCTGCTAAGGAGAGTATTGGGGCTACCCTGGTGTGAAATCACAGGTATTAATAAATGGACAGCAGAAATGTCGGACCAACTTGTTGATTTGTGGCAAAAACAGGTGTAAATACAGCATGTCCTGTAAAACTTACTGTAATCCACATGATGAGGAGCTGGGCTGTAATTGCTAATTATATGGACATCCAAGGTAGCTGCCAGCTCACCATACTTAACTTCAGTTCTTTCTGCTTGTCGTCCAACGTGTTCATTTACACCAAGGTTGAGTTTGACCATGCAAGAATATGAGCTTCTTTTAGGCACCTTGGTCGTTGAATAATTACCTGCATACAGTCATCTGATTGTAAAAATCAAATTTTAATAAAGATCACTTCAAGGTGCTTGGAACTCAATGGGGACACTTTTAGATATATAAAAAAAAAAGACCAGAACTCCTCTGAGAGCACAAACCTCCACCAAGGCATTTCCTTCTTTGTCGGGTGAGGTATTGTCAAAATCACCACCAAAGTCTTATCACTTCTTCCTTGTGCCATGGCTAACATTCCCTAAAATGTCATGAAAATACGTTGATAACTTTCTGAGTTATTGTGCTAACAGTCTAACAGACGAATGCCAGCAATGACAAAAACTTCTTGATAGAGGTAATTAAATGTTTCATTGTGGACAGTTTAAACCAAAGTATACTTTTGATTTTCCTTTTTCCCTCATTATTTTTTACAATTCATATCAATTACATTTTCAACAATTTTAAAAATAACAGCATTGGCACCTGCTTTATTCCATCCTTAAAATAAAGCTCCAAACTTTTCCATCTTTGAAGACTTGATGACATTTAAATTGGTACAACACTGAAATTTTTCTTTGATTCATGAATGTTTTTTCCTCCTTTTTTTTTCCTTCAGGTGCACTCTCATCCTCAACGCCGGTCCCACAAACCAACCAATCTGGACGTCCCGAAGGGTTATGTGAACCACAGCCCGACTCACACTCTGACCAGAGACAAACTGCAGCTGTTTGCTGTGCTCTGCATCGAGACGAGCCACTACGTGTCCTTCATCAAACACGGACCAAACGATGAAGACTGGATCTTCTTTGACAGCATGGCCGACAGACAAGGTGAGGCGTTTGTTTTCATCCAGTATTTCAGTACACACTCCATTTATTCATGTCCTGTGAGGCTCTTATTTTTCTCCTTTTGTTCAGGAGAAAGAGACGGCTTCAACATCCCTGAGGTCCAGGCCTGTCCAGAAGTCGCAATGTACCTGGAAATGTCTCCCTCTGAGCTAGCCAATCAGGTGCCCCGAGATATGAAGGGTGTTGCCAAACGCCTGTTTTGTGACGCCTATATGTATCTTTATCAGAGCACCAGCCTGTCTCTCTACCGCTGAGGAGACTCTCGCACCAGAAATCCTTCATCATACTTCTGAAATTGAAGATTTTGATGCTCAGAATTTCTTTAATGCAATATTTGTTTTATGTCTGTTATGAATGTATGAAAGCACACACATTGATATTTAAAGCATGTTAAACTTTATATAATTTAATTTCCAGCCACTGGGAAAGGTTTATTTGGCTTTATTTAATAACAACATTCTCTCTGAATGTTGTTGTAAAAAATCCCAAGCTGACATTAGTTTTCAGTGATTTTGCACAAATTCAGAAAAAGAATTCGACAATCACTGACATGCTTGACATGTTTGGCAAAGATTGATGACAGCTTGCACTGTAAAATAAAGCATCTGCGGTTTACAGTTTTCTGCTGATGTTAATAGTTATCTTTAATAGATATATATTTAAATGATACATTTACTTTTTTTATGTTAAGAGTAAACAACAGTGAATATGAAAGAAGCTGCACATGAGCGTTTTCAGCAATGCTGGTTTGATAATTATTACCAAACAGTCCTAATGTAGGTAATGTGTAAGATGTTTGCTCAGTATTACCACCATTGTATCATACTGGCTGCTTTCAGTCACTTGATACTTGTGACATACAAAAGTCAGATGGGGGGCAGGAAGTGAAACACGCCAACAGGAGAAAGTGATTGCTAAAACTTTAACTGAACACAGCAGGTATCATCATCTTAAATTTTAAATACAGTGGATTTGATTCCTACATTTTACAGAAAAGTGATATTTTTTCCCCTTGGAATGACAGAGTTATCTGGCTTGAGACAATTTACTCAGTCTTGCAGACTACACAGAACAACTGGATATTTCCAGCAACATTATTATATTGAACGTATGGCAGTGCAGAGGCTGCGGTACAAAATGTATTGAAATATGGGCAAGCCGTGGACCTGGATCACACCTTTTACAGAATTACTAACAATTTTTTACTAACAAAGGTTGAAAGGATCCTAAAACTCAGGTCCTCAAAGATTGAAGAAGTCAATTAAAATTTGGAAAGTGGTTCAGCTTCTGATCTCAACTTTGGACATTTTTGTGAACTGCACCATGGGTGATATTACCACAGATTTAATTCACAACCCTGTTGCAGCATTAAGGACTGTGAAGATTCTGTAAAACCTGAATCAGTGCAGGTATTGGTAAGGAGTGTGTGATTATATATTGCTGTATCCTTTTTTTTTTTTTTTTTGCACAGGCGAACTACACAACATAGTTGAGCCCCCCCCCCCCCCCCTCCTTTACAGCAGCTGCCTAAACCACTCCCCCAACCCCCATCACAAATTATTTTGTACTTTTATGTGGTTAAATATTCATAAAGCCAACATGAAAGGAGACCAATCTGATTTATTAAAATAAATGAAAAGTGCCTGACAATGGAGATAGGAAGTTTATGCCCAGCAGCATGAGAGTTTTGTCAGACTACTCAACTTTTGTCACCGGCTACAGCAGTCAGTCTGTCAGATCAGGTGATACAAAGCTATAAAACTGTGCTGTGGCTTGGCGGACAAGTATGACAGACTACAAGACTGAAATGACTGTACATGGCAACTGCCAAGATGACTTAAGCAGAAGGAGGGATAACGCTGTTTATAACAGCCACTCACTGAGATGCTCAGATGCCTCTGCTGTTTATCTCTAACATGTCTTAGTCTGTGCTGTCGTCTCTCACCGACATATATTGAAGGCAGGGATGTTGTTTTTCAGAGCTTGACAAACTTCACCCTGTCTCATAGTTCACACTCAAGGCAACAACTTTGGTCTGTTCACATCTGTGACTGTCACACATGCTGGGCGCTCTGTGTAAATTCATCGGCAACCGGACTAAAGTCAAACATCTGCATTGAGTAGATGAATGTTTTAAACTATTTCTGTCAATATTTTTCTTTTTGTTTCAGCTGTCTTAACAGACAGTACAGTCAGAACTTGATGGTACTTGTTTTCCTTTTAAATCTAACCTGTAGACAAAGCCACAAATAACACAAAACAGTAGTATTTTGACAGCTCGCTGCAGAAATCACTTCCTGCCCTTCATCTGCAGTTTTACCTGAAGGCAATACATCACTTGAAAGCAATGTATTGCTTTTTGGACTCCTGAGTCTGATTGTTTAGAATAGTAACAGGATTAATTTCTAAACTGATGTAGTCAGTTTTTCTCAATTTTTTGAAATGTTAATTTAATTAACCAGATTTTTTAGTTGCTGCTTTTGTTAAAAAATAAAAAATAAAAAAATAATAAAATAAAAGAAAGTTTGCTTCATAAAGTATAGAAGTGACAGAAGTGTTAAGTGGGAAAATGGGTAACTTGGTTTAAGTGAAGGCTTTTTTCATTTACTGCTCTTGGTCATCTCTCCTGTTTAAATGTTGTTAAAGTGAATGTATTGATTTTGAAAAATCAAAATAAGTAATAAAATGTATTTCATGTCCTTTGTGCACAGTGTGTTTTCACTTAAATAGCAGAAAAAAAACATCTAACATTATGAAGTA
Source organism: Cetoscarus ocellatus (assembly GCA_037902135.1). Lineage (NCBI taxonomy): Eukaryota > Metazoa > Chordata > Actinopteri > Labriformes > Labridae > Cetoscarus > Cetoscarus ocellatus. The sequence goes on from JBAMNC010001023.1 coordinate 629,933, forward strand.
CTTTAGGATCAAGACATTGCAAAAGTTTTAAGAAGGCTTCAATTTGGTTTTGGTAAGTGTGCAGCATCTCTGAGCTCTTTTGTGCCCATAAATCAGAGAAAAATTCCTGAAAGTTTGTAATAGTTGGTGTTCCACAAGGACTAACTCTTGGTACACTATTATTTCCCTACTCTGTATGACCTTGTAATATTTGAGGTATAACTGAACAAGCCTACGTCACTCAGTTAAACATTAAAGAATTTTAAATCAGGAGAGACTTAAAATACATGAATAGGTATTTATGAAACATGTTTGATAAACAATTAATGGACCATAGCTTATGTGACTAATATCTCCTTTGCGATTAGACTCTGTTTTGATGTCTTCATGTACTTAAAGGGGTAGTAAGGCTAACTACAGGATAGGATACCCCCTCGTGGACACACGATACGCTGGGAAGCAGACTTCTGAGGAGTTTCCCCTGGACACTGATGAGAAGACTGAGGTGTGGTGTATAAATTATGCTCAATTTGTCCTAAAGGGCCCAAGGTGTGCTGAGATAATATTCCCCACACCATTACACTACCATCAGCCTAAATTAAAGACACAAGGCAGGATGGATCGATGCTTTCATGATATTTTTTGCCAAATTCTGACCCTACCATCTCAGTGTGGCAACAGAAAATTGCAGCTCCTCATACCAGGCAACATTTTTTAATCTTCTGTCCTCAGTGTTCTGTTCTCAGCTGACAGGAGTTGCTCTCAGTGTGGTCCTCTGTTGGTGTAGCCCCCTCTGCTTAAAGATTCAACCTGATGTGCCTTCAGAAATGGTATTTTGCATGCATTGGTTGTAAAGAGTGGTTATTAAAGTAATTCTTGCCTTCTTATTGTAGTGAAACACTCTGGCCATTCTAACCTTTTGAACCATCAAGGCATTTTTGCAGAGAGAACTGCTGCTCACTGGATATTTTCTCTTTTTCTGACCATTTTGTGTAAACCCTTGAGATGGCTGTGAAAATCGTAGATTAGTATTTTATGAAATATTGAACAATCCATTTTACACCAACAGCCATGCCACATTCAGAGTCACAAAATCCTGGTGCTCACTCAGTTTGAACTCCAACAGGTTGTGTTGATCATTCCTACACGCACTGAGATGCTGCCATGTGTTTGCCAGATTTTCTGTTTGCATTGAGGAGGAGTTTAAGGGGTGAAACTAATAGTGGCTAGTGTACATTTTTTCTCCATTAATTCATTCATTTTTGTTAAGGAATTGCTTCCTTCTTGTGTAGCGTGAACTGGAGAGAATTAAGAGGTGTAACAATAATAATTTATTGAGGGGGAATCCAGGGTCTGAGGAGTGAGGGACAATCCAGAGCGAGAGGGCTGAAGGGGGGTGAGAAGTCCTGAGAGTGCAGCTGTGAGTTGGAGGTAGGGCATGTGATGTGTTGGGGCTTGTGGAGGCACTTAAAGAGAAGGAGCAGATACACAAGTAAGTCCCCGAGGTGGAAAGTACAAAATAATAAAAATCATCCTAAGACAAAAGAGCACTGGGGAACACGAGAGTCGGCCAGTAATACCACGTGTAGTCTGGGAATCATCTGGTGCTGGAGAAGAGTCAGAGCAGCGTCTAAATAGTCCAGATGACTGCCATGATGATCAGGTGTGAGCATGCAGGGAGCAGAAAGGAGTCTCAACTCCACAAAAGGTTGCTAGAGATAGAGTTGTCACAGGTTTGTTAGCCTAAAAAGTGTTTAGTATTAAGACAGCCACATCTATTACTCACAGTCTTAAGTCACGTTTACCTAGCAGAGACATTTCGGCAGTCTTTGGGTTTCCCCTTCTTGCTCGTGACTCCTCACCTTCCATGTGATTACAGTCATCTTTAATACTGTTAGAGTAAAACATAAAACAACCTGGAAATGAACCAGAACACATCAAAAGCTTGGTGTCAGATGTATAACCTTCCTGTGATCTGAAATGTCTGTAACACTCTCGGTAAAGCTAAAAAATGCTGCCTTGTCCTCTTTGAAGTTTGCTCCAGTGTCACACAAACCTCATTTTTAAAAGTCCAACGCTATGAGCACTACAACTTCACGTGAAATGAATACACACAGGCGTTTTTACATATCAGAGTGGGACACCCCGCTCTCACTCTTTCATATTCCATCGTCTCTCTCAGATCGTGTCTCCATAGATATTTGTCTCCTCTGTGGATGCTTTTGATCATGCTGTCCAGCGTGTTTCCCCTCCGTCTCTGTGATCAGCTCATGGGTGACCTCTATAACCTCATTAGGAGGGCTGTGCTGCAATGAGTTGGGTGCTTTCTATTACCCGAGGGCACAGCAACAAACTCACCAGCTGAGGGAGTAGCCTTGTTTTAATACTCGGCCCTGCAGCTTAACAAAGCTGCATCCCTTCAATCCGACACACTCAGCACTTTCAAACATCCCTTATTATGCACAAACAAAAAAGTACAAGTTGTGCATGTGTGTGTTTACTTAATAGGAGAGTAGTGCTTGCCAGAGCAGAAGCTGAACTTCTGCCAGGTTTGTTGAGAGATGATAATGTCACACCACACAGAGCCCAGTGCTTCAGACCTTTTCATCTTCAAAGTCAACATGACATTTTACTGGTCAAAACTTGAGGGATTTTTTTTTTTAATCCTGGAAGTACCAACAATCTGGAGGTATTCTTATGCTGGTACCTCAATATTTATATAACTTGGACTGAATTAAGTAAAGTGATTAGAAAGTGCTTTTCACAGATCAGTTGTCATCCGCTACATTTGGATGGGACAGAGCCTCACTCTTCAAGGACACAATCAACAGAAAACATGCACCTTTACACCCGAGGGCAACATCTCATTTACGCTCACATGTTTTCATCTTCATTGAGTCCTCTGTTACAACCTCCACAGATGCAAATGGGGATGGTATAAAAGGATGACCAAAGAATAGAGACCATAACAGAGAGAATAGAGACCATGGACTGTAGATAAAGAATCTCAGTTTGCTTCCAAGTAGACCACAGATCGGTACGCAGTGGGCTTGAAAGCAGTCAAAATCAAACAAGGACCAAAACAGGCAAGAAAACCAAAAGGGATTGAATTGTGTCTTGCATTTGACCAACTATCCCAATAGTAGGAAAGCAATCAGTGCTCACTGACAGTATCAGAGTTGTCCTGCTAACCACCAGTCTGTTTCCACAGCCTGTGCCTCGACCAGTCTGCAGAGTGTGTCAGCCTTGCAGTCCCGCACTGGTTTGTTGAAAATACACTGCAAGTCTGTTTTTAGCAGAAGCCACTTCAACTCTGCGTCAATCTGCAACAAGCAGATTGACCCAACGCAAGATAAAAAAGTACAGAAACATAACCTGTTGATTGCATGTTGCTCTTCCTGTTATCTCGCAGCATATTTTCTTGTGAGGATTTGTTTTTCATGATCACGTGTTTCAAGATTCTAGGGCTGTGCTCAGCTGCACAGTGCTTTAGATATTCTTCCTGTGGGCGAGGATATGCATCATTGGTTGGAGCAAAGCTGCAGCACAGACTTGATGCTCCACATGCAGACTGTGGAAATCCGGTGGTGTACTCCTTTGGCCAGGACATAATGCAAATTGTTCAGTCAATCACATGGGACAATGATGAGAAAAATTAAAAGCAGATGGACTTCTTTATTGTTGAATTTGAACATTTTTGATTTTCGTGAATTTTCAGGGTCTGTGATGATTAGCTCCAACACTCTTCATAAGTTCAGCTTTTTGATATTGGGAAGACGACAACTCCCTGCTCTTCAGTGCAGCTCAGCCATATTCAGTTAACATCCTTCTAATCTATGAAATCATGCAACTACCTTCAGACCATTTTAAGAGCAGTTTAGGTAGATGATGCTATATTAATCAACATCATTCCTATCCAGAATATTTTCATTATATGCATAAATGTTAATATTAGATTGATCTCTCTATCCATGGTTGTATTTATTACACATCCATGGTAACTATCTTTACAGCTATATTGACATGAGGTCCCTCTTGAATATGAGATGCCACGCCTCAAGGGGCTTACCTTGAATAAATCTATATTCAAAAAATATGGTGCTATACAAATAAAGATTGATTGATTGAGTCTATTTAGCAGAGACAAATGTGATTTTAGTCCCTTTGTCTCTGCCTGGATGGATAAATCTATCTCTGGATGTATGTATGTGTATATACAAATATATGTATTTATGTTTGTTTGTATATATGCATATATGCAGAGAGTATGTAGAGTATGACTTCAGCCTGCTCTATTGTAAAGGGCCTTGAGATAACACTAGTTATTAGCTGGCACTATACAAATAAAGATTGATTGATTGATTGATTGAACAGTGCGACTCAATCCACCTGCTCCTATGTTGATAAAATTCTGTTCTGTAATTCATTCTGCTCCTGTGTTATCAGCTTGATCGGCACATGTTTATCATCTCTGTGAGCTGACAGGAAGCTGAACAGGAGGAGGAAAATATACAATCATGGACTGGAAGTTACAATTTTCTGATGAGTGTTCTTGACGCAGATTCTGGTAAACCAATTAAATATGTATGTCACACAGAAACACTGTACCTTACTGTAAGATATCTGTGTCTGTGATCAGAAATTACATCACTGCTTGATCTAAAAGCTTTTTTCATACAATTCTTTCTGTGAATACAACCCAAACCCTCTATTAGCTCATGTGTCAATTGTGTCAAGTTGTTGAGGTTTGTTTGATGATTTGTGATTAAATTTATTGGCATAACTCACAGACTTGGTCTCAGTGCAGTCTCCCATTTCTTTCTTGAGAGGTATTGCAAACAATTTGGGTGCATTATTTGAAATGCTCACAGTACATTATTTATGATCAATCTTTTAAGCCTTGAGGATAACACTCTCTCCCATCAGTCAATTTAACCACACTTCAAACTGTACAAGACTAGGAAAAATATCAAGTGGTGCAGGAATGAAGAGTGTTGTAGGACAACCTGGAAGTTGGTACCACACTGGTTCCCTTGAGTTCCAAGTCGATGGGATTTTTCAGTGTGTTCTTGGATGGTAAAAATGGTAAATGGACCTGAGCTTATAAAGCACTTTTCCAAAATTCTATTGTAAAAAGAGGGGCAAAAATCATGGTTCTACCAAAAATAAATCTTGATAGCCAGAATTAAGTTTATCTTTAATGTACCTTACTCACCATAATAAAGCTGTAGAGGATCAACATAAAACTTAAATAAAAGCCTGACTATGTCTGTTCCATTACAGAAATTAGACAGACTGTTTAGCGATAACAGAGTTATAAATAACAATAGCCCCTCCTTTCATTTCTGTAAAAAGGAAAAGGATGTTCCCCCTCCAAACAAAAAAATGTTAAATAAGTAAATCAAGAGCCAAATAAGGAAAAAATATCTGAGATTTTAATGTAATTTAGATGAAAATCAAAACACCCGTAATGCAGATTTCTCTTCAAAAAAAAAAAAAGTAATAAATTGCATTAGAAAATAAATAGATGGAGATTGCTTGTTTGGGCTTGTGTTATCAACCTGGTGCTCATTTCAGTTGAACATCTGGCAGCACTTCTAGATGCTACAATGGCGAGTCTGGAGCGCTCTGTGGAGTTAAAACTGACGTTTTCAGGATGGAGGTACAGGCACTACTTCAACGTCATTGATGTAAAAGGCAAAAACACATGTGAAGTGAACATAATGTCCCAAAGGAAAGTGTTTGTCCACGTCTGTTATTATTTACTCTAAAAAGCTAGTGGCCAAGAATACAGATTACACCATTGATGATGCCAGCGTTGCTGGTAGCAGACTAGGTAAAAACATGGAAGGACACGGAGATGGAGCCATGCCACTCGAGCAGCAAAAACTTTTTCTAAAAAGTAACACAACAATTACTTTCCTTGGTAACTAATTATAGGAGTAATTCTGTAAGTAATGCAATTACTTTTTTGGGAAAGTAACTACTAATTACTGTTTTAAAGTAATTTGCCCAACACTGCATTTCAGGCTTTTATCCAAAAGCTTTTCTGATATCTTATAGACTTTTGACACTGGGAACCAATAGTGCTTATATGCTAACTCATGTCCGTGTTTTAGTCCCCATTTCTTCACTACTCTACACCGGTCAGTTTTTGACTTATTTATGAGCTGGTCATATTTTATCCTTCTGTGTAGCTGCATTAAATAAATCAATTACATCAAGGGTCACTGATGTATTCATCCTTTTTATGGACACCTTTCCTCTCTAAGTCCACCTGTAATCAGTATAGGTTCATGAAAAGTTCCCCTTTTTTCCCATGAGAAGTATAGCTTTTATTGCCCCCCTCCTCTGCCTGTGAGAGTTGTGACTTTCATTACCATCTGCTCTGTGAATTACTTATCTGCATTAGTGCTCATAAATGTGTCATTAAAACGCACACACCGGCCTAATACAGTCGTCTTTACCCAGTTTGTGTGACTCCTGTCTCTGGAGTCTGCAGTGGTGTAAACGCGGAGATCTTTGCATATGATTTTAGATTTGTATGTCATCTGCACCGGTGGGACGCTGATCTGCATCCTTCATGATGAGCACATTAGTCCCTGTTTGTCATGGGAAGTATTCACAAAGGAAGCGTCTGGCCAATTTCACATCTGCATAATTTAGTACAGGAAAGGTTAGCCTTGTCTCATTTGCAGCTTTGAAATCATTCGTCCCACAGGTTTATATTTCCATGTAATCTTTTATTTCCAGCCAAGACATGTGACAGGAGTTTGTGATTGAAAAATAAAAAAAATGTTGGAGGAAGCGAGAGTGGCATGAAGCCCAGACATGAGAGTTAATAATAAAGCATGTTGTGTGTTTGTTGTCATGCTTGGAGAGAGGGTACCCGGGAGACTGCAGCTGATTTATGCATCACAATAAACACAGAGATGAGTTTTTCATAACAGCACCATGAGACGTGGCTTTTAGCGAGGAGCCATCCAAAGGATGTAAGTCCTCTATCCTACGTGTGTCTGATCTCCAGGTTTATGAATCATGTGGGCGCTGAGGTTACTCTAATGGCTCTTTGAGGGACTTTGACTCAGCTCCCTCTGCTTCATGCTTGTCTCTGCAACAAAACATCTGCCACAGCTCTCAATCTCCACCACGCTGTGCAGAGGGGAAACAAGTCACAAAGGACGTCTTTCAAATGTCAGCTTCCTATTAAAGACA